>JAQPPZ010017021.1:7200000-7905000 GCA_028583015.1 Wollemia nobilis
AAACTGCACTACACAAACAAATGATTTATACAAATATTATGATTGAGTGTTCACTTTCACCAAATGATTTATACAAAGATTATGATTGAGTGTTCACTTTCACCAAATGATTTATACAAAAATTATGATTGACTGTTTATATGTATACTTAAGATTGATTACAAGACTTAAACCTAATTCTTTATCTAACAAGAACCTTAACTTAACAAGAACCTTAACTTATCAAATCAATTTAATATACAACATAATGAGTGTGAGAAATCCATCATAGAAGGAAAGATTAAACTTTAAGTTACACTAATATCAATTCATTTTATTTATCTTGGAGTATAATAAATTTTATATATTTTTAAATATTAATTTATAGAATTTATTGTTATTATTATGATTAGTTGTATGAAATAGATACACATCTTACTTGTGTTATTTTATTGTCATGCTATGAGTGTATTTGAACAAATTATACAATAGTATCATATTATTAGATAAGATTTCAAATTAAGTTTATTTATCCGCTCATGTAGAGGAGTTGGAGAGCAAGTGGGTAGTTAAAATTCTTCAATTATCGAGAGGCCCAGGTTCAAATATCTCCCCTCACATGTTGCGGATATGTTGTATATAAAAGGTTCCTCATTAAAAAAAAAAATTAAGTTTATTTTATAAAATTTGATATTTTAATCATTTGAATATATACATATTGTTTTGTTGAAAAGTGGACTTTTATATTATTTTAAAAGATAATGAAGAATATACTATTAAGCTTATACTATAGGCCTAGTTCAAAGAACAAATTAAATAAGAAACAAAATAAAAAATTATACTCTTCATTTTCTTTTAAAGTAATATAAAAGTCCACTTTTCAAAAAAAAAAAAATATATATATATATATATTTTGAAAAGTGGACTTTTATATTACTTTAAAAGAAAATGAAGAGCATACTATTAAGCTTATGTTATGGCCTAGCCCAAGAACAAACTGAGTAAAAAAATAAATTAAAATATAATAAGCAGTAAAGAGCAGGAATCCATAACCCATAAACCTCACGTGTTCTTGTTTTAAAAAGTAAATGAGTGTTAAGAGTGCAAGTAAGAAATAAGTGTAACATTTTAATCACTTGAAAAAATATATATTTTGTTGAAAAGTGACTTTTATATTACTTTTAAAAGAAAATGAAGAGTATACTATAAGCCTATGCTATGGGTCTAACCCAAAAACAAAGTGAGAAAAAAAAAAATTAAAAATAATAGGCAGTAAAGAGCACAAACCCATAATCCATAAACCTCAAGTGTTTTTGTTTTAAAAAGTAAAAGAGGGTTAAGAGTGCAAACAAGAAGTAAGTGTGATAGGAAACAAGTATGATCAAGGACTGGCCTTACTGTTTTATTTTAAATTTTTAAGAAAATTAAAAAAATAAAAGATTTTTATGGAAAAAAAAGCTTAGTAGCACAGATAAATTCATTTTTTTTAAGTTCTAATTAAAAGTAAGTAAGGATGTTTTATAAAGATGTCTTAATTTCAAACAACAAAATAATCAAATTTACTTTATCCCTAATTTTTCAATTAAAAAAAGATGGCAAAGAAAAATTATTTTCAATGAAAAGCCATAGAATAATTTGAATTCAATCCTCACTTCAACTTGATTTAATTTTAAATCTAAAGACACATGACCACTATTCATGCTACTTACATGTTAACCATCAACTTTTAAGAATCATTAAGTCATGATTATCATTCACTCCTTAATAATATCTCAAATAATATCTTCTACTTGAATAGGGTTTGTTACATATTCTTTCATCCTCTTGTCCCTAGGCATCCATAATTTCAAATAGGGCATTTTTACTTTTTATTAGAACTTTTAAAAATTACTTTCCTTCCATGCTATCTAGATTTTCTTTGTAAAATTTTTTGAAATTTACTCTTTTCTTTCACTTGTTTCATGTAAGGCTCGTGTTCTTTTTCAACACCAATGTTAGAATACTTTAAACACATTTTTATTAATAATTTTACATAAAAATTTTGATAACTTAAATAATAAGGAAAGCTAATTATGCCTTCTAAGATATAGAATAAAAATGTAACACTTGTTCTTCCCTCGCATTTGCTTTTTACCCCTACTTACAAAACTTGTTTTTATTTTTTATTTTTTATTTTGTAAAGTAAGGCTCACACTCTTTCTCACCTCTTATTCAAAAATATTTTAAACACATTAATAATTTTACACAAAAGTTTTAAAAACTTAAATAGTAACAAAAATTATCTACATGTAAAGTAAAAGTAGATTTTAATGTCCACAAAACCAAAAATCATATGAAATGTTGTTTCTTACTAACCTATAGTGTACAATCTTATCCCTAATGGATTTAAACTTTGGATATCTCTTATCTAAAGTTTTAAAGTCTTCACATTCAACTATATAACCTATTTAGTGTCGCCTAGATTTGAACTTTTCAACTATATAACCTATTTAGTGCCCCCTAGATTTGAACTTTGGTATGAGCTAAATCATCATATGTCTCAACCACTAAACAAAAAACTAATTAATAATATATATCAAATTTTAAAATATTAAATAATATATATTTTAAAACAATTCTAAATAAATATATTATGTTATGATTATATTGTATATATGGTCCTAGGGGACAACGCAACGATACATGCTTTGGCTTTTCTTCGAGAGGTCTAAGGTTCAAACCGCGGCAGGGGTGAGTGTGTGAGGGGATGAGTCTATGTTAAATTCCCTATTGATAAGCATAGCTCTCAGCTTTAGGAGGGTCATGGTTGAGGGAGCCTGCCTTAGTAGGGGTAATATTGTATACATGTGGGAAGTTAGATCATATGAAACAACTTTCATACCTAATATATGATTAATCATATTTTGACTATCAAAAACATAATATATAACTCTAACCTATACAATAGGTTTGAGGTGTAGATCAATTGGTTCCACCAAACCCTGTAAGGGGGCAAAGGTTAAATCTCGGGCCTCGTCGGGCTGAACCCTTGTTCCTTTCTTGATGCTTTCAACGGTGTAAAAGGTTTAAAATGATTGTGGCATAGTGGTTATAAGGGCAGACGGTGCAAAAAACTGTGTGGTGGCTTCCAAGCGGAAGTTAAATCTCGGGCTTCGTCGAGCTGAACGCCTTTTCTTGGTACTCTCAGCGGCTTAAAAGGTTTTAAATAATTGTGATGCAGTGGTTATAAGAGCAAACTGTGAGAAAAACTGTGTAACTGTTTCCAAAACAGATAACACATAATACTCTGACAACCATAAAACTAAATTCCATCATATAAATTAAAAAAAAAAACCTATAAATTATACAATTTAAACCTTATATAAATTACAGAGTCTTAACCAGTAATTTAGCAAAAATAAGTTATACTCGTTATAATTTTTGAAACTAGATACGACACCATATACTCTCCTGTTATTCAAAATTTATTATATTGAATTGCAAACAATACTCTAGTCCTCTCTTAGGTGCTCAAATTTTACATTAACATTGGCCTAAAAACCACAATAACAGAACAGAAATTTGATTAAAACTATATCTGTTTATTTAATACGGCGTCTTGATCGGTGTACGTAAATATTTGGATTATATTACTGGGAATAGATGATCCATGGAGAAAGTGATTATTTAGTGTAGACAACAATTTGCCGTTCAAAGCCTTCAATTTATAGGTTCCTAATTTTTAGGATCATTAATTGTATTTGGAAACAAGGTCAATGCCACGAGGAAGATTGATGCTGACATCAGCTTGTAACCGATAGGTGATGACTCTGGTCATCGTGGGTGTCAGTATTCGAATCAAAATGCCTAACCTTAATATATGATTTACAGAGAAAGATATAGATCTACTAATTTTGATTAAGTATGAGTTTAATCCCAAAACTTTCTCACTTAAAATAAAAGTTTTTAAGACTAGAAAGGACAGGTGTTATAACTATTTAATATAAACTATATCCATTCCTTCGAAGTCTTCTTACTTCGAATATTTTTTTTTCAAATTAAAATGATTGATTAAGTGTTTGTCAATTTGATTCCAATCCCTAATACTTCCAATGCCTTCTCACTTAAAAAAAGTTTTCCAAACCTTTTTTATTTAAATTAAAAATTTTCCAAAACCAAGAAAAACTGGTATTATAACTTTTTATATTCATGAAAATAAAATAATAAAAACGTTAATTTTATAATTAAAAATAAAAAATGATTTAGATCCTACAACTAGAGGTTATTTATCCAATTTGTTACTTGGAATCTCCTCCGAGTTGGAAGGAGGAATATTGTTAATTAGGACATGAATTTCTCCTCTCCTTCCTTGCAATTTGGTCTTGGAGAGACCCCAATACCGTTTTTGTATAGATATTAGAATTTGAAACTTTGGGTTTGGTGGATCAGAGAGAGCAGAGGAAGGGAGAATTTGTGTGCAATGGGTGGTGAGTTCGAGTCTCTGGTGGAGGCCACCTCTGGGGCTGTGGGAGGTCTCCTCAGCACCACAATATTATATCCCTTGGACACTTGCAAGACCAAGTACCAGGCAGAAGTTCAGGCAGGCGATCGCCAAAAATACAGGTATGTGTTTTATGTTACATTTTGTTTGATCTTTTTGAGGTCTCTGGATAGACTGTACTGTTTTTGTTTGTGGGTTTGAATTTTATTTTTGGTCCGTCCATGCTTGGAGAATTGGGTGTGTATGCACTGCCCTACATTTATGTGGGCTTTTTCCTTTTCTGGTGAGCAGTTCTTTTCCATATTCAATTCTGCACAAGTCGATCATTGTTTCCAGGATAGCGGATCTTGGTTATGTAGGGGTTGGGATTGGGGAATTGGTGTTTTGGATTAAATCAAGAGTTGTTTTCGGCATAGTAGCTTTTTGAATCCGTCTTGGGTTGTTGGGTTCTTGGAAGGCTAGTTGGGATGTTACATTGAAGCTGAGGATTTACGGTTGTAAGAAAATTAGTCGTTTCATTTTGAGGGTTAGGCCTGCCTGAGCTTAAAATGCATGCAATATGTTTCATTCAAATGATGATCCAGAGGAAAAGTTTGTGGTCTGGGATTTTGCCTGTGCTTGTTTGCTTTGCTTGTGTCTGTCGTTGCAGTTTGTTTAGTATTTGAGCATTCACCTGAAATGTCATTATGCTTAGAGGGTGCTTCCGTTTTAGGAACTAGGCCCTTCAAAATGCTGATTTAGATCAATTCGATGAAAATTGTGAATGAATAGCAAGGACCCAAGAAGGATCTGAGAAAGAAACTGGAAAAATAATTAATTTTGGTAAAAAAATTGTTTTTTATTTTTATTTTTTATTTTGGTAGGTTAGTTGCCTGCCAATTACTAGGGATCCTATTACACTTCGCAGTATTTACTTTCCAATATTCATCATACTTTAATATGTCTCTTAACCTGAGGAGCTTGCCGCCTCATCATATGGGCATCTGGTCTTAAAGAATACCTCGCCTGCCACATCAACCAGTATCACATCTGCCAAGTTGCACTAACTCAGAGACTACAGTTATGTTTGCGTTTGGCTCTTGGGTTTTAAACCTGGATAAGTGCCCCGCCTTACCATTTGTTTATATCTAGACAAAGGGGGAAAAATGGGGAAATTTGATGATTTAAAAAAATAGTTACAGATTTTTAAATTTAATAAAAGCAGAGAGATGCAGCAAATGTTGTGATCAATAGGAGATTTTGGTAACATAAATTCAAGTCCATGATCCCAGTAGAATTGAGTCTTTAAGCCTCGCATCTGCACTGTTTAGGAAATTTTTCTGCTGTGCTTTTTTTTTAATTATTCATTGTTCACATTTGTTGTCAAATGGTACACTTGGCATTGTTGATATTATAAATGCTTAGCATGAGATATTCGAGTTTTGAGTTTACGATGGATACCTCATGTCCTTATTACAACTCACTGTAGGTGTGAGTCTTTTAATATTCATTGTTCCTTATCTTGTTACTGAATCAAAAATGCTATTTTACATTAGGTCAAATACATTCGGCTTTTCTAAGTAAATAGTTTGTTTTCTTGTTGGCCCATGAGGATTAGAAGAGATATTAACCAGTATTCAGTATGTCTTCTTCCATACTGCTGGCCCTATGCTTATACGCAGTGTATGCATCTGTGAAAACTACTATGATTGTAGTATACAGTCATTCATATGATTTATTGTCATTGGCAATGTTGTGTCAAGAATTGCAAATGCAAGTTTTGAACCTGTAGTAATTTGGGGTTTGGGAAATGGGGACAGCTGACAGCTGAAAACTTGTGTAGACATCTGCAGGAATGGGGGAAAGTGGAAAAAGGGCAGAAAATAAGAGAGGCAATTATTTTAATAGATCAAAAATAACAAAGCTATCTGTTGTATGTTTTGTTATTCCCTATTTTTTATTTAGTGAAGTGTCCTTTTTTAATCATTCTATTGAGCTAATACTGTGTTGATTGTTAGTTGCTTGGGTTAGCTTTAACATTGAGTTTAGAAGAGAAGAAAGTCAAAAGGATCTTAAAATGCAGGCAATATCCTCAAAATTTTCTTCAAAGTCTTTATGTAACCATGAACTACAGAGAAGGTTCTTGTGACCAATGGAGGTGTTTCTAATGGATTTTCCAAGTTTGGGAATATTTCTGGCACTGGAAGCTTGATCTGGGATACCTCCTATGGTTTCTGCAGTTTATAGATTATTGCAATTACTATTAAAATGATGGTGAGAAAATTAAAACAATGAAATCTTCAAGTGATTCATACTGTATAATGTTTTTGAATGTGCAGAAATCTATCTGATGTGTTGTTGGAGGCAGTTTCAACAGGCCAAATTCGTTCATTGTATCAGGGGCTTGGCACAAAAAATTTGCAATCGGTTATATCTCAATTTATTTACTTTTACAGCTATAGTTATTTTAAGAGATTCTATTTGAAAAAAAGCAAAAATAAGTACATGGGAACAAAAGCAAATCTCGTTGTAGCTGCAGCAGCTGGAGCTTGCACAGCAGTGATAACACAGGTAAACTCCTTGTTTCTTTATATGAGTTTCTGGTTTTTTCTTGAAGCAGATAATTTAGTTCATAATCCTGGAGTTTGTATGATTTGTATGCAATCACATGGCCTTCTTTCATTTGGTTAAACTCTTCACAATTTATTAATGGATAAAGTTGGAGTAAAATGTGAATAAATTCATTTTTTTTGGATTATACCTGACTGCATTCTAGTTAAGTCATTCATACAAAACTTTGTGTTATCTATGATTGCTTTGTGATAAGTAATTTTTTAATGTTTTAGTTGCAGTCTCATGCTTGCAAGCTGTAACTTAATTCTGTTTGTTCATATTTGTTTCTGATTTAGCCCGGTTGCAGACCATCTTGTTTGCCCTTAGACAAAATTGCTTGTTATTGTCTGAAGTAAGTACTTGTTTTTATCATATAGCAATTTCACATGCAGGTCTTACTTGCTAGTATGTGATGCAGTATAAGTATGCATCCTTCAAAAAATTATATTTCTGTCACAAAGAAATTATCGGATTTATGTTTTACTACTTTAGTTTCGTCTACCAATGATTCTGACATTGTGTCTAATTTATTTTGTTTACCAAATTACATAAAATTCTGACATTGATTTGTTTTGTGTTGGCAAGCCACTGGACACAGCATCTGCTCGGATGCAGACAAGTGAGTTTGGGAAATCAAAGGGCCTTTGGCAGACTCTTACGGAGGGTTGGAGTGAGGCATTCGATGGGGTTGGTGTGTCTCTGCTTCTTACATCAAATCCTTCCATACAGGTATTAAATATATACTCTGAAATGCATGAAAGATATGATCTTTCAAATTCTTTTAGTTACATTTCGACTGTGGTCAAAATGTTTGCATCTTGAAGCTTACCTCATCTAGTTCAAGCTATTGTTATGATTTCCATGAGTATAGAGTCATCACTGGTCATGGGGAAAGAAGTACATGAGTGGGTTAACAATGACCTTGCTATATTATTCTTGTTTTCTCAACAAGTTTACACAGGTTTTTATGAGGGGTCCCGGCCCTCTCATACTGAGTGGGATTTGAACCTTGGACCTTTTAAAAAGAAGCCAAAGCCCTTACCACTGCAGTAATTGCTATATTATTCTTCTTGAAAGAAAAACATCTTGCTTTTTTTTTGGTTTTTTTGAATTTGCGTGGTGCAACTGCTAACCTTCACGGGACATGTGCATTCCAGAGTTCTTTATTGCTGAAACGTATAACTTTTAGATAAAACGTGATTGACAATATGACATTACTTGGACTATATCTCTTGGTTCTGGCTTTGAAAAATCCTTTAACTCAATTTTTGGGCTTAAATGCTTAAGAAGTGTTCCAAGCATGACTGTATTATACTATCAAGTGAATAATTGTTGCCCCACATACTTTTATATTCTGGAGTTATGGCTAGAATGTGTGCTGGTAGAATCTCCTGGGGGCATCCACAGCAAAATAGTAGTGAAATATTAGTACCTTGCTTTTTACCCATGGTAACAAAATAGCTTCAAATTTGAAAATTACCAATTTTTTTTCCCTTTATAAAGTCATTCGCAGAATTTCTTGGGTATGAAGGCTTACCTGAAATCCATTACATTGTCCTTCTAGAAATTTATTCCTTTATTCATTAGGCACATTGTTTGCTTTTATCTGCTACACAACATTTAGCTTTCATAATTTTAAAAATAGACCTGTAAATTACATTTATTGTTCTTCATGGCTAGTGTCAGTGTCCTAATTGCTGGGAACCAATGTTTGCCTGTTTACTCCCAAGGAAAATATTGAAAGCATTATATTGTTTGAAAGCATTTTTTTCCTCTGCATTTCAGTACTATTGTCCCATGCTAAATAGATGAATTGCATCAGACAGTTGTATTTTATTCTATCTATAACAGGTAAAAGGAACAAAGAAGAAAAGAAACTATAGAAGTCCCTTGAACTTCATAGTAATCCTTGTCTTGATTGCATCAGTAGTTGACGGAAGACTTGGCCAACTGCAGCACCCATCCTCCTCATGAAGTTTAACAAGTTGGAGTTGGTGACCATGCCTTTTTTGAAAGGTGTCTTCTTAAAAAAGGAAAAAGAATTTCTTTTGCTTAGGACTAATATCTGATTAATAATGCAATTCTGTTCTCTTTTATCCTTCTGAGGAAATAGATCTTCTTGTTCCCAATCAGTATCTTAAAGTAGAAGAGAAAGCAAAATCTTTTATAACCTTTCAGTAATTTCAGGTTCTCTTTTTTTTTCTTCAGATTTAAGCTTTCTAGATCTGCGGTTTGTTTAAATCTAAAATTTAAAATTCTAAGGCTTTGCCTTAGTGTTTATAGCAGTTTAGATTTCAGCTCTTTTAGGAAAAAGCATTTTCAATACTCTGAACTTTCCAGCACTTTTTTTTTCAATGAGTTTAGTCCCTCATACTAAGTGGGGTTTGAACCTTGGACCTTCTAAAGAGAGGCCAAAGCTTTTACCACCACAGTAAGCTTTCAGCTTAGCTTTCCAGCACTTTTAATTGCTGAATTATAGTAATTTTTTTTTGAATGGGTTATATGGGTTTGAAATCGGCCCCACCTGTATGACATTATGGCCACATGGTGGTATTACAACAAGCTTGACAATTATGCATGTATTGCTTGGTAAGAATCAAACCTTGGTCTCCTCCTTGAACGTCGAGGAATCTAATTGGTTGAGCTAATGCCATTTGATCTGAATTATAGCAATATTAGATCTGTTCAGTTTTCAGTTTCAACATTTAGAAGGTTAGCAACAGCCACAACATTTTATGGTTCGAGTCTCAATAATGGTATTCCATATTCTTCAGCATTTTTGTTTCAAACAATTTTAGATGACAGATTTCTTAGTTGTTTCAGATTTTTTAGCAGTTTCAGTCTAGGTTTTTAAAGGTCTTTGATATTTATTGTCAAAAATCAGCTTTCAATCATTTTCCAGTTCCTGATTTTTATTTAAGTTTACAGCAGTACAGCAGGGTTTATCGTTGGGCTGATAAAACCCTCCCCAAAGCAGGTGTCTCTAAGGACTTTGTGTACCTTCTGCAATCTTAAATTTCAGCACTGTAAAGCTTCTTGAACAGAGGAAATTTTATAGATCTTCTTCAACAAGCTTTTCCAAAGGTGTGAAAGTTAATTTCCTTAAGTTCAATTTACTAGGACAGCAACAAACTTGCAAATCAAAACATAGCTGGAGAGAGAGTCAAATACTTCTTTCACATTAAAGATTACCCGTCTCTCTCTAATACTTCTTTCACATTAAAGATTACCTGTCTCTCTCTACTAGGACTGCAACAAACTTGCAAATCAAAGCATAGCTGGCAAGAGTCAAATACTTCTTTTACGTAAAAGGTTACCTCAGAGAGAGAGAGAGAATCATAGTTTGGCGCAAATGACGCTTTACACCAAACTATGATTTTCTATGTTTAAAGAGGACAAGTTCCTCCTGAAAAAGAAAAGACCTGTGGATCAATCTGCATTTAACAAATTGGACTGCCTAGTTGACAACTTCGATCTTGCATGTTTCTAGACAGAGCAGAAATCAGTGATATTGGTTGGCCTTGGGACTCTATCACTTGCATGTTTTCTTTAATAATACTTTTCTAAGGAGACCTTACTATAGGTTTGCAACACTGAATTTCTATTGAGACTAAGAGCAGCATTCTCCATAACGCTTTCAAGAAACACTTGCCTCAGAATCTTCTTGTTTATAAACCTCCTGTCTTAATGTTATGATAAATAACCTTTGTACCAGAAGACATTTAAAAAAAACCTTGTTTTCTTATTGATATAACACTAAATACCAAATTAATCAGAAACGTGATGTAACAAAATGATCAACATGGGCTGCTATTCACAAAAGATTACATTGATTCAAAATGGAAGAGGAAGCTGACTAACTCTTTGCTTGGATACAGGGTTTGTCTGAAAGATTCCTTTATGGAGGTCTAAATTGTTCTATGCTAAGAAGATGAATCATGAACAAGTGAATCACAATTTGAAATCTTTAAACAACAATAGAAGCTTGTAATTGATGTAGCTTCAAATAAGAGCTTATAAGTTAGCCAAATGTGAAGAGAGGTTGAAGATGAAAGAGGATTGGGTTGTCCTTGTGAATGATAAGAGTTGCATCTTAGCAATAGAATCTCTCAAATAAAGTAGCAGAGACTTAAAAAAGATGTAAGAAGCTGAATGCTGAACAAACCCTAAGCAACTGAAACAATAGTAAGTTTTGTGATTCTTCTTAAGCGATAACTTTAAGTATGTTATGTCTAACAAGACATTGATTCTTTTTGTTCTGATTGAACAGGTTGAATTAAGTAGCAGACTAGGACTACTTAATGGATTGACCAAATAATACATGGGGAACACATTAACCAATGTCATAGACTGATCCATAGGATTGACCAAAAATATAAATGGTGTGCAAATTCACACTGTAGAATCTAGTTAAGAAGAGTTAAACATGGATTCATTAGTCAAAACATGGAAGTGGGTTGACGATGCTTCACAGAGCAAAGTGAAGCCCTTAGAGTTCAACTAAGGGTAGATTGGATTAGGTTGAAGAAGGACTTCCCTAAATCATTATAATGAGAATGGGGAATTACTAGTTAAACTTGTACTCTAATCCACTCAAGTATTTGTTTGCAAAATGTATTTTTTGTTTCAATTCGATAATGGAGTAGATAAGAAATCAGACATGCGTTTCATTATAGCTATACCAAGCATATCTCCCTGGCCTACCTTGTTCTCACATACACCTTACTGATGTTTGTCTTGTTGACCTAGTTATACTTATTATCAACCAGTAACTATGCTAGAGAAAGGTGAATAATGTTAGCTCTCTCCTACTAAGTGATGGCTTATTGGTAAATTATGTACAAGAATTGTTGATTTGTGGACACAGTTTGATCTGATCAGAAGTAGGTTAGATGACTCATATCAACCACATCTTTGTTCTTGAGGCAAATTTTGGGAATAAATTCCCTTTGTAAGTGGGAATATAGATTACTAATGTATGGAGGAGGGTTCAGATAACAGAGTAGAATAATGAGATTCATTCTAATATCAAACATGATATAAAACTGCTGTTATGAAGATATTTGTGAACTTTTTAGATCACAAAGGCTTATGTCAATTTCTGGGAGAGCCTTGCACAATTGTAATCTGTTTCGTAAATATTAGCCTTCTTTTTTAGTTATGGTTGTAGACAATACATCCTTTCTATATTGGCTTCTCTATTATACTGATTTTAATTTTTAAGCTTTTGGATGCTGGCTAGAGGTTGCACTTATCAAACTTGTATGTGAATTGTTAAGTATAGAATAGAAAAGGCTATAACAAATAACTTCTCAATTGTTTTATTCTGTTTACCGTTCTAGACAGAAACATGCCCATTCAATCCTCTAGACTTGAATATATGTTAAATTTGTTGTCAGTGCATGGTTGCCAAATTGTGTAAGTTTAGTGTAATGTGGGAAAGCAATCTTTGTTAAAAAATCTGTCCATATATGGGGTCTTGAAATGCCTTAATTCATGGGGAACGGTATTTTTTGGGGAGTCTGGTCGGCTTCGCTAGATTTTGTCTTTAACATGAATTTGCTAGATAATGCACAAGGTGTTCTTTTGCTATTGATCTTTTGTGTGTGCTAGCATCTTGGACTGATTGGGATGTCTGATGTTTTCTTTCAGTATACAGTTTTTGAGCAGTTGAAACGGAGGTTATTGGCAAAACAAAAGAAAAATCAAAGTAGTTCAGTTACAGCAGAGTCTTCTCCTATTGTCATCTCAGCTTTTGCAGCATTCTTATTAGGTGCACTTTCAAAGACAATAGCAACAGTTGTCACATACCCAGCAATAAGGTTTTATTCTTTACTACATGATGAAATGGACTAAACTTTTTTCAGTTTTAAACCAAGATCAACAGTGAATTGATACTGATTAGCATGAAAACCTATCACCACCTGTTTGATTTGAAGTGCAATGATTTCATATTCTGATATTTTCTGTAGTGTTGGCTTTTAGGAATCTCTTTGACCAATTCATGTTGGCAGATGCAAGGTTATGATTCAAGCTGCTGAATCAGATGAGCAACCTAAACGAGCAATGGATGCTTTGAGAGTCATTTGGCAAAAAGAGGGTGCTTTAGGTTTCTACAAAGGATTATCTGCCCAAATTTTGAAGACGGTCCTTAGTGCAGCTTTGTTATTGATGATAAAAGAAAAAATCTCTCGTAGCACTTGGATTTTGATGGTTGGACTCAGAAGATATATTCTAACCACAAAAAAGCAAATAAAGCAGGCCTGATCATGAATTTCCAATGGACAAAGTCTTGGCAAAAGGCAAAAGGTATTTAGTTTCAATTTGACAGATTAAGTGAAGTCCAGAGATTATCCAAACCTAAAGATATCATTGGATAAAAACCAAAGAAGTTCTTTATTGTATTGATTGGAAAGATCTACAGCATCAAACAAACGTCTGCCATATATAGGCTTTTATGTGATTTTATGCAAAATTTAATAAAGCAATTGCTGGGCAAGATAAACTCTGTATAATAATCTTTGAGAACTGCGGCTATTGATAGATGGGTTTCATCTGTCATTTCCCATGAGATGTAAACTATACTATTGATTGATTCTTAGAACTTGTTGGTATTCACATTTTTCACACCTTTGATATGGAAATCTCATTTGAAGTTTGAAAGGGAAAATTGCTAATGAACATGTAATGTGGTGCCATTTGGCTGTTTCTGCGACAGACAATGGAAAGGTGATCCAAGTTGGGAAGCGATTGTAAGCATGCAAACACACTCTGCTCATAATTTTATAGTTTATAAGTAAACATCTTAGTATGTGTATGGAGTTGCAATATTGATGTTAGTCATGGACTTTGAAGGTACCCCTTGCCCAATGCTTATAGATTGTATTGTTGAAGATATCTGCCAAAAGAAAACTACACCATCAATAAGAAACTCAATGAAAATTTATCAATGACAACTCTACAATCAAATCATATTGATTACAGATTTTCCCAGGTCACAGTTGCTTGCTGGGCACAGTTTTTCTGTGGGTTTTAGCCGTATTGAGTACAACTGTCAAGAATTCCTCTAGCTGATTATGTACCATTGACAATATCAGTTTCACTTGTGGTTCAGTTATTAAGCAATTTTCAGAGTGATTGTTATACATCCACTGACTATACTTTATTAATATTTAATTAAAGTCTGAGATTAAATTACAAGCCATGTGATGCTTTTACAATGATTGTTATACATCCACTGACTATACTTTTGTTAATATTTAATTGTCTCAGATTTAATTACAAGCTATGTGATGCTTAATAGCCAATTGGATATGAATTTTTACCTCTGCCATGATAGGTCAATTAAGTTTTTGTGGAACTTATAGATCTACATATCATATCTTGGATTGGGGAAAGAGGAAATTAGAAGCATCGTTTCTTTTAGGGGTTTGTAATCACCACTATTGTATAATTGATTTAACTAAGGCTGGAATATTGGAACTCATGGTCCTGTCGACTAAAACATTTGCCATGATAATTTTATATATATAGAATAAGAGTATGCATAGTATAATAATGGGCTAGCTTGTTTTGGGAGATCTTGACATTCATCAAGGAATAATAATGCTATAGAAAGAATGTTGTAATGGTCAAAATATAATAAAAATAAAATGATATGGATGGGTTACAATAAATAGTAAAAGTGAAAGTTTCATGGTCATGGTAAAAGGTCTTGTAGTCACATGTCCAAGACACGAAGTCTTTATCTTAAATAGTGTCTAGTTCATCTTAAATAAAAAGTACCATCTTGTATCATGTGAATAGTCCTATTGAAAAGTGTCTATTTTGACCTGTATGGAATATCTAGTGTCACCATTAGTCATATCTTGATATTTTAATATACTATGAAGATTATTTAGAGAGAAGTAGGGAAAAAGAGTCACTAAAGAACAAATAATCAGTGGGAAAAGTCTAGAAGTTTAGGATAATTTTGTGAGTCCAAGGTCCTCATTGAAATATCATAAAAAAAATCCAAGGAGATGTCTAGAGTCATGTGATGCTTTATGTAATTATAAAATATCATGAGAAAAGTCTAAGATAAGATATCTAAAATAATGTGCTATTTTGCCTCTCTATATTTCTCACATCCATGTTATTTTAGCTCCTGTGGGCCTATCCCCCTCCATGTTAAGCAAGTCAAAGAAATCAGATCTCAAGCAAGCAAGAGTTAGTGAAGACTAGTTGGCATCACAAGCTAAAGGAAAAGTGAGACATTATAGGACTTGTGTCCGAAGGATTGGTTGAGCGAGAGTGTAGGATACAGTTGTTGGATTAGTCCATAGGAGGTGGAGACTCAATTGAAGGGCTGACACTACCCAGGCCAAAATATCAAGTAATTATTGAAATATTATAAGAGAAGTCTAGGAGAATATCTCTAGATCCATGTGAATTTTTATTTAATTATACAATATCACGAGAAGAGTCCAAGATGAGCTATCTAAAACAATGTGATATTTTGTCCCTTTAGATTTCTCTATCCATGATATTTTTAGCTCCCATGAACCTATCAATAGGGGAGACACCCTTCCATGTAAAGCAAGTCAGAGAAGTCAGATCTCACACAAGCGCATGGCAGTGAAGACTAGTTGGCTTAGCTAGCTAGAGGAAGAGTGAGGCATTATGACTAGTTGGCAAAGCTAGCTAGAGGAAGAGTGAGGCATTATAGAGGTTACGTCTGAAGAATTGTCTAAGCGAGAGTGTGGGATGCTGTCATTTGGTTAGTCCATAGAAGGGGGAAACTCAACAAAAGGGCTGAATACACTCATTAGAGGCACTCCAGTGGGCACCTTTATTTACTCACTTTCCTTCTGCATATGTGATAAAATACTTGTGTCCTCGTTGTGTGAGCATTTTAGTACTACTTACCATTGCATATATTTTATTTGCATAAAAGTACTTTGTGTTAGCATGCCATCACCATACTACAACTGTGCATCAACGGAGAAGACCATAGCATGATGAGGACTTGAGAAGATATACTGTTTGGGTTGAGGATTGACAGTCCCCTAACTTATAAGAAAGGGAGGTTAGTTATGTACATTGTTATATTTTAAATAAAAAATATAGCAATTGACCAACAACAATTAAGATGAGGGTTTAGAAACTGTACTGCTAATTATAATTTGCAACTTGACACATACACATATACACACAATTGGTTATATCGGGTTGAAATGGGTCAAACCAGGTATAACATCATCACCGCATTATCATGGTAGTTTAACAAACCACATTATTATGGTATTACAACAAACCGTGTTATCGTGGGCTGCAGTATCATGTGAGTGTCCATCACAATGTAGGAATTTGAACTTGGGACACACATATGATTGCTTCCTATTTATTCTTGCTCTACAATGCCTTGGATAGGAATTGAAAAAATTATTAAACTAAGAATTCGATTGTTGTTTTGGTTGCCACATTGGAATATGCATTTGGGTTGTCATAATAGCACATAGTTGAAGCAATTTTTGTAATCTGTCATATACTTCATGCAAAGTGTACGATTTGATTGTGAAAGCAGCTAAAGCATTTTATTTGATGGTTATTAGCAACATGGTTGCATAATTCAAGATTAGTTACACACTCTTATCAACAATGGAATAATACAGCATATATTTCATATGCCCTAACATAATATTCAATGTGTCTGCATGGCACACCATACAAATGATATAGCATGATTTTCTCTCTTATGAATCATATTCCAAAGAATTTCAAGAATCTTGTAGATATTGATAGCCCATATCATAAACTCTCACCCCTCTATTCAAGCTTTAAATCTGTGTGGTATGAACTCGGCACATGCTACTCTAATTTATGTACATAATTTCTTCATTGGTGGTGCTCATTGGAAGATATAATCTTCTTCTCTTTTGTAAGAGTCATAGTCATCAACAATACATAAAATTGTAAGTTCATAGTCATCAACAATACATAAAATTGTAAATAAATATGAGAGCAAATCTATGGCTTGCTGAGTGAATGGTGAAATAATTGTTGAACTCTATAGTATCTAGGGTTGTACAAACGCTTGTGCTGATTGATGAATGTTGGTTTATTGCATTAATTTGTCATTAGGTGTTTAAACTTCTAGTTCATTGCCACTAACAGTCGTGTTAACAGAACTGCATCTACTCTTTAAGTATTTGCCATTGTTCAATCAACTAACGTACCTTCAAGTGCATTTACCACCACAAACTTGAATTCAGATTGTAGCTAATATACAGACTGAGTCTTTACCAATCTGTCACCAAGAAGCTTAGCTAATAAGGAGCCGCATGCAAACTTTAAAATATTGGAAGAAAAAGTATGACGGTGGAATAAAACATAACAAACATGTGTCAAGATACAAAAACACCAATTACAAATTAAGATAAAATTGAGGTGCAAAATGAACAAAGCAAACAAATGGAACAGAAGAATGACCAAACAATTTGATTTCTTACAATGACGTCTAATGTTCTTTGCCAAATATTTGTCTCAATTAAATTCATTGGAAATAATTTCTTCCCCTAGGACCAATGTGACCCTCATCAATTGCTTCTACAAGGCTATCTTCTATTGGCATTGCTTCATCACAGTATTATTAGTTTTCTTCAACACATTATCTGAATGTCACAATGGGGTCATACACAACTCTTGCTCCACCAATGATATCTTCCTTTAAATCCTTTAAACATACCTCAAGATGAAGCTCTCCAACTTCAGCCATAATATGTTATCCGGATTCTTCAATCATACATTTAAGTTCTCTATGTGGTTAGCCTATATCAGATCTATTACCATCAGTCAAGTGAAGAACCTTTAACAAGATTCACTTATATAAACTGCCTGCTCCATTAATCCCCAAAACTTGGCTCTGTAAACAAGTTGGTCACATTACATCCCCTCAATTGGTTTACTGGACTTGGAATGAATGTACTCCTTAGAGACAAATATTCTTTGCAGTGCATGCAGTTAATTATGAATTTACAGAAGAGAATTGGAAGTTGATGCAAATTGAATGATAGCAGGCTGAACCAAGTTCTTGTTTTCCATGCATTGTTACATAAGGCTTTGTCTATGATTGTAAATGAATTCGGTTATGAATGTGGCTAAGGATTTGTTGGTGATAATCTCCTAACAGGAGTGTTAATATCAACCAAGCAAAGAATCTTTAACAAGGATTTGCTTAGCAACCATCACATCAACTGATTCCTGAATGTTTTCTGTAAACAAGTTGGGCACACTGCATCTCTTTGGGTCTTCTGCTATACAGTAAATGAATCCACTTTTCAGAAACAAGCATTCTCTTCTTTATATACTCTCAAAAAGCTTAAAACTCCTCAGCAATTGTAAATAAATTCAGTTATAGATTTTACAGCCTCAAGACAACTCAGAATAAACTTCAATCTTGCCTATATCATCTAAAATTAGATGTATGTAATGAGCTGGAAATGGAGATCAAAACAAACTACAATACTTATCCATAAAAATTTTGCTTGTTGGTACAAAATTGGTGGCATTATTAGTCATTTCATTGACAACATGGTTTATATCTACTCCTAAAATGAACTCCACCGAAGAACAAGGAAAGGGAGCCGAAGCATGAACTGATATAATAAACATTATCCACATACCATAACAAACATAAAATGTAGACTACATCTTTCCTTTCCATCATTTCAATCATCTGAAACAATAGTGCAACCTATTTCTGCCTACGATGTGTTTCAATTCTCGCAATATTTCACTGGTGTTTTTTCTCGTTTTAAAGAAGTACTCGTTTCACCTTCTGGTAAGTGGGGACTTCAATTGAGGCCTAGTCGAGAAATAACATTAAACATTGCCTCTTAAAATGAGTTACATTCGGCAATGTTGAATGATATATCATTTGACATAAAATTTCTGCTCAGAATCCTGTCTTCTTCTGTCATATCCTTATTTGTTACCATGAAATAAAGACCACGTGGTTGCCCTCCTTGTGTTCTGGGCACAAAAATTGGGAGTGGGCTGACACTAGCAGGCATAGTAACAAATCTTGTCAGATCTGGACAAAATCTGGATCAGACCAGATTTTTTAACCATCCAGATTGGTCCGTTTTGGTCTCGAGGTGTTTAAGTATAAGGAATTTCCAACATGATTTTTGAGCTGTGGCTCTAAGCTATTATAAATGCTTTGTGTAGTTGTATTTATTCATGTGTATTTTAGATAGTGATGTGTTCATATTTTTTTTGTTGGAGAAAAAGGGGTTGTACTTGGGTCCGCTCCCTTGACAAATCACAACTCTTTCCTTTAGAGCTTAGAGTTTACAAGCAAATTAAATTCTCATCTCAATTGAGTTGCTATAGCTGGATACCTATATCTTTTTTCGTAAAAAGTCCAAATTCTTGATTTTCATGTTCTGGATCTTTATCAAATTTTTATTGTAAATACAAATATTCCAAAATTCAACATCATTCTTTTTGACATTTTCTTACAGCAGCCTTCACAATACCAAAACTCCCCGTCTACTGTCTACGCACTGCATCTTAGCAGAGTAATATTTTCAAAACTTTGTGTTATCATAGTCTGTTTTACTAAATTTGGACAATTAGTTTCCTTCGCATAAGTGCAACCACAAGAATTGTAATAAATAGTTTATATGAAAACACAATAATGTTTTAAAATACAACAAATATTACCAATAGAAAACATTAAAGTAAATCTTGATCATTATCTAATTTAGACAATCAACATTTTCTTGTCATCTTTAGCTAAACATACTGCTTCCACAAACCATATAAAAGAGAATTTAACTTCATGATCCTCTATTAAAACCCCTCTATTGGCTAGCCTATCTACACATTTGTTCCTTTCTCTTAATATGTGTAAACCTGATTTCTTCAAACTCTGTAGCAAGGTCTTGTATTTTCAAAATGATTTCTTGTATGTTCCATGGAGCCTTTGCTTTCCTCAAAATTGCATTTATTATTATTAGTGAATCACCTTCCATCCATTCTCTATTCCATTCATTTGTTTGCATATTTTTAACCTTTATAAAGCTATCCAAGCTTCAACTTCATTATTTGTCTTAAATCTATTATTGAAAGTGTTTGGATTCATTTCTTGTCTCAAATATTCACTTGTAGCATGCCATATCTCGATCGATTGACGTAATTTTTCCACTGCGTGTACATTCCCATAATAATGATCTTTTTCCGAAACAAAATCTTGTTGTTCTGCATCTTGGACAAGCCATCCTTTCGACGGTGCTGTTAAAAGATCATCAATTCCTAACGAAATAGCTGCATCAGTAGCTTGTTGGAAACCTGAAGTCTTAAGTTGATCCAGTAGTGAGAACAAAATTTTGAACATGAAATACTGGAAACTTGAGGATATTATACCCGGGGACCATATGGTGTCTGTACAACGCATTCAAACATTTGGTTTTGAATGGATGCCATATTCACTTCATTTTTTATAATATCTTAGTTTTGTATTGATCCAAATAAAATGTTGGATTATATATATATATATATATATATTTTTTTTTCTATGAGATATCCTTCAATAATGAAAAAAAAAAAAATTGCATAATAGGAGATATTAGACAATCTCAGAGAATCAAGGACCAATGACTTGGGAAACTTAAAAGTTAGAGGATTCTCAAATCTATTGGAATTTTTTTGAGATATTCTCAAAGGCATCAATATATGAACCGTGTATGAGTACCGATGCTACTAAGAAGCCTATTCAAAGTTTCAAATTATTGAAAAGGCAACAAGATGATCATCCTTTTCAATATTTCATGGTATCCGAAAGGATGACAAAATCTCACCCCTGTTATTTTTCATTATTCCTTTTCCTTCTATTGGTCCTAGATTTCCTTTAGGTGCTTCATCAAATTTCAATTTGACCAACTCCACTTTTGGTGGTTTTCACTTTATTTTCTTTCCTTCCTTTTGTTTTTCGTTTACCCAACATCATAATTCCATTTGATGACTTGACTCCATCTATCAAGGCTCTTTGCTTCAAGATTAGGGATTGGGTGAGTTGATAGGATTGGTTTAGACTCTTGTATGGGTAAATAAATCTTCCTTTTCATTACCTCTAAATTACTTTCCTTTCCTTTAAATATTCTTTTGTTCCTTTTCAGCTATACAATCCAAAGTATTGTATCTTTCTATGTATCCCACATTGTCTGTAACGCCTCACTTTTAAGAGTACCCTGTCATTGCTTTAACCATTCTTCAATTCTGCCATTCATCACCATGCATTTACCAAACATATTAAGAATCCATTGCCATAGTTCGTAGACTATTGAATAATGTCCCAAGAGATGGTCTATACTCATAGAACACATTGTGAGGGGCCATGAAAACCTCTTTTCATTAGGTTATCCTAAGATAAAGTTTTCTTACAACCTACTAGCCATACAAACATTTTAACTTTTGGAATGCTTGGTCTATCCCAAATATCTCTCCATATTCTTGTTGTATTCCTATTTTGTTGGTGCTTTACATTATATTTGCTTCTTGTTGTGTATTCTCCTAAGATATTTAACTCCAAAATAATATTTGCCTTGGCTCCTCTTGGCATAATCATTGTTATATTTTTGTTCAACAACCTACTAGCTGTTAGGAAAAGGTGTCTCATATTATATAATTTTCCTAAGAACATTTACTTGTAGAAAAGCAAATCATATGGAGCGAAAAGATAGGACTGTTATTTGTCCTTGGCACTAGGGCATATTGAGGAAGTTCTTAGCTATTTTTAGGACTGTGATATAAAAGCTAATTTTAGCTTTATCCAATTGTAACATCATGCTAAATTTAGGGCTACTTCTAACTAAATTTATAAGTATTTTTGCAGCGCCAATTTGGAGGTAAACATTCAAAGTCTATGTTTAGTTTAGTTTTATATTTAGGATAGAACTTGACGAGGCATTGAGTGCTATTTTTGGCTTTGTGTTGACTGTTGTATTTTAGCTAATTGAATATTTATATATTTGAAGCTATTATTAGTTGTTATGGTGGCGCCTAAATTCATGCATGTTGAAGGTCTATATTTGGCAGATAGTGGTACCAGGATTGAAGATAAATTCAACAATTAGAAGTTCTATTTATGGTTGGCGCTAGAGTTAATAAATATATAGTTGTTCTATTTTTAATATAGGAAATCAACTCCAGATTTAGAACCATACTCAATCTATATAATCTGAGTAGCGCAACAATTGAATGTAAGATATATACAAAATTATAGGTTGTCTTTTGTAGCAGAGTTTGGTACAGGTACTTCTTTGACAACTGAAAGAAAAAAAAGACTTTGACAACTAAAAGAGGAACAAGGTTTGAGAAATACTGAAAGTGTATTTGCTAAAGGTGAAAGCCTGTAAAAGATATTTTGTAATAAGTATATTTTTGCTGGAGGCTTTACCTCGCGGGGTTTTTTCCCACATTATGTTTCCCTGCAAAAATCTCATTTTGTGAGTTGTCTGAGTTTTTTTTTAATTCACTGCAAGCTGTGTTTTAATCATTCAAATTTTATTTCCACCAATTCGTTTATGCTTATATCTCTCTAAGGACAATTAAAGAATTGTTTTCACACTTAAATTTCTAACAATTGGTATCAAAGCCAATCTTCCTAAGCTCTACTATGATCGGGTAGATTTAGGACAAAGGTTCTCGGGTGTTGGATTAATCTTGTGTTGAGTGGATACAGGAAGGGAAGAAGAAATCATGTCTTCTCCAAATTTTGGACGGATGGAAATTGAGAAGTTTAATGGCTCAAATTTTGAGCTATGGAAATTCAAGATGGAGGACTTGTTGATTGAATATGATTAATGGGCTACAATATCCGCTATAGAGGATGATAAAAAGAATATGAAACCATATACTTTGGATGTGATTGAGAGGAAGGCAAGGAGTACTCTTCGGTTATGTTTTGCGGATTCAGTGTTGCTGAATATCAATGAATGCTCCATGGCAAAAATACTATGGGATAGTTTGACCTCGCTTTATCAAACCAAGTCCTTGGTGAATAAGTTTTTCTTAAGGAGGAAGCTCTACTCTTTAAGAATGAGCGATGGAGATTCTGTTACCGAACAATTAAATCATTTGAATGTGATTACCAGTTAGTTGAGGTCTATTGAAGTGAAGCTAGAGGAGAAAGATCTATGTATGGCTTTATTATGTTCACTCCCAGATTCATGGGATAACATTGTAATGGCCATAAGTTCTACCATGGGAAAACTATGCATGGATGAGTTAGTTTCCACACTTCTTTTTAAAGATATGCAGAGGAAGACCATTGAAAGTGCAAAGGATGCACTTATGGTTTGTGATAGATCCAAAGAGAGTAGTATAGGGAAGAAGGATGTTGGTTAGTCCAAATCCAAAGGTAAGGGGAGATCGAAAACTCCTGGTCTGTCCAAAGTGAAATGTTGGGGTTGTGGGAAGAAAGAGCATGTGAAGGATTGTAAGGAGAAGAATGAGAAGAAAGAGGCGCAAGATGAATCAAACTCCACGTCTTCTCTGCATTCGGGTGATGTATTTGTGGTAGCTTTGTCTACTCACATGCATGATGATTTATGGATCATTGATTCAAGAGCTTCGTTTCATATGATTCTACATAGAGCATATTTTTTAGAGTACCTATCAAGACGTAATGAGAATGTTTACTTGGGGGATAATTTGTCTCTCAAGGTGGATGGAAAATAGAGTTTTTCTACAACTCTCTAATGGTATGACTAAGCCTTTGAAGAATGTTTTACATATTCCAAGGCTGGCCCAAAATCTAATTTCTTAGTCTTAACAATGATGTTATAGATGTGATTTTCTCCAAGGAGGAGGTCAAAATGGTTCGTGGTAGCATGGTACTTACAAAGGGAGTAAGATCTGGAACGTTGGTTCATCTTGAGGCCAAGACAATTGCATGCAACAAAACATTGGTTCCAAACAACAACTTACTAGTAGACAAGACTATGCTTTGGCATAACAGACCTGGTCACATTGGCGACAAAGGTCTATGGACCTTAGTAGGTAAAAATATTGTTAAGGGGATTCATGATGTATCTCTTGACTTCAATTTTTGTGAGCATTGAATTAATGGAAAGCAAAAGACTGTTAAGTTTTACTCTTGTACTCAGAGATGCATGCATGTACTTGATTTGATTCATAGTGATGTTTTTTGGTCCAATTCATGTACCTTCACTATATAAATCAACATACTATGTATCTTTTATTGACGATCATTCACGAATGATATGGCTATTTTTCTTAAGGAAGAAATCCAAGGTTTTTGCTAGGTTCAAAGAGTTTAAGGCTCTTATGGAGAACCAAACAGGTCGAAAGATAAAATCCCTTAGAATAGACAATGGATGTGAGTATTGCAACAATGGGTTTGATAGTTATTGCAAAGAGCATGGCATACAACGGTGTAAGACAACTCCATATACACCTCAGCAAAATGGAGTTGCAAAGCATATGAACATAACACTGATGGAGAGGGCTAGGAGTATGCTAAGCAGGGTTGGTCTAGAATATAAGTACTGGGTCGAAGAAATTGGAAAAACATGTTACTTGACTAACAGGTCTCCTACATCAGCACTTGATGATGAAACTTCTATGAGAGTTTGGATGGGAAAAAAGCCCTCATTGAGACATCTTAGAGCATTTGGCTGAGGCATATATGCATGTGTCTAAAGAGAAAATATTCAAATTGGATTACAAAGCAGAGAAGTGTATCTTCATTGGCTACAATGATGGGATAAAAAGGTACAAGCTTTGGAATCCAGTGATAGAGAATGTTATTTGGAGTCGGAATGTGATCTTCAATGAGATCAAGGAAAAGGATTAACCAAAAAAGACTAAGGAAGAGGTTGTGCATCTAGAACCTGATTCAATCAAAGCAGATGTACAAAGGAATGGTGGTGTTGAGGATGATCATGAGCAGCTAGCTCATGATATGCAAAATGAGGAGTATCTTTCAAATAGTCATGATGAGTCTAACAAGGATAAAGAGCCTCAACCTCAACCCAGTTGATTTAGGAGGTCTACACGACCTTAAAAACCAATACAAAGGTATACTTCACTTGGTCTTAATTGTATTTTTTCATTATATACTAATATAGATGAGCCTCTTACTATCAAGAAGGTAATAAAGATGAAAGGCAAGTTTTGGAAATGTCATGAATGAAGAGATGACTACCCTCAAGAAAAATGGTACTTGGAGTCTTGTACAGTTGCCTAAAGGAAGGCAGGGAGTTGGTTGTAAGTGGGTCTTCAAGAAGAAGTTGGGGTCATATGGTAAAGTTGATAGACATAAGGTAAGGTTGGTTGCCAAAGGTTATTCCCAAGTTGAGGGAATTGATTTTGGAGAGATCCTCTCACTGATTGCAAAATTAAATTCCATTAGGATGTTACTTTCAGTTGTAGTTGCATATGACTTGGAAGTGGAACAAATGGATGTAAAAATATTTTTGCATGGTAATTTGGAGGAGGAGATCTACATGAAATGGTTGGATCACTTCGTTGAGAAAGGTAAAGAATATTTGGTTTGTAAATTGCATAAATCTCTTTATGAGCTGAAACAATCTCCAAGAATATGGTACAAGAAGTTTGATTCCTATGTACTAAAATTGGGTTGTTTAAGATCTAAAGTTGATCATTGTGTGTACAAAAAGCAGGAGGATGATCTTTTTATTATTATCACATTGTATGTTGACTGGAAATAATAAAAGTATTATACAGATCTTGAAAATGTAGTTGTCTTCAAACTTTGAAATGAAGGATTTGGGGGCAACAAGGTTAATTCTTGGTATGGAGATTGTCAGAGATAGTAAGAACATGAAACTTTATCTCAGCCAGCGTAAGTATATTTCTTCCATCATTCAACGATTTACTATGGATAATTGTAGAACTATGTCAGTTCCTATTGTTGCAGGAACAAAGTTGACAATGGAACAATGTCCTACTTCTACGAACATCGAAGACATGAGTACAATTCCTTATGCTAGTGTAGTTGGCAGCTTGATGTATGCCATGATTTGCACTCGTCCAAATATAGCCCAAGCAGTGGGATTCTTGAGCAGGTTTCTGACTAATACAAGGTTAGGAGACATTAAATATGAAAGACAATAGGTTTTGGAAAGATGCCATGGATGAAGACATGGATGCCCTCAAGAAAAATGGTACTTGGAGTCTTGTACAGTTGCCTAAAGAAAGGAAGGCAGTTGGTTGCAGGTGGGTCTTCAAGAAGAAGTTGGGGGAAGACGGTAAAGTTGACAGACATAAGGCAAGGTTGGTTGCCAAAGATTATTCCCAAGTCGAAGGAATTGATTTTGGAGAGATCTTCTCACCAGTTGTAAAATTAAATTCTATTAGGATGTTACTTTCAGTTGCAGCTGCATATGACTTGGAAATGGAACAAATGGATGTAAAAACAATGTTTTTGCATCGTAATTTGGAGGAGATAAACATAAAACAACCAGAGCACTTTGTTGAGAAAGGTAAAGAAGATTTGGTTTGCAGATTGCATAAGTCTCTTTATAGGCTGAAACAATCTCCAAGAATGTGGTACAAGAAGTTTGATTTCTAAGTACTGAAATTGGGTTTTTTAAGATCTAAATCTAATCATTGTGTGCACAACAAGCAAGAGCATGATCATTTTATTATTATCATATTGAGAATATTAGGAAAATGTGTCTCATATTATATAATTTTCCTACGAACATTTACTTGTAGAAAAGTAGATCATATGGAGCATGTGGAGTTAAAAAATAAAATTATTATCTGTCCTTGGCACTAGGGTAGATTGAGGAAGTTCCGAGTTATTTTTTAGGACTATGATATAAAAGCTAATTTTAGCTTTATCCAGTTGTTGTAACATCATGCTAAATTTAGGACTACTACTAGCTAGATTTAGAAGTACTTTGCAGTGCCAGTTTAGAGGTAAACATGCAGTCTATGTTTAGTTTAGTTCTATATTTAGGACAAGACTTGATGAGGCACTAGGTGCTATTTTTGGCTGTGTTGACTATTGTATTTTAGCTGATCGAATATTTATATATTTGAAGTTATTATTAGCTGTTAAGGTGGAGCCAAAATTCATGCATGCTGAAGGTCTATATTTGGCAGATAGTGGCACCAGGATAAGAGATATATTTAGCAGTTATAATTTTTATTTATGGTTGGCACCAGAGTTAATAAATAGATAGTTGTTATTCTATTTTTAATATAAGAAATCAAATCCAGATTTAGAACCATACTCACTCTATATTATTAGAGTAGCACAATAGTTGAATGTAAGATATACAAAAAACAGAGGTTGTCTTTTGTAGGAGAGTTTGGTACAGGTATTTCTTTGATAGCTGAAAGAAAAAAAAGACTTTGATAGCTGAAAGAGGAACAAAGTTTGAGAAATATTGAAAGTGTATTTGTTGAAGGTGAAAGCTTGTAAAATATTTTTTGTAATAAGTATATTTTTACCGGAGGCTTTATTTCCTAGGGTTTTTTCCCACATTGGGTTTCCTCGTAAAAATATCGTGTTGTGAGTTGTATGATTTTTTTAAATTCACTGCAAGTTGTTTTTCAATCATTAAAAATTTATTTCCACCAATTCGTTTATGTTTATATCTCTCTAACACTAGATTTTTTTAATTCACTGCAAGTTAATTGAGGAATTGATTCCACACTTAAATTTCTAACACTAGCAACAATGTTTAATATATTTGTAAAAAAAAATTCTATTTGTTTGTATCTTTCTTCCTAATCCTTGTGCATAATTTTTGAAACCCTATGACCATATTTATCTTGAAGTAATCTCATCCATGGTTTCAAAATTGAATCTAGATTGAGTGGTTTTTTATCACACCAAGTATTCATCCAAATAAAAACAAATCTTCAATTCCCACCACCCATCTTAAATATTTAATCACTAGATCAATTGATTTTTAAACTACTGCATAGTGTAGAACCATCTGGTAGCGAGGATGTAGTAAAGATTAAGCTTAGGCCATTGGGCTCAATGTACTTAGCAGAATTCTTGTCCATTGTCTTTTACTCTCTTTGTACAATCTCCAAATAGAGCTAGAAATTCATCACACCTTGTTCAAGTACTATTTTACTCTCTTTGTACAATCTCCTTAGAGCTAAATTTACATCTATAAGAGCTCTTAAATAGAGATCTCCACCAGTTTTATCATCACACACCTTGCTCCATTTCACCAAAGGAAATTTCCTTTTATCATGTAATCCTAACCACAAAAATGACCACATAATATAGATTAAACATTTTTCTATTGATTTTGGCATAATATACAAGGACATATAATATGTTGGAATGACTTGTAATATAATTAGCTACACTCTTCCTAGTAATGATAACCATCTACCTTTCCATGCTAGTAGTTTATTCCAAATTTTACTTATAACTGAATTCCATAATTGTGTCCTCATTCTCCCCTCAAATAAGGGCATCCCTAGATGTGTTGCTTGCAAATTTGCCTCCTCCATTTGAAGTAACCTAAATATTTCTACTTTGATTCTAGTTTGAGTATTTAGGAAATAAATTTTGGATTTTATGCTATTAAATTAATGCCATGATTCTCTTTCATAGTCCTTTAATAAGTTATTCAAAGCTCTGGTCTTTTTTTTTATCCTCCAAAAAAGCTGTGTCATCTACAAATTGTTGAAATATGATGTTGTCGATGTTATAATTAGCATTAAGTCCAATTTTTAGCCCATATTTGTATGCCTTCTTCAAGTTCCTTCTCAATACCTCTATCATAATAATGCACAAATATGGTGATAAAGGATCTTCTTGTTTAAGACCCCTCTTGGCTTTAAATGATTATGTTACTAGCCCATTGACCAACATTGAATATAATATTGTAGAGATACAGGATTTAATCCATCTGACCCATTTCTTTTCAAATCCAATTTTTTCTAAAATCACAAAAAGAAAATTCTATTTAACCCTATCATAGGCTTTATTCATATCAAGTTTTACGATCATTGCTCTCTTATTTAGAAGCTATTGAATGGATTACTTCATGAGCTACTATGATCTCGTCTAGATTCTCTCCCTTTCATAAATCATCCTTGCTATTATGAAATAATTTTGTATAATAGTGGTCTTAACTGATTTACCATCACTTTGGAGATTATCTTATATGGGTGTAAATGAATCAAACAATTTTGCATCTTCTTTTTTGGAATTTGGAATCGAGGTAAGATATTTTGTATTTATTTGATAAGGTACACGTTGTTTTACCCTAGACTGTTCCATTGCCACCAATAAATAATCCTTCAATATTTTCCAAATATGCTAATAGAATGTTGTAAAGAGTCCATTTGGACCTAGGGATTTATCCTTATCAAAAGAGAAAATAGTTGAATGAATTTATTTTAGAGTAATAGGCTCCATTAGTTTGCTATTGTCTTCATCTATTATAATTGAAGGCACTTTTTGTAGTAGTTTATCATTAAAAACTTCAATATCCTCTTAACCTAGAATATTCTCGTAAAAAAACGTTACCTCATTTTTATTTCACTTTGATATTCAATCCATACCCCTTCTAATGATTTAATTAATTATACTAATTCTAGATGTTGATCTCTATACTATTGCCATCCTATGAAAAAATTATGTTTTTATCTCCTTTCAATCAAGTCTGCCTCACTTTGAATCTCCAAAATTCTCTTCCTTACTCAAAATATTATGATATTCATTAAGCAACTCCATTTCCTTCAAGCTTGGATTATTGTGCTCATATTTTTGGAATTTTGAGAGTTTCTCTTTTAGTTCTTTCTTCTCAAAAATCTTTTCAAAACTGTTCTTGTTCCATTCTTTTAATTTAGATGTGAGTTTTTTTTGGAAGTGTATACAACCATACCATTTCCTAAAGAATTCCATGCCTATGCTATCATATCAACAAATTGAAGATGAACTTTCTACATCTACTCATATTTAAAATATGATATTTTTTGAATTCACTTACAACCATTTTAACTCTTATGGGCCAATGATCTAAACCAATCCTTGTAAATGTATTAATCTTAGCACAAGTGCATCCATCTAGCCAATGATATGAGAGTATGCATTTGTCTAATTTTTCTTCTATTAGGTTTTGGCTTGTCTTGTTGTTGGTCCATATATAGTTGTCCTCTTCAAAATCAACCTCCCATAGATTATTGTTTTGAATAAAAGCTGAGAAATCTCTTATACTTTGGGTTATTTTCCTAATTCCCCCAACATTTTTATCCAACTTGGTTATGGCATTAAAATATTTTATGATCATGAATTGGGTTTCTTGGTCTTTACTTCTCATAAAGGCTTCAATACCACTCTATGTGTTAGGAACCTACTATTAAAATAAATCTCACTCACACAAAATACTAAAAATAACTGAAATACATCAAATAACAGAATAATTCTATGTATAAAGTAATGGTATAATTGAATCAATCTCACAAATAACTCAGAATTTCAGGCCTCTTCGAGGGGGCAACCTCCTTCAATTTTCATTAACTTGCAAAAAGATACATTCATACATGGCTTCATGTCTTTTAAAGAGAAAGCTACATGCAACCCTACCTAAAGGCTCAAGAGTTGGCTTACATGCAAAATGTCACTCGAGCTAGAATCTTCTACCAAACATCGATTACAATATTGATAACGGTTACATGATATGGCACCACTTGGCTAGGTGCCTTACTTGCCACATATATTACAAAGTATTACAAAATAACATTATAATAGAATCCCCCACGTTGGAAGTGGATCATTACATAAGCCAATGAGAATTACAAAATAATGTTAGGATGGAATCCTAACATGTCCTTCCCTTTCAAAAAAATTTCTCCTCAAAACTAAAAATGAGGAAACTGGTGCTAGAGCTAGTGGAGAGACTCTATGTAGCATCTTCTAGCTGAATTCCATCCTACTGAACAAGGACCTCAATAAGTTGCAAAGAGTGCGAGTTCGATGATCCAACAACCGTTCAGGCTCAAGAAATATAGAAAATTCTTCATCCTATCATGAGAGTGCAGATTGAACCTGTACCTGAGTGCCCACAATGGTTTTGAAAGAGGAGACATGAAAAAAATGATGGAGCTTGGAGGTAGGTGGGAGGGCAAATTTACAAGTTGTGGCACCAATCCGTTGTAAAATCTCATAGTGTTAGAAATAGAGTCTATTACATCATTTGGGTCATGTAAATGTATCTTCCAAGGTACATACTTAGGACATTAGATTACTTTAGGGGGAAGTTATCTAGTTACTTCATGCAATGTAATAAATGCACAAGTGTCAATGTGCAAGTTGTATATGTGCAAGTTGTCCCTTGCACAACTAGGTAGAGTGTTGGCCAAGGTTTCTATTTTACCTATATAAGAAAGGCCTCATACAGATAGATATATAGACATAGAGAGATTCGGGACATAGTAGCTTAGAGGTTAGTACAGTTCTATGTGGATCACCATCCAGTGGTGATGGGTGCAATGTAGTTCAGTAGCTTTATTAATGGAGTGCTCATTTCCTCCATAGCTACATTGTATTCATTTATATCATTTCTATTTATTGCATATCTCAGTCTTCTAGCAGATTTACTTTCTTTCATATTATTCTGCATCTCGTGATTGTTATCTCCCTGTGGCCATTACATCAAAAGCTAACAGTGGTATCAGAGCTACGGTAGATCTAGTCTGAGTAGATCAATAGGGAAACCACCATTATCATTGAGCCTGAGTATTTTGTCAACCTGATGCACCGTTGGACCAGCCACTATCAAAAGATCTCAGAAGAATCTAGGTGGTAGGATTAGGGAGAGTCACAAGTGAGGACTGAAAGAAATCTCAGTTCCAGAAAATACTGAGATTGCACTTGACTAGAGTCTTTCCATAGAGTTACAGGAAAAACTCGTGAAGACCAGGACTCAACATTCAATCCACTAGATTGACAGATCATCTAGTGAAGATCCAGGATATCTGGAACTTGCTAACTGTTGCCCAAAGTTTATTTTGTTGTAGATAATTAATTCTCAGAGGATTGGTACTCCTACAACAGAAAGCTAGGAGACTCCAACTTCGTTGCCCGAAGGTCGGCGTGCCCTCATAGTGCAGATATTAGTTCCTTGTGCAAGAGAAGAACACTGTGGAAGAAGACTTCTAGAGAAGAGTCGTGGTGAAGTTAGGAGACTGAAGATCTCCATTGCTAGATTGAAGAACTTCACAATTGAAGAATAGGCCATAGAAGCCTTGATACAAAAAGGCCATAGTAGCCTTGAAGAAAAGGCCATAGAAGCCTTGAAGAAGAAGCCACAGAAGTCTTGATACTAAAAAGGCCACAGAAGCCTTGATACTAAAAAGGCCACAAAAGCCTTGATACTAAAAACCATAGAAGCCTTGATAACTAAAAAGGCCACAGAAGCCTTGATACTAAAAAGGCCACAGAAGCCTTGATACTAAAATAGGCCACAGAAGCCTTGATACTGAAAGAAAGGCCACAATATCCTTGATATTGAAGAAGAATTCGAAAAGAATATCTGATTCAAAAGTAGATTAAGATTTTAGTACTAATATTTTTATTATAGGGAAAGAAGATTCAATGAGTTGGGAAACTTCCTACAAGAAAGTTAGGAAGAGTATATTCTTCAGAATCAATTCAACACCTAAAGCAAAAGATATCAGGAGAAGATCTCATTGAAGGACTTCTAGACTTGGAAGAAGAAGAAGGACTAGGAGAGTCCTGCTCGAATCCAGAAGCAGCAGAATCAGAGATCCAAGAGCAGATCACACCACCAACACTTCCAGGAGAAGAAGGTTGAAGAGGTCTCAAGGGAAGACCAATAAAAGATGCAAGATCAAAGACCTTGGGAAGGTCTCATCGAGCATCCAGTAAAAGGCTAGGAGAGCCTCACTAAAGAAATCATCAAAGGAGAACTCACTGGAGAAATCCACTACCAAGGAGAAGCTCCTGATAGTGAAGGACTTGGGACAATTATCACCATCCGACAACAAGCCCAAGAGAAGGAGAATTTGGTAAGGAGTGCCAAATTCCAGAAGAAGAATCTAGTGAAAGACCTCAAGATATTCAGAATCTTGAGAAGAAGATCCTGCTTGAAGTTAGAATTCGACAAGAAGACTTGAAGACAGAAGAAGCTCACCAAATATAGGAGATTTGAAGATTACCTCTCATAGCAAGAAGGCACCACTTCAGAGACAAAGACTTCTCCAAATATACAATAGAAGGAGGAGAACACAAGAGGAGGACAAGCCACCAAATCTTAGGCTCATGAAAGAAAGTTTGAGACCATATTTTGGTGAAGGAGTTGTTCAAGACAATCTACAAAAAGTTGCAAGATCCTACTCGAAGCAACAACTTGGTGATCTTAGACACCAAGATCCACATCCTCTACAGAAGTGACAAAAGAGCTACAGAAGATTTTAAAAAGGTATGCAACTATTGGTGCTAGCTTTCTCATTAATTGGATTACTTATCAGATTCATTGGAGCACCTTATTTAGATTAAAGTTGCAAGAAGGGAAAGCAGAATTACAGTCTTCAAAAGTGCAAAAAGAAAGGGTTCATTTTAAGGTTCATTTGCACATTAGGGGTTGATTATATTTTAGAGTTATCTATCAACTACCTATCTTCTACTTTGAAAAAGAAAAAGAAGACTTGATCCTACAACTGTGTTTGTAGTGAAATATGCATGGGTTCATTCCAGATTATGCTTGAAAGGTTGTAGTGAAATTATTAAGTGCATTTTTAAGAGATTAGTGGAGCAATAAGGTGAGATTATTGTTACCATTGAAAAGGTGCATTGTTAAGCACTATACTAGTTGATTTGTTAACTAGTTATCTCAATTAATTTATGTTGTTGAAAGCATAAAATTAGCACAAAATCTACAACACTTTCATGGCCTATAGAAGCCACCATTGGAAGCAAAAGGTGAAGAAGAAAACCACCATTGAAGTCCTTGAAGGAAACCTCAAATCGAGACCTTGGAAGTCTCAAGATTCAAGGAAATTATAAGGGGTTCATTTCAGTGCAGAAAGTAGGAATTCCTATTCAAAATCAACATTAACTTGGATCATCTATCATCCAAGAAAAAGAAAAATATTACGTATAAAAAACTCTTCATTTTGGTGCAAAAACTATATATTACAGAAGCACCACTTTTGTTCTTTTGGAAAGACAAAAGTATTATCTATAGGGGCACAACAAGGATGTTTTATCCAACAAAAGAAAGGAGCCACCGAAGTGCCCATACGTCCAAGGAGTCAAGGTGTTTACAAACACCGGTTTTCAATCTTCAAATCAAGCCCTAGAAGAGTACATATCACCTGCAGCATTGGAAGCATAACAAGGAGCAAAAATCAGCTGAATATTACATAGAAGGGTAGCCTACAAGGAAGAAATTACCTATGTAAAAGGAGCATTATCAAAATCAAGCAAAAGGGAAGCATTCAACTATTGTGAAAATGAACCAACAATAAAGGAAAAGGATGTGGTATATCCAAGGAGAGCATCCGCCATTGAAGACTACAAGGAGCTACCATAGGACCACCATGGAGGAGCACCGAAGATCCAAGAGCCAATACGTAGAAGCAACCAAGGATGCTGGGAGATTACTTGCATTTCAAGAAACAAGGCAAGTTTACGTAGAAGGCAAGATAAAGGCTCCAAGAAATGTTACAAGGGAGGCTCGCATGCATAAGCCTCGAGTGCCACTTGGCACAGATGCTCTATACTCTCCAATGTACGTGAAGACTCAAGCGCTCACCAAGAAGATGTTACACATGCTTGAAAGATGTTACACATGCTTGGAAGGAGTTACACATGCTTGGGAGGAGTTACAAACCTCATCATTGCAAGGTTTACGTTGAAGGCATCTATCAAAAATGTTTTAGGTGATACTTGTCACAAAGTGCAAGCAGCTCATCCTATTTAAGGCACCAAGGAGGTCAAACAAGCAAGATGGAAGGCAATACGTAGTAGCAATACATAGCTCATTTGGAAGGAGAAGACTATTTTCCAGCCATACACCATTCAAAGGTGTAAGAAGTGCATTTAAAGCACTGTCATAAAGCAAGCACCTGAATTTAGGAGACAATGCATTTCAAGGTGGAGAAGGAGCGCCATACGAGGGAGAAGAAAGTGCAGGTCAAAGGAGACTTTGACTCTCATGAGCACTATGTTCCAAATAACACAAATCCGCCAGTATTGAAGATTATAAGGTAAGGGTTAATCCATTTATTATTTGCTTTCACTAAAACCTAAGGTTCTTTGGAGATATAAGGAAATATTATTGGAATATTCTGAATTAGAATTTTATTAAGAAAGGATAACTTTAATTAATATTTGAAAAATACAATCTAGGAGTAATAAGGATTATTTCTAAAATTTATTTACTTGCAAATATTATTATTTTTCTAATTTTCTAAATTTGGGAGGGATAAGGGATACAACATCAAACTAGGTAATTGGAAATTAGAAAACCATTAAAATCAACCATAAAGGGATAACAAAAGAGGTTATTAAATATATTTTTTAAGGTTGGAAATTTATAATTTTCTTGTCTCAAAATTTCTCAAAAGGGACAAAAGGAATCCAACATTAAAACCTCTTCAAAATTGGAAAAGTGCTTAGTTCAATTAGGAGTAATAAGGTGTTAGAAAAGTTGATTTTTGATCTTTACAAAACTATGCAAAATCAACCATAAATTGAACTTTATTTTACAAAAGCACTATATCATACTCCAAAATCATTAGGGAGTCATAAGGCATTCTACAAAACTTGATAATAATATCTATAAAAAATTATCAAGTTGGGAAGATATAAGCTTTCTTCAAAACCTAAAATTAGGTGTTCATACTCTCATTACTAGGGAGACATAAGGAAGCCTACAAACCTAAGGATTAATAAAGGTTTCATCAAATCAAGCTTATATACTTCAATTAAGGTTCACATATCCTAATATAGAGAATCATAAGATAGATTACTCTATAGCAAAGAATTCAGGTTATACAAATGGCTACTAGAATGCTAAGCAACACTCTTAGAAGTGGAATAAGGAAAATACCAATGTGGATTAAAAACCTGATGGATTACAATAATGTAAAGGGCAAAGAAGAGGAAGAACCAATTCAATGTGAAATAAGTTCTGAAATTAACAACTATGTAAAGGAAGACTCACTAAGTGAGTCCAATGATCAAAAATAGGGAAAGATTGATCAACAAGATTTTATACAAAAAGGAAAATATGGAATAGCTTCAATCGTGCACATGTGGTTAGAAGGTCTTATCAAGGAGATAGAAAAACATGATATTCCTAAGATAAACTACAAAACTGCTAGATCATCTTTATTGTGCACTCATTGCAATCAATATGGTCATGAAAAACCAATTGTTGGAGTTTCCATCCATGCAAATATTGTGATGGGATAAATCACTCATCTTTCTCCTATCACTTCAAACACAGATACTATAAATACTATGAAAGAATATTACTTCAAAGAATAAACTATTATCTTCAAGAACTTATTCCAGATGGATCTACTAACATTGAGCTCAAAGTTGATACTTATGAAGAATAGAGAGACAGGTCTTACAAAGGTACAAAGGAAGGAAGAAGGATCAATTCAGATCCACTCAAGGCATGCACTATTATGAGAGCAATGGTTCATCAAAGATGCTTGACATCAAGGAGCAAAGAATGGAAAAAGACAAGAAGCCATGACATGAAGACTGAAGCAACGAAAAAGAACCAGATCAAGACTACTCTATACAAAGCTCAAGATGATGAAGAAGAAGAAGATCCATATTGAAGACTAAAGTCTTCAATACCCAAATAATGTAATACAAGGGGTGTTAGAAATAGAGTCTATTACATCATTTGGGTCATGTAAATGTATCTTCCAAGGTACATACTTAGGACATTAGATTACTTTAGGGGGAAGTTATCTAGTTACTTCATGCAATGTAATAAATGCACAAGTGTCAATGTGTAAGTTGTATATGTGCAAGTTGTCCCTTGCACAACTAGGTAGAGTGTTGGCCAAGGTTTCTATTTTACCTATATAAGAAAGGCCTCATGCAGATAGATATATAGACATAGAGAGAGTCGGGGACATAGTAGCTTAGAGGTTAGTACAATTCTGTGTGGATCACCATCCAGTGGTGATGGGTGCAATGTAGTTCAGTAGCTTTATTAATGGAGTGCTCATTTCCTCCATAGCTATATTGTATTCATTTATATCATTTCTGTTTATTGCATATCTCAGTCTTCTAGCAAATTTACTTTCTTTCATATTATTCTGCATCTCGTGATTGTTATCTCCCTATGGTCATTACATCAAAAGCTAACAGATAGGGCCCACAATATTTTACAGCAAGTTTTTGGCACTTGTGAAGCTGGAGGGAGGACTATTTGTACGATTGCAAGCGAAGGAAAACCATATCATCCACTTCAAATTTACACTCAGAACGGTGTTGGTTTGCTTGTTGGCGCATTTGATTTTTGGCCACATCCAAATTCAACTTCAGCTGATGGAGGACATTGACGCGTTGACTAAGAGTAGTGTTGAAGACATAGACCTTGGAGTTTCTCAGAATGTAAGAGGAAGGCATGAGTGAAGGGCACCCATAAATTACCTCAAAAGGAGTAACCTTAGTTTTTGTGTGATAGGAAGCATTGTACCACCATTCGGCCAAAGGAAACCACTTCGTCCATTGAGTAGGATGATCAAAAGTAAAGCAACGAAGGTAGGTTTCCAAACATTTATTGATAATCTTAGTCTAGCCATTTGTTTGTGGATGATATGCTGAAATCATTTTGAGCTGAGTTCCTTGAAACTTAAACAATTCTTTCCAAAAATTACTAGTAAAGGTTGGGTCATGGTTGGACACGATGGAGGTAGGCATACCATGAAGGCAAAAAATAGAATCAAGGAAAAATTGGGTAACAATGGAGGTTGTTAAAGGATGGGAAAGGGAATAAAAGTAAGCATACTTTAAAAGACGATCTACAACCACAAAGATAACAAATTTGTGTTTGAACTTAGGTAACCCTTCAATAAAATACATGGAAATATTCATCCAAACCTGGTCAGGAATGGGCAAGGGTTGAAGAGTTCCTAGAGAATGCACTGTTTCACCTTTCATCCACTGATAGGTATCATAAACCACCACAAAATCTTGAATGTCCTTTTTCATATCCTTCTACAAAAAATACACTTAAGTTGTTCATATGTTTTGAGAAATCTTGAATGGCCTACAGATGGGGCAATATGTAGTTCTTTCATGAGAAGTTCTCAAAGTGGAGACGTGTGGGGAACAACAAGGTGTTGGTGGTAATGCAAATCATAGCCATCCCAAGTGTATCTCGGGCATGAAGTAGGCTCAGTGTGTAGGGAGGCAACCAAAGTTTTCAACTCAGAATCCTGAAGTACCTCCTAGCATAAATAATCAATCCATTAGGAAACATGTGATGAAATGACACACATCGTATTGAGAGCCTCAAATTGGTGAGAGAGAGAATAGACTACAATATCCTCCTTGCCCTTCTTATAGGTGATATCATAATCATAGCCCATGATTTTAGAGACCCATTTTTGTTGTTCGAGGGTGGCAACCCATTGCTCCAAAAAGTATTTGAGACTTTGATTGTATGTTTTAATGAAGAAATGATACCCAATGAGATACGGCCACCAATGGGTTACCGTATGCAGATTTGCCATTAAATCCTTGGCATAAGTGGTTTTTTCCAAATTATGATAGAGCTTTACTAGTGAAAGCCAAGGGCCGCCCTTCTTGCATTAACACAATACCAATACCATGACCATAAGTGTTGCTTTCAATGACAAAATATTTGGAAAATTTGGGCATGGCTAAGACTAGAGTGGTGGTCATAGCATGCTTCAACTCTAGTAAAGCTTGTTTAGCGGGTCCTATCCAAGTAAAAGAGTCCTTTAACATGGAAGTGAGGGGAGTTGTAGTTTTACCATAGTTATGAATGAATTTATGGTAATAACCTGTGAACCCTAAAATCCTTGAAAACTCGTGAGAGTGTGAGGTTTTAACCATTTTTGAACCGCCTAGATCTTATTGGGGTCAACTTTGATGTCCTCCTTGGTGACAATGTGTCCCAAATACTCCACTTCTATCAACCCAAAATAACACTTGGACCACTTAGCATAGAGTTGATGTTGTGCCAACAACTGTAGAGTCTAATCCAAATGGCATCAACAAAAACTCATAGTGGCCTTCATGAGTATAAAAAACAGTCTTGGGAATATCCTCATCCTTGAGCCTGATTTTATGGTACCCAAAGTGAAGGTCTAATTTAGAAAAGTACATCATCCTATGTAGTTCATTTACCACCAAAATAGGAAACTTATCCTTGATGGTGAGTTTATTGAGATCACGGTAGTTGATACACAACCGCCAGGATCCATATTTCTTGTGCACCAGTAAAACTAGAGGAGTAAGGACTATTGCTTGGTTGAATGATGTCGAATTTTACCAATTCCTATACTAACTTCTCGATTTTTGACTTAAGAGCATGAGGGTACCAGTACAATCTAATGTTGGGCGGTGCATTACCACGTAACAAAGGAATACCATGGTCATGAGAGCGACGAGGTAGTAATTCTGATGGTTCAACAAAAATAGAATTGTGCTTGGCCAAAATAAGTTACAAATATGCAGGAACATAATCCTCCTATGAAGGGTGAGGTTGGATCGCAAATATTTGAGCTATGACTACCCGAGATGATTTTTTAACTTCTCCATCCGAATTGAACTGATAATCTATGAAGGCCCTGCTTTTGAGCCATGGAGAGTGTGAGACTACCCATTCTATGAAAATTACATGTAGAGCTCGACAAAGTTCCATGAGATGGTTCCCAATGTACCCAACCATGTAGCTCCCAACATGATATCACATCCCCCTAGTTGAAGTGCAAACATATCTTGTTTGAGCTCATATTCCCCAATTTTTATCTTAACATTACAACATTTACCTTTACAAGGTAAGGTCCCACCATTGACTACCATAACCTCAAATGAATTACATGTATGTTTGTAAAAATTTGCTTGTTTGGTAATGCAGGGATCAATAAAGTTGTGTATTTCTAGAATCAATCAATATGGTTAGACGTAGGACTTCGAAATAACCCACAATTTTCATGATTTGGGAAGTAGTAATGCTAGCAAGAGCATGAACAAAAATTTTAGCTTATGGTTCATCTTGGTGTTCTTCCTCCGGTTTGGGTGGTTGCTCTACTGATTCCATGTCATCATCACTATGGTTGCTGGTGTTAGGCTCATCAACATCTATGAGGAATAATTTTTTTTGGGTGCACCTATGATCGCAAGAAAACTTTTCATCACAATTGTAGCACAACCCTTGTGCACACCATGCATCCATTTTTGCAGCGGTTAGACATTTGGGTGCAACAAATTTTTGTTCAGTTTGATTTTGGAATCTAGGAGGAAAAGAGGGTCTAGCCTATGGAAATATAGATATCCATATCTAAGATAGAAATTTGGATTCGGCCAAATGAGCCAACTTGATAGCCTGCATCATGGATTGTGGTTTAAAAAACTCATAAAGAACCCTTCATTCAATCCTTAGTTTTTTTGGCCAATTTCTCAAATTGTATTTGGTAATCTCGAACTATCATAGTTTATTTCAACTTTGTCAATGCTCCTGTAAAATCATCATACTCACTAGGGCCAAAGCGAGTGAGTAATTGAAACTCAAAGTCTTCCTAAGAAGGATTAGGGTTAGTGTTTTGCAACCATTGGTACCATTGTAAGGCTTCAGATTCCAATTTGAAGGAAGCCATTTGAACTCGATAGTATGGAGGGACATCGTGGAGTCTAAAAAATTGAGCAACACGACATAACCACCCATCCACATCCTTCCCATTAAACTTAGGAAAGTCTAATTTAGGCATATTAAAGGTAGGATCACGATCATAGCGAGGGTGAGAGTCATTTGTTACCCTTCCTTTACCTCTATTAGAATGTGAGTTTTTAGTACGGTACTCATACTTGCTTAGACCACTTTGCAATTTAGACTCAATTTATGCAAGTTGTTCTTCTATGCGAGTTCTGGAGGTAGTGTAATCATCTCTAAAATTTTGAAGCTTTGCCATCATGTTTTGATTTGATATTTGCATGCTATCAATGGTGCTTTGTAGGGTTTCCAACAATGAGGTGACTTGGTATATCTCTTTTTGATGTCCACGAGTGCCACCAACCATTTTGGGTAGTCTTGAACCTCTTTTACTGAATTACTAAAAATAAAAGTGCGGTTTAAGGAGTTACTATATTTAGTAAGGAGTCCAAAAAACTACTTGGGTGTTATATATCAAAATGACCAGTTTGAAAAGACAGTCACAATGAGCTAATATCCCACAAAACAAAATTTGGGCATGTCAAACTTTTTTTCATCCTCTATTTTTATGACTCTACTAGTGTGGTCGATTTTTGATTCGGAGATATGGTTCAAAATTTGGGTGTTGGATCAACTATCTTTGACCTGTGTGTTATGTCAACTGACCATCGTGTCTTTGTCCTTATCACCTAGACTGCAGTTACTAACACTATGCATGTCATTGACCTTGGAATCCTCTGTACTATGTAGTTACTGACACTGATGGTTCTATTTTTAACCTTGACCACCTGTAATTTTTTATTGTTACAGACGATTGTTATTGTTACTATTGACATGAATAGTGCTGTCACTGAACCGATTGTTACTGTCATTGACCCGACTATTATTATCACTGAATTGAATATTATTGGAATATTTCAGACTATGATAGACACTTGCAGACTCTGTCCTAATTTTTTGGTGTATGCAAGTTTGTTCTTTTGTGATAGGGAAGTCCTTTGTATGTTCACTTTTGGGTTCTATGAATGCAAGTTTAGAAGAAGATGAAGATGTTATTTTTGTAGGTTGAAGTGTTTGATAGAACTAGGGTAAACTAGGTATAGGAGTATGTAACACCATAGGCCCTCTATTATACCGCAGTGACAAACAATAGTGCTCGGACCAATATTTTAGGCCACTACCCAAGGAGGATTCCACACATACCCTTGAGAACACTATCTACCTCTCTAACAGTATGGGAGGGTAATCGTTTAGGATGTTGTGTCCCATGGAATATGGATGCTATAAGGCCAAAAAGCTTCCTATTGGATAAAATTTTGTTTAAGCCTAAAATGATCTCCTCATACACCCGAAAATGCGTGTGAGCTCAATTTCATGCATGGGTGCTGTCTGAGGCCTGGGTATTGGAGCCTGATCACCCCTCACTTCACTAGATGCTTTATGGGCTATATAGCTTAGCCAATAATGATAGCTCCTTCACGATATTTTAAAACCCTTGGTACAGGGTTTCTAGCCTACTCAACTATTGAAAAAAGATTGTATTTTTTTGGCTTTTCTGGTTTTTGCTATTTTTTTGTTTTTTAAATAAGGAAAGCAAAATAAAAAACATAGGAAAATTATACCTAATAGGCAGAAATGACTGAGCAAGAATTATCAAAATCACAGCAGAACTCGACCCTAGAAAGCGCTCTGATACCACTTGTTAGGAACCTACTATTTAAAATAAAACTCACATAAAATACTAAAAAATAACTAAAATACATCAAATAACAGAATAAAACTATGTAGAAAGTAATGGCAGAATTGAAACAATATCACAAATAACTCAGAATCACAGGCCTCTTCGAGGGGGCAACCTCCTTCAATATTTCATTAACTTGCAAAAAGATACATTCGTACATGGTTTCATGTATTTTAAAGAGAAAGCTACATGCAACCCTACCTAAAGGCTCAAGAGTTGGCTTACATGAAAAATGCCACTCGAGATAGAATCTTCTACCAAACATTGGTTACAATATTGATAACGGTTACATGAGATGGCACCACTTGGCTAGGTGCCTCACTTGCAACATACAATACAAAGTATTACAAAATAACATTATAATAGAATCCCTCACGTTGGAAGTGGGTCATTACATAAGCCAATGAGAATTACAAAATAATGTTAGGATGGGATTCTAACACTATGCTTTTGATTTTCTTGATTGAGTTATAGGTCCATAGACGAAACAAATATCTACAAAGTAGCATGTTACTAATGAGGCTATCCAATACCTAGTTTTATGAATGGTTTCATAGGAGGTTCTAACTGGATTTCAACATGTTAAAATTCTTCCTATCGCTCCTAAATCCACAACATCCCATTCACATATTGCCCATACTACTTTCATAGTTTTGTAAACTTCTTCCTTTGTCATTTTAGTTTCCTTGATACAAAGAATATTAGGCTTATTACTTAAACAAAGGTCTTTGATACACCTCTGCTTTGAGGGGGCATTAACACCCCTTATATTCCATGAGATGGTAATCATGTCTCATTAGGGACTGCTGGCCCCTCTTGTGAATTACCAATATCATTTTATTGTTTGGTAAAGAGAGTTCAACCAACTTAGATTGTGTTTTTATCTACGTTTGCTCTTGCTTCCTTGAATCTCGCTTAATAATTTAAAGGTTTTCCTCTTTTTGTCTTATCAGTATCGAGAGTAGGTCTTATTATTCTATTCCTTAGTATCCTTTCACAACTTTCCTTTTCATTAGATTTATCCTCTCATGGCTTTGCTAAGGAAGATTTTAACTTATCTTGCTCATTTTTTTGTAATTCATTTTAATGGTAGAGGCATTAACATCTAACATTGCATTTTATATACCACTTTCCTTCTCTTGAATGGTGCATGATACTTCATGAGAGTCTTCAGAATCTGACGAGACACATTCCTTAGGTGTAAGAGGAATGTTCATCCCTAAATCAAGATCATATTGAGTAGACAATTGTTAATATTTTGATCCTATTGTACCATGTCCTCTAAGCTCTGAGTTAATTTTTCTTCATAGGCTAAAGACTCAAAAGAATTGGTATTTATTCCAATATCCTTACCGACCTCCACTACTTATTTACTTTCATCTGTTTGGACCTATTTTTTGGAAGTTGAAAACCATCCTCATCCATATTCATTTGTAAGTTTGTCTTGCAGTTTTCTACAATGTTTCTGTTGGAATCTTCTTAGGGCATGATCTCTCAACGTGCCCCACCTCATGACATACTCTACATTTGAAAGATATGTTTTCATAATCCATGGTTTGGATCCACAACTTACCTCCATACTAACGTTAGTTTGTAATTCTCATTTGCTTATGTAATGACCCACTTCCAACGTGGGGGATTCCATCTATAATATTATTTTGTAATATTTTGTAATGTATGTGGCAAGTAAGGCACCTAGCCAAGTGGGGTCATTTCATGTAACCGTTATCAATATTGTAACCGATGTTTGGTAGAAGATTCTAGCTCGAGTGGTATTTTGCATGTAAGCCAACTCTTGAGCCTTAGGGTAGGGTTACATGGAGTTTCTCTTTAAAATACATGGATCCATGTACGAATGTATTATTTTGCAAGTTAATGAAATATTGAAGGAGGTTACCCCCTCAAAGAAGCCTGCGATTATGAGTTATTTGTGAGATTGTTTCAATTATGTAATTACTTTCTGCATAGTGTTATTATGTTATTTGATGTATTTCAATTATTCTACAACATTTTGTGTGAGTGAGCTTTATTTTAATAGTAGGTTCCTAACACATACTTAAGAATGATTGATTATGGTAAAGGTTTATTGATATCAATCATGACCAATATCCGAGCATAAATAGCCAAGACTCTATCTTTTGTAGTTTCTAAAATTTCAAGGATTTATTCTAGATTGTTGCCTATTGCCTTGAAAGTATCCATTTCTCAAAATTCAATGGAAAACCCATACATCCTAACCCACATTGGTACAAGGGATAGATTTATTTTTTTAGGTGGGTAAGGAATATTTCTGCTCTTCTTATAAACCAAGGACCCTCTTTTAGGATTCTATCTCTTTCCTCCTTAAACAAAAAATGGCTAGAAAGAAACCTTTGGGAAAAATGATTCAATCTATTTTCTCAAAGCTGAAGCCCCTGGCCAAGACCCATTAATTTTATCAATGATTATCTTATCTTTGAGCAATGAGGATTATTGCTTGATGAGATCTGTAACCTTCATTACTAGGGATGTTTCTAAGGATTTAGCTATAAATTTATCTATGGAAAGAAAACTATAACTCGATATCTACTAAAATTTACTAGTATATCCTATAGCGATTATATTATTTGAAAATAAACCTACAATAATTTGCATGCAAAACTTCTAAGATAATGAAGGGATAAATGAAACTTAATTGAAAAATTCTATACCCAAACAGGATGGCCCACCCACCTCGCTGATGCCCTAGTCTTACATTGCTTTTCCAATCATCCGATCCTTGGCTGATAAATATCTCCAATTTCATTTCCAGCCACTTGAAAAACCGTCACAATCCTTGTTACGAATGACTGATTTCACGGAGTTGTGCCTCACTCAATACTGCTCGGATTAATTCATATGACCACTCATTTTAAAGCTCTTCAAATTCTTCACAAATTGGTCCAAGAATCATCTGAATTAAACAACCCTTCGCAAAAATATAGTTTCTAAAAGATGAGACATATTTTAAAAAAAAATTGCCATAATACTACTTTTTTCAAGATGACTGTCTTTAAATTGTTGTATCTTCCCCAATGATCACTTGTGTTTATATTAAGTATAACTTTAAAAAATATATATTTTATTTTTCGGATTTCCATATTTTCCCTTGAATTTTTTTGTTTTTGTGGGCTTCCCATGCAAATCTGAATTTTAGAACCTTGTAACTACACCAGGTAACTACACTAGTAGGCATAGTGGAAGTGGGTATTTCCGTCTCACTTGACCCCTCAATGCTTGGTGGAGTCTAAGAAGCTCTGTCCCTAGTTGTAAGTCTGTCATTGAGGGCAGCTCTATCCGCTTCTTTTGTGGTAGTTTTCTAGGGCATAGGGCATCATGTCTTGCAACAACAATTCTTGAGGTGTGGCATCTAGGAAAAGTTCCACTTCACAACATGGTTCCTTTCAAATGAATTCTGAAAGAATGGATATTTCGAAATACATTTTTGGGGAGGGTTACATTGAACTCTCTTTAGTTCACCATCAACTATTTTCCACACATCCAATTATTAGTTACTTGCCTTACGAGGGATGCAGTTTGCACTGAAGGGCGAAAAAAAAAAAAAATCGAAGCTTGGGGTTTCTAAACAAAATGTGTAAGATAAAAACAATCTGAATGTAAAAGAAAGTTCGGGTTGCTAGCTGCCAATCAATGGCAAAAAGCAAAAAGCGCTGTAAGAGCTGGCAAGCAAAATTTCTTTTTGAGTTCTTCTGAATTGTGAATTTGAAATGTCCAAATTTCCCCCGGTAGGTTTTTAATAATATGATGGAAATTTGTTTGGAAGGGGACAAATCTGCATTTGAATAGTAATTCCAGCATTTGGAGAGCTAAAGAGATTCTTGCAGGGTGAAAAATGAGGGGAGGGATAAAAACACAATACCCAATTGTGAGCTGATTTTATCCTCCACACCACCCACCCACGTTCGCCCCCATGCCTCCCCGCCAAATGGAATCAAGTCATGATTTTTTTTGGAAAATCCAGGCATCATAAATAACATCAATTAAAAAACACTGCTTAATTGCCTTGTTTGGTGTCGCTGATTCTGTATATACATCACTAAATTGAAAATATCAAATTCAATTATATTTTTGTGTTGCCATTCTAATGGACCTATGCTTATGCAAAAAAGCATGAGGTCTGACTTTGGAAGACATTTCAGCCCTCAGCAAGTTTTAGAAGGTCGAAAGCCGCTTTACTTTGCATAGCAACAACAGGGAACACGAAGAATTTCATTGCATTAACTAAATGTGCGTCGACCTCTTTGATTGTCAGATTAACATTCTTGGTAATGAATTGATCCAATCCAACAATAGCCACTGTTCCCACAAGGTGCATCCTCAACCAACCTCTGTTTCTTTCCCATTCATACCAATGTCCTCTGAAATTTTTCACATATAAATCCTTCTTCTGACTCAGAGCATAATTGTGTTCCTTAATCCTCACCTTCATACCAGTTTCCGTTCTACCAGAAAAGACAACCAAAGGCCAAAAAAGTACCTTTATTAGATGCACAGATAATCTTTCAAACATATAACTTCAAGGGTGCATCAGGATCAGGTGTTATGTTCTTCTGTTTCTGTATTCATTATGGTGCTGTAGTTTTTATTGACACAATGTATCTGTGATTCAGTTTTTTGATGCTGAGAATTTGCTTAAAATCAAGTACTGTAATGTTTGTTCTTTTAAAATTTGAGAATATTCTTATTAGACAATCTTAACTTTTACAAATGGGAGCTGGAGTAAATAAAGCCACGAATTTACATCGCATACTGCTAGCTGTAGCCTGTAATCTGGTAGCAGGAACAATTTTGGAGTAGGGGCTAATCATATTTGTTCTTGGAACTAAGCATCCGGGCATTTTCTACACTCAGAATTTGGCTACCTGTAGAGCACACAAGCCTTGTATATCCTCTCTGGGTATGTCCTTCCTGGACCTAAATATCTCAGCAAGGCATTAGACATCCGGGTTATGCATAAGGGGTTGGACTTAAAATGTGCTTGTAAAATATGACGAATCTTAATTGAAATCAAGGCGAATCAAGGTGAATCCTAAGCAAATCAAACCAATCATCTTCACACCAAAATTTGGGGTATTTGAAGCCTTAAAAATAAGGGCATTTTCTACACTCAGAATTTGGCTTCCTGTAGAGCACACAAGCCTTGTATATCCTCTCTGGGTATGGCCTGGTTATGTTCTTCTTGGACCTAAACATCTCTGCAAGGCATTAGACATCAGGGTTATGCATAAGGGGTTGGACTTAAAACGTGCTTGTAAAAAATGACGAATCTTAGTTGAAATCAAGGCGAATCAAGGTGAATCCTAAGCAAATCAAACCAATCATCTTCACACCAAACTTTGGGGTATTTGAAGCCTTAAAAAATAAGGTCATATTTGGGAAAACTTTTGACCTATTAAATCACCTTATATCTTCATAAGATTAAGCTTGAAAAGAACTTTCCAACGAGTACAAATATGTCTATGTTTGGATATATATTGTTGCAAATTGACTCTAAGAAAAAATTGGTCCCAAAAATTTTAGGCGAATGAACCGACGTCACACTCGCCAATTTCTAATTTTGGAAATCCTAATAGTCGCCCAATTTGCAAATATTCGCCACTGCGAATAACCCTGTTAGATATTAGACATGTTTTGAAATTAGGAGTGCGTGCAGTAAATCCTTATCTTTGGAATCATTTAGCAAGAAATCTCTATAACCTTTGTCAGAGATTGTAGAGATAGGTTGTCCTGTAATGTTGGAAAGGAAAGAAAAGTTTATGTTCATGTCCACGAGTGACTACGATATGTCAATGGGACTCAAGAAGTATACATGGTTAAAGTAGCATGGAAGCAGTGCTCCAAAGTCAAGAATACGGAATTAAACTTCCTACCATGCGTAGGTGGATCATGTCAGTGTGTGTCATATGGTGCCATTTTTTCAGGTGGGGGTGGAACTGTATTTCCTTCCCCTTCTAGAACAAGGGTCAAAACCCACAGTTTAATGTTTTTCTTTTTCTTTATAACCTTATAAAATGTGTCATCTTTAGAATATTTCTTTGATTCTTGCAGCAAACTAAACTTGATTGCACTTACACTATGACAACTTTTTTCAATAAGTTGATGCTAGGAATGGGTAGGAACACTTAAAGCCTCTTGTTTCATGGGGCAAGATGCTGGTTTTTTCCCCTTGAACATGGTAGGAGTGGGATCATAATATTACATTCACATAATCTAAAAGCTGGCATCATTTCCTCTCTCTAGATTCTTGGATATTTTTACTAGGAAGATATTCATCTCCAGTACCATGCAAATGCTTGAACAGGTTAAAAATAATAATTGTTTAGTTATTTTTCTGCAATCCACATGAATCTTCCAAGGGTGTCTCTTATTGTCTTCATTGAAGTTTCAATAAATCTTTACTCTCTCTGTGTTGGACTTCGTACGAATCTTCCAAAGGTGTCTCATTTTGTCTTTTGTGTAGTTTTTTCTCAAAAATGGGGAGCTTGTTCCTATTATAGTAGATGTAAGAACATAGTTGAAAGATCAATTCTGGCGGACAGATTGAAGTTGCCCAAAACCATTGTTCTGTTTTAGAATCCTCAACTTATCATCAGCTGTCTAACTCCAAACAAGAAAAACCTGTGTAAATTATATGCATTTGATAATAATTTTTGTGATTTATGAGCTCATTTCTTTAGGTCTAAAGCACATGGCAAGGACTCGCTGACTAGGAAGAAAATGACGATGCAGCTAACATTGGAGGTACATTTGAAGCAACAAAAATGAATGGCCTTTCAGACTTTGTCGAAGTGTCAGATGACCAGGTAGTTGACCAGTTGTCATAGTTATAGTGATATTATGGTGACACTTATTTAGCTTGTTTATGTCATTCATATATGTGGATGGGGCAGGTAAAAAAGAGTTATTGGAGGACTGTAATTGATTATTTCTGTTTTTTACCTATCAGTATTAAGATTCTATTTTTTGATTGTAAATTGAGTGTAGCATATTACAGTTGATCAATATTCTTCTCAATTCAATTTAGATCAACTCTAAATAAAATGTGACTAAAATTCTTAAAGATACTACATACATATAGCATTGTAATTCATTTTCAAATTTAAAAAATAAAAATTACAGATTTTGAAGAACACAAGCTTATAATGAGAGGGGGATGAACAGTATAAGATCATTTTTTTCTTTTCTTTCCCAACCAGTATTAATCAATATAATCAATGGCAATATCAATAACAATAACCAAAACAATGCACCAATCATCACACACAATAGAGATACCACAATTTACGTGGTTCATCCAATGTGGGCTACTCCACGGAGAAAATATTTTACAAAAATTTTCTCAATCAATCTCTTGGGAATTCTTTCCCTATTACAATCTTTATGGACCTCTGTCCAAAGGAGATGCTGATCCCCTAAATCTAGTTTGTGGATCTTTATCCACAGGAGAACTCCTCCTCTCCTTTGGCTAGTGATCCTCTAGAAGACGACTGCATTCACTGCACTGACTTGTGGATCTCTCTCCATTGAAGAATTTTGTACCCGCTCAGAATACCTGTCCTCACTACCCTGGATGGTGGATATCTATCCACCAGAGACTCTGTCCTCTCTACTCTATCACCTCCAAATCTCTGTCTCAATTCTATACTAAACACAGTCCAGTCGGTCTAGCACAACTATTCTCAATATTACACTAAACATAGTTCATTTGATCTAGCACAAGTCTGCTCAATAAGCTCACTCAAATCTGTACTAAACATAGTCCATTCAATCTAGCATAAATCTGCTCAAATCTTACACTAAACATAGTCCAGTCGGTCTAGCACAAGTCCACTCAAATCTGCACTAAACACAGTCCAGTCGATCTAGCACAAATATGCTCAATAGGTCCACTTAGAACCTACTCAAATATGCTCAATAGGTCCACACACAACCTACCCAAATCTACTCAACAAGTCCACACATAACCTGTCCAAATTTGTTCAACAGGTCCACACAAAACTTGCTCAAATCTGCTCAACAGGTCCACTCAGAACCTGTCCAAATCTGCTTAGTAGGTCCACATAGAACCTATGTAGTTATGCTCAATAGGTCCACACAGAACCTGTCCAAATCTGCTCAACAGATCCACACAGAACCTATCCAAATATGCTCAGTAGGTCCACACAGAACTTGCACAACTCTACTCAATAGGTCCACTCGAAACCTGCTCAAATCTACTCAACGAGCTCACACAGAACTTGTTCAAATCTGCTCAACAAGCTCACACATAACTTGTCCAAATCTGCTCAATAATTCCTCTCTAGGACTTGCTCAAATTTGTATTGTAAGCTTCCACAAAAGCTTACACAAAATCAGTCCACAAGTCTTCTCAAAGACTTACCTCAAATCTGCTTAACAAGTCCACATAGAACTTGTCCAATCTCATAGAAACATAAAGAGAATTGTTAGAGACTCAATATGTTCTTTACTCAATGCTCAATCACTTTCTCAACTCAAATCAATCTCATAGAATCATAAAGAGAATTGTTAGAGACTCAATATGTTCTATACTCAAAAAACTCAATCACTTTCTCAACTCAATCTCATAGAAGCATAAAGAGAATTGTTAGAGACTCAATATGTTCTATACTCAAAAACTCAATCGCTTTATCAACTCAATCTTATAGAAGCATAAAGAGAATTGTTAGAGACTCAATATGTTCTATTCTTAAAACTCAATCTCAACTCAAATCAGAATATAGAATAGTTTGTTTTATGGAACTTGAACAATCACTTCATACATCCACTTGACTAGGCTCAATAAATTCTACTCAACCAATCACTTCAAGAAACAACACTTGCTAACAAACCCTAGTCCAAGCATGTATCATCCAACTCAAAATGTTTCCAACAATGCTCAACAACAAATCTCACATAACAATGATACTCATGATCTTTTCAAACCCTAGTTCAAGTTCTTTGCATAACAACTCACTTCAAAAACCATGCTCATAAAACAATGTTTTAATCACAACTCTCAATTTCAAAAAACCTTGAAGCATTAACTCAAAAACTTCACTCAACTAATGATCTCAACAACAATGCTAATAAAACAAGGTTTTAATCTCAACTTTCAAATCAGAAAACCTTGAAGCAATAACTCAACCACTTTCGAAAAGGAAACCCTAATCAAGTCATTTTCACTCCAAACTTAATTTTCAATAAAGTCAATCACTCAAATCAACCATGAAGGAATTTGCCCATACCTTTTGTTTGACAAGTAGTTGGTCTCAGAAATCTGCCACACTCGCAATTACTTCTTTGCCAATCTCAATAAGGGTTAGAGGATAATTTTCTTCAACAAAACATATCACAAATATAATATCAAAATTACACCTTATCACTCCAACTTAAATAATAATCAATATCCTCACAATAGTCACAAAAAACCTTAATTCAAAATAACATACTACCCACAAAGTCTTAATCTTCTAATATTCCACAATAGCAATTTAAGACTTTAAAAATAAAAATAGAATTCTCCTTATAACTCCTAAAGGTAATTCTCAACTACCAAAAACTTTATTACAAAGCAACCTTTCCAAACTCAACCACTAAGCAACCTTATACCTCCAACTTAGGCATTTAATTAAAATTAAAATCAAAATATTACCTTTGCCTTTAAAGAGTTTCGAACTCTCAACACAACCCACTCTAACGTCTCAACCACGATGCCAACAACCACACGAGCTACACGCTCATCGAAGATAGGTGAAGCACCATGTGCTTCAAAAACTTTATCCCCTCCTTGTTTCGCAAAACATGTGCCTCACAATTGGACCTTTCAACACACCTTCCAAACGCTTCCGTCGAGACTCGAACGTTGGCCTCCTTGCACACAAAATTTAAGCCGCAACCCTCTTGCCACTAGGCCAAGGTGCCTAGTTGGCTTCCAACTATTCGATGCTGTCCCTTTTGTTTCTTTCACTAGAAATTCAAACTTAAAATTCGCACATCCGTTTCATGAGCTCTGCATTAATTAATTCGTATGCTATATTTTCAATCGAGCAAGGATAATCTTAATGCCCTTTGGACATAGGTTTAAATATTAATCTTCCTCCTTTGCTTTATAACTTCGGTGCTTCAAAATACAATTAACCCACATGATGTCGACGAGGATAAACCTTTGTAACATGCTTTGAATATTTAAATTCTAACACCCATATTTGGGTGTAGTAAAATATTATTATTAATATTTTACTTTGGGCTCTTTTTCACCACCTTAATATTATAATAACTCATATTATAATATTATATCCTTTGATAAAGTACCTTTAATATTTATTTATAAAATTTAAATTCACACTGAATTTAAATAATTTATAAAATAAATATTATAATTCCTTTTTAACTTATGTCTAATGCACTGTTTCACTTGATCTTTGGCATTCTTCCTGGATATCAAATAACCATTGTATACCCTTTGTTTCTTTCTGAAATATTTGGTATTAATGATGACTTCATCTGGTGACATCAATGACAACTTTGACTTAGGGACTCAAAATGTCCAAATTTTTTTTCTAAAGAATAAAAATGAATGTCACCAATAAATTATACCCATTGGTCTAATGTGTTGTTGGTTCTGTATTGAGTAATATTTTAGTTTATGTTGCTATGAAATGCATTCTACACATGTCATCAGATTTTGACTCAATCTCTTTCACATATTTTATTCCTAAATATTTTAGTTTGGGTTAATATTTTTCTCAATTTAATTTAGATCAATTCTAAATAATATGTAACTAAAATTCTTAAATTCTTAAAGATACTACATACATATAGCATTGTAATTCATTTTCAAACTAAAAAAAATAAAAATTACAGAAAAAAATGAATGTGACCAATAAATTATACCCATTGGTCTAATGTGTTGTTGATTCTGTTTTCAGTAATCTTTAGTTTATGTTGCTGTGAAATGCATTCTACAGACATCATCAAATTTTGACTCAATCTCTATCACATTTTATTCAGTAATCTTTTAGTTTATTGTTGTGGAATGTATTTTACATTCGTTATCAAATTATGATTCTAATTTTCCTCCAGGGTCCCTTTCACTTGGAGTAAAAAATTATTGAGGTGGGACGGGGGCTATAGAGCTAGTTTTCTAGATTTGAACCCTACCTGCAGAAATAATGTACGGAAAATAATTTCTGATTCCCTATGTAACCCAAAAAAAACAAAAAAATTGATATCTATCTCACTTTTTTTTTTGCACTTTTTGGCACTCCATCTTAATGTTTATCCTTGCATCATCTGGAGAACATGCATTTTGTTAGTCATTTTTTTTTTTTTGGTTGTGTTTCCTCTTTCCTCATATCTCACATGTTGACATATTGGGGTTTAGGCTTAGCCTTTTTACCAAGATTAGATGTTTTCTTCCTCTAGGGTTCTGCTCAATTAGAACTTTGCATTGTACTACAATTATGAGGAAGCTTCCGGTCAGAAAGTTAATCTCGAGAAAAATAAAGTCTTCTTCATCAGCACCTCCATACATAGGCAGCTCAAATTTACCAGAATCTTGGGATGCACGATATCTAGCTTACCTTCCACATACTTGGATCTATCCCTCTTCCAGGGTAGCCTGTTTGAGAATATGTGGAATAATGTTATTGAAAGACATAAAAAAACTAGCTTGATGGAAGGGATCCCTTCTTAGTCAACCTGCCAAAGCCACTTTAGTCCAAGTGTGTCTTCAGAGTATTCTTGTTTTCTTCATGTCCATATTCAAAGCTCCAGCCTCAGGTTGCCAGAAGATTGAACAAATCCAAAAAAAATTCCTTTGTATAGGTGCTGAGAACAAAAGAAGATTTCATTTAGTTTCTTGGGAAGAGTTTGCTTTGATAAAGTTCATGGTGGATTAGGTTTTAGGAAGGTGAGCAAAATATGGCCCTCATAGCAAAGTAGGGTTGGAGATTCCTCACCAACACTAGAAATTCTTGGGTGGACATTATTCAAAGCAAGTATCTTCAAAGAAACTCCCTCCTTGATGATGGCCCTCTCCCGGAAGGCTCCTTTTGGAATTCAGTTACCAAAACCATATCAATCGTCAAGAAAAGGCTCAAATGACGTTAGGGCAATGGGAGAAATATTTGTTTTTGAGAGGACCCTTGGTTAAAAGAATGACCTTTGATTGACAATCCCATTTTCACAGGATTAAAACCCATCATAAACCATATTTTTGGTGAGTTTATTTGTAACTTCATCTCAGAAGGGCCATCCCACAATATTGCCTGGAAGTCCATCCCTCTTGTTGTCCTAAATAATTATCAAAAGACCACTGTTAAAGTCCTTTCCAATTTTATTAGGACCTATGTCATTCCTAAAGGTCTCCCGCAAGATACCCACTTCTGGTGTGCTTGTGATAACAGTCTTTTCTCTGTCAAGTCTGCTTTTTACATAGGATGACCCCCCTATTAGGTGGCTCCTTGCTCGTCTCATTTGGTGTAAACACCTTATTCCCAAGACTTTCTTATTTTTGTGGCTGGTTGTCCAAAATAAGATCCTGACCATTGACAACCTTTTGAGCAAAGACTTAGTCATTCCTAGTCGTTGTTATCTTTGCCTCTCTAGGTGGGAGTCGGTTCATCACTTGTTACTTGAATGCTCTTTCTCCTCTTTGATGTTGCAATCTCTATTCTCGTTGTTTTATATTTTGTGGGCCCAACCTAATTCCATCCTTGACTTGTGTGAGCAATGGCCCAATCTCTTTTTTCATCACTGTATTAAATATCTGTCTTTTTTGTCTGCCTTATTTTTTGTGGCAAGTCTAGCTTGAAAGGAACAACAGAGCTTTTAGTAGTGCTTCAAGAGATCCTCACTCTGTACACTTAAGGGTCTTGACTATTGCTATTGATAACGCTCTTGTGGTCCCTACCACCAATGCTCCTCATTCTAGTTTGGAATCCATACTTTATACTCTTTTTGGTCTCTCCTATGTCCCTCATTGTTCGATCAAGCATGCTATTAATAGATCCTGCATCATATGGACAACTCCCTTGGAGGATTGGTTCAAGTTCAATTTTTATGGAGCCTCAAAAGGTTATCCTGACGAGGCTAGCAGGGGTGGTATCATTAGATACGACCTTGCAAAGATCATCATGGTGTTTACTGAGAACATCAGGATCTAGAGCAACCACATGGCTGAAGCTAGAGTTTTATACCAAGGCTTATCCATTTTTGCTGACCTTCCCATCAAAAACTTAATCGTTGAAGGCAATTCCCAAAATATCACCAATTACCTAAAAGGAAATCAACCACTGGTATGGAGTGTTTTCAGCTTGGTTGATGAATCCAGAAGGCTTCTTAGCAGATATGACAATGTTGTCATTCAACACGTTTTTAGAGAGGGAAACAAAGCTGCTGATGTCATGGCCAATTAGGGGCTAGTTTTGGATCCACCTCAGGTATGTTTTGACAATTTTCATCATATCCTTGGCCAGGGTGACAATAACAATGATGTGTATTTTTTTAGATTTTCCAACAAGCCACGTCAACCCTCGAGCCATCCTGACTCACTCAAATTATTTGGACTCTGTTATTTCCAACTCGCATATTTCTCACTCTCAACATGTGAATGGGTATGAGGTGGCTTATCCATCCCGCTAATATTTACATTTACCAATATCCAAAAATCATGACACTAGCTCAGACTTTGGGCCCTTGTTGAATTTAAGCCCCAATGTGTGGTGCCCTACTTTTGCACATAAGTGCCTAGTTGGCTCGGGCACTCATACCAATTCAGTCTCTGGATCCACAGTGAATCTTAGCTCCATCGCATGGTGCTCCACTTCATCACCTGGCTACTTAGAGAGTGTAGCCACTCATGCCAACTCTGACCTTGGGCCCATGGTGAATTATAGCTCCAATGTATGGTGCCCCTCTTCAGTTCACGATGGCTTAGTTGGATTGGACACTCATGTCAATAGTCCATATAGATGCACCCTTTCTCAAAATTATTTCCAAAAGTGCAAAAGGTCCAACATCATCAATTCTTTGAGTACCCATGTCACTAGTGCAGGACCAAATTTCGAACTGTGCCGTGACACCATTGGCCAAATTGGCTCCATCATAGATCCGAAACATGCAACTAGGCTTACCCACCACAAGGAAATCCATCTACGATCAAGGAGGAAGCCTCTAAATACTGCGGTATGCGTATCTAAGAAGCCTTTGATGGTTTGAATTCCTGGGTGAGTTTTAAATATATAGCATGGAAGGGCGAAAATCATCTCAGTTCTGTTCATTTCTAGAGTTGAGCTTTCTAAAATCGTTGGGCGAAAATGACATTTCTCAAGCTTGATTCTTTGCAAGTGGATGACACAGTGAAGGAAATTTTGAAGAGCCATGAATTTATGCCCTTTCTTAGAAAATTTGAGGATAGGGATCCTGAGCTATCTATGGAATTCACCAAGTCCTGGGACAATAGTCATGTTAAGACCTTACCTTTAGGGTAAACATTCAAATGCTGACTGAGGTGATGGAATTGCCAAATGATGGTGACCTGGTAAGTCATGGGAAGCACTCCTTGTTGGTGGAGCTCGATCATTTTAGAGATAAAAGGAAGCACCTGACAAAAGAGAAAGGAGGTATAATAAGGGAAGCTCTTCTAATCCCATGGAATAGGGTAAATATCCCTATCATGTAGTTTTTCACTATGGATAAGATTTCTTCTCCACTCAGAAGCTTCCATCTTGTGTTTCTCAACTACCTTCGCGACATCAAGAGCATCAATGTTTCAAATTACCTCTTCAGGTCGATGGAACTATTAGTTGGTAGTGTCAGAGATGGATCTTCAACTCACCTTAAGCACCAAGGTCTTATTTTAAATTTGTGTAATCATGCGCCGCAAAGGGAGGCTCAAAGGGTCATCCTTCCTATTGCTCCTATCACTGATGTTCCTCCTATAGCTCCTGTTGTTGAACTTCCTCCTACTAAGCTTCCCTCTACATCAACCTCTAATCACGAGAGCCCCCAAAAGGATGCTCTAAGTGAAAACTTTCATAAAGGCTCTGTTGACAATGCGAAGACCCAAAAAAATCTTACCCTTGGGTTGTCTGCAGACACTCTGTCCTAGAGCAAAGTGGAGTCTCGTTGTCTTTCGTCAAGAGGCATGGATTCTAGAGGCAAGCACAAAAAACTTGTCATAGATCCTAACAAGGAGACCCTTGGAGAGTCTCCCGTGAATCGCAAGAAGATTAAATCTAAGGATGATCCTGGTCGACTGCTCTCCCTCAATGATGGTGAATCCCCTAGTGGGCCTTCGATCCATTCTTGACTAAGAGCTGCTAGCCGTGATCCTTTGTCTAATCTAGAGATCATCCTGAATTTTGCAGTGGCCAGCCTCCAACAAGCAGCTAAAGCGATATACTCTTTCAAGAAACATAAAGAGATCATTACGCAGATCTTAGATGATGCTGATAGTGCTAACGATGACAAACTTAAGGCATCTGAGGCTTACGAGTAGTCGTGGTCTTCTATTGGTCCTATTTTTGAGGGTTTCCAAGGGACTCCCTTCCCTTGATTAGCACCGTTGTTTTCCTCTCTACTTTTCGTTTGCTTCTTAGGGAGATGCTCTCCTGTCTCGGTTGTGTCCTCTTGTTTGTTTTCGTTGTTAGTCTTTTTGTTGAGGTAGTCCCGTTGGTTGCTACCTTCTTTTGAGCTCTTTTGTAAAAGGTTTGGGGTTCCTTTCAAAACTTTTTTTCCATCAATAAAAAAAGAATTCTATAGAGCAAATGTAAACTGGCTTTAGTGCTAAAAAAATACATATTTACTGTCAAGTTTCAAAATATAATTGAATTTTGAATATGAATTAAAAAAAAATATATTATTGAAAAAATTATAATACTTTTATGATATATCCTTTTAGGAAAATCAATTATATCCTTTGATGGTAATGAACTAATATATTTTTAAAATATTATTTTAAACCTTAGTTGATAAATTAAAATAATAATTTAATCTTTAAACTTTTAATGATTAAAATAATGTAATTTTTTATAAAATTAAAAAAAATAAAAATAAAATCTTTTATAACCTATCATTACAAAGACCAAGATGACATGTTTCGTTAAAAAATTATAGTAATAATAAATTCAATTTAAAATTTATTTAAATATATATATATATTCTTTAATTAAGAGTTGATTGAGAGTATGAGAATAAAGTGGGAACACATGCAGAGCGAATCCACCCACACCCACAACGCTTTTTTTAAAGCACATCTAGTTCATTCAAAAGAAGATGCTAAAGCAAAAGAGAAATACGATCAGTATTCTATTCTTCCCACTGAAAGCCGACCTCTAAACATTATTAATGGAATCAACAAATCTCAGTCGCTGTTTATTATTAACAATATACCAATAACTTCTTACACAGTACCAGCAGACCCAAGAGATAAGAGAGTTGTAAAGTAATAGTTGATTGAAGAATACCTGGGGTGGGATTGCTATATTTGGGGTCCCTCATGAGCATTGAATCCCTTTGGTCTCAAACTGAGTAAAAGTATTGAATTCCTTGTCTTCCCTTTGCTCTGACACTGATATGTTTTCATAGAGGTATTGAATTTGTTGTCTTACCTTTTTTTCTCACAGGAACTTATATAGGCCACCTTTCTCTTATGCCTACCTTAAGCTGCAAGGAGGTCTTGTAATTTATACGATAGTGAGACCTACTGACCTTTTGCTTGGTTTGACTGAATATCAGAATTCAATTACTTGGCCAGGAGAGTTTAGTATGCAGTAAGTAAATATCGAAGAATATTAAAAAGCAAAATACTACGGAACGGTAAAGGCAATTTTTTTTAATTTTTGTTTTTTTTTTAACAGAGACTCTATAGAAAGATGATATTATTGTACATGTTTCATAAACTTTCACTGTATGTTTTAAAAAATGTCATTTGTTTCTATTCTTCCCATTCAATGTGCTTTCTGCTTCACAGAGGTTTAACATCAATAATAATATGGTGAGGTGACTTGGAAGTTACGTTCACGTTTGAAACGTCTGAACCTTTGCAATGGTTCAAAGGTTTAAGATTCTAATCTCTTAATCACAAGGAGTATTATCTCACATTCATATTATTATTATTATTAGTATACCTTAATGTAAACTAAGATAGATGGATCTTTTTATTTATTTTTAAAATTATTTATTTATTTTTTGATAATATTTTTTATACACATCTACTATATTTTGGGATTGATTTTTTTTATTTTTATTTTAATAATACATTATTTTATAATTTCTTAGGAAGATCACCGTGGTGTCTTGGCTATGTGTTAAATTCCCTATTGATAAGTATAGCTCTAAGTTTGACGAGGGGTCATGGTTGGAAGGAGACTACTCAGTCCTATCCCCATGCGTAAGGTCGTAGATATTTATCACACTACCCAAATAAAAAAAATCATTATTTTATAATTTAACAAATTAAAGTATTTTTTTCAATGAGTTTCCAGGGGTTTTTAAGGGTTAAATTAAAGTATTTTTAATTTTTATTTAATTATTTATTTTGGTTAGGGTAGTGTGATAAACCCCTACAACCAACATTTAAGGCTGAGCATTCTAATTCCAACCATCAACATGGGTTAAACACACAACCATACACACACCCACCCCCTCACACACTCGCCCATGTCGTAGTTTGAACCTTGGACCTCTAAGAAAAGAACCAAAGTCCAAATTTGGGTTGTCCCTATGGGACAATTAAAGTATTTTTTACTAATAACTTATAAATTATTGTTTTTAGTAATTTTAATTATACAAGTTTTTAAGAATTATGCACATATTTTTTGGTCATATAAGAACATTTTAAATTTTGTAAATGATTTTTTTTAAGAAACAAGTATGTAAGATGATAAGATACAATCTTTTTAGTAGCCGTATTTTCCCTTTTTGTTTTTAAGGATATTTTTGTACACAAGCTCACTCTCACACAAACACACCACACTCATGGTGGTTTTAACTTGGGTCTCCTGAAAGAAAGTCCAAAGCCCTAACTACATGGGTGTCCACAGGGATTTTTAGTCGGATTTTAGTCATTTTTTTATTGATAATGTTTAAGAAAATAAATTATTTTTTAAATATATATGAGATCATAGGTTTTATGGAATAATATTCATAGAGGATATTCCTTATCCAATGTGTTTATTCAACCATGCTTCACTTGGTTAAGATATTGTCACTAAAAGCATGGTGTACAATCCCACCTCCTTTTAAATCCAAAAGTTGGACATCTCATTTCAACTTTTAAAGTCTTTACAATTAAGCCCATTCATTTTGTATGCCAAAAAACTAGTTAAGGTCTTTGACTCAAGCTATTACAAAGCATTTAGGTCTTTGACTCAAGCGATTCCTAAAACATAAAGCTATATCAAATACAAAGCTACTTTTCTCCTTTGATATGATTAAAATTCTTTATTTATTTTGGAGAACACCATGCAATTGAATCTTGATATTCCCCACCTATTACATCTAGTTCCTCTAGACTTATTTTCTAGTATGCCCTTGAACTTCTCCAATATGCCATTGTTGACTTGAAATTATGTTTCCATCACCAAAAACAAGGTCTACAAATGTATGTGTGAATCCTTCTTTCATTTACACTCCTCTTGGAATTCTTTGATTGGTCCATATATCCGAAGACAATTTATTCTTTAGGGTTGAAAACCATAAAAAAGAAAGAGAATTGTTGAAATAATAGCTAATTTCATTAATTTGTGAATAGAAATACATAGAAGATAATATTTGAGAAGAGATGTCTATCAATTAAAACTATATGTGAGAAAATATTGTTTCCTCTACAATTCCTCTTACTCGAGATAAAAACATATATTTATACACAAAATTGGTGGCAAAGAAAGAGTTATGGTGGTTATGGAGTTCTATTGGTTGTAAGGGCAATGATTATGGTGGTTCTGATGATTGCAATGGTTCAACCACCACCATGTGGGATGCGACATGTGAAATATCCACTATTTATTGACAAGCATTTTGTGCTTGGGTTTCATTAGCTCATATTTCCATATGTTCATACAATCCCTTTTGATCCTGTCTAAACCCTTCCAAACATGTCTGAGTCTATCTAAGTCATTTTGATCCCATCAGGACTAGTCTAAGGTATCCATCTAAGTTTGAGGTGTCCATCCATGTCCAAGTCATCCATCAGATTCTAAGGCATCTGCCACATGAGATGCAATATGTGGAAGGTCCACTATTTTCTAGCAAGTATTTCATGTTCGAGTTCTATTATATTATCCATCCATTTATCCGTTTGAGCCCTTCCAAGCTTGTCCAAGTTTGTTTGAGCCCTTCTGATCTCGTTGTGATCAATTCAAGGCATCCATATAAGTTTGTGTCCTTTCGAGTTTGAGGCATCCTCATCCATATGAATCCAAGCTCATTCATTTTTTGTATTTTATCCTTCAGATCAGTTGACGTTTCTTGAGAAGCAATGCTTCCCATTACATCAAGCTTGGACATCAAGTGTGAAAGCTCATTTTTTATTTGAGTCTTCATGAACCACTTAGCTTGGAATTGAGTTGACCCATTCATATTACTTTGTGTAACTATGTGGACTATTTCTTGGTAGTTTTATTCCATATGTCCACTATCTGATCCTCCTTTGTTGGTTCAAGACTATAAGGATTGAGTTCCTTAATCACCAACTTCTTTACTACTACTAGAGTATTTAACAAAGACAGGTAATAATCCTTAAGAAGATCAACATTAAAAATGGGATGTAAACCAAGATAAGATGGTAGATCTAGCTTGAAGGTATTCTCTCCCACTTGCTTGGTGATGGTATAAGATCAATAACATAGAGGTATGATTTTCCTATGTGGATATGCAAGGCATTATTTATGTAATTGCAACCAAACCTTATCCTCCACTTGGAAAGAGTGTGAAGTGCGATGTTGGTCATGGCACTACTTGTAATTTACGTTCATATAGTTTAAAATGTTATGGAAGTGTTGTTGTACATGATCCAAAAACTTCACCGCCTACTCTATTCATTTTTATCTATATGATGGGGAGTCCATGTGTGATATTGGAATAGCTACATCCATTGGCGCTACACTTTGAAAACCAAAACACACATGAAAGGGGCTATGTTTGGTAGAGCTATGCAAAGTCCTATTATATCCATGTTGAATATATGGCATATTCTTGTCCCATGTTCGAAGATATTTTGAATTATACATACACAATATATGCATGATCAACCTGTTGACAACTTTTGTTTACCCATTAGTCTGGAGACGGAAAGCTATAGACTGAGTAAGCTTTGTGTTCATAATTTTCTATAAGGTGTTGTAGAAGGTACTTAAAAACCTTCTATCAATGTTCAAGACAATGGAATTTGGCAAGCCAAAATGAATCCATACACTCTATTTCAGTTTCTTTAGTTATAACAAACTTCTTACAAGCAATCATGAGAGCCATTTTGGAAAAGTAATCAACCACCATAAAAACACAATCATTTTCATGCTTGAAAATATGTAAACATAAGAGGAAATCCATAGAGATATTTCCAAAGTTTGGCAGGTACTAACAAATACAAACCTTATTTCTTATTGGTTGGCTTTGCAATAGTGCAAGGTGTGTAAGACTTGATATATTTTTCCACATCATTCTTCATCTTTTGCCAAAAGAAGTATTTTTGAGTGACCTGTATTTTCCACACCAAATCACTTGCTACTCTACTAAAGTGCATTTTCCATATCATGTTTTATTATTCAACAAATGGAACATATATGAATTCCATGTGATAAAGTAGTTGTCCCTATATATATAAATTAGAAACATGCTTACTTGATCGAATGACTTGGTATGTAGTCGAGTTAGTGCTTCCCTTATTGTGTTGAATGATCAAATGAAATTGTTGCAAGTAGGTAGTCCATTTCAAATGCCTCTCATTCCTAAGCTTGCTTTGTATCTGTATATATTCTAGAGGCCTATGATCAGAGTAAATGATTGTTTCTTTACCCTAAATATAATGCTTCCTTTACTTGCATGCCTGAATAATGGCATAAATTTCTTTATCATATGTGGGGTGCTTTTTGATAGTCTCATTGAAAGTTTCATTATGGTATTCAACAAGGTGGCCTTGCTATGTCAAGACAATTCCCACTACATAGTATGATGTATCCATCATCAACTCAAAATGTTATCTCAAGTATGGCAAGACAAGAATAGGTGCTAAGCATAGTTGTTTTTTTTGCTTCTCAAAGGCTCTCTATTGTATTTCCACTCAATGGAACTTGATATTGGTTTCTCCTTTGGTCACTTGATTCAATGGCCATGTGATATATGAAAACCCTAGGATAAATTTGTGGTAGAAATTGGCAAGAACCATAAAGTTGTGAAGCTTTGTGAGTCTTTAGAGTCGGCCAATTTTGGATAATCTAAATATTTCTAGGATCAATATGGACACATTCCTCATTAACAATGTACTCAAGGTATTGTACTTGCTTCTTTCCAATTATGCAATTCTCCAAGTTTGCATATAATTTGTGCTTCCAAAGAGTTTGAAGCACTTTTTGCACATGTTGCAAGTGTTGTTCCTAGGCATTGCTGTAGATGAGAATGCCATCCAAATACATGACTACAAAGGAGTTGGTGAAGGGTATGTTAGAGTATATTACATTATTGTGTACATGCTAATGTACCACCTTGGGTACATTACTAGAGTAGGAGTTTACATTACTTTAGGAAATAGGGAGAACCACAAGTGAGATTGAGAGAAATCCAAAAATCTAATTTATAGAATTTTTGAGATTACATTTGGCTAGAGTCTTTCCATAGGGTTGCAAAAAACTTGTGAAGACTAGAACTCAACATAAATCCCACTAGATTGACAAATCATCTAGTAAATATTGATCATCTCTAGATTTAATTTTTTTTCCATTATAGTCCTAATACTTTGTTGCAGGAAAAGGAAATTCAAAGAAAGTTGGAAAGCTTCCTACAAAAAAGCTAGGAAGAATATCTTCTTTATCATCAACACCATAAGCAACAAATGGAAGAACAAATATTTGGAGGCTTGAAAAAAATATCCCATTGCTAGATATTGCAAACCTGTAGAGTGTAGAAGAAGAAAAGGCTATAGGATCCTTTTTGCAGATTTGAGGAAGACACTCTAGATAAGAGTCCAGGAGAGGATTGGAGGTTGGTGATATCCATTGAAGACTGTAAGTAGAATATTGTAGAGAATCTAAAGAAAATTATCGATGAAGATAGGATATTGGTGATCTCCATGGAAGATTACAAATAGTAGATTGAAGAGACTCTAGAGAAGAGTCCCGATGAAGATAGGATATTGGTGATCTCCATTGAATATTGAAGACTTCACCTTGAAGGAGTAAAATAAATCAACCTGATAAGTTGAAGAGACCTATAAGAGGTCCCATTGAAGAACTTCTAGTTTTGGAAGAGATAGAGAAGGACTAGAAAAAGTTTGTTCCTGAAGCAACATATTTCAGAGATCCAAGAGAGAGATCTCATTACCAAACTTCCATAGTAGAAGTTTAAAGAAAAGGTCTCATTGAGAAGACCAGAAAAGCTGCAAGATAGAAGATCCTAGAAAAGAGGTTTTGTCAAAGACCACAAATTTCATTCCTTCCAAAGTTCCAACTAACCAAGAGTTATTTATTTATTTAAAGGCATATACATATATATGTATATACGGATATATCTCCACCGAGGTTGAACCAAACTTCCTAATCTACTAGTTACTTGGTTCGATCTCTAAGCACCCATCAACTAGACACCTCTCTAACCCATATCTCTTATTGTCTTGGCTTATGGGAACATCCCATTCCTTTATTTTCCAAGTTTATCTGGAAGTAATTGATGCTATTTCATTTTGCACCAACCAACTTGATTCCCTTCAAGATTATTGGTAATATTCCTTTAATTCTTTGGAAAGGAGGATTTCTAGTCTTTAATCTCTCCACAGATCCTTTAGTGAAGGAGCCTCTAGAATTCCCGTCTAACTCTTCTTACTACGCAAATCCTTTAGTGTAGGTGATATATTTATTTTAGTGTAAGAGTTCCATGGTCAACACCCATCTCTACTCACTACACATTTCCATTAGTGTAGGAGTACTACACGTATAACAAAAACCCTATCCTTTTAATCTATTCACTACTTCTATCACACATCTTGATGAGTCTACAACCTCCTAGGATTCATGTCTAGATTTACCTTAAGGTTAAACCTTATTAAAACCATATTAAATATTGTTTAGAAGCTTCACTAATCTAACTTATCTTTTCAACACTTATTACTAAGAATGCACATCTCTAATATGACGCTTATAACAAGATGCCTTCTCGTCTTGATAACCTATCTCTCGATGAAAAAGGGAAAACAATGATATTTCCTTCTATTATTACAATATTTCACAGTGCATCATAGTTTACTAGAATTTTAGAGGATTGGATTACAAATCAAATGGTTTCATGATCACTCTACAGAGCTTCGTGGAAACTTGCCAGTCTATTTTGAATATTTTTATTAAACTAACACAACCCAACCTACATACGAATGAAAGAAACCATGCAAGCTTTATTTTGTTAATCAATCAACACATGAAACATGTAGCTAAATCAAAGATAGCTATCCGACAGGAGATCAATTCATTTCTTTTACAATTACATCGATGATGGTCAATAATCATTAACCGAGGTTCTGATCACAGGTTACATTTTATTCCATTCAGATGTGAATCATCCTTACAAATATAGTAGATCAATACAATCCCAACTAACATTTACATAAATATTTCTAATAATATTTCAACATAACTGAAGAACACAAGCTTATACTGAGAGGGGGGGTGAACAGTATAAGACTACTTTTTACTTTTGCTTTAAATCAACTTTCAAATCAGTATTATGCAATGTATAGATAGCAGTATCAATAGCAGCAATTAAAGCAATGCACAACACACCATCCACAAAGAGACACAACAATTTACGTGGTTCACCCAATGCGGGCTACTCCATGGATAAAATTTCTCACTAAATTTTATCACCTCAAAATCTGGGAAACCTTTCCCGATTACAAAGTTTATGGGCACCAACCCAAAGGAGATACCTTCCCCTAGCTTTGCTCTTAAGCGGTGATCCTCTAGAAGACCTCTACCTCCTCTGCCCTTAGCAAGTGGAACTCTATCCATAGAAGACACCTGTCTTCCTTGCTCTGGCTGGAGATCTCTATCCTCAACTCATTCACCTCAAAGCTTGTCCTTGATTATGCACCAAACACAATCCGGTCTGGTACAAGTTTGTCCTCTTACCTCTAGTCCTTTCTGTTATGCCGCACTTGGTCGAAACCAACTCTTGCACTGATTGTGCAAAAACAGCAGCACTCGATCAAATATCAACTTCTGCACCTCTACGCAAACACAGCAGCACAGTCTTCACACACTCTACTTCTCAACGATCGAACTTCTCCCTAGCACTCTATTTACAAATATCGCACTTCAAAATGCACACTTCGATCGATTCGACATGACTGCTATTTGCGCACCATGGACTTAACATGTGCAATTTTGATACACACACTCGATACCTTCAATCTTGAAACAACCCTCCTTTTATAGAGTAAATTTCATGATCAAAACTCTCAAACTTAGTCGGCTATAATCCTCAAACTACATCGGTTGCAAAACCCTAACTCCATTGGTTGCATGCCCTAATTTATGTTGGCCCAGATTTAACTTTGTCGGCTCAAAGTTAACTTTGTCCTTCAACCGCCTCTGGAACTCACCTGTAGCTTCTATCGTGAAACTACAACATGTCACGATATCGCGACACCTTTGCCTGTCGAACACCTTCTTTTGCCTGCTGTCACGAAATCGTGACACTTTTTGCCTTTGTCTGCCTTGGCTACGTCCTTGTCATGAAATCGTGACACTTTCGACTTTTGCTGACGTCATCTTCACTCCTGTCGTGAAATCGTGACACTTTAGACTTCATGGCCTTCTTCTCTACTTTTGTCATGAAATCATGACACATCTGCTTCTGCTGACATCATCTTCACTTATGTCACGAAATCGTGACCCTTCTGTCTTCATGGCCTTCTTCTAGGCTTGCACTAGCGAAAACGAAACATGTCACAAAATCGCATGACACTTTCGTTGCCTTAAGCTTTTCTCTGCCTTACGCCCATGAAACTGGAACATGTCACAAAATCACGATGCCTTTCGCTTCCGTACACTCTTCTCTGCAGACACTAGTGAAACTGGAACATGTCGCAAAATCGTGACGCTTTCGCCTTCGAGCTCTTCCTTCTTCAATTCATCACGAAATCATGACGCTTCTTCTGTTGAAGACTTGCTTATTGTTTCTATCATGAAATCGTGACACTTTCTCCAACTCAATGCTGCCATCTCAACCTGTCGTGAAAACGTGACACTTTCTGCATTCGCAAGCTTTCTCTTCAACCTGTCACGAAATCGCGATGCTTCTCATTTTAGACTCTTCCCTTTGTTGCATGTCGCGAAATCGCGACAGTTGTCACTTCGAGCTTTTTAGCATGTCATGAAATCGCGACAGTCCTCACCTCGACCTCTATAGCATGTCACAAAAATGCGACAGTCCTCACTTGGAACTTTGCATCATGTCATGAAATCATGACAGTTCCTGAATAACTTTCTCTCTCTTCGATCTTGTCACGAAATCGTGACAGTTCACACTACGGACTCTCTTTTCTGCATTATGTCGTGAAATCGCGACACCTTTTTGTCCGTACAACTTTCCTGGCAATGTGTCACAAAATCGTGACACTTTTCCTTTTCTGCCTTCCTGCACTTTTTGAGTCGTAAAAATGCGACATGTCGCGAAATCACGACACTTTCCATCTTGCTCTGCTTCTCTGTCAACATGTCGTGAAATCGCGACAGATTTTCCAGCTACGTCTCTATCTTCCAACATGTCACGAAATCGTGATAGTTTTGCCAGAACTTTCTCTCTCCTCAAACATGTCGCGAAATCACGATAGTTTTGCCAACACTCTTTCTTTCCTCAAACATGTCGCGAAATCGCGACAGTTTTTCCAGCCGCCTGCATACTTTTTCTTACTTGTCTTTTTCTTGATCTTTTGCAATTGGGCTACTCTGATCTTCTTGGAAACTTACTGACCATGCTCTGGATAGTCTTCAACAAAACAAATTCCTTGATACCAAGTCAAATTGCTTCAAGAACTTCTTGACATCAATGACAACATTTACATTTGAGCAAAGGCAATGTACCCAAGGTACCCCAAAATTGCCAACAATCTCCCCCTTTGTCATTGATGGCAAACCTTTACTGAAACACATCTTAAGAGCCAAAACTGAACCCAACTGAGCTATCAACTGAGAATCTGCCTTTGAAGTTTTTGCTCCCCCTGACTTGAAGCTCTTCTCTTCACTTGAAGCTCTCCCCCTTACTCATATCTCTCCCCCTTTGTCATCAATGGCAAAGGGTCACCTTTGGGGCTTGGGACTAAGAATGAGCTTCTTAGCTTAGTCCCTCCCCCACTTCCTGATGAGGTGATTAAAACAGGGGTGGGAGTAAAACTCCCATTAGGCACTCATCATCATCAGTGTCTACAATTTCCTTGCCAGGCCTTCTCTTGAATTCTTTGTCCGTATTTCTGTTCTTGTCACTATTTTTGTTCTTGTTCTTATTCTTGTTCTTATCCATGCCTTGATCCATGGACCTATTTATACCACTGTTCCTGTTCCTGTTCCTGTACTTTGAAAGATCAGCTCTGCACTGTCTAGCTGTGTGACCATCATTGTTGCACTTATAACAAGTAACACTGTTATTTCTATTCGGCATACCTGTTCTTTGAATCCGCCTGTTATGACTAACCATGTTCTTGTAATTAGTCATGCAAAAAATTGCCTTATGCCCGAACTGTTTACAAGAGTAGCAATACCCTTGAAAGAAATTACGGCCCCTGAAACTGTCATTTACCTTCCTTACTTGAGTCATGCAATGCGAAGCCATGTGGCCAAACCTGTGACATGCAAAACATCTGCCATTAAACTTTCTTGTAAATGACCTTCTAGGTCCGGTAAACTTCTTCTTCGCATTCAGAATTCTGTTTTCTATTTCTACGCATCTATCACTCACGGACTCAGGATCTGAAAAACTTTCCTCATCAGAACTCTCTTTCTTTTGAAATCTTTTGCTAGATTCCCCAACCTGTTTCTTGTGCGGCTCAACAAAACCGAGACCTGTTTTATCTGTTGGTTTTCTTTGACCTTTGATGAGAGACTTAACCCTTTTTGAGCTATCTTGAAACCTGTACAGCTTATCCTTGTATTCTTTAGTTTCCACTTCCAAAAAAGCAATTTTCTGTTTTAATTCACTATACTCAAGCACTTTAGATTCTAACTCATTCTTCAGTTCTTGTGTCTTAGCCATAGAGACTTCAAGACTTTCTATAAGATCATCTCTCTCCATACAACATTCATCTAACTTATCCTTGAGTCTAGCATTCTTCTTTCTTTCCTTTTTCAAAACACTAAGAGCATTAGTAAGTTCACTTTCAAGATCCTCTATTTGATTGCATTTTGAATTATCAAGGCCTTTTTCAGATTTCTTATCACTAGAGGTGCTACCCTTTTCAAAAACCATACATGCATCTTCTTTATCATTTTTTGAAACATCCTCATACATACTAGCAACCAATTCATTATTTGTGCAATCATCCTCAAGGTGCCCAAAATTTCCACATCTAAAACATTTCATGATAATGAATTTATGTTTCGGTTCTTCCTCCTTTTCTGAAATGAACAACATCTCATTTTCATTATCACTAGAAGAACTTTCACTATCACTGCTAGAACACTTACTTGCTTTGTCTAGGTAGAAGCTCTTCTTGTTCTTGTGTGAATACCTCTTTCCTTGATTGTTGTGCTCATCTTTGTTCTTTCTGTAATACCTGTGCTTTTCAGAATCCTTGCTTTTAACATCCTGTATATCTTCATCACTTTCATTCTTGGAAACAGATACGATCAGTAGCATAATGACCAAACTTTCCATAGTTGAAACATCTTATATTTTTCTTGCTTTTGTGCTTTCTAGAGAACTTGCCTTTCTTGCTGTAATATGCCTCTTCATCACTAGAAGACTCATCACTCTCTTGAATCTGTTTGCCCTTTGATTTCTTGGTAGCTTTGAAAGTCGCCTCTTTCTTGACATCAACTTTCACTTGAGTTCTCAGCTCAAATGCTGCAAGAATACTATGGAGCTCATCCTTTTTCAACTTATCTAAATCTTTGGCTTCCTCAATAGCAGAAATATTTTCACTAAATCTATTAGGAAGAGATCTTAAAATCTTATCACACACATCATTTTCAGCAAGCTCAAGACCTAAGTCTTTCATGGAGTTAACAACCTCATCCATACGAAGCATGTAGTCACTAATTTTTTCATCATCATTCATCTTGAGTTGTTCAAACATACCTTTAAAGTGTCTCAATTTGGCCTTTCGAACATTTACATCACCTGTGTGAACCACCTGCAGCTGTTTCCACATTTCACTAGTTGTCTTGCAGTGAATCACCTTGGTAAGATCTGCCTTCTGTAAACCCTTCAAGATTGCATTCATTGCTTTTGAATTGTTGTGATGTAGGAGCCTGTCTTCTTTAGTATAAGGACCATTTTCAAGAATAGTGTACCCGTCTTCAATCACTTCCCAAACCTCATTACCAAGTGCCATTAGATAAACCTTCATTCTTGCACTCCATAGACCGAAATCTGATCCATCAAGAATAGGTGCTGCATTGCCACTTGAATAATCCATTGTGTTCTTAACCAGTTCTTCCTTCAAGCTATTAGACCTTTCTGAAGGAACCCGCTCTGATACCAATTGAAGAACACAAGCTTATACTGAGAGGGGGTGAACAATATAAGACTAATTTTTACTTTTGCTTTAAATCAACTTTCAAATCAGTATTATGCAATGTATAGATAGCAGTATCAATAGTAGCAATTAAAGCAATGCACAACACACCATCCACAAAGAGACACATCAATTTACGTGGTTCACCCAATGCGGGCTACTCCACGGATAAAATTTCTCACTAAATTTTATCACCTCAAAATCTGGGAAACCTTTCCCGATTACAAAGTTTATGGGCACCAACCCAAAGGAGATACCTTCCCCTAGCTTTGCTCTAACTGGTGATCCTCTAGAAGACCTCTACCTCCTCTGCCCTTAGCAAGTGGAACTCTATCCACAGAAGACACCTGTCTTCCCTGCTCTGGCTGGAGATCTCTGTCCTCAACTCATTCACCTCAAAGCTTGTCCTTGATTATGCACCAAACACAATCCTTCGGTCTGGTACAAGTCTGTCCTCTTAACTCTGTCTTTTCTGTTACAGCTACACTTGGTCAAAACCAACTCTTGCACTGATCGCATAAACACAGTAGCACTCGATCAAATATCAACTTATGCACCTCTGTGCAAACATAGTAGCACAGTCTTCGCACACTCTGCTTCTCAACGATTGAACTTCTCCCTAGCACTCTATCTACGAATATCGCACTTCAAAATGCACACTTCGATCGATTCGACATGACTACTATTTGTGCACCACGGACTTAACATGTGCAATTTTGATACACACACTCAATGCCTTCAATCTCGAAACAACCCTCCTTTTATAGAGTAAATTTCATGATCAAAACTCTCAAACTTAGTCGACTGTAATCCTCAAACTACGTCGGCTGCAAAACCCTAACTCCGTCGGCTGCATGCCCTAATTTACGTCGGCCCAGATTTAACTTTGTCGGCTCAAAGTTAACTCTGTCCTTCAACCGCCTCTGGAACTCACCTGTAGCTTCTACCATGAAACTACAACATGTCACGATATCACGACACCTTTGCCTATCGAACACCTTCTTTTGCCTACTGTCATGAAATCGTGACACTTTTTGCCTTTGTCTACCTTGGCTACGTCCTTGTCATGAAATCATGACACTTTCGACTTTTGCTGACGTCATCTTCACTCCTATCGTGAAATCGTGACACTTTAGACTTCATGGCCTTCTTCTCTGCTTTTGTCATGAAATCATGACACATCTGCTTCTACTGACGTCATCTTCACTTATGTCGCAAAATCACGACCCTTCTATCTTCATGGCCTTCTTCTAGGCTTGCACTAGCGAAAATGGAACATGTCACGAAATCGTGACACTTTCGTTGCCTTAAGCTTTTCTCTGCCTTACGCCCTCGAAACTGGAACATGTCACGAAATCGTGACGCCTTTCGCTTCTGTACACTCTTCTCTGCAGACACTAGCGAAACTGGAACATGTCACAAAATTGCGACGCATTTCACTTCTGTACACTCTTCTCTGTAGACACTAGCAAAATTAGAACATGTCACGAAATCATGACGCTTTCACCTTCGAGCTCTTCCTCCTTCAATTCATCGTGAAATCGTGACGCTTCTTCTGTTGAAGACTTGCTTACTATTTCTGTCACGAAATCGTGACACTTTCTCCAACTCAATGCTGCCATCTCAACCTGTCATGAAAACGTGACACTTTCTACATTTGCAAGCTTTCTCTTCAACCTGTCACGAAATCGTGATGCTTCTCATTTCAGACTCTTCCCTTTGTTGCATGTCGCGAAATCATGACAGTTGTCACTTCGAGCTTTTCAACATGTCACGAAATCGTGATAGTCCTCACCTCGACCTCTGCAGCATGTCGCAAAAATGCGACAGTCCTCACTTGGAACTTTGCATCATGTCACGAAATCACGATAGTTCCTGAATAACTTTCTCTCTCTTTGATCTTGTCACGAAATCGTGACAGTTCACACTACGGACTCTCTTTTCTGCATTATGTCACGAAATCGTGACACCTTTTCGTTCGTACAACTTTCCTGGCAATGTGTCGTGAAATCGTGACACTTTTCCTTTTCTGCCTTCCTGCACTTTTCGAGTCGCGAAAATGCGACATGTCGCAAAATCGTGACACTTTCCATCTTGCTCTGCTTCTCTGCCAACATGTCGCGAAATCGTGACAGATTTGCCAGCTACGTCTCTGTCTTCCAACATGTCACGAAATCGCGATAAGTTTGCCAAAACTTTCTCTCTCCTCAAACATGTCGCGAAATCGCGACAGTTTTGCCAGCACTCTTTCTTTCCTCAAACATGTCGCGAAATCACGACAGTTTTTCCAGCCGCCTGCATACTTTTTCTTACTTGTCTTTTTCTTGATCTTTTGCAACTGGGCTACTCTGATCTTCTTGGAAACTTACTGACCATGCTCTGGATAGTCTTCAACAAAACAAATTCCTTGATACCAAGTCAAATTGCTTCAAGAACTTCTTGACATCAATGACAACATTTACATTTGAGCAAAGGCAATGTACCCAAGGTACCCCAAAATTGCCAACAATAACTTTCATTACGGATGACATGATAATTCCCTCTTAACACATAGTCCCAATGGGTACTATACAGTTTGAAGCCCTGGAATCTAATCGAACGCCTACCAATGATGATTCCAATGCACGTATAAAATGCACATAGAACTCAACTTGGAGTTCAAGTGACACTCTAGCATATTCAATGTCGCAATTGATAGAAGGTAGTTCATTTAACTTCTGCATCCTCCATATGCGTAAGAAGATATCCACTTCCAACGCCTTCTTTAACCTCTCAGGAAGGATTGCCTTGTGATGGGATCAGAGATGGCCCCATGCTTTATGACATTGCATTTCTCATTTAATGCAAATTGATTTCATAGCTTTATCCCATAATGTAGTGAAAATACATAGATTTTCTAGCAATCAAGCACAAATTTCCCCACTATCTCTTCTCTAAGTGGTAACATTAGACTCACATAGCATCTACCACATTCTAGGCTACATATTTCCTTTTTTTTAAAGAAAGAGTCACACAAGAAACAAGAAACAACTCCAAGAAAACTTACATAATAACAGTTATCGAAGTTATTCACTAATTTCTTTTTCAGTGATGCAATTTAAAAAAAGAGTTCATTTCATTCAAATCATCAAAATATTTTCCTCTTTGGAAAGCTTTTGTCCTTATAGTCATTCGATAGCTTTCCAAAATACTAAAAAAAATGATCAAACATTCACAAATCCAACCAATGCATTCCTACTGAGTTGATCTACTCTTTTCCAATCTAACATAGCAATAGAATCAGTCATTTCAGTAGAAAGATATCACATAATAGATTTTCAATGAAATCATTCATACATCAGCTTTAAACTTCTCTAATCAAATTTTAGCACATCATTATATCATAGCAGTCTTATCAATGTAATGCAAACAATATCCACAACACAACAAGATTACTCTACTAAGCCATCAGGGAACAAGAAGCTCATTACCGATTTTTGTCTAAACCCAAATGAAAACCAAGCAAGTTTTCCCATCTAAAATTGACGTACAAAAACAAATATTATTTCATATCAAGGAAGGCATTTCCAAAAGAAAACAAAGTTCTATATTTATTTCTTTCTGGCAACATTACTTCAAAACCAAACCAGACAAAAAGTTTGTCGAATTTCTTGATTTTATTAGCATCTTCTTTGACCAGTATTTTCCCAAGCAAAGCTCTCCCTTATACTACCTCTTCCTTCCCCGAATTTTATTTTTTTGATTACACTCTTCACTCTTCATCCCCCCAACATCTATCTTCCTTTCCACCTCTTTCCCCAAAATCAAAAACACTTTATCATTACTCCTCTTCCCTGTTTGATGACCAATATTGTGGTATAGAGTTACTCCACTCCTCTCACCCACTCACTCTAGCACAAAGAAGATATTCCAACCAATATCATGGTGGGGATCAATCAATGGTCCACTACCAACATAGTTTCTTAACTAGACTTAATAATTCCCTAAATTCTAGTTTATTAACCGAACATCAAACATAATAGAAACAATAATAATAACACAAAATCTATTTCATTATTTTTCTTTGTAAATTTATTGTTCCTTCTTTTGTCATTCACAACAACACAAAGAAATAACTTCCATTATTTTAATGCTTTCATTTTAAACTAAATTATTTTCATAAAGCAAACATCATGCAACTGCAAATCCAAGCAACTTAGTATTTCCTTTCTTATGCAAATCATATTATGCATCTTCATTAAAGGAGCATTTATTCATGTTGCTCTCTTTCTTTCTTCATCAATTTTACCCATCACATCATTTCCCTCAAGGCAATCCTATTCCCGATGGTTATTTCTTTCTTCCACCTACAAGAACCTATTCTTGTGCATGTATCAATTCTATTAGCAACATCACATTCTTCTAACTAAAGTGTGTTTGTAGAAAATGCACATGAAATAATCAATCATTTTAGTGATAATAAACATCATATTTCCCATAGACTATCTCTATCTATACATCTAGTCAAGGATTATCCAAGCATTCCATTCAATAAAATACACAACAAAATGTGAATTCATCAAAATAAAAAGTCTACCAAGGGAGGATCATGACATCCTCCCCCATTAGGGTTAACACAGTCCTCTATGTGCTTCTTAGTTCAAACCAGTCTAATGTATTTACATTGTATTATAAAAAAAAAATGAAAAATATTTTTGCATGTTTGCTACTTTTCCCAAGTAGCATTTCTTTCAAAATAATGATCCCACTGAAATTTGCACTACTCCAAGGTTACTTTCCTCATTGATTTAGATTGTAACTCAAGAATTCTTACTGGTTGAACCTCTATAACCTCTAGGTTCGTCATTTGCAAATTAGAAAAATCCAACACATGCTTTGGATTAGCAACATACCTTTTAAGCAAATAAATATGAAAGATGTTGTGAATCTTGGACAAATTGGGTGGTAAAGCAAGTCAGTATGCCACAAGGCTAATATTATCTATGGTTCTAAAGGGACTGACAAAGTGAAGATCTAGATTTGTAGACTTAATTGCGCTCTTCTTAGGCTTTACCCACAAAAACACTCTATCACCCATAAAAAACTCTTTTGATGATCTCTTTAAGATCAACATAAATTTTTTGATAGTCTACAACTTTATTCAACCTCTCTCTAATCACCTTCAATTGTTGTTCTATTTATTTGACTATGTCTGGGCCAAGCACAATACGATATTCTAAATTATCCCATGTCAATGGTGTCTTGCACTTTATGCCATACAAAGCTTCAAACAGAGCCATACCTATGGTTGAATGGTGTCCGTTATTGTAGGCAAATTATACCAAATGCAAGTAATCCTCCCAATGGGTTTTTTGATCCATACAATACATGCGAAGCATGTCTTCTAGAACTTGGTTCACTCTTTCAATTTTTCCATCAATATCTAGATGGTAAGTAGAACTAATATTCAATCTAGTACCAATGGCACGATGCAAGGATTGCCAAAACTTAGATGTGAATTTTGGATCCCTATTTGATATGATTACCTCCAAAAAACCATGAAGCCAAAATATTGCCTTGGCAAATCTATTAGCCACAACCACAACATAATCCTTAGTGTTCCTGAGTGTAAAGTGCACAAATTTGGTCAGTCTGTCGACCACTACTAGGATTGCATCATGCTAAAATTTATTCTTAGGTAGCCCTACAATGAAATCCATCGAAATCACTTGCCATTTTTGCATAGGCACATCATGCGGATACAATAAACAAGCAAGACATCTATGTTTTGCTTTTACCTTTTGGCACTCGAGGCATTGAGTGATGAATTCAATTATGTCTCTCTTCATTCCTGGTCAAAATAAAGTCTTTTTCACATTATTCCTCATCTTTACTCCTCATGGATTAGAAAAATATGGAGATCTGCGCGCTTCATTCATAATCATCCTTCTCAAATTCCTAGTCTTAGGAATTACTACCTTGTTCTTATAACATAAGAAACCATCCTTGAGGCCAAAGTCTTTGTTTCCATCAGGTTTCCTCTCCATCCTTTCCTGAATTTGGTTGCAGTATGCATATTGATTTTACATTTCCTTGACTTGTTTCATCAACTCGACATGGATGCAAGATAAAACCGCTATATGTCTTCTCCCACTTTGCACATCAACTACTTTATTCTCTTTTCTTTAATATACTCAATGCCAAAATCATATTCTACGAGGAAATTCATCCACCTCTTTTATCTAGCATTGAGCAAGGGTTGAGTAAATATGTATTGTAGACTCTGATGAGCTGTCCTTAGCTCAAAGGGTCTACCAATTAGATAATGTTACCAACTCTTGAGAGAAAAAACTATAGCTGCCAACTCTAAGTCATGGGATGCATAATTAACTTCATCTATTTTTAGTTTTTTGGATCCATAGGCTACCACTACTTCTTCTTGTGAGAGCACTCCTCCCAAACCTTCTAATGATATATCAATACAATTTAGGAAACTTCCCTGAAGATTAGGTACCTTTAGTATAGGAAGCATGGTAAGCTTTTGCTTAAGCAAAACGAAGGCTTCCTCACACTTCTCTGTCCACCTAAATTCTTTTCCTTTTCTTTGAAGGTTGGTTATTGGTGAGGTGATATTGGCATAGTCCCTCATATATCATCTATAATAATTAGTTAAGCCCATGAAAATTTAAAATTTTGTCACATTTGTTGGTGGCAACCAATTCAAAATGAATTCTATTTTCTTATGATCCACTACGATCCCTTCATCCAAAATAATGTGTCCTAAGTATTGCACTTATAACACATAAAATTCACACTTGGATAGGTTCCAATACAACTGATTCTTCCTTAATAGTTCTAGCACAATCCGGAGATGTTCATCATGCTTTATCTTATTTTTAGAATATATCAAAATATCATCCAAAAATACCAGTACAAATCTATCCAAGTACTTCTTAAATATACTATTCATCAAATTCATAAATACCCTTGGAGCATTTGTTAAACCAAAAGGTAAGACAAAAAACTCATAATGTCCATAATGAGTTTTAAAGGCTATCTTATATGTATCCTCCTCACGGATCCTCAATTGGTGATATCCTGACTTCAAATCAATCTTTGTAAATATTTTGGTATCTTTGAGTTGATCTAAGAGATATTCGATTCTAGGTAGAGGATATATGTTATTGATGGTTGTCCTTGTTTAACATTCTTTAATCTATGCATAATCTCAAGGAACCATCATTTTTGTTTATAAATAGTACTCATGCACCCCAAGGTAATACACTTGGTTTGATCAACCCTCTCTCTAGTAACCCTTGCAATTGCACCTTCAACTCTTGCATTTCTATGGAATTCATTCTCTAAGTAGCTCTATGGATGACTTCTGTTCCTAGTTGAAGTTTAATAGTAAAGTCAAATTCCCGTTTAGGAGGTAATCTAGGTAAATCCTCTAGAAAAACATCCCTAAATTCCTAAAGAATTGGGTGTTTCTCAAACACCTCTTCCTTCTTATCTTAATCCATTTCATTTATCTTAACCATATGGACCATTACTCATTTCTTTATGACCTTCTTAAGTTGCATTGGCAATAGGATTTGAGGTTGAAAACCCCTTGAAGACTATACATTCTACACACAACACCCTTGTCATTTGTGTACTCAGTCTATCCATCTTGAAAGTTGAGTACTGCCTTGCGCACTTGCAACCAATCCATCCCTAGGATTATATCAAAAGCATGCAGCGAAGCTACATACAAGCATCCTATAGTTATTCCATTAGGTAAGGCAATTTTTGCCATAGGGTAACATTGGTTAATAGAGTAGGTTTATCCTAAACCATACTCGATCTTCCACCCATGAGCCAAGATTCCAAGTATTTTTGAAATATCTTTAGCACCACTATCAATCAAGATTTTAACATTTATACCAAAAATCTTACCTTTGATCACTAGTGGTGTGGCTTTACCATCAAGATTCCGGTTTCCTATAGCTGCATAAATCTCGTGCATAGGATCCCTAGGTGTAGTTTCTAGGTACATTGGTTCTTTTCCCTTAGAATTCATTTCCATTCTCCATGGACAATTAGAAGCATAATGTGGTCCTCTACAAAGATAACATCCTTATTTCAGTCCTGGATGTTATTTCCACTTTTTCCTCTTATGCTTTTCCTGTAGATGGAGAATTAGCCTATCCCTATAACTATATGTTGCTACCCTTGCTGCTATTTTAGTTCTTCCCCTATAACCTTTTCCTAAATTTCCCTTTCTTCCTGTCATTTCCTCGATCCTATTGAGAGAAGTTCTTGCTTGCCTATTTCTCTTCCAATTTTATAAAACCTACACTATTTCTCTTTCTTAGTGTCTCCTTACCCTCTTCTGTTGAGCAAGGTGCAGCAACAGTATTGTCATTGTTGTCAACACAGTCAGATAGATCTGGTGATGCAGTGGACAGGAAGTTCAAAAGCTATTCAGATGCGGAAGACAGGAGTTCAAAGGTTACTCAGAGTATGTACAGTGATTTTCCAAGAAGACCGAAGTGGCCCATATGCAAAAGATCAAAGAAAAAGACAAGTAAGAAAAGTGTCGCGATATCGCGACATATACAACAGGCAAGAAAAACTGTCACGATTTCGCGACATGTTGGAAGAGAGAAAAAGCAGGAAAAATTGTCACGATTTCATGACATGTTGAAAGAGAGAGAAAAAGCAAGAAAAACTATCACGATTTCATGACATGTTGGAAGAAGAAAAGGCAAGTGGAAAAACTATCATGATTTCATGACATGTTGGAAGAGAAAGAGAAAGCAGGAAAAACTGTCGCGATTTCGTGACATGTTGGAAGAGAAAAAGACAAGTTGAAAAACTGTCATGATTTCATGACATGTTGGAAGAGAAAGAGGAAGCAGGAAAAACTGTCATGATTTCATGACATGTTGGAAGAGAAAAAGGCAAGTGGAAAAACTGTCATGATTTCATGACATGTTGGAAGAAAAAGAGAAAGCAGGAAGAAGTGTCACGATTTCATGACAAGTTCGAAGAAAGAGAACAAGTAAGAAAAGTGTCACGATTTCGTGACATGTCGCATTTTCATGACTCAAATAGGAGAGAGAAAGTATGTTGGAAAAGTGTCATGATTTCATGACATGTCGCATTTTCATGACAAAAGAAAGAGAGGAAGCGTACGAGAACTGTCATGATTTCATGACAAAAGCAGAAAGCAAGACTTCGAAGCAGAAGTGTCATGATTTCATGACAAAAGCGAGAAGAAGACTTCGAAGGTGAAGTGTCACGATTTCACGACAATAGCAAAGAAGTGAAGTACGAAAGTAGAAGTGTCACGATTTCATGACAAAAGTAGAGAAGAAGACTTCGAAGGCAGAAGTGTCATGATTTCATGACAAAAGCAAAGAAGTGAAGTACGAAAGCAAAAGTGTCACGATTTCATGACAAAAGTAGAGAAGAAGACTTCAAAGGTAGAAGTGTCACGATTTCATGACAAAAGCAGAAAGCAAGACTTCGAAAGCAGAAGTGTCACGATTTCATGACATGTCGCATTTTTGTGACTCAAAAAGGATAGGAAGGCAGAGAAGCAAAAGTGTCACGATATCGTGACATGTCGCATTTTCATGACTCAAGAAGGGCAGGCAGGCAGAATAACAAAAGTGTCACGATATCATGCAATGTCGCATTTTTGCGACAAAAGAATAGAGAAAGTGTACGGAGGCAAAAGTGTCACGATATCGTGACATGTATTTTTGAGCCAAAGCTAAGAGAAAGAGCAAGGAGAAAAAGTGTCACGATATCGCGACATGTATTTTCGTAGGCCAAAGCTAAGAAAAAGAGCAAGGAGAAAAAGTGTCACGATATCGCGACATGTATTTTCATGGTTGAGTTGAAGCCGACGAAGACCGATGATAACCGACTAAAATTAGGGTTTACAATTGTCATGAAAGTCGACTAAGATTAGGGTTTATAGCCGACTAAGATTAGGGTTTTCATCACAAGAATTATATTATAAAAGGAGGGTTGTTTGGAGATTTGAAGTGTTGTTGAAGTGTGCGAAGTTCGGTCGTAGTGCGAAGAGAGCAGAGTGCATGAAAGGGAGAAGATGATCATGAAGGTCGACTATAACGAAGTAGAGTGTGCGAAGTGATTGCGTAGAGAAAGTAGAGTGCGTAGAGAGGGCAAAGGTGAAGAAAGGCCAGTCAAGATCTTGCAAAAACAAAGGTATCTTTCTATCAATATTATAGATTCAAAATTGAAGTCCAGGTTGCAGCTTGGCATCAGGGGTTGGTGCTCCTTCCAGTAGGTGCTGGTAAATCAGGGGTTGGTGCTCCTTTCTATTGGTGCAGATAAATAAGGGGTTGGTGCTCCTTCTAGTGGGTGTTGGTAAATTGATTGTAAAGTTGGTGCTTTGCAAAGGCTGGATTTGGATGGTAGTCCAAGCAGTCATTTTTGAGGAGTAGCCACATTGGTGAACCTCATTAAATCTTGTGTTGTGTGATGCTCTTGTGTTATATTTGTTGTATCTAGTAATTAGTTTTAATTGCTACTATATTAAGAGCTATAAATTCAAGTTAAAAGAGCTACACTGATTCACCCCCCCTCTCAGTGTCATTGTAAGACTAACAATTGGTATCAGAGCTAAGTTCCTATACAAGCCTAACTAGCTAGGGTGATCTTGGAAGTAACACAATGGCAGGTGGTGAAGGTTTCTCATCAAACAAAGCACCATTGTTTGATGGATCTAATTACGCATTCTAGAGAATCAAGATGCAGACATATCTCTGTGCTTTGGGATACGACATCTAGGATTCAATAGTTAGTGGTTACACAATACCCATCACTCCTCCAAAAGAGGCTGATGAAAAGAAACTGTTTGAAAGTAACTCAAAAGCAAAGAATGCTATCATGTGCGGATTAGCAGACAGTGAACTAGTAAAGATCATGAGCTGTAAAATGGCAAAAGAGATATGGGACAAACTGAGGAGTATTCATGAAGGAGACGATAAGATCAAGGAGGCCAAGTTACAGACACATCGAGCTCAGTTCGAAGCATTAAAGATGAATGACAATGAAAACATTGAGGCATATATGTTAAGAGTTAATGGAATCATTAATGCGATCAGAGGACTCGACGAGGATATCGACGACTCTGCCATCGTGAAAAAGGTATTAAGATCTCTTCCTCAAAGGTTTGATTCTAAAGTCTCAACGATAGAAGAAGCTAAGAATCTAAATTATTTTAGTATAGATGAGATGTATGGTTCTTTGACTGCATATGAGATGAGGATAGGAAGATCTAAACCCATAGACAGAGAAGCGGCTTTTAAAGCCCTTAAAGATAAAAATGCAAAACAAGAGTCCGAGGAAGAAGAGACGTCAGATGAAATGGAAGCAAACTTTGTTAGAAAACTAAAAAGGGGAAAAGGAAAATACAGAGGAAAGCTACCGCTTAAATGTTTCAACTGTGGAGGCGTTGGGCATTTTGCGACTAAATGTCCACTTAAAGAGAAGAACAAAAATGATGAAGGATCGCACCAAGAAAGAAGTGACTGGAAGAAGAAAATGAATTTTAGAAAAGGCAACTTCAAGAAGAAAAGTTTCATCTCCAGGAATGCCAGTTCATCAGAAGACAGCTCCGGTGAGGTTTCTGAAGAGGAAACAGGTGAAGCTCTTTTCATGGCATTTGAAGAAGTAAGATCACAAAAGGAGGAAGGAGTGAACTCTGAAGCATGTGGTGAAAACCCTGAGGCTGAAGTAGATCTAGAAGGTGAGTTGATCTCTGCTCTTGAAGAGTGGAGAATAGAGAAGAAAAAGAATAAGAAACTTTCAAAAAGGCTTGAGGATGCAAATGAAATCATATCCAGTTTGAAAGTACAGATAGAAGAATCCAAGAAAATCTTCGAAGATCTCGAAGTGCAAATAACCATGAAAATAGATTATTGCAGCAAGCTAGAAGAAGAGATTGTTGGTTTAAGAATGCAGACTAGAAGAGATGAATAAGAAAATCAGTTGTTATCACAAACGTGAAGTAAGTTCTATGAAGCTGGATAAGATCATAAATGACCAAAGGCCTGTAGGCATCAAATTTGGTCTGGGTTTCATCGAAGGAGAATCATCAAATGGATCAAAGGCCAGAAATGTAGAATCCATAAAGAACAAAGACAAGAAACAGGTTGATCAAAGAAAAACATCTCATGCAAGAGAAAGCAATAATGCCAGGCACGAAAGGAGAATTGACAATGATGGATTCACCAATGTCACACATCAAAGAAGAAGAAGACCTATGGCTCCTACTGCAACATGGCAAAGACCCTCACCCAGGTTCAATTATCCCTTTTCTGGTTTCTATTTTAAATGCAATGGCTATGGACATAAAATCTCAGACTGCAAATATAATGTAAGATCAAGGAATTTCACCAGTAGAAATGCTTTTTCTCCTCTGATGAATTATACAGTAGAATGTTATAACTGTCATAATTTTGGGCACATTGCAAGAAACTGTAGAAGTACATTTGCATCAAATCAGTCTCAAGGAAGAAAATTTCAACCAAATAAGATGATACAAAATAGAAAACCTTTTGAAAAACATGCACAAGCTGTTGATAAGGGAAAGGCAAAACAAGAACCCAAAACTACTATCAAAATGGAGTGGAAAGGAAAAGAGCGACTTAAGGAAGAAAAGGAATCCTTAATCGTACAAACAACATTTAAAGCGTAGAACAAATATGTACCATGGATACTTGATAGTGGATGCTCCAGTCATATGACAGGTGACAAACAAAAATTTGAGAAGCTACAGAAATATGAAGGTGGTTCAGTAAAGTTTGGGAATAATGATGGAGCTAAGATAGTTGGCAAAGGATCAGTTAAAATTAGTGAGGGAAAAATTAAGTCAGAGGAAGTCTTGTTTGTGGATGGCTTGAAACATAACCTGTTGAGCGTAAGTCAGATTTGTGATAAAGGTCATGAAGTAGTTTTTATGAAGCAGGGTTGTGAAGTCAGAAAAACAAACAGTGGAAAATTGATAGCAACTGGAGCAAGGACATCTGGAAACCTATACACGCTCTCAGAGACTTCAAAAGAAGCTTGTTTTATTGGACGGGAAGAAGAAAATTGGTTGTGGCATAAGAGACTCGGTCATATCAATTTTGATAATCTAGTAAAAATCACCTCAAAAGGGGCAGTGAGAGATATTCCCACCATCAGCAAACCTGCAAACAACATTTGTGCTTCATGCCAAAAGGGGAAACAAACTAGAGTCACATTCAAAACAAAAGAGTACTACACAAGCAAACCTTTGGAACTAATACACACTGATTTATGTGGACCCATGAGAACACAAAGCATAAATGGTGACAAATATTTTATGTTGTGCATTGATGACTATTCCAGAATGACATGGATATTTTTCTTGAAACATAAATCAGAAGCTTTTGATATGTTCAAGATTTTCAAAAACTAGGTTGAGAATGAAACAGGAAAGAGGATCAAATGTTTAAGATCAGATAGAGGAGGAGAATTCATTTCAGAAGAGTTTATAGAATACTATGAAAAATACGGTATTAGGAGACAGTTTTCAGAAGCCAGGACACCTCAGTAGAATGGAGTGGTAGAAAGGAAAAATAGGACAGTGCAGGAAATGGCATAGACTATGCTGATTGAAAGCAGACTAGCAGACAGATTTTGGAAAGAAGCAGTCCATACTACGGTGTATATCCAAAATAGGTACATGCTGAGAACACATGAAAGCAAAACTCCTTATGAATTGTGGTTCGGTAAAAAGGCAACAACAAAATACCTCAAAGTTTTTGGCAGCAAGTGCTACATCAAAAGAACTGAAGATAATCTTGGTAAGTTTGAAGATAGAGCGGATGAAGGTATTTTTGTTGGTTATTCATCAAAAAGCAAAGCTTACAAATGCTACAACAAGAAGCTAAAGAAAATTGTGGACAGTGTCGATGTTAAATTTGATGAAGGTAGAGAACGAGTAATTAGCTATGAAATGAACTACCCAATTTATGAAGAGGTTATTGAAGGAGATGAGGAAAACGAAATGGAAAAGATACAAAAAATTGACTCAGATGATTTAAGTTGTGATTCGAAGTGGAAGAAAATAAGAAATTCAAAACAGGCAATGGCAGAAGAATCATCCTAGAGAGCAAATAATTGGAGACCCCAAAGTTGGTGTTCAGACAAGAAGAAGAGTAGTAAGTAACTACTCTCTATTATCCAGCATCGAGCCCAAAAATATTGCTGACGCAAGTAAAGATGAAAGTTGGATGAAGGCAATAAATGAAGAATTAGATCAGATCGAGAAAAATGAAACTTGGGAGTTAGTACCTAGACCTGCAAATAAAAATATAATCGGGACTAAATGGGTTTTTCGAAACAAATTGAATGAAGACGGACAGGTAGTCAGAAACAAAGCAAGATTGGTATGTAAGGGTTATGCACAAGTTGAAGGCATTGACTTTGAGGAAACTTTTGCACCAATAGCAAGACTAGAGGCAATTAGAATGTTTCTGGCTTTAGCAGTCTACAAGAATTTCAAAGTTTATCAAATGGATGTGAAATCAGCATTTTTGAATGGAAAACTTGAAGAAGAGGTTTTTATTGAGCAACCAGATGGTTTCCAACTTGGTGATGATCCCAACTTTGTTTGCAAGTTGAAGAAAGCATTATATGGCTTAAAACAGGCACCCCGAGCATGGTATGCAAGGCTAGACAACTATCTCACCCAACAAAGGTTTAAGAAAGGTATGGTGGATAGTAATTTGTATGTCAAAATAGAAAATGGGCATCTTATTGTTCTTGTTGTATACGTAGATGATATCATATTTGGCAGCAGCAAAGATGAGTCATGTAAAGATTTAGCAAATAAGATGCAGAAAGAATTTGAAATGTCAATGATTGGTGAACTTTCGTATTTCCTCGGGTTGCAAGTTAATCAAAATAAGAAGGGCATATTTATTTCTCAAATTAAATATGTGAAAGAGATGTTGAAAAAATTCACAATGGAGGACTGTAAGCCAGTTAGCACTCCCATGACGACAGGTTGCAAGCTGAGCAAGGATGACAAATCTCCACCTGTTGATCAAACCATGTACAGATCTATGATTGGAAGCTTACTATACACAGCGACTACCGGACCAGATATTTTGTAGGCAGTATGCATGGTAGCATGATTTCTAGCTAATCCCAAGGAGACTCATGTGACAACAGTGAAAAGGATTCTTCGATACCTCAAGGGTACTATGGAATATGGGTTATGGTATCCAAAAGGTAAAGACTTCACCCTTATTTCGTATTCAGATGCAGATTGGGCAGGATGTGTCGATGACAGAAAGAGTACCGATGGAGGTGCATTCTATCTTGGAGACAGAGTTGGTCGCATGGCACGATGAAGAAACAAAAGTCAGTTTCCTTATCGACAGCAGAGGCAGAATATATTGCGGTGACAACATGTTGTACGTAGGTATTATGGATGAAACAAACCTTGAAGGATCTTGGTATTAGCTTCAGTGAGCCAATATCAGTTAAGTGTGATAACACCGATGCCATTAACATCTCCAAGAATCCGGTTATGCATTCACGCACAAAACACATTGCTATCAGGTATCATTTTTTGAAGGAGAAAGTTGCAGAAGGTGAGGTTAAGTTGGATTTTGTTCCAACTACAGAGCAAGTAGCAGATATCTTCACAAAACCATTGCCCAAGGAAGTTTTTGAGTACCTTCACAATAAATTGGGAGTGGTCACACTTCCCAAGAATTGACTAGCTACAGGGGTCACATTCTCAGGGGGAGCATTTAAGTATTTGATCATCTTTATGCTCATGTTCATGATTTTTGCTAAGTATGATAAATTGTGCCTGAGAATGTTGTGCATGGACTCAGGGGGAGTCTGCAGTAGCCCTTTGGTATTATTGTCAAAGGGGGAGAAGAGTTACAGGAAATTGCACATGTGTTGCCAACAATTCCAAAGGGGGAGATTGTTGAGCAAGGTGCAACAATAGTATTGTCATTGTTGTCAACACAGTCAGATAGATCTGTTGATGCAGTGGATAGGAAGTTCAAAAGCTATTCAGATGCAGAAGATAGGAGTTCAAAGGTTACTCAGAGTATGTACAGTGATTTTCCAAGAAGACCGAAGTGGCCCATATGCAAAAGATCAAAGAAAAAGACAAGTAAGAAAAGTGTCGCGATATCGTGACATATACAACAGGCAAGAAAAACTATCACGATTTCGCGACATGTTGAAGAGAGAGAAAAAGCAAGAAAAATTATCATGATTTCGTGACATGTTGAAAGAGAGAGAAAAAGCAGGAAAAACTGTCACGATTTCGTGACATGTTGGAAGAAGAAAAGGCAAGTGGAAAAACTATCACGATTTCATGACATGTTGGAAGAGAAAGAGAAAGCAGGAAAAACTATCATGATTTCATGACATGTTGGAAGAGAAAAAGACAAGTTGAAAAACTGTCACGATTTCATGACATGTTGGAAGAGAAAGAGGAAGCAGGAAAAACTATCGCGATTTCGTGACATGTTGGAAGAGAAAAAGGCAAGTGGAAAAACTATCGCGATTTCATGACATGTTGGAAGAAAAAGAGAAAGCAGGAAGAAGTGTCACGATTTCATGACAAGTTCGAAGAAAGAGAACAAGAAAAGTGTCACGATTTCGTGACATGTCGCATTTTCATGACTCAAACAGGAGAGAGAAAGTATGTTGGAAAAGTGTCACGATTTCATGACATGTCGCATTTTCATGACAAAAGAAAGAGAGGAAGCGTACGGAAGCAGAACTATCATGATTTCGTGACAAAAGCAGAAAGCAAGACTTCGAAGTAGAAGTGTCACGATTTCATGACAAAAGTAGAGAAGAAGACTTCAAAGGTAGAAGTGTCACGATTTCACGACAATAGCAAAGAAGTGAAGTACGAAAGTAGAAGTGTCACGATTTCACGACAAAAGCAGAGAAGAAGACTTCGAAGGTAGAAGTGTCATGATTTCATGACAAAAGCAAAGAAGTGAAGTACGAAAGAAAAAGTGTCATGATTTCACGACAAAAGTAGAGAAGAAGACTTCGAAGGTAGAAGTGTCACGATTTCATGACAAAAGCAAAAAGCAAGACTTCGAAAGTAGAAGTGTCACGATTTCGTGACATGTCGCATTTTCATGACTCAAAAAGGACAGGAAGGCAGAGAAGCAAAAGTGTCACGATATCACGACATGTCGCATTTTTGTGACTCAAGAAGGGCAAGCAGGCAGAATAACAAAAGTGTCATGATATCACGCAATGTCGCATTTTCATGACAAAAGAATAGAGAAAGTGTACGGAGGCAAAAGTGTCACGATATCGTGACATGTTGTATTTTCACAGGCCAAAGCTAAGAGAAAGAGCAAGGAGAAAAAGTGTCGCGATATCGCGACATGTATTTTCATGGGCCAAAGCTAAGAAAAAGAGCAAGGAGAAAAAGTGTCACGATATCGCGACATGTTGTATTTTCATGGTTGAGTTGAAGCCGACGAAGACCGATGACAACCGACTAAAATTAGGGTTTACAATTGTCATGAAATCCGACTAAGATTAGGGTTTTCATCACAAGAATTTTATTATAAAAGGAGGGTTGTTTGGAGATTTGAAGTGTTGTTGAAGTGTGCGAAGTTCGGTCGTAGTGCGAAGAGAGCAGAGTGCACGAAAGGGAGAAGATGATCATGAAGGTCGACTATAACGAAGCAGAGTGTGCGAAGTGATTGTGCAGAGAAAGCAGAGTGCGTAGAGAGGGCAAAGGTGAAGAAAGGCCAGTCAGGATCTTGCAAAAACAAAGGTATCTTTCTATCAATCTTATAGATTCAAAATTGAAGTCCAGGTTGTAGCTTGGCATCAGGGGTTGGTGCTCCTTCCAGTAGGTGCTGGTAAATCAGGGGTTGGTGCTCCTTTCTATTGGTGCAGATAAATAAGGGGTTGGTGCTCCTTCTAGTGGGTGTTTGGTAAATTGATTGTAAAGTTGGTGCTTTGCAAAGGCTGGATTTGGATGGTAGTCCAAGCGAGTCATTTTTGAGGAGTAGCCACATTGGTGAACCTCGTTAAATCTTGTGTTGTGTGATGCTCTTGTGTTATATTTGTTGTATCTAGTAATTAGTTTTAATTGCTACTGTATTAAGAGCTGTAAATTCAAGTTAAAAGAGCTACACTGATTCACCCCCCCTCTCAGTGTCATTGTAAGACTAACATCTTCATCTAATCCTTCATAATCAAAGTAGGTTTTGAGATATGTTTTAGCTTTCTTGGCCAACTCATAGATCTTCTACAGAGTTCCTAGTTACCGCATATCCACTTCTTGTCCTATTCTAGGATCTGCTCCCATAATAAACTTATGGATCTTCATTTTCTCGTTGTAAGCAAGCACATATTTCATTAGTTTGACAAATTTTTGGTAGTACTTCTCCATTGTTCTAATCTCCTATCAAATCTGAGTGAAGATTAGTATTTTTTTCCTTTTTATGGAGGGGGAAAATTTTGGGAGGTTAAGGAGAATTATTTTTTATTATAGCATTGAGGATTGGCCAACTAGATAACTGACTAAAATAATAGGCATGTGCTCTGATTGGTTTAATTTTGAACCACATTTTTACTCAATAAAATATATTTTGATTGGCATGGGTGGAATTCTTCATAGAGAAGCCAACCCACTTGGATCTATAGAATGCATATCTCAACTAGTTACACTGCCTTGGCCAAGGTGTTCATAACCTTATTAAACCAATATCAAATCATGGTAAGGTATTATTTTTTACTGATTATGTGGTCTTTTTCCTTCATGCTAGAGTGGAGGCTCTTTCTATTAGAGGGAGGCATTTTATTCACAATGGCAAGGTGGGTACCTTGATTAGTGAAAGACACCCAACACACAAAATACCCAATTTTGAATCATGCTTTTTGCACTTCCAAATAAGAAAGATGAATGATATGAAGCTACAACTAATGTGGTAGTTGATGTGGCTATGTCTAATGCCATGCAATAGTATTTTTTCATATATATATATATATGCATATACCCTTAGCCAATGATAAAAAGACATGTCAAAATAATTTTTGAATAGACAATCTAGTAGTGCTTAGTTAGTAAAAAATCAATGGTAAACACCTATGAATCAGTGGACAATACATAGCAAGTTGTAATTAGATGCTATTTTCCTATGGTTTAAGGCTTTAATTTTTTCTCTTTTAAGGACTAATTGAGTAGAAATTTTAGAGGTAATAAATTTTACATATAGAAGCATTTTGAACCCATTTTTAAAATTATATAATTTTGATCTCTTTGCATTGGTGACATTAGTTCATGGACCTATTATAGTGTTAGGGGTTGAATTATGTGATTCAGTTCTCAAATCCTATTTTCTTATTTTGAAAAGATAAAATTACCATATTTAATGCAATTAGAATCTTTGGTCTACATTTATGGGAGACACAATTAGATTTGTGATAAGTGTAGTAGAGTTTGAGTCTTTTAAAGGCATACCGAAAAAGGATTTAGAATATTATTTAGTGAATCCCTATTCCTTATTTGGGCTATTGATTCAACTTATTCATGAAGATCTAATGATCTCTTCTTTATTTTATTTTTTGTCTAGCTACTCTTAGAATTTTGCAATGGCTCTTTTCATAAATAGGTATATGGAAAGCCTCTTATAATGATAGAAATAAGGTAGTCTAAGAGTAAATTGATGTTTTCAAATAAGGTAATGCATGTAATAAAAGGGAAAGCTATGCTTCTAAGTATTATATTATGAAACTTTAAAAGGTTGAAAAACTTTTTATAGGCCTCATATGGAGTCTTAGCGAAGGTGTTCATTGGATATATGTGGAAGTCTTAGATATCAACAATGGTGACTACAGTCCAACCTTAGGATATTCTTATGTAGAGGTATTTTCACATCAACAAAATTTAGATGATGAGAGGGATCCACATGAGTCTTTCCCAATTGTAGATACCCATTACAACATCTAATATGGGAGGAAGATATTATTACCACTAATTTCTTATCTCCTTGGCTCCTAAATTTAGACTATGAGGGGGTTTTTAAACTATAATCTAACTTGTAGCCATGGCTAAATTTGTATGACGTAATCCTATATAAGCCCATAGGAAATCATTGTATAGTTGTATTTAGTTAATTGTATTATATTATTATGTAAGCCCTATGGATAGTAGTTAACCTTGTTATGGTTAAATACATCTTATAGTTTGTAATTAACCTTAAACATTTTTGTTATGTCGAATAAAGTTAAACTCATTTATGTAATTAGGTTTTTGGTATTGGTATAGATACTCCATACCACTCCATCCATTGTATTGGCATATTGTGATTCTTATCTATAAATAATATAGTGATTATTTATGGTGACTATGGGTTCCCATTATATATTTCTCTCTTTCATCCTTTATGGTTTTTGTATAAGAGTTACATGTATGAGATTTATTCAGTTCATTTTTGAAAAATATGTGAATTCTAACATTGTATTCTTATCTATTTATTAGTCTTACAAATACATTTGGGATAGATTTATCAAAGAAAAAATGAAAAGAAAATTCAAATGTATTTAGGTTGCAACAAATGGTCCCTATAAATATCATTTCCAATTTATTGATTGTACTTTTATTTTGGGTCATCCCTCAATGAAGGAACCCATGGAGTTTAAATCAATATTATCATGCTACTAGAAGGTTGTTGGCTATTTTTTTAATACTATGAAATATTTAATATTTTGATTAATATTGCCCTATATTTATAACAAATCATTATGGATATTTTTGAGTTTAAAATTGGGAAACCTCCATTAATTTTTTTGGGTATTCTTTATCTCATAAAGGAAAGAAGAAGGAGCTTTGGACTAATTTTTTTGTAGAATAAAATATTGTTTGGTAGGTTGGAAAGGTAGGTTCTTCTAAAAGAATCTCGACATATTCTTCCAAAAAATACTTTCAAGACTGGTAGCAAGCATAACATCTAAATTTGATAAGAGTTTTTATTTGAAATAAATATAACAAACTAATTAGGTTTCCTCTTTGTAAGTGGGATAGTGTTTGCAAATGAAATAATTTTTGAGGAACAGGCTTGAAAAGTTATAAAATCATCAGTTTGGCCTTAGGGAAAAAATTTGACTAGAGATTATTCAAATATCAAGGAAACATTTGGGCAAAAACATTACTTTAAAACATATGGATTCTCCTGATAAGATAATATTATTTAGGAAATAAATGCTATATAAAGGATCATCAACATAAAACTTCAAAATAGACATTTTACAAGTGATCAAGAAACATTATAGATGGTTAGTCAATGAGGGAGATTATACAAGTTTTTGGTTTGATGATTTTTTTAAGCCTTATCATCTTATTTTTGAATCAAAAAAGGTAATTGTTGGCTTGGGAATTTCTAGATTGTAAAGGTATAAAGATAAAATGTTATACTAGAATGAGCAATAACTCAAACTATAGAATATTTTTAGTAATCTGATTGAAGGAGAAGAACATAAACAAGTAGCGAATGAGATTAAAAAGTTTCTTTAAGAGTTATATTTACCTATTTTTAAGTAAAAGGATGTTGGTTTTGAATCTATCAAAATATGGAGGGTACTCAATCAAGCTAGGAAATCAAGATTTAGAGCAATTAGAATTTCAAGGTACCAATAAGTTTCCTTGGAAGAATGTTTGGTCAAAGCATGAACATTCCTTTGGTAAAAATTACAAAGCAAGATTTTATGGGTCTAAAAAGAAGAAGACATGATTGGCCTTCTAATTTTTCCTTGTGTAAATAGGATTGATAATAACTATTTTGTTAAAATATCATATATGAGATGTTAGATTTAAATAATTAGTGGAGATATTTCTATGATGACATTTTACTATAGATTGATATCATTTGATTAAGGGTGTAGCATTCATTTGAGGGATAAATGAACTATTCCACATGCATTATGGGCTGACATATTGAGTATCTAATATGTTTATACCTCCTTTTGATGCTTGAAGCAAAAATAATTATATTTTGTGGGACATTATCTTTTTAAAGATTGATTGTGGATAAAAGGCTATTTTTTTTTTGAAAAACAATTCCTACATGCCCAATGGGATATTTCAAACCTAATTTTTAATTTTGAATTGAAAGAAAAATTTAGGTTTAGATGGTTTGACATATTGTAGATGACTTGAGCATATAATTTTTCTCGTTGAAACACTTTTTTATTTTTATTGATTATAGGTACGTATATTTTGTGACTATAGAGGTATATATACTTACCAAAAATATATTTTCAACCCCAATCTAGCAAATTTCAAGTTTTTATTTTTTATTTTTTAAGGATTTAAAACATATGTTAATGCCTTGAAGATGTTTTTCCTATCTCCTAATTGTTGAAAGGTGAAAACTATTCTAATTTGAGTTTGAGGATCTATGGGGAATGGTCTTAGGTACCATACAAGTACATGTCATATAAATTAATGAAAAAAGCAAACAAAAAATCCTATTTGATCATAATATTCTATGTATCTAACAAGATTCAATCATATATTTATGATGCAACAATTACCAAATATGCATGGGCTAAACTTGGCACAATGTTTAAATCTAAAAATATGAACTAGATTCTATAGAGTCAGTTCCACTATTTGAAGATGAATAATAGTGAGAAAATATAGACTTATGAGCCTTGCTTCAAGTGTTAAGAGAAATTTTTAATGATTGTGTGCTTTTTCTAATTGCACTTCAAGAACAACCACATGTATTTAGCATTTTTGTGACAAATCTAAATATTTCTAACTAGAGTATGGATTTGAGACTCTTATGAATTTGCTTCAAAAGAAGGAAGCTATTCAAGAAATGAATATTGAAGATGAATGTGCTCTAGTCATGCTAAAAAAAATAAAAAATTGATGCAGTCAAAGAAAGGTGGTATACTCCCTAACAAGCAACAAAAACAACAATAGAAAGGGAAAGGGCATAATAAAAAATAACAACAAAGAGATATTTCATGTTCTATTACCACATATTTTATCCATGATAAATTGGGGCATGTACTTAAGGAGTGGAAGTTCAATACTTTCCCAAAAGGTTCTAGCAAAAACTAAAAGAACACATCAAAAGGTAAGAAGAAGGGTCTTCACCTCAAGGCCAAAGCAATGGATCATGTACCTTGACCATTCTTAATCAAGTTACACTTAGTGATAAATTGACATACACTATTCTTGACATCAATTATATCTCTTTATATCTTGGCTAACATGCCTGCCACTTAATTGAAGATTTTTGCATGTCTATCCTCATAAAGAGCTTAACATCTATGAATAAAATTCTTTATCACAATTTGATAGATGAATTTAATTTAATAGGTGATAAGAAAATTTGTATCTCTCAAAACAAATGTAGAGGTTCAATAGTTATTGCTCATGTTATAGGTATATGAATTTTTTTTTAAAGGAGGATGATACTACCACACTTTAGCAAAGGATATTTGAACATCTAAGTTTTGGCTACCTAAAATCACTTTACAATCATGCCATGGTAAAATATATTTTATCATTTATAAATACTCATGAAATTTACAAGTTGTTTGGTAGGAAAGCAATATAGAGCCTAATGAAGTCACTAAGTGATTAGTCCACTTGACTTGATGCATGTCAATTTATGGGGTCCCATGGATCTATGTTTCAATGATTAATTAGTATTTTTAGTTATTTGTTGATGATTACACATGAAAAATGTTGGTGTATGCCTAAAGATGAAGGATTAAACCTTTCTTTTTTTCCAAGAGTTCAAAGCTCATGTGAAAAATCTTATTGGTCATCATGTCTAAGTCTTCTACTCATATCAAGAGGGGGATTACACTAGTAATTAGTTTTTTCTTTCCTTAAACATAACGATATTCTATAATAATTTACAATTGCATATATACTTCAACATAATGGTGTTGTATAGAGGTATAATCATACTATTAGCAAGATGGTACAAAACAGGTTGAGTGATGCCAATGTAAATCCATTATTTTGGACAAAGGTTATTCATGTGGCAATTTATTGTTGAACCACACACCCATACTTGCATTGAATGATATCACATTAGAAGAAGCATGAATGGTTATTAAGCCTATTTTATTACACATTCAAGTGTTTGGATGCACAACATTCAGGCACAATCTAAAGAAAAATATGATGAAACTAGATGAGAAACCTAAGAAATACATATTTATTATAGTGATAATTCAAAGGCATATTGGTCCATGGACCTTAACATCGAGAAGCTATATATCAGTCTTGATGTCATATTTGACAAGAAGAATGAGTGTAGGTCTTCTTCTAATATACATGCTTTAGATGAAGCATTTGTTTATTTTTTAGATGATGATGATGCATCTAAGAAAGAGGATGTATATATGGATAATGATGATATTGAGGATGATCCTGACAAAGTTGATGAACTAGGACCATTTTCTTCAAGTACCACTTGTAGGACTAGGTGGTATCTTAGTATAGTTTGTACTATAAAATTATATGGTGTCCTAGAGGTATTATTGTCAATACCAAGAACTTATAGAAGAGTTTATAATGAGGCCAACTTAGCCCTTGTGAATGCAATTGGATAAAAGTTTGAACCATCAATGGTTAAGAAGACTTATATAAAAATAATGGAAGGATTCCATGGATGTCAAATATCAAGTATCGATGAAGAATAATATGTGGAAACTTGTTGATCTTCCACCTAGAAATAAACCCATTGTTTATAACTAGGTATTCAAGATCAAATATACAACTGATGGAAGTATTAATAAGTACAATGTAAGGCTTGTTGTAAAGTTATAAGTATAGAAGGAAGGAATTTAATTTTTTGAGACCTTTACATCAACAATAAGATCAAGACCATTCAAATGGTACCTATAATGGTATCTCAGTTTGGATGAAAATTGTAGTAGATGGATGTAAAGAGTGCTTTTATTAATGGTGATATCATTGAAGAAGTGTACATAATACAAGTAGAGAGATTTATCATTTTTGGACAAGAGATGAAAGTATGTAGTCTCATAAAGTTTCTTAATGGGATAAATCAAGCTCCTATAGCCTAGTATGTGAAGATCAATGAACATCTTCTATGACATGGATTTCATCATAGTCCTTATGATCTGAAACTATACTTCGAATGATAAGCAAAAATGGTCATGATCATAATTGTGCATGTTGATAAGTTGGTATTCATTGGTATTTTAAAGGATTTTATTGCTAGGACCATGAGAGGTTTGAAAATTTTATTTAACATGAACGATCTTGGGCTTATGTATTATTGTCTTGCCTTGAAGCTATGACAAATGAAAAACCATATTTTTATGTTATAAATGAAATATAGCAAGATATTTCTCAAGATGTTTTGGATGATAGATTACAAACCCATGCCTATCCCAATGGAGAAAATGTTGTGACTAGCCTAAAATGATCCATCACCATAGGTAAATGAAACCTTCTATAATTATTTGATTGGGAATCTCATTTATTTGACTTATAGAAAATCAAATTTTAGCTATATTGTTAGATATCATTCACAGTTTATGCAAGAACCAAGGGTTTATCATTTGAAAGTAGAAAATATGGTACTAAAGCATATATGTGATATGACCGAGTATGGTCTAGAGTATAAGAAGAATGATCAATTCTTCTTGACAAGTTTCATAGACGTAACTATGTATGATTCATTCATGACAAGATATCCATATCTAGATATGTATTCTTTCTAGCATCCAATCTAATTTATTTGGGAATTAGGAAGTAATGTAATATTGCTTGATATTTTAACAAGGCAAAATATCATATTGTAGGATTTTTATACAAGTTGATATAGTTATATGTAAAGAATATATATTCCATAGAAGCAACCACCGATCCTGAACTACAGCAATCAAGAATTTTCTAGTACCACTTAATTAAAGTATTTGATCCAAAATTGTAGAGCAAAAATTATAGTAAAAAAACAACAAGAAAAAAATTGCAGTAGCAAAAGATGTAATTTTTGTAGCAATGCATGACAGTCTAAATTTAAGGGACCAAAACTACCCAAAATTTGATGAAATTATGGGAGTGAATTCTACACATAAATACATTTCGAAAAACGTATGAAACACATAAAATATATCTATAAATAAAAAGTTATGAGCTTTAAAATTTGACTATAGGTTTGAGAAAAATAGGGACAACAAGCATGTATTTTACAAAATGAATGGAATAGAATGTTGTTTTTCATTCCAAATGAAATCAAAAGTATTAAAATTTTTTTCCCACAATATTATCCATCTATTTTACACTATTGTACATTTACAAGAGAGAAAATGATGTTACAACCCTTCACTTCACATTCTAGAAATCCAACAGTCACAATGACTCTTCAAGGCCTATAGAAACTTTTGGGCTTCTTCAAGTTCATGGGATAATTTTTGGTGTTGTATTTTTCTTAGTCAGAATCAACATTTCCCTTTATGCTGAGTGGGGAGACAAGTTTGTCTCTCAATATCAAAAATTATTCTTTATTGACAACTTTGGTAAACAGGTTTGCAAGCTATTCTTTGGTGTTACATTATTTTAAATCTACAACCTTATTTTCTACCATGTCTCATGAAATGAACCTTAAAATCAATATGTTTAGTTTTACTATGATGGATTGGATTTGCACGTGTTACAAAAAAATATTGTTGGATTTTTTTGAACTTCACCAATCTCTTCAAATATCTTTCTCAACCAAAGTGCTTGTGTACTTGTTGTAGTAGCTGCAACATATTGTACCTTTGTAGAAGATAAATCAGCAATACTTTGCTTCTTTGAGCTCCATGTTATCACTCTTGAACCAAGTGAAAAATAATTTCCAGAAGTTGATTTTCTATCATCCAAGAAACCCCCCAATCCAAGTCACTATATATAAGAAGCTTCATTTTATTGTTAGCATCATAATGTATATCGAGGTTACGTTGACATACCTCAAGATTCTCTTGGCTACTCTCATGTAGTTTTGTGAAGGTTCATTCGTGTACCTTGATACAAGTGAAACTACAAATGCAATATTAGGTCTTGTTGTAGTAATGAACATTAAGCTCCCCAAAATTCTTCTAAACAAGTTTTCATCAAATTTCTCTTCTTCATAATCTCTACACAACACTTCTCCATGTGTCACAGGTATCCAAACTGGTTTACAAATTTCCATTCCATAGTTCTTAAACATATCTTTTGCATATTTTGATTGAAAAATGAAAATTTTACCATCACCTTCATGTACTTCCACACCAAGAAAGTATTGCACCAATCCTAAATATTTCATTACAAATTCCTTCATCATAGTATGCTTAAAATTATTCATCATATTTTAACTACTTCTCATGTAGATCAAATCATCAACATATAGGTACACAAGAAGAATATCATCACCTTAATTCTTGAAATAGAGTGTGGGATAATTATTAAATTTCTTGAAACCACAATCTTGGGAGTATCCATCAATTCTTGAGTACCATGCTCTAGGTGCTTTCTTTAGTCCATACAATGCTTTCTTCAATTTGTAAATATGGTTCTCCTTTCCTTCCATTTCAAAGCCTTGAGATTGCTGAACATAAACCTCCTCATCTACATAACCATTCAAGAATACACTTTTCACATCCATGTGATAAAATTTCCATTGTTTATTGGCTTCCAATAAAAGAACCATCTGAATTGTCTCTTGTCTTGCAACAGGGGTAAATGTTTCTTCATAATCCACACCATATATTTGAGTGAATATTTTTGCAATCATCCTTGCTTTATATATTTCTATGCTTCCATCACTGTTAAATTTTTTTTTGTAGACCCACTTGGATCCAAAAATATTCTTGTCCTTAGATAATTCCACAAGTTCCCAAGTGACATTTTTTCAATGGACTCAATTTCTTATTTCATTGCTTGCACCCAAACATCATTAGTACAAGCATCTTCATAACATGAAGGTTTCAAATTAGCTTTAGAAAATAGAGCATAATTTACCAACTCATATTTTGGTTCTTCTTGATCATCACCATACATTTGGAGCTTTTACAATCTTGAAATAAATTGGACCATCTCTTGCAATTGGATTCTTGTTAAACTCCTTTGAAATTTATTATGCATCATTTGGTTGGATGAATGTGCTTTGAGTATTATCTTTCCTCTATTTGTATTCTTGGTGGGACTTGTAGATGAGTTGCTTGTGGTTGAACTTGGTGTAGTCTCCTTTGAACTTACTAATGGGTCGCTAGGTGGGCTTGGAGGAGTAAAGGGAATATTTGAAGGTTGTCCCCCAATTGTATTATCTTCTTCAAAATCATATATTTTTCCTATAGAATTTTGATAACTGTACACTCCTCCATCAAAAATTATATCTCTAGAGTCTACCAACTTGTGAGTTTTTAGACTATACAATCTATATACCTTACTTATTTTAAAAAATCCCACAAGAATGCATGGCTCACTCTTGGGGTTCAACTTATTTCTCACTTAATCATTCACATGTGCATATGCAAGACAACCAAAAACTCTCAAATGACTTACAATGGGTTTTGTGCCATACCATGCTTCATGTGGAGTCTTCTTGTGTAGTGCTCTTGTGGAGCATCTATTGAGAATGTACACTATTGTATCAACTACATAAGACCAATAAGAATTGCTCAAACCTTTTATCTTCAACATGCTTCTTTCCATTTCTACAATGGTTCTATTTTTTCTCTTAGCTACCCCATTTTGTTGTGGTGTATAGGTAGTAGTGAGCTACCTCTTGATGCCATATTGTTTGCAAAAATCATTGAACTTATTTGAACAAAATTCTCCTCCATGGCCAGTTCTCAAACACTTTATTTTATATCCACTTTCATTCTCAACCAATACTTTGAAAATCTTGAACATGCCAAAAGCTTCATCCTTATATTTCAAAAAATACACCCAACACTTCCTTGAAAAGTCATCAATGAATGTGAGAAAATATGAAGACTTACCCAAAATTTGTGTTTGCATAGGTCCACAAATATCAGAATGTACAAGTTGGAGTGGGTATGAGGCCCACCATGCTTTTCCTTTTGGAAACTCCTTCCTTGCATGCTTTCCAATCACACATGCTTCACACACACCCTTGTGCTCTCCAACCTTAGGTAGTCCATTTACCATATCTTTTGAAGATAAAAATTCTAGACTTTTAAAATTCAAGTATCCAAATTTGAGATGCCAAATCCAATTCTTATCTTCAAGTGCCATGTGTGCCATGTTCATAGTCCATTTTCCTCCAAAATTCAAAGGAAACATTTGGTTCTTTGTCATAGGAACAATGGTGACCATATGGTTCCTATTATTCTTATCATAAATGATACATTCATTGTTATCAAACACAACTTTATAGTTTTTTTCTACAAGTTGTCCAACACTCAACAAATTATTCTTCAAATTGGGAGCATAGTAAATATCATGAATTTTATTTGTACCTTCTTTAGTGCCAACCTCCATGGTGCCTTTTTTAGCCACATCCAAAGCATTATTGTTCCCAAGAATGATCTTGGTCTTGAAATTCTCATTCACATCAACAAACAACTCTTTCTTTCTAGTCATGTGGTTAGAACAACTGAAATCTAGATACCAAACTTCTTGACTAGTTTTTTTAGCCATGTCACTAGTCAAAAATAAATTACCTTGTGCAGCTTCATCCTCACATACATAGTGAGCTCTTCTATATCCATTTATGGTCTTCACTCTACAATATCATGCAATGTGGCCTATTTTATGATAATTGTAGCATTCAACTCTTTTTTGATCAACCCTTCCATGTCCTCTTCTAGTAGCAACATCTCCTCTTCCTCTTCCTCCTCTACCTCTTGAGTAATTCTGATTTCTTCCTCTTCCATGTGCTTGTTTACTTGTGCTTGGACCAACTTCATCATTCTTAAAAATTTTAAATTTAGAATTAAAAGCATTCTCCTCATTTTATTTACTAGTTTCTCTTAGTATTTCCTCATGTGACATAAGAGAACCAACTAGACAATCAAATTCAAGTGTAGAAAAATCTTTACTCTCCTAAAAAATTATTGTAACATGATTCTATTTAGGGGTAATAGATCTCAATACCTTCTTCACAACTACCTCTTTCTTCAAGGTCTCTCCAAGGGTGGCCATATTGTTCACCACATCCTTCACTCTAACACAATAATCACCCACACTTTTAGCCTCTTTCATCTACAAATTCTCAAACTCTTTCTTCATGGTCTACAAATTTACCATTCTCACTTGGTCACTTCCTTGGTAAGCCTCTTGAAGAGACTTCCAAGCCTCCTTGGATGATGTAGTAGCAAAATACATGGAAATAAACTCTTGTCAAGAGTAGACTAAATATGGTAGAGGGCTAATGAATTCTTCTTCTTTTTTTCCCTTTTTGTTGTCCTATCATTTCTTAATGTGTTCCAATCAGGTGGTTCTTCATAACCACTCTCCACTACCTCCCAAATATATTTTCCAATTAACAATATTCTCATCTTTATGCTCCAATAATCATAATCTTTCCCATTAAATTTTGGAATGGGTAATGAGTTGTTGAAGTTGGCCATTAGACTCAAGCAACAACAAATGAAGTTTTTCTTCAATGAAATTGTCCAAGAACTTGATCAAATGTTAGACTGACCACGAATCCAAGTTCACTCAAACCCAAAAACCAACCAAGATCTGATACCAAATGAAGTATTTTACTCAAAAATGAAGAGCAAAAAAAAAAAATTGTAGCAAAAACACAACAACAAAAAATGCATCAATTTTTACAGTAGTGCATGATAGTCTAAATTTGAGGGACCAAAACTACTTAGAATTTGATGAAATTTTGGGAGTGAATTCTACACAAAAATATATTTCCAATGGTGTATGACACATGTAAAATAGAGCTATAAAACAAAAGTTATGAGCTTTGAAAGTTGATTGTAAGTTTTAAAAAAATAGGGACAACAAGCATGCTTTTCACAAAATGAATAGAATAGAATGTTGTTTTGTATTCCAAATGAACTCAAAAGTATTACAAAGCTTTTTTCACAATATTCTCTAGCTATTTTACACTATTGTACATTTACAAGAGAGAAAATGATGTTACAACCCTTCATTTCACATTCTGGAAGTCCAACAATCACAGTGACTCTTCAAGGCCTATAGAAAATTTTGGGCTTCTTCAAATTAATGGGAGAACTTTTGGTTTTATCTTTTTCTTAGTTAACATCAATCTCTGACATTCATTCACCAACATGTTCAAGAACATAACATATCACTTCAATATTATCCTATTATAAATCAATGTACAAGCTTTTTCCCAAAGTCTCTTCCACGTGTTAAGTATAATTTTGTTTGAGATTTTCTTGTATATAATTTGATTGAGCATTCATGTAATAAGAGGGAAATGTTATGAAAATCATATAATTAGTTCTAAAGTTATGTGGGTAGTTATAAGTAAATTGTAACTGGAGATCTTTTTGTTTTTAAATCTTGTTTGTATAGACACAACTACAACTATGACATCAATGCAAAATTTATTGTAACTAATCTATGTTCATCACAAACTACCTAAGTGAGATCTTATCATTAATTAAAATGATATCAATGAGCTAATTGTAAAAATATACCGATTTAAGGAAGATAAATAATATACTTAATAGAAAAGAAAATGACATTAAAAATATATAATACTTATATGACATATCCTATAAAAAAAAAAAAAAATTAGTTCTTTTGATTGTAATGCACTAATTAAAAATATAATTAATGTATTTTGAAACTTTATTATAAAGCGCCGACACAAACATTGCAATGGAAAAAGACATTAGGCTCTCCTAACTAGGATCCAAGTTCAATTCATGGGGAAGGTGGCCCCAATATACTTCAACTTTTCAACCTATTTATTTTTTTATTATTATAAATCTTAATTAGTTTATAAATTAGAAAATAAAAAATTAATGTTTGAACTCTTTTATAATAAAAATAATACTATATTTTCACTTAATTTTATTATTAATTAAAAATAACAAACATTATTAAAAATTCTTTATCACCATCATTATAAGGATCAAGATAACATGTCAAATATTATAGTAATAACTTAGTTTAAAAATTAACTAAATATATTTTTATATTAAATAAGATAATAAGTAATAAATAATTCAAATTAAATATAAATAATAAACAATAATCTTATCCTGAAAGGATAAGAGTTTAACTAATATTGCCTTTAGAAAAAAAAAAAAAATGATGATTAAGAAAAGTTGATTGAGAATCTGAGAATAAAGTAAGGAACCGAACGAATCCACCCACAACGTTTTTTTTTAAGCAAATCTAGTCCATTCAAAAAGAAGATGCTAAAGCAAAAGGGAAACACAATGAATATTCTTTTTACTTTAAAAAAAAAAATATTCTCTTCTTCGCACTGAAGGCACACTCTTAATGGAATCAAGAAATAACTCAGTAGCTGTTTATTATTAACAATAACTTCTCACACAGTACCAGCAAACCCAACCCCATTAAAGAAAACATTCCACACATTAACATAATATAACACCATCTGCTAAGAGATTACAGAAGACATTCCACACAGTTAAAGCTCTGCCTTTGAGCCCTCGCACGAACAAATTTATGAATCCAACCCAAAACACATTTGATTAAAATCCATCTCCCAACATTTTTTTTTTAAGGTGTCAGAAAGCTATTTATTCTTATTCCTCCATTAGCCCTATATATATTCTTCATCGGCGCTAATTTCGTATTCCTCCATTCTTAAAAAACATATATATTTTTTTGTCTTTCATGGGCCGAACATGACAGAGGGGTCACAGCAGCACTCGTCCAAAAGGCAGCAGCAGCACAGCCCCTGCATACTGCAAAACAAACACACAAATTTTCCATACAAATCTTATACAACTAAAAAAAAACACACCATTTCATGGTAGGTGTTCGTTATAGGAATACTGGAACAATATTCAATTAAAAACATATTTATAAGTATTAAAGTGGAAAGAAATTTTAATCATGTTAAAAAATATTTGAACAATGTCTTATATGTTAAACTAAAAACATGTTATAAATAAATAAATATTAAAATGAAAAAAATTCCAATCACAATCACAATGATAGACCAGGGCTGTAAAGAGGTAAAGGTTTTGAACAATGTCTTATATGGTCTCTTGTATATATATACAATCAAAAATAAAAAATTATAAAATCGTACCAGCCTTGACGATAAGCCTGATCTTTGTTGGGTGGAGGATCGGAATACTGTGGCGGAGGAATTACTCGCGGGGGCTCTTGGTAATATGCTTGCTGAGGATACCCTAAATGAAAAAATAAAAATGTCATTTGAATTTATGATGTTAGATTAAAAAGTTTTTGTAAAATGATGAAGGAAACATTTACTGCGAAGAGATTGACAGTTTAAAAATCTTTGTAACGTTAAAAAAATAGGAGCAATAATGATTTTTGAAAGGAAGGAATAGTTAATTGAAGAATACCTGGGACTGGATTGCTATTTTTGGGGTCCGACATGGGTATTCAATTCCTTCAGAGAAGAGTTGAGTTGATTGGCTTGTCTTCCCTTTGCTCTCAAACTGATATGTTTCGGTAGAAGTAATGCTCTCGCAGGAGTTTATATAGGCAGCCTTTCTGTAATGCCTACCTTCCGCTGCAAGGAGGTCTTGTAATTTATACGATTTGGGGAGCTTTGGCACTTTGGCTTGTTTTGACGGACATGCAGACACTTATATCAGAATTCCAGTACCTGGCCAGTAGAGTTTAGCACGTAGTAAGTAAATAGTGAAGAATATCAAAAAGTAAAATACTCTTTGGTATTGAGTAAAGTTCTAGAAATGTCGTTTCATTTGATTCAAAGGAATGTGCTTTCGTCTTCAGTTGGGTTTAAAAAGAAGAATAAGATGGCGAAAGATGCTGAGGTGACTTGGCAGTTAAGTTAACGTAAGAGATTCTCCAAAGAGGAAAAACTGTAGATGAGGTATTAAAGTGAGGGAAATTTCAACATTGAAATATATTATTGTAAATAAACAGTTTGTAATAGGAATTGGTAATTGTTTGTTTGAACATAGGCACTTATCAAAAAGAGATTTAGGTTCAAACCTTGGGGGGCATGTATCTTTGTTTGCAAAGGTAGCAGTCTGATTTGAATACGATAAACCAACGATGATGGATGGTATCAGTACCATGCGACCATGACAAAGGTAATAGTATGATCTGAATCCTCTGAGTGAATTCTCTAAGTGCACCGTAGACCGACGATGACGGAGTCAGTGCGACCATGATGACGATACAAATTTCTAGCAATCGATATGAATTTCGAACCATCGATGGTTTCGACGATGATGGAACAAATCTCCAGTGACCATGACAATGGTAGAGATCCCAAGTGACTAATTATCCTCCATGATGGAACAAATCTCCAGTGACCACGACAATGGTAGAGATCCCGAGTGACTAATTATCCCCCATGATGGAACAAATCTCCAGTGACCACGACAATGGTAGAGATCCCGAGTGACTAATTATCCCCACGACAATGGAACACATCTCAAGCAACCACGACAATGGTAGAGATCTCGAGTGACTAATTATCCCCCACAACAACGAAACACATCTCAAGCGACCACGACAATGGAATGAATCTGGAGCGAAGGTACCTGAGTGACTAATTATCCCCCACAACAACGAAACACATCTCAAGTGACCACAACAATGGAATGAATCTGGAACGAATACCTTCGCATCATGTCAACAATAACAAGGTGGTATAAGCTTGTTGGAAGAGGTCAACAATAACAAGGTGGTATAGGCTTGTTGGAAGGAGCCCCTATGATTTGAACCTTGAACCTTACACTTACACTTGATATTTACTAAAAAAAATAATAATGTGTAACCAACTCTCTTAATTGATTCTTTAAGATTCTAATGTCCTAGGAGACAAGTGTCTCACAAAATAAAGATATATTCATATTATTAGATACCTATGCCTCATAAAATAAAAACATATCTTATCAAAGATTATAATGTCTTAGGAGACAAGTGGCTCACAAAATAAAGATATATTCATATTATTATATTATTAGATACCTTATGCCTCATAAAATAAAAACATATGTTATCAGTCAAGTAAAATTCAATTTTTTTTGAATTTAAAACCTTAACGACCCTGATATTGGGTTAAAAATGGGTGAGGAATGCATGTGGGAAAGGGAAAATGCATGCTGGTATGTGTTTTCGACCCTAAATTCAACAGGGAAAAAATTAGGCAAGGCATGAAGGAATATTTGATTTTTGGAAATATTTACATCTTGTTAATAGTAGAGTTGTAGCTTCTTCAACTGCATTAAATTTTTCTCTATACTATAATTTAGTGGTTTTGTTTGGTTAAATTTATTGTTGTTATAGATTTATTGTTTTTATATAAATTTTCTCATCGGATATTTTTTACATTTTATATATATATATATATATATATATATATATATATATATATATATATATATATATATATATATATATATTTTGATACATTTAAGTAAAAGTTTTATATTAAAAATGTAGAAAGTAGGTTTACATTCTTTTAATACATTTAAATAAAATTTAATATTTAAATGTCCAAAGTAAAATTAAATGGTATTTTTTTTGTTCAAAAAAACTATTTAAAATGACACCATTAAGATCTAATGTATTAAAAATGTAGATAGTAAGTTTACATTATTTTAATACATTTAAATAAAATTTTATATTTAAATGTTGAAAGTAAAATTAAATGTTTTTTTTTTTTTTCAAAAAAAAACTATTTAAAATGACATCATTAAAATCTAATGTAGAAGCTTGGAAATATATGACAAGGGAATTATTAATGTTTGTTTCAAGTCTCTCTTTGAGTTTTTTAGTTACTAATTTATTTACATAGCATTGAAATATATGTACACTTATAGTATATCGAATTCTATGTGGAATTTTATTCCTCGAATTTATTTAAAAATAGAAGAGTGTTGGAACGTGAACGAACTTGATAACTAAGGTTATATGATAGGGGTAGAGACAAGTGCCTCACAAAATAAAGATATATTCATATTATTAGATACTTAAATTTTTAAATTTATTTAAACTTATTTTCATTATTATTTAGAATTTGATCTTAAAAAGGTTTTTTATTTATTTTTAAGATTATTTTTTTAATAGATAAAAAATTTTCAATGTTTGAAAAAAAATTACAATGAGATGAGTATTTAATATATTTGTGTAGCTCTTATTACACCACTTTATTTAAAGTTATTTTAAAATATCCCAACAATAAATTGGTTTCTCTAAAAGTCTATAAAACATATTACAATAATAACAAGTATTTTAAATATTATTTATAAAAATTGAATTTGAAAATTTTTCTTTACAATTATAAATTGTTTTATAATTTAATAAATTAAAGTTTATTTTTTATTGATAAATGATAAATAATATTTTTAATAATTTCTTTTTTTATTGGTTGAAAGGGTGTTGAAAGGTTCCTGAACCTTGTACAAGACAGTCGCGGGCCTCCGAAGAGGGAGGCAAAGAGGAAGAACGGCAGCAGCAGTACGAGACAAACTGAAAACAACAGGGGCCACCTAAGGTAAAGGCACCCAGAGGAACCAACTAGAAGGACTAACTAAAGGGAGACATGACCAGAGGCTAATCAGAAAATAGGAAGCAAAAATTAAATAGAGAAATTCACCATTTGGAAGTGTTGTTGCTGCTCCACAACATACCCCAAAATTGGGGACCCACCTTTTTTGCATGTTTTCCAAGAAGTTCGAAGAGGCCCATATGCTAAAGATCAAAGAAAAAGCAAAACACCACAAGGAGGAAAGTGTCGCGATATCGTGACATGTTGCATTTTCACGGTCCAAAGCAAAGGGAGAAAGCAAGGAGGAAGAAGTGTCGCGAAATCGCGACATGTTGCATCGTCGTGGCCAAAGGAGGAAAAGGTGTCACGATATCGCGACATGTTGCATCGTCGCGGCCAAAGGAGAAAAAGTGTCGCGATGTCGTGACATGTTGCATCGTCACGACCAAAGGAGAAAGGGTGTCGCAATATAGCGACATGTTGCACCGTCACGGCCAAAGGAGAAAAGGTGTCGCAATATCGCGACATGTTGCATCGTCGAGGCCAAAAGATAAAAAGTGTCGCGATATCACGACATGTTGCATCGTCGCTGCCAAAAGAGAAAAAGTGTCGCGATATCGCGACATGTTGCATCGTCACGAAAAAAAGAGAAAAAGTGTCGTGATATTGCGACATGTTGCATCGTCGTGGCCAAAGGAGAAAAGGTGTCACGATATCGCGACATGTTGCATCGTCGCGGCCAAAGGAGGAAAAAGTGTCGTGATATCGCGACATGTTGCATCGTCGCGGTCAAAGGAGGAAAAAGTGTCACGATATCATGAAATGTTGCATCGTCGCGACCAAAAGAGAAAAAGTGTCACGATATCGCGACATGTTGCATCGTCGCGACCAAAAGAGCAAAAGTGTCATGAAATCGCGACATGTTGCATCGTCGCGGCTAAAAGAAAAAAGTGTCGAGATATCGCGACATGTTGCACCGTCACGGCCAAAAGAGAAAAAATGTCGTGATATCGCGACATGTTGCGTCGTCGCGGCCAAAAGAGAAAAAGTATCGCGATATCGCGACATGTTGCATCGTCGCGGCCAAAGGAGAAAAAGTGTCACGATATTGTGACATGTTGCATCTCGTGGCCAAATGAGGAAAAAGTGTCGCGATATTGCGACATGTTGCATCGTCGTGGCCAAAGGAGGAAAAAGTGTCACGATATCGCGATATGTTGCTTCATCGCGGCCAAAGGAGGAAAAAGTGTCGCGATATCGCGACATGTTGCATTTTCGTGACCAAAAGATAAATGTGTCGTGATATCACGACATGTTGCATTTTCGTGGTCAAGAGAAGAAAGAAAAAGTGTCGTGATATCGCGACATGTTGCATTTTCACGATTCAAAAGGGACAGGTAAGCAGAGAAACAAGAGGTGTCACGATTTCGTGACATATCCGATTTTTGGGTACAAGAGTTGATGTTGACTCTGATTTCGAACAAACCCTCCCTGAGAATGTCATGGAAAGACTCCGTGGTTGGCAGGCAACGTGCATACCAACTGATCAGGTTCCAACTATCCTCAATCTAAAGATTATTGAGATGCTTGTGGATACATTTGTGGATGGGATTTTCTAGCGTGACGTAGAGCATCAACAGACCATACCAATCCCCCTGGCAATAGCTCACATTGTGCAAACATTGAAACTTGTAGGATCATTCCTTAGGCCAATGGGGAAGGAGTCTCTCCACACTTGAATGTCAGATTTTTTGACTCCCTTGTTAGCTAGCCAGTTCGCAAATTTTTTTCCTTCCTGGTACTGATGCTTAATGACTAATTCTAGGTACTTGCCAACTAGAGCCTTGCATTCTTCGAAAATCAAAGCTAGGGACCAGGGAGGCTTAGCTGTACCTTTGAGGCAGTTGATACAGTGCAACGAGTCTCCTTCGATGATAAGTTTATTGATGGTCAACCCTTCCATGAGGATCAAACTTTGGAATAGAGCTCGAGCCTCTGCCATATTGTTGGATTGAATTCCTAGGTTCTAGGCAAAGGCCAAAATTATTTCTCCCCTGTGGTTTTTGAGAATTCCTCCCCCGCCAGCCGGTCCTGGGTTGCCTTTAGCTGCACCATCAAAATTGAGCTTGTGCCACTGAGTAGGTGGTAAGACCCACTTGATGATAGACCTATCAATAGAATTACGAAGCATAACAGAGATGTTAGACAGATTGAAAAGTTTGGCTAGATCCGATTCTAAGCCAAGAGGGGGGTTTGGAGAAGAAACAAGAGAGGCATTCTCCGCAGATAGGGCCAAGATTTTGACAATGATAATCTTATTATCAATGGCTTGATTTTTGAAAATTTTGGCATTTCTCTCGAGCCATATCTGCCACAGGTAAAGGTGAAGGCAAGCTTGCCACATGAATTTTAGTTGGTTGCTCTTGAAAGGCCGAGGCCATTGCTTAATAAGGAGGGGAATGGAAGGTGGGAGGGATGCAGAGATGCCAAAGGTGTTATGGACCTGGTTGAGAACTGCTAAAGAGAATGGAAATTCCAAAAAAACATGCAAAATTAACTCATAGGAATTTTTGCATAGGATACACCAATTGGGAATGAGTAACCCTCTGATTATCAAGTTGTCTATTGTGAGGATTCTATTTTGGGTGGCCAACCAGCAAAAAAATTTGACCTTGGGAATGATCTTGGGAACCCAGACCTGATTTGATAATTCCCATCCATCTGTGGGAGTTTCTTGACTGTAGTAAGCTAATTTGACAGAGAAATTTCCAGATTCTTCAAGGTTCCAGACCATGGAATCATCTTTGTGTGAGCTCGGGATGATGCAAGTCCTCAACAAGTTTTGTAACCGCTTGAGAGCCTTAGTGATATGCACGGGACCGTTAAGAGCCAGGTGTTTCCATTTACGTCTTGTAGGACCTTGGGTAATGAAGTGACACACCTTATCTCCAAAGGTGGCTTCCGTAGTCGCCTTGAGCACTACAAGATGCGGATCTTGGCTGAGAGGTTTATCACGGATCCACGGGTCATCCCAAAAATGGATGGTCATTCCAGTTCCTAGACTCCACCTTAAGCCTTCCATGATGATTTTCCTTATTTTGATTACGCCATTCCAGAAATGGGATCCGATAGGTACGTTGTGCTATCCAAGAAATGAAAACTGTTGAAGGTACTTAGCTTTAATGATATCAATCCATGTGAATTTTTCATTGATGGTAAGTCTCCAGGACTGCTTGGTAATGAGGGCCATGTTCATCCAGTTGATGTCTCCGAATTCGAGTCCTCCATCCTTTTTCTTGGAACGGACCCTGTCCCAGACGACTAGCAAAAATTTATTCTTGTTTTCGTTTCCAGCCCAAAGGAATCTGCGTTGAATTTGTTTAATTTTTTGGCAGATGGTAGTTGGAGATTTGAAGATAGATAAGAAAAATACGGGGATACTTTGAATGCAGGCTTGGACCAAAGTGGCTTTGGCTGCCTGGCTGAGCATTGAGCTTTTCCACCCCGCTAGTTTCTTGTTGAGGCAATCTAAAACAGGGTTCCACATAGCCGAGACAGATCTACCGTGGAAAAGCGGTAATCCAAGATAAGTAGTTGGAAGACTCCCAATGTTGCACCCAAGGATCTTAGCAATCCTATTTTATCTGTGAGTGGGGGTATTGAGAAAGTACAGCTTGCTTTTATGGTAGTTGACTTTCTGACCAGCCACCTCTTCATAAGAATCAAGAATGTTCTTAATGATTTTTGCTTCGGGAACGGAAGCATAAGAGGTTAGAATAGTATCATAAACAAACTGTTGATGGGATATGGCTTTGGATGTTGAGGCTAGTTTGATCCCAGAAATATGACCCCTGTTACAGGCAATTGAAAGGGTTCTTCCAAGGGTTTCGGCCAAAATGATGAAGAGAAAGGGAGACAGAGGGTCCCCTTGACGGATGCCTTTGAAACTTTGGAAGAAACCTGCGAGTGAGACATTGATTAGAATAGAGAACCAAGCAGTCGAGATACATTCGTGAACCATCTTGATCCATTCTTTGTGAAACCCAAACTTTTCCAGGACTTCGAACAAGAATTTCCAGGAAACACGGTCAAAAGCCTTGTTCATGTCAAGCTTGAGGAACATGCTGGGTTTTTTATAATTTTGATTATACAAGTTTTTAAGGGTTATGCACTTACATTTTTTGGGCATATAAGACTATTTAAAAAGTTATAAATGAAAAGTTCTTTTATAAACATGCATTTAACATGGATAAGATGTGATCTGCTTAGTAGTTTATTTTCATTTTTTTAATATGATTTTAAGAGTTTACAATTTTATTATTGATAATGTTTAAGAAAGTAAGTTATTTTTTTAACATTCACTAGACTATAGGTCAGATAGGACAATCCTCATGGACTATATTGTTTATGCAATATGTGTTTATTCAACCTTATTCTACTCAGTTCAAATTTTGTCATGTGGAGAATGGTGTACAACCCTACCCCTTTTAGATTCGAAAGTTGGACATCCCATTTCAACTTCTAATGTCTTTGTTGTTAGGCCCACTCATGTTGTATGCAAAAGAAACTAGCTTAGATAAGGCTTCATCAGGCTATTACAAAGCATTCCTAAAACATAAAGCTATAGAAAATATAAAGCTACTTTTTTCCTTGGATATGATTAAAAATTATCTATTTTTTGGAGAATGTCGAGCAATTGAATCTTGATAATCACCATGTATTGCATCTAGTCTCTCTAAACTTACCTTCTAGTATGCCCTTGAACTTCTCCAATATGTCATTTTTGAATTGAAATTGTGTTCTCATAACTAAAAGCAAGGCCTAAAAATGCATGTGTGAATCCTTTTTTCATAAACACTCCTCTTGGAATTCTTCGATCAATGTCAAAACTCAACCCGTTGCTACAAAATAATTACCAAAAAAATGCTATATGAAAGGAACTACACAAAATAATTTTCCATTAATAAAACTTTAGAAGCACTCGCTACTAGGTAATAACAACCTTCAAGGAGTTAGACAAAACTAAATATTTCTTACAATCAACAATAAAATTAATAGAAACATCAACTTACATAGAGCTATCAAAAAACCATACTTTACAAGAACCTTCATTTCTGGCATTCAATGGCCTAAAGGAGAAGAGGCCAATTCCTATATTTCTTTCTCATCTCCTTTCAACTATCCTTAGAGACCATGTCCTTGTTTGATGATATATCCAAATATCCCCTTGAACATAGACCTAGGGGTTCCTTCCCCTTACTAGAAACTAACCCTACCAATCTAGATGGATGATTCAATTAAGCAAGATGAACCAACTGAGCAAGATGGGTGGATTAGTTTATCAATGTAGGAACTAATACGTCTTTCATGTGATGCAAAGGTACATTAAAGAACTAGGATTCTCCAGCTATCATAACATGTAAATCAATGCCCTTGTTTATTCGTAAATCTAACTTCTCAACAACCTCTATGCCAAAAAAAACATCAGGAACATAATTTCTAAATATTTATCACTTTTTTATATGTTACTAGACCTCTTATGTGGGTAATGACTAGCCAAATGCACACACTTGCATGTATTTACTCTTGAGAGTTAAAAAAAAGTAATTTGTAGAACATAGATTGTCTACAATATAAGGGTGGAATTTAGATAAATCTATGCATAATGTACTTACATAATTGTATATAATTTTTTATTATATGTATTTCAAGATTTAATTCATATGTTACTATTAATTGATATGTATATGAATGGGTTAACCAATTTATTTTCTTATCATTATGTAGATGAATATAACCAATATAATGGATGAAATGCAATGGTAGGTCCTTAGCATAAGAAAACTCAATGGCATAATAATGGTTGCTCCACTTTCAAAAAGTAAATATTTTTAGGCAATAAAGAAAAATCCTAAGCATGATTAGAAATTTTATTTTTTATAATTATCCCTTGAAAAGGATGAAATATAAACAAAGCTTTTATTCAATTTTTAGGGAATGATGATGTTGGATATAAATAGTGATTATCATCTTTATTCATTAGATGATAGTTTAGTCATGATGAAGTGCCAAGTGGCAACTTTGATGAGGGAAACAATGGGTGCAATGATGTAGTACATGCAAAGCAAAGACCTACATATGATTTCTCTTTCACTAATTGTAACAATATCTTTGTGATCTTAGTTCTTCATTCTATTTAGCGGTGCCTAATCCTTATAATAAACTGTATGAGCTTGTAATTATAACAAGGAGAAGATCGAGATGAAAGCCACAATAATAAAAGCAAGATCATAGAACTCAAAATAAGCTCTCCCACATGGCATTTAATAACCTATAATCTAATGATTTAGTGATAGATATCTACATACAAGATTTTATAGTATTTTCCTAAAACAGAAAGCTATAGAAAATACAAAGCTACTTTTTTCCTTTGATATGATTAAAATTATTTATTTTTTGGAGAATATTGAGCAATTGAATCTTGATAATCACCATGTATATTTATCTAGTCCCTCTAAAATTACCTTCTAGTATTCCCTTGGACTTCACCAATATGTCATTGTTGAATTGAAATTATGTTCCCATCACTAAAAGCAAGGCCTAAATATGTATGTGTGAATCCTTATTTCATTTACACTGCTCTTGGAATTCTTCGACCAATATCAAAACTCACAACCTTTTGCTAAAAAATAATTACCAAAAAATGCTACCAGATAAGATAAAAAGAAAGACCTTCAAGGTGTTAGACAAAACTAAATATTTCTTGCAATCAACAATAACATTAATAGAAAAACCAACTTACATAGAGCTATCAACAAACCATACTTTTCATGAACCTTCATTTTTAGCATTCAATGGCCTAAAGGAGAATAGATCAATTCCTATCTTTTTTTTTCTCATCTCCTTTCAACCATCCTTAGAGACCATATCCTTGTATTATGATGTATCTAAAAATCCCCTTGAACATAGACCTAGGGATTCCTACCCCTTACAAGCAACTTACCCTACCAACCTAAATGGTTGGTTCAATTGAGAAAGATGGGTAGATTTTATTTTTGATTAGATGGACAAAGGAGGTTTGAAATTATCTCCAAACCTTGTACAAAAGAGACTAAGCCCAACCCAAAAAGAGAATATCAAAATTACTTACATCCAGTAATAATCGAGGAATGACGAATCAGAGGAGTTACCCATTCCAAAGCCAAACCAGTACATAGATAAGACCATACATAGTTTAAAACTTAAAACAAATTGAAACCAAATCAGGATATCAAAGATAACTAGCTAAACACAGATTAGTAGTAGGACCTAAACCACGAACCAAGCCATGCACCAGTCCCATTCTCCCCCATGAGGTTGTTGCTTTCCCAGGCCTGCCAACCCATTAGGGCAAGAATTTCTTTTGCATTGGATATTGTGGCTTGCAGGGAGGAAATAGTAGCTTGGAGATATGAAATTTGGTGTGAAAACCCAAAATCAACAAGCGCCCCCAAGTTTTGTAGCTAAGTCATCAACAACAACTTGACTAAAGTAGAGCAAAGGCTAATTGTGTATGATATCATTATCGATAGAAGAAAATATCCACTAGGAAATTATCTCACCACACCACTAAACCATCCTAAATAACTCCTTTGTTAACTAATATATCGATCACTGGATTACCTTCCCTGTATGTATGCTTAAACTGAACCTCTTATAGATTTTGGTTGTATATTTGAACTTCCAAAAAAAGGTTTGAAATAGTCCAAGTAGGATATTGAGTCCCTCTTGCCATATTTATAATATTAAGGAAGTCCCCTTCAATGATTAGTTTCCTACAACTTACATAATCCAATAAAGAAAATCCTTAAAACATGGTCCTAGCTTTGGTGAAGTGACTGGTTTGATGGCTCAAATTATCAGTAAAGGCTAAAATTATTAAGCAATCATGGTTCCTTACAATCCCTCCAATACCTGCATGACCCGAATTCCCTTTATATGCACCATCAAAATTCAAATTCAGCAAACCAATTGGAGGTGGCTTCCACTTAACCCTGGCTTTTTTCAGAGGTACAATAGATCTAACTAGTTGAGGATTGGTATTGAATCCAAGAGATATCTCCACTGATCGTTCCTACTCTATAATCACAACATTTATATTTAGGGTTCTAATGTTCTCCATGGAAAAATAAATCACCTGCAAAGCCATAGCTTTAGTCAAATGAGGAACATCCTTAAACGCCCTTGAGTTTCTTTCCTTCCAAATCCACCACCAGATATGAGGAAGGCTAAATTTTCAAAATTAATGAAGGTAGTGAGATAGGAAGGGAGAAACCCATTGGGTCAACACATCCTCTAGGTTGTTCGAAAACACCCATTGGATGTTCAAATATTTAAAAAAGTAGCTAAAAACATCCTGCATTTATCCACAAGAAATATGCTTTAGGAAAAATTATACCTCTTTTTTTGAGATTGTCTAAAGTTAGAAATTTTCCTTGTACGACCAGCTAGAAGAAAATTTTGATTTTTGGAGTCAGTCCTTTTAGCTAAATTTTATTTGTTAGAAACCAAAGATCAAAAGGATCATCTACTGCTAAATAAGTTGATTTGACAGAGAATTTCCCATCCTTATCTAATCCCTAGATGAATCTATTTGGAATTTATCTTCCAAGAATTATAGTCCATTTAATGATATTGAAAATTTCATCAAATCCCCTCCTTTCCTCCACAAAAATTCCTAGGAATTCAAATGGTTTCTATTAGGGGTGATCTTCAATCCTTTCAATGAAATCACAAACCTTAGTCCCCCAAAAATGATCTGTAATTGGTTTGACTAAAGCTAACTCTGATATTGACTCTAACAGAACCTCAATCACCCATATGTCACTCTAGAATTTGACAAACCTACCATATCCCAAACATCACCTGCCCCCTCTACGAATATATGATCTACACCATATCAGGCTAGACTAAAAAGCTAAACCCTAGAGGGGTAACAGGTCTCTAATAAATTGCTTCCCATAATTTAGGTAATTGGCTTTGACAATATCAACCCATCCCACTTTCTCCTCTTGAACTAGTATTGGGTAGATTAGTTGATCAATGTAGGAACTAATACCTCTTTCATGTGATGCAAGGGTACATTAAAGGACTAGGATTCCCCACCTGTTCTAACAAAATGTGAACCGATGCCCTTGTTTATTCATAAATCTAACTTCTCAATAATATCTATGCCAAAACCAACATGAGGAACATAATTTCTAAAGATTTGTTACTTTTTTATATGTTACTAGCCCTCTTATATGGGTAGTGGCTAGCCAAATGGATCTACGTGCATGTATTTACTCTTGAGAGTTAAAAAAAAAAGCAATTTGCAAAGCATAGATTATCTACAATACAAGGGTGGAATTTAGATAGATCCATGCATAACGTACTTACATAAATGTATATATATTTCTTATTATCATGTATTTTAAGATTTAATTCATATGTTAGTGTATATATATATATATATATATATATATATATATATATATATATGGGTTAACCAGTTTATTATCTTATCATTATGTAGATGAATAGAACCACTATAATAGATGAAATGCAATGGTAGGTCCTTAGCATAAGCAAACTCAATGGAATAATAATGGTTGCTCCATTTTCAACAAATAAATATTTAAAGGCAATAAAGAAAACTCTTAATCATGATTATAAATTTTATTTTTATAATTATCCATTGAAAAGGTGAAATATAAACAAAGCTTTTATTCAAATTTTAGGGAATGATGATGTTGGATAGAAATAGTGATTCTCATCTTTATTCATTATATGATAGTTTATCCATGATGAAGGTGCCAAGTGGTAACTCTGATGGAGGAAGAAATAGGTACAATGATGTAGTACATGCAAAGCAAAGACCTATATGTGATTTCTCTTTCACTAAATGTAACAATATCTTTGTGATCTTAGTTTTTCATTTTATTTAGTGGTGCCTAATCCCTATAATAAATTGTATGAGCATGTATCCATGACAAGGAGAAGATCGACATGAAAGCCACAATAGCAAAAGCAAGAGCATCGAATCCAAAACAAGTTCTCCCACATGGCATTTAATAACTTATAATCTAATGATTTCTACAAGGAAAAGCCTTTTGAAAATTGACATATGCTCAAAGTCCTTGAAACCTAAGGTCTACTTCAAATCCTAGGTCTAATAAAAACTAAATATAGTCATAGAGATCTACATACAAATTAATAATTTAATTTATGAGGGTGTTAAATATGTTGGGGATGTCACACTTTCTTCCCTTGACCATCATGGTAGGTTGGTAATGATGAAGTTGTGTACCATGTGGAATCCTAATTTGAGCTTCTTGTTCTTTATTCTATCCATGGAGGTATAGGTAAATAATAGGTTGAATACATGAGATTCAACATAGAAACCATATTCTTCACACATTTTCTAGTTGGCCAACAAGGCAATCGTCATCCTTATGGAGTGAATGACGATGTAGATATTGTTATGGCCATGTTTAGTGATGTAAAATAAAATTATGTAGAGATACAATTGGAATCTAGCATACCTATGCATGTCATTAGTTATTAGCACAAGAACAAGGTTTAAGTCCCCCCATAATATCTCAAATTTAAATATTGCTCCCGTGAAGGCCATGACTATTGTCAAATTATTCTAATGATTTGGATATCTTGTATCTTGGAGGAGAGCACCAAAGAACTTACATGAGAAAAGAGAAAATCAGATAGTGTGGTCACTTGGGAAATCACTTGTAAAACTTACTTGTGTCTCTTAAAGAATGACTTCAAACCCTATTTTTATAATGGATTTGAAAGTGAAATGGATGGGAAAACTAAGAAAAGTCAGTGCATAAGGACGCCAACCTAAAAAATTAGGGTTTTTTAAGAAATAACCGTAATAAGGTGAAATCGTGCCCCGTTAGATCGATCGTGATTTCACTTAGGCAAACTTGTGCCTTGTCAAGGTTGATCACAATTTTGCTGAAAGAGGAGAAAATTGAGGAAAAAGGCAAAGAGAGGCGTAATATTACTTATAGCAATCTTGAGGGGTCTCTCTAAGGGCATAGGGAAAATGACTTACTCAAGTGGGTCAATTTTCCATGTCTACAAGTGGAATATTGGAATTTGTTTGTTGAAAAGTTCAATTTATAAGAAAATATAAATTCCTTATTATTGTTAAGAATATTTTTTTAAAATAAAAAAATTAACCTTAGAAACATTGATATAATTGAAAATCATTTACTTAATTTAGTATTTTTATGGTTTACTACTCCACATGGAAAGGAGGATTGATGGTCACCACATGGATTTAAAACAATACAAAAAAGGATAGAATAAGGTATTTCTCTTTTTCCCATATCAATGTCTAACATTTTAATATACACATACATATAAATTAGTTTTATGGGATTGAAACAGGCCATGCATATTACATCATGATCACATAATGACATTACAATAATTGTGCTCTTATGCATATATTGCTCGACAAGATTCAAACATGGGTGTCCTCCTTGGAAGTCAAGAAATTTAATTGATTGAGCTAATATCATTTGATTCCAAAGTTTTAACATTTATTTCAAAGATAATACTCTAATTTATAGAGTGGCTAAATTTGTTATCTAAATAATTTCAAAATTAGATTTATTCAAAAAGATAATTGTCAAAGAAAATTATGGATTTTTTTTCTCTTTTATTTTTGAAGATTTCACAAATAAAAATTTAATTTTTATAAAATTAACCACCCATCCAAATGCAACATAAAATTTTGGAAGGATTTTAATTATTTCTTTAGAAAAACTATATTTAACTAGTAAGATAATATCATCCACATATAGTTGGAGAGGAACAACAAAATTTTTGGTGCTGCTGCAAAAGATGCCAGATCAGTGTTCTTATGAGCTCTATCATTTGCCATTGAGAATGCTAATCTCATACAAGCTGAAAATCCCAAGAACCAATTGGAATTATCCATTTTTAATACTCTCAAATTTCAGATTGACATCCCTCGGGGTCTTCCAAAAGCTGACAGGTCAATGGTGAAATGGATTCCCCGCCTTGTGGATGGGTTAAGCTCAATGTTGACAGAGCCTCAAAGGGAAACCCCGGTAGAGCTGGAGGAGGTGGTCTTTTCAAAAACAATCAAGGAAAAGTCATGTGAATGTTTGCTGAGTCCATGGGCAGTCAAACCAATAATTTTTCTGAAGCATGTGCGTTATACCTTGGCCTCCTCATTTGCAAGTGGCTTCAGTTTGAAAGACTTATCATAGAGAGTGATTCTATGAATGCCATTCGATGCATCTAAAAATATTAGCTTCCATCCTAGAGCATGTTCAACGTTGTCCAAGAAATATTGAAGATAATTGAAGGCATCAGACATGTTACAATTTAGTATGTTTATCGGTATGGAAATAAATTTACTGACCTCCTTACCAATCAAGGAGTTGAACATGATAACCTCCAAGTCTTGTATGACAATTTCCCTCAATGTATTATGACCCATACTGATTCAAATGGAAATTTTAATCTTTAAACTGTTGCTGGTGCTGATGTGGTTGATTTGGGGCCTAGTGGTTGGGCATGGTTTGTTTGACATGGATTTCAGTACATATCCTCTTTTCCCTTATGCACTTTTGTGCAATTCATCTTGGGGTAATTTTGAGGAGATGTGGAGAGTTCACAAGGCAACTGTCATCCATGAACCAAGGTGGCAAGGAATGTGGAAAGTTCACAATGCAACTGTCACCCGTGAACCCATGTGGTAAGGAATGGTAAATAAAACTACTAATTTCCAGTATAGTGGAAGTGGTTGCTCCAATAAGCTCACAAATTGAACCTCGTCGAGCCAAATGCTGTAATCTTGGTTGGGATTTCGGCAGTTATTTTTTGTTTCCTTTTGGGCATCATTGTTGTAGTTTGGACCCTTATTCCTTTTTAAATATGTTTGCACCTTCTTTCTGGTTTAAAGTTGGTTGTTTCATTCCCCTCTAGGGTTGTTTGTATTCGGTTTAGTTAGTTTACTTCTAGCTAGTTGTCTTTGCTGCATTTGTGTAAAAGGTTTTGGGGACTTTCAAAACCCTTTTTATCAACCAATCAAAAAATATCATCCACATATAAAAATAACATTATATCCATTCTGAAAAGGCTCATATTAATATATTCCTCCTCATTAAGTAGTTCTAAAAAATAAAATACATATTTACATTTTAATAAATTATCATTATTTTTATTTGTTGTTGCAAGAAATACCTCTCTTATTATATCATGAGTCATGATTGTTATATTATTTTAACAAACTACATTATAATACTAATAGTTACAAATCATACTATTGCATGTATGTCGATCATAGTGTATCTTATGACTAGTAATTTAGTGAAATATTTGTTGAAAAATAAAATCTAATCTAATTTTATTATAATGAGTATGACTAAACAATTTCAATTGAGAAATTTATCTTTCATATATATATATTTTTATATTCATATTAAATGTTAATTCTTTAGTAACTATTTTAAAATTAAATTACTTATATTATTACATTCATATTTAATTTCAAGTAATTCTTAGTTTTTAATTAATCTAATAAACATAGTAAAATATAAATGATTTTTTAAGACCATATAATTTTTAAAGGAAAATAAATTTATATTACAGGTGGAATAGATAATTACACAATATACATACACATCCACATTAGAAAGATCAAGGGTTGGGTAACCAATTATCCAAGATCATGCCTTTCCTAACTTTGATAGGGTCTTCTTCCTTATTTTCTTATAGTTCCTCCTTCAGTATGTTTTGCTTGATCCACATTTGTTGTATGCATTGATCTATTTGTTTTATGTGTGGCTCTATAGGTTCTATTAGTGTTGCATGTTCAGATGTCATTACATCTCCAATCAACATTACATAATCCACTATCACTTCGTATTCAACTATCACTACATGTTTCTTAGACACTGCATGTTATGATGGAACTACTCATTTATCTAGAGCTACATATTCCACAAGCCTTACATATTTTCTTGTCATTGTATATTCACTTGTTGCTACATATTCACTTGAAGCTGCCTATGCTATTGATGTTGTAAATTTAGTTGATGTTGCCTACCCTACCTATACTATGTTTTATTATATCATAACAAGTTCAATTATCATTGGGTGTTCATATGATGTTGCACATATTTTGGACACTACATATTTTACTATTACTATTACTATATTTTCTACTTGTTACTAGTTCTTGTTATGAAGATCACCTATTCCTTTATTGACCAGCTAATATGCTCTTTTATTTAGATTTTTAGGATGTGTTCAAATTATATATGGTCAAAATTAAGTTATTTTATTCACTTCTTGATACACTCTTTGAAGCCAAATAGATTTTGGCTTAGCTTTGTTGTTCAAGTTGTTAATAACCAATTGAGAGTCCCCCTGCATTGTATGTTATTTGATTTCTTTTTCTAATGTTAGCTCTATTCCTGGCTTGAGGGTATACAATTCTCAAAAACTATTAGTATTATAACCAATCAATTTAAAGTAAAACTATACCTCCTTGCCATCTTCATGGAGGTTTTTCATGACTACACTAGAAATAAAAAGGTTATCTTTGGAGGTCCTGCCAAAATTTAGAAGGTATTTTGTGCCTATATTTTCTTGAGAAAACAATTATAAGGCTTTTAATTTAATTTTACAAGAACAGACTTTGATAGTATCTCTAACCAGATTTTGGATGTTGACCATGATTTTATCTATATTGGGAGTGTTTCATATTCCTAAGAGAAAATATCTAGGAATGATTCAGTTTGGAGTATGAACTTATTATTTTTATATTTTATAGGTAAGAAGGGATTTCTAGGAGAAAAGAACTTAGGTATTGAAGAGGGCATAGAGGATTCACTCCAATCATGGTCTTCATGAAGCTTGGATGATACTGCTCTAGATAAAGGGAATAGAAACATTAGATGAACTATACTTTCTTCTTGATTATAGCATAAGGAGCAAATAAATAAACTAGAAAATCCATTTTTTTTAGGTTATCATGAGGAAGATAATGATTGTGGAAAGCAATTGTTTATTATAAGAAGTAGGGAATGCAAGTGTGAGCCAAGAATGAGTGCAAAAAGGAGTGCAATCGCAAGACAAGAGTGAGTGCAACAATAAGTGTAAGCACAAACCAAGAGTGAGTGTAGTAACAAGTGTGAGCACAAGCTAGGAGTGAGTGCAATCGAAAATAAGTGCAAGCATGAGCTAGGAGTGAGTGTAGTAAAAAATGAGTGCAAGCACGATCCAAGAGTGCTGAGGAAGTATGAGTAGGAAGTAGAAAGCAAAGTGTGATTTAGTTGAAGAAAATCTAGTGTGTGCCGAGAGGAAGTGTAATCTAAGAGGGAGTGCAATCCAAGATTCAGTCATGGAAGAAGAGCAAAAAATTAATTTGGAGTGCATCAATGCTTCAAAATCTTACCATGAATGCATGGAATATTATTTCCAAAAAAATGTTGAAGTAAAGGAACATTGATAAAAATAAAAGACAAGGGCTATTACAAGCCAAGAGGGAGTGCAAGTCAAGAGTGAGTGCGAGGTAGGAGAGAGTGCAATTTGTGAGTGAGTGCAAGCCGAGAGGTAAGGTAAGCCAAGAGTGAGTGCAAGCCAAGGGCAAGCCCCTTTAGCTAGTATGGAAGAAAATTTATTTTTGAAATTCGTAATGGAAAGTCAAGATGATCGAATTGGAATTATGGAGGTCTAAGTTAGAGATAAATAGGAGTGTGAATACATGGCAACTTCGATCCAGGTAGTAGATGTTACATCAAAAGTGAGTATCAAGGATGAGATGATTGAGCATGATATAATGGTTCTTAAAATTAAAGGTTTAATATGTAAGTACCATAGATCATGGCCAATGTTTTTGGAGATTTAGATTTGAATCAAGTGGAAGTGAGGATTAAATTCAAATTACTCTATGAATTTTCTTCCTAAAGGTTTTTTTCTCATCATATTTTCTAGTTCAAAAATTAAGGATAAAATAATGGTTGGTGGCCCATGGTTTAGGGGAAGAGATGCACTTTATTTGATACCATGGAATGCATTTTTTTCTATTGGAACAAAAACTATTAAGAAGCTTCTAGTATGGGTTAGGCATTTTGGACTTCCATATCAGCTTATAAATAAGAATGTTTTGAAGAATATTGGAAATACCCTAGGGGAATTCATCAAGGAAGGACTAACTAATAAGGAGCAAAATCATGCTATATATAATTGAATATATGTTGCTATGGATATTTTAAAACCTTTTCCACAATCCATTAAGATAATATTTGAATCAAGAGAATGGGATCAACAAGTAGATTATGAAAATATTGCATTTTGTTTCCATAATTGTTATGATATTGGACACATGTCAAGAGTTTACAAAGTGAAAACTATGAAGAAAGAGACAAAAAATTCTATCCATGAGATAAAATTCAAGATGAAGCAAGGAAATCATATAGTAATAGAAGCTAGATCAGATCAAGGATATTCCACTCCAAAATAATAGGTAAATAAAGCCTATCTGTAATATCATTTTACAAGTTTAGAAGGAATTAAAGGTACAAAATAAGATGTGGAGAGAAATCCTAAAACAAATACAAAAAACTATCAAGTTTAGTCCAGGTAAATCATCTTAATTTTCCTCAAGTAATATTTAATCCTCTCCAAGTAATAAGAGTGAAAGGAATGAGGATATTATCCCTTGCACTTCAATTTTTCAAGAGAAACATAACAAAGAAATGAGGATGGAGGAAATCCACAACAATTTAGATTTTTTAGAGCATAAGATGAAGGTAATTGTTGAAAAAGAGAATTGTTGCACTTTAGGGTTTCTAGGTCAACATAAAGAAGATTGCACTTTTGAGGTTATTCCTTGCACTTCAAATCCTTCAGAACAAGGCAATCCTAAAGATGATAAGTCTTACTATGTGCAGTGTGACAATATTGAAGAGATTGATGAATATTAAAGTATTATTAGAAATGAAAAAAAGAGGAAGATCCAAGAATCAAAAAGAAAGAGAAAAAGAAACCCAGAGGGATTTTGATATGGGAAACCAAAATAAAATATCACAAGTGCTAACAAGAAGTGGGGCTAAACCCACAAATAAAAAAAATAACAATGAAAATAATATCTTGGAATATTAGGGGAATGGATAAGAACCTTAAAAAAAGTATTAGAAGTTGTGAGGTTGTTATAGACAATATATTTATAGATATAGAAGTTGAGCAACAAATATTTTAGATATTAGCGGTGTTGAATTTCACCTTGACATAATTTAAATTTAAGAAGGCATATGATATAAAAAGGAGTTGATTGTGGAAACTTAGTAGTTTGAGGAAGATGGAGAATATATTTGATAGAAAGGCAAATGAAGAATATCTTTGATCAAAAGCTAATGATGAATATGATTTAATTAACTTGTTAGAAATGTAAAGAGAGCAATGTAATGTTTTATTTTTGTAATGGGAGTGGCCCCCAATAGAAGCCACACATATCTTATTTAAAAAAATCAAATGATTGTGAAAAGCAGTCCAAAGAAATAAGTTAACCTTTAGGATTGAATAAGGAGTCCAAATCAAATTCCAAGTAATGTTACCTATAGAATTGGGATTGATTATGGACTTATATCCCTTATTTACAATATATCTTCCATATTTGGTAGGAGATCCCCATATGACTAAATTTGTATTTTTAGCATAATATGGAAGTCTTCCAATCAATTGAGATTTAACCATCTCATGTGAGGTAAATTTATAGGAAGACCAAGTTGTTCTTCATTTTTCAACTTCTATTATGCATGATGGAATTAAGAGTTTTAAAATTATTGTCATTTAGACACTCCTATAGTGAAGGCTCTATTTGCAATCTAAAATTTCCTAGAATCTTATGAGAGAGAAATACTTCTTTACCATAGGTGGAAATCCATGAAAATTCTTCTATAATAATGTCTTTGGACTCTTGAATTTCTTTCCAAGTTTTAAATGGTTTTAGAGTTTTTGGATTGACAAAGGTCTCTAGTCTAGTTTTCTCATTGCAATAATTATGCTTCAACACTTGCACCCATCATTTTTAGGGATGAGTAATCATTTTCCAAATCAGTTTTACTTTTAATGCCAAAATTTACCTACTTATTAGATTAATACCCCATACTCCTTTACTTATTTACCAAGTAATGATATCCCACTTGATCAGGATGTATTTCCTTTTGCCATCTTATTTATTCCATGCTTATAAAAATATTCTAATTATTTTCTTCAACTAATTAAGAAAGGATTTTGGTACATGGATAATAGAGTATTGATAGATAGGTAAACCACTGATGAAAACCTTGATTAGGGTCATTATTCCATGGTGTGTGAGCCAAACATTGGACCATACTTCAATTCTCTTTTTTTTTTTTAATAAATTAATTCCATTGGTTATTATTAGTCTTGGTAAAGCTAATAGGGATTTATAAATATTTGAAAGTGATATTAGTATTGCTTTTACAACCCAATGTTCTATCTATCTCTTTGAATTCTTTATTAACTTTTCTAGAGAAATATTTTGTACTTATTGAGGTTTATCTTGTTTCCCTTTGATTCTTGATATGTTTTGAGAACCTTATTCATTATTATGGAAGCCAATTTTGTGGCTTTACTCAATAAGATTAGATCATATACAAATTGAGCATTATTGAAACTTTTGATGGATTGGAAGTCTTAGAAGATTTTTTAAGCCCCTTTATTGTTCTAGTATTTGGGATAGACCTATTGCTAGAATGAACAAATATGGGGAGAGGAGATAAACTTATCTAACTACTTTAGAAGCCTATAATAAGGGAGTGGATTTACCATTAGATAGAGGAGAAATCTAGGTCTTGCAATACATGCTAATATCTATTCATGGAATCCCACCTTGCTAAAAAAATTTAAAATCATGCCAATGATCAATTCTATTGAAATAATTTTCCATATCTACTTTAAGATCCATGTCATTAGGTTTGTCATACCTACTAGAGTGCATTGCTTGAACTACTATGATTCCTTCATGAATCATTGATCCTTTCATAAACCTAGTTTGGTTGGGGAAGATGATTATATCCAACAATGGAAACATTCAATTTTTGGTGATTTTGGATAATATTTTGTACAATATGTTACAAAGAGATATTGGATTGAATATTTGCAATGAATGGACATGTTTTTATTTGTGGATCAAAGCACAAAAGGTGTAGTCAATTCATCCATGTATTTATTGTTTGTTCTTACTTTCATCAATCATCCCTATAAGATCTATCTTGATGATGTTTCAAAAATATTGGTAAAAATTTACATTGAATCCTTCAAGCCAAGATGCTTTATCATGTTGCGTAGAAAATACCACTCCTTTTAGACCCTCCATGGTGATATATTGGATCAACTATTTTTTTCTCTTACTTCAAAGAGTAAGAAATAAAATTTAAAAGTGCTTGTTGACTAGCTACATTGATTTCTCCATATTCGCTCAACAAATATTTGAAGTAATCAAAAATATATTTATCATTTGCTATTAAACCACTTGATATTGTCCCATATTCTATTTTAGGTTTGCTATGGTGTTGTACATATTATTTTTCTATGCTTTCTTATTTTGTGTTTTTGTCACCTTAAACCATATCATTCTAGATTTTCTACGTCATTTATTTTCATCTCTTTCCAGTTTTAATATTTGGTTTGTGAGGTCTTGTTGTTCTTGTATTAACCAATCCTCTTCTCCTATATTTTCCATTATGATTTGAACTTCATTTAGTTTTACTTTTAGTATGGAGTAGGGTGTGTCCTTGGATTTATTTTTGACCCAAATTTTGATTTGCTACTTTAATGTTTGTATCTTTTTGACCCACCTTTGGGCATAGCTTCCATTTGACCTATTATCTTCCCATGATTTATGAAATAACTATTTAATGTAAGTATTTGTAGAAAAAATAGAGTTATATTTGAAAGGGAAGGGTCCTAATTAGCTTATTGTTTAAATTCTAGAAGAACTGGTCTATGGTCAGAATGCCAATTATATAATATTTCTTAAGATATTTTGCTTCTATGAGAAAGTAGTTTGTCATAAATGAGAAATTGATCTAATATTTCTATAATAAAGTTGGATCTAACTATTTTATTAGTCCAAATATATTTTTACCTTGTTATTTGTACATCCATTAAGTTGTGTTGTTTCATGAGATCTACTAGTTCTCTATTTGGGTCTCTTAGAATAAACCTCCTTTTTTTTAGTGGATTTTAAAACTAGATTGAGATCTCCTCCAAATACCCAATTTTCCTACTTGGAGTTAGAATGCATATAAAGTAATGCCTTCCAAAAGTAGTTATTTTTAGTGAGGCTGTTAGGAGCATAAATATTGGTGATAATGTAAACTTGACTAGTATGAGCTTTAAGCACTATTGTTAGCTAGTGCTTTGTAGCCTCTACTAAAATCAACTCCCACTCAGTTTTCTAGGCTATTAAAGCCCCTCAGGAACTCCCCTTGGATGATAAAGCTAAATTATTACACAAGGGTCAACAAAATACCATTGTTGTATTGATTATTTCTAAATACCATTTGGGTTCCTAGACCAAAAGCACATTTGGATTTTCGTGGATGACTAGGTTCTTTGCTCCTATTTTCTTATTTTACTGTCCTAACCCTATTAAATTATAAGTAATAAAATTCATAATTGATAATATGGATAGGAAAAGGGTCAAATTATTATACCTTTTTTTGAAAAATTTCTTTGTTGTCTTCTGAAATATGTCCTTGATTGTAGCTTGCTTCCCTTTTGCTATATATTTTTAATCTTCTATCTCTCTAAGCTCTATGTGTGGAACATGTCCTACTCTATTTTTGGTTTTGGCCATTTGAAAAGAGGTGTTGTCCTCATTTTCTTGTGCATGTGATTCCTATTCTAGCCTTGGGATTTTTTATATTCTTTCTTCCCCATCTTCCCCTATTGAGATGGAGTGCATTGATTCCTCTTCACCTTGCTCTTCTTCTAGGACTAATATTTTTAGTAGAGGGTCTTGTTTGGAGGCTTATTATTTATTTTTAAGAGTAGCTACTATTGTTTCCTCAAAATTTTCTTCCAACGTACTAAATATATTTTGAACTTGCATTTTCTCTTTAAAATTTTGATTTTAGGGATATAGAAATTCTTTCCTCTTTTCCTTTGGACTTTTGTAAAGTCTTATTTTTGTTGTGAAATATTTCTAGAAGTTCCATATTCATGACATTTGGAACAATTGAAAGGAATTTGGTCATGGTCTATATTTTGAGTATGTTGTATCCATTTGAATGATATTGTAATGGATTCTAGTAGCCCCTTCACTAGGTTTCCTTCAACACATATTCAAGATACCATGTAATTTAAATATTTCAATTCCACTTTTATTTATCAATTTTGATCTTATTTCTAGTGGCCTTTAATGTCTCTTCCTTCTAAAAATGCAACAATAGGAAAGGAATATGAACTCATACTCGAAATTTGGAAGGAGTATCTTCCAAGGGGTCAAAGTGAGGATTCCACATATTCATGTATAGACCACAAGGACTAATAAACCATGGACTAGATATAAGAATACGATTTTGTCCTCCTCAAAGGTAAATATGGTGGTAAAAAGAGCCCTTCAACATAGTTTTATTTCTATTTCACCTTTTATCTTAGCTATCCATTCTTTTTCAATCCAACCTTCAATGGTTTTCCCTAAAGATCATGAACCAATAAATAGGCATATAAGAGCCAACATCGAGAGACCATAAATTTATTCTCTAATAGCTTCATATATTATCTCTATCATGAGAACTTCTTCCCATATTTTGATCACTTTCAAATCAACCCTAGAATTTAAGGGATTTTTAGGGCCTTGGTTTATGCTATTAGGGATTTGATGGTTCTAGGTGGGATTACATTTTTTCCCACACATGGATTCTTTGAAGGAATCCATGATTGCCATGAGGAGTAGATAACTAGTATATATATATATATATATATATATATATAAAAGGTAAATAGATAGACAATGTCATTCAAAGAGATTTATTTTAGAAAGGATTGTGAGGAAAAATTTGGGTCTCTTATTTGTAAGTGGGATAGAGTTTGCAAAGAAAACAATATGGATAGATTATAATGTAATTTTTATGAGTTTTAGCTCTTCATCCATGGTGAAAAACTTGCATTTCCAACATTTCAAGCAAGATTTCATTCTATCAAAAATTGAGTCCTAGATCACCTTTAACTCAAGTGGCCCTAATGTAAAACATTGGAACTCTAAATAGGAGATTCAAAGTTTGAATCCAATGGGGTAGAGTTGTAGACTATACTTTGGTAATCAAAGTTTGGTTGGATAAATATATATTGGATAAAAAACATTCTCTATGAGGGCCATATCATATGACTTATGGTCTCATGGATGTTAAAATTAATTTGTGTTTTACCTTTAATTTTACCTCTTCTTTTATTTATCAATAAAAGGAATACCCAAATATATTGATGATTTTTTTTCTTACTTTAACCCCTAAAATAATAACAATCCATTATAAAAATAGTGTAGTGTTAATAAAATAGTTTATAATTTTTGTACTATTAACCAATTGTTCAACAACCTTCTAATACCATGATAATATTGATTTAAACACCATGACCTCACTAACTGAGTGATGACCTAAAATAAAAGTATCTTCAACAAATTGGGGATTAAATACAAAGGTACCATTTGTTTCAACTTGAATGCCTTTGAACTTTCCTCCCATATTTTCCACTAAGAAAGCTCTCCAAAATATCTAAGTAAGAACAATAAGTAGATAAGGAGATAATAGGTCACCTTGGAAGTGTCCACAATATGATTTAAAGTATATAGTGAGGGATCAATTTACCAAAATAGAATATTTTTAATAGCTATGTTAACATTTAATTCACTCATACCAACCTTGATCAAAACCAAAATTTCTAAGAACATCATCTAGAATACTATAACACAACTTATTGTATGCTTTATTCATATCTAATTATACAAGCCTACTTGGATTTTTCATGGAATAATGAAAATATGTGGCCTCTTTTACAATGATTATACCATCAATAAATTGTTCATCACAAACAAAACCACAACATTTATCTAAAATAACATAATTTGAAGTGCTTTTAAAACTATTTATCATCATTTTTGAAAATATCCTATAAATTATAATACAAAGGCTTATTTGATGAAAACTATCAAAATATTTTTCCTTATTTCTCTTGGAAAAAATGCAATAAAAGTGTCATTTATCAAATTTATTATGTCCTTATTTTTCCTAGCCCCTTCAAAAAAAACAAACTTGTCACTCTTCAAAAAATCCCAAAATAATTGAAAGAAAATTATAGGATATTTATTAGGGTTAGGTGCCTTGTTAGGGTGGAATAAGAAAAATCCCTTCTGAAGCCCCTCCATAAAGATATTCCTAATTGAACATTCATTCTATATTTGTATGATAATGGATGGAATATTTTATAAAATCTCACATTGAGCCTCCTTATCTTACCCAAATTTTGATAGAATATATTTAAAATAACTAATTGCTTTGTTTCCAATATCTTTTTTCCCTCAATGTTGCTTCTATCTAGAGTTGAAATATTTTTTCTTCTATGAAAAGGTAAATCTATTTTGGTTGTAACATAATTTTTTTTAGATATTTCTATTCACTTCCTTAAGCCATCTCTCCCTAGATTTTTGGGACCAATATAACTCTTTATTTTTAATATATTATGAGAATAAAAAAAAAGTAATTGGTTTTCTTGTACATAAGTTTCTTGGTCCATTGTATTTATTTTTACTATCTTTTATAAATTTTTGAGCTTCAAAATATTTTTCTAATTTGTTTTAACTATGTTGCCAAAATATTTGTCATTCCAAATCTTCATTTTTCCCTTTATATATTTCATATTTTGAACAATCCTATACACAAATGATCCTTCAAACCTTGCTTTATCACACACTAACATAACCATCTCAAAGAAATTAAGGGTCCATTAAGATTGAAATTGAAATGAATTTGGATAGCTAAAATTGAGTAGACCACATCTCAAGAGAATGGGTATTTGATCTAATGCTACTTACAATACAATATTTTGAATAAATTGTATACTTTGTTTGAAAATATGTTTTACATAACATTATTCTAATATAATATTCTTATCATATGAGTTTTCCTTATGCATATATTATCCCATTTAGATTGAAATCATGAGGCAATAATACCAGAAAGGACTTTTAAAATTTATTAATGAATCAAAATCCTTCGTTGATTTAGACCATCCAAGAATAACATCATCCTTATTTGAAGGAGATAGAACTTTGTTAAAGTTTCCACAAAGAATACATAGATCACAATTATGAATTATTAACGAATATTGAATTAAATAAACTAATGCCCTTCCAACATCTTTCATTAGGAGTATTTATAGTTAGAGCATGTAATTTTATAACTCAACTTCGATATTTTTCCTATTTATCTTTAAAAATATAAGAAGCCTAATAATTTTTTACTTATACAATTGTCCATCCCATTTATATTTATCCTATATTATTACAATTTCTCTTGAAATTCCTATAGTAGAAACTACTAGACAAGCCCTCATCTTCCAATTTTGTTAGTGCATGCTTACATTCCTAACTACTTATTTTAATTTATTTATTTTAAATAAGATCAACCTAGTAATTCCTTAATAAATAATTCTTAGGAGTCTTATTTATGCCCTTAATATTTCAAAATAACATTTTCAACATTACATTTTATTCTTATATTTATAATTAATCCCATTTCTTTCTAACACTAATGACTTTTATTTTCTATTTTTCTAAATTTATACCCCTCTTATGTTCCTTTTTTTTTTTTTTTCTTGCATTGGGATTATTCCTCTTCTTTTTACATTCCCTCTAACACTTTCATCCTCAATCTCATTCATTTTTATAGGCTGTTCAAAATGAGATTATCATCTCCATTTTTATTCTTCCCTAAAGAATCGAAAATGCAAGGAATAGCCTCATAAATAAGTTTTATTTTAAATATACCCTACATAATCTAAAGTTCATGGATAATTCTGCATAGTACTTACTTTATTATGCTACCTTGAAAGCAACAATTTTTTTATATATATCTGCCATACTTTATACTACTTTCATTTTATTTCAAAGAGATAATGTTATACTTCTTGAGGAAATTAATATGATTTACATGGACCCAAATATACCTATTTTTCCTCATTTGTTTTAGAACTTGCATCCATATCTTCCTTCACATCTTTAATTCCTTTTCAACTTGAGCTTACACATTATAGTTCCCTTGTATCCTTCTTTGTCTCTTTTAATAGTTGAACAATGTGAATTGTGATAGCCTTTGTCATCTAAGAATGTAGAGGGTAATTTTTTTTTCTACATTTTTAGGATTGAAAAATCCTCTTTTATCTTGAAGTTTGCCTCATAACTAAAATTTGCCATATCTTTCTCCATAATTTTCACTTTGCAATTTCTTAAATGTATTCAGCCTTATCACACTTGTGTCATTGGAATACTATGTTTTCATATTCCACTTACTAATTATGTTTTATTTATTGAAATTTAATCTTAGTGCATTATGAATAAGGTTTTGAAATATCCATGACAACACATATCTAGTTATATATAGTATGCTTTCACTCCTTAATAGTTTTTCCATCCTGAATGAACTCATGTTGCTAATATTATTCAAATATACTTATTGATGTTATTATATGGAAATCCAAAAAAGTTAACCTACACTTGAATTATTTTTTATAATTTCTAGGTTCATCTAAAAATTTATTCCCCATGGTTTAAAATATAGGGTGTCTATCCCCTAAAAATAGGTTACAATCCATCATTTTATCTATGATTTTAAAACTAGATAAGATGTTTAGGAAGAATAATCTTAGAATATATTTCATGGAATAATATGAATTAAATCCTTTATCATGATCCTTATTGGTAAGATTTTTCATATGATGGACTTATGAATTGTTATGTTGTTTTGAAAATAGATTAAATGACATTATGTTGATTATTTGTAGTGTATGATTGGTTTATTTATGATTATGGTTCTGTTGATAGTCTGCATTTATCTGCATGGTTGCAGGAATATGAATCCTTTAGACATAGTGGATGAGGGAGTCGCCACTGAGGATGAGAAAGAAGGAAAATATGAATGAAGATCCATAATAGTTTTAATGATGATTTAATATTAATTACAATTTTAAGTAATTAATTATGATTAGCTTTAATTAGATGATTTTATTATTTAGCCTATTTTTGTAAAATAGGAAATTGAGTTGGAATTGGGTGACAAAGACCCCTTACAAACTAAGGGAGAAGAAATAGCATCTTCCCATTAGAATAAAATAATAGTTTACCAAATTTATCCCTCCTCCAAATGAAGGGATGAGGATTGGTAACTTTGCTAATGTGAATTTAATATTGATTAAATTAAGGCATCTTACTATTTCAATAGTAGACCTTTTGAATTAGGGGAAAGAACCAAAAAGAGAAAGGGCTAATGTATTAGGACTCCCCTTCAAATTGATGGAGGAGGAAGGCCTAAACGGTGGCTAGGAAAGGTCCAAATTTTAAAAAGATAATATAATGAAGGAAATCTCATTTCTTAAAACACCTTTCAATAAAGGAAATAAAATATTATAATAATATATAATATAATATAATATTATTATTAATATTATAATATTATAATATTGAGCCACCTTCATGACTCATAAAGGAGGAGAAAACCTTTTTGAAAACCTTCTCCAAATCAAGGGAGGAGAGAAAAAGGGGGCCATAAAAGAGGATCTTTCAATAATTTAAAATTGTTTCATCTTTATGACTCATAAATGGAGAAATTAATAGTTTAATTAAGTAGTTCCTTTGGATTAGGACTCTACCTCTCAAGGTGGAAGTGTTTGAATCAAATTGAAACTCTAGGAGGAGTTTCACTATAAATGAGCATAGAAGAGCTTAGTTGAGAGTTAATTAAGCACAAGGGGAAGACTAGGCTAAGCAGAGCATGAGGAGGACTTGGAGGCTAGCATGAAAGGATAAGCATGAGGAGGTAATATTGGAAGGTAACATTGAGAGTATTAGAAGGATTCATGGAGGCTAGCATGAGAAGGCTAGGAGGAGGACTTGAAGGCTAGAAAGGGAAGAAGGAGACCTATCAAAAGAGAAGGAGAATTTAGGTGGACTCCTTTCATTATTTTAATTTTCTCCTAATTGCTTTCATATCTAAAGGATTGTCTTTCCTTCTATGCTTTGAATTTTTCCCATTAATACATGCTTTGTCTTTGAGTAACTAGGTGATATAGAATATTTTCTCCTTTAATACATGCTTTTTATGTGATTACTTTCAAAAGCTTAGTAAAGAATAATTTCTTTAGAGGATGGATAGACTCCATTAATGGTGGATTTTATGCTCTATTTATGTAATATGGGATTTAGTTTGTTTAACCTATGGTATTAACAGTTGATTTTATAGCCAACGTTGGATGAATCCTTTTGAAGGCTATGATTAAACCATTTGATTACCAACACCCTTTTGATTCTAGATTTTCCTTTTGGGATTATGCTTAAATAAGTTGAAATCATTCGTTGAGGATTTAAGCTAAGGATTAAGTTAATCCTCTTTCTAATGATTGATTAAACATGATTATGTTTAATTAAGAGATTAAGATAAATAATATCCTCTTTAATTATTAATTAAGAGAAAGATAATTAATCCTTCTCTATGATTAATTAAGATAATTAATCTCCCCTTTTGGAATAATTAGAGATTAAATGGACTAATCTCTTCTTTTGGAATAATTTGAGATTAAATGGATTAATCTCCCCTTTTGGAATAATTAGATATTAAGTGGACTGATATCTCTTTTTGATTAACCTCCTCTTGGATTTACTAAGAGATTAAGTGGATTAATATCCCTTTTGATTTAATGAATGCATATTATTTTTAAAGGCAAGTTTTATTATATTTTGGAAGATGAAACTAGGTTTTACTTACATATGAGAAGGTTTTTTTTGTAATAAAAATATTTAATGAATATGTATGACTTAAATGAATGTATTTATGTTTCCAAATGATACGATTAAGTACTTGATTCTATGCTTAACTTTTTGTTAAGAAAAGATAGATTGTCTAAGAAAAGTATGGGTTTCTCTTAAAGTGTCCATTAAAAATTAAATGAATGTATAAGAGAAGTAGGGGCTTATATTAGTATGTCATTTAGTCATGGTTTGCTTATTTAATGGATGTAGTCATTCATAGATAGAATTGTTGGAGTTTTAAACTAATGATAGAATTGTGGAAGTTCTAAGTTATGATAGAATTGTGGAAGTTCTAAACTAATGATAGAACTGTGGAAGTTCTAAAATGATGATATAACTATGGAAGTTCTAAACTAATGATAGAATTGTGGAAGTTCTAAAATGATGATAGAACTTTGGAAGTTCTAGGTTTTTGATTAAAAAGCTTTGGGAAAGAATGAACGTGGAGTTCATTCTTAAAGGGATTATAGGGTCCCTTCTTGAAATTTATTTTATACAATATGATATGAACGTGGAGTTCATTATTGAAGGGATTATAGGGTCCCTTATTGAAATTTATTTTATACAATATGATTGTTGAAAACATGATATCTTGTTCAATGAAAACATGTTGTTACTGAATATATTTGGAAAGAATGGCATTCTTTTGTAAGATAAAGAATTGTGGAAATTATTATGTAATATATGGATGCTTTTGGAAAATAGAATTGTGGAAATTTCTTAAATTGATTGTACTAGAGAAAATTATGATTATACAATGAAAATATATCTTTGAGTCTAGGTTTTTCCCTTAGGGGTTTTCCTAGGATAAATGTGGTGTTATCTTTGATACTTGCATATACTATTTTAGTTTATTATATGCTCTTTAATGAAATTTTATTAATATGAAATATGCATAGTCTTTTGCTAATATGGAATATGAATAAATCCATGTCTTGTTTATATGATGTAAATAGTATTGCTACATAAAGATGAAGATGGATATCTAATGTAAAGATTTAGAATTATGAAATATTTACTTTGAGATATTTTTATAAGTGTAGTTATATAATGGAATTGGTATATTCTTTATATTGCTTATATCGAGAGCCTTTTGGACTTGTGTATATCTATATTATGCAATATTAATATTACATGCATTGATTAATAATTTAAGAAATTGATAGACTTCTCATAAGTTATGTAATTTCCTTGCTCATAATTAGAGATGTTCCTTGAATATTCTCACTTAAGAATAGATATTGTGGTTAGATATATTAGAGGTTAATAATGCAAGTAGAGACTATTAATACATTATAAAACCTAAAACATGATGTTTCCATTACTTGAGGGGAGTTGTGGTAGGCAACACTCAAGTCTTCCTGCATTTGATTACTCTGGGTGGCATAGCCCAAAGGGTTCCCAAAAGTGGGTTAGCTTTAGGAAGGTCCTAAGTAGGAAATATTAGAAAATATATCCTACCTTAGAGGTATGGAGTAACATCGTAGATTTAGTGTTGGCACTTTGAACGGGGAGGATCGGGTGGCTAAGCTATTTATCACGGGGAGTGGTAAATACCTTAATTAGCTAGTTTAGTAATTAAGCACTAAACACTATATAACTCACCATGGAGGTTTATATATCTATGATTCAAGACATTATGCTTGGATACATAAGTTTATATAGGATGTGGCCATAACCTGACCAGTTGAGTGTCATCTGCAATGACTAGTCTCAGTTGTGGTAAAACTAGGAATGAAAAAGAAATTAGAAATACATCTAACAATATTCTAGGTGGTGTAGCTTAGGATGGGTATTTTATACATATATGTGAACTTTATCTAATGAAATTAACATGTGTTGTTAAAAAAAATTATTAGTCTACCAATAGGGTTTAGTTAATATTGTGGTTGTTACAGTTGGTATTAGAGCTAGGCTAGCAAATGGACGTTAGTATAAGGTCCAATATAGTAAAAGTATGCTAGTAAAAGAACCAAAGGCTGGTTCAAGATTAAAGGTTGCTCAATTTGAGCTTAAGGTTACTTAAAAATTTAATAATAATGTTTCAATTGTTAAAGCTCTAGGTCATAGGACCAAAAGCCATGAATAAGCTAAAGATTGCTTAAAAATTGATCCTATGAAAGATAGCTTTATTTTGATATGGAAATTTATGTGAAGCAAGAGTGACCATCATTATTAGGTGAGTGATAATGTATAAGCTTACCTAGGAGTAGTATCTTGCATGGAGCAAGAATAACCATAACCATTATTAGATGAATGATAATGAGAAAAGTTAGTTCGTAGGGATAAAGAACTAACTATAAATAACTAAACTCAATTTTTTTTAACCCTATTCATTATAGAATGAATAATTAAGTGCAATAATATTGAGATGGCACCTTGTAGGTAGGTAAGCATAACCTATATCATTGTCAGTAGAGTGATAATGATCAGAATTAAAAATGGCACCTAAGGATAAGGTGTATAAATAGACTTGTACAGGATAAATTGATGGAATTATATGATGAGACATCAAATGGGTTAAAATACCATAAATGTGGGACACACATGAAGAAATAATAGGATTTCAATCACGTGGATAAATGTTGTAGCCTTGGATGACTTACAAGAATGATGTATCCCAAGTTAATTAATATGAGAACGATAATGGGTGACATAAGAGGAATAAGGCGACTCGAGATGATTGAGATGTGATCCATGGAGGATGAATGTGGAAACTCAAGACGTTCAATATTTGATTGACTAGACAGTTGAGCTTGACGATAATAAAAGGAATAATTCAAATTGTTAATTATGTAGCTTCAAATATTGAGATGAAAACTTGGATTTTTATTCATTCAACTTCGAAGGGAGGAAATATTTAACCTATCAATTTACATGAAGTATAATACAATTATACTTATATTAGGGTTGTCATTATTGAGTTTGAATGTATTTGTAGCAAGTCCCATAGTATACTTCATGATCATATTACTACTGATTGCTGACCTACTGATGAATACACTTTAAGAAGAGAATATGGCTTATGGTGGCAGTGGATCCAGTAGGGAGGTAATGTAGAGCTGAATAAAATAAGGTCATTAAGATTTGTAATACCAGATCACACATTTAGAGCAATATTTAAAAATATGAGAGATATGTTGAATAATGATGATTGGCAATGGTTGAGAGTGATAGGATTGGAAGGAGCTACACATCTAGAGTCGATGCATGTAGATAGATGTTATCTATCAACATTGATTAAAATATGGGATCCCAATAGGGGGAATTTATAGTTACCCATTAGAGATATGACCATCACTTTGGAAGATGTAGATATGGAGGAAGTTGGTGAAACAACTAGAAAAACAACAAAGGCTATTGGTAGTGAAGAGGAGCTTCCTAGATGATATGTACATTATTGGGTAGAGATAGAAGCATGTCCATCATATTGTCAAGAAGATGATGGATGGTATTTTATGATGGATGGAATGTATGAGGTAAAGTATTTAAGGAAGAAAATTTGACAACTAGAATCATAACAATTAGATAAAGGAGGCTTGTGGGTACAAGAAAAGATTATACTTAAGGCTGAGAGAGATGTCATCATAGTAGAGTGATATAGGATCTATATGGAAGTAGCACAAAGGAATAACTAAAGAGCAATAATAGTGATATCCATACAAACAGAGAATGCACAACTACAATAAACAAGGGAAGAATACAAGACTGCATTCTTGGTATCATATTTTGATGCATTGGTGAGCCATGGTTTGATCATTTTCTCATATACAACTATTAGAGCACAATGTGGGAGTGGAAGGACAAAAAGATAAAGTCAAGCAATGTTATAGGTCAAAGTTCATGCAACTTATAAATTAGCTTCTTAGGTATCTTCTTAGACAACTTCTCAGGTAGCTTCTCAGACAGGAGGATTAGGTCCAACACAAAGTGGTGAAAGGATTAAGATGTAGTGTTCGGGACCACTATGGTATCCAATATGAACATGAATAACATGGGAAGTGCATCCAACTTCTTATCCATATACATAATCAAGTACCTTATCCCTCCACTACTCACACTCTCACCTTGCCATCCATCTCCAAAGATACGACCCATCTTGTGCTCCTTGTTGTGTCCAACCTCGACACGTAACCCCTCCATTGGTATCTTGAAGATGCGATATACATCCTCAAGTGTCATTGTAATCTCTCCAATAGGGAGCTAAAAGGTCACCCTCACCAATACAATAATGATATAAAATAACAATAAGTAAAGTAATAGACAGAGATTACACAAATTAGATAAAATTCTTTATTATTGTGGGTGGATCTCAAATGTTACAATCAATATGCCCCAAATTTGGGGTGTTACAATGCTTATGTTGATACAAAAAATATTGATTACTAAGGTTCTCTGAAACCCTAGTTGAAAATAATGGTTGGTGTCTTCGCGCTTGTCTGATCCCAACGAGGTTGCGGGTGGGCTTGTGTATCTAAGATAGGTCCACCCTAGCTTCAAAAGTCGCCAAATGTATTATTCCTATACTTGCACACAGTAAAAAATAACAAATATTAGTAACACCTATGAGGGATCCACTACGTGAGACCCTTAGAGTAAAATCACTAAACCTATATACTATAATAAAATTGTAAATAAAGCATAAGAATATGAAAATAAATGCACAAAATTATTACCTTGTCTATAAACCTTATATTTTTGTTTCTACATACGTAAATGATGCCAGTGATAGTTGTAAAGATGCCTTAATAGGACCCGAGGTCTTTAGGGCTACATATATGGTGCATGAGATGCCCACGAGTGCTCAACTAGCTCTGGTGGGTCCTCAGCTGGCTCTAGCTCTGGTGGGCACCCGATTGACACTAGTGAGTGCTTAGATAGCTTGAGAGGAAATTCAAGGATTGATGAGAGTGATGCAAAACCAAATATGGTTCACGTAGGAAGGGCAGTGTCAGAAGTAGAGGGATGTGAACTATGGTAATGGAGGTGAAGATGGAAATAAGGGGAGGCTTAGAATCTAGAAATCACTTTAGGATTCAAAAGAATGCTTAGGATTTTAGGGGTATTCAAGGATTAAGGAACTTAGGACTTCTTTGAACTTAGAAATTAGGGTCTGAGTCATCAAAATGACTCCTCTTTTATAATATTCCCTTAGACATGTTAGGGTTTTGATGACACAATTTGAGTGATCGAGATTAAAACATGAGGAAGGGTGGATATTAAATCTGGACAAGTGGCATGGATTAAGGTGGATGGATGGTTGATATTAAAACGTGATAGAGGGCTAGGATTAATTCATATATATATATATATTTATTAAATATATATAAATATATATTAACAAATATATATAAATAAATAAATAAATATATATATATATATATATATATATATATATATATATATATATATATATATATATATATATATATATATATATATATAAAGAATAGAAATAAAAATCCTATTCTTAGTTAAGTTTTGACTATACTTAATTGGGTCCTCTCTTTAAGTTGATAAATTATGTCCAAGAATATGAGGTTTATGAACAATAGAAGGTACATAATTCCATATTATGAGAGAATCCTAAGACTAAAATGAGATAAACCTATTCAATTTTAAGTCCTTGAAAAATACTTATAACTATTTTGACCCATAGTCACATTGACTTAATAAACTAAGTCAAGAAAATGCAATCTTAGGATGGCTATTATAGTGAAATTTGGGCCAATATGAAAGAAATACTAGAAAGAACAAGGATTTTTGCATAAGGGATGGACTCTTATGTATTAAAAAAAGGGCACTTATACCCAAAATTAAAAAAATAAGGAGATTGATTATGCAGGAAACACATAGTTCTCTTATTTTACTCATCTTAGAGGGGTTAAGATGAGTGAGAGCATGAAAAAGACCTTCTTCTAGGAAGTTATGAAGAAGAATGTCATTGATTTTGTTGCTCAATGATTTGGAATGAAACCTTATATGGAGTAAGTGTGACCATTGCTATTATCAACGGATGATAATACTTTTGGAATGACACCTTACATGGAGTAAGTGTAGTCATTGATATTATTAGTGGATGATAATATTCTTGGAATGACACCTTATGTGGAGTAAGTGTAGTCATAGATATTATCAACGGATGATAATACTTTTGGAATGACATCTTACATGGAGTAAGTGTAGTCATAGATATTATTAGTGGATGATAATATTATTGGAATGACACCTTATGTGGAGTAAGTGTAGTCATAGATATTATCAATGGATGATAATATTCATGGAACGACACCTTACATGGTGTAAGTGTGACCCTTGATACTATCGATAGATGGTTAAGAAGAAGATCTTCTTAGAATTCATGGTTAGCTAGTCAGGATGAAGTTGAAGTTAGACCTTGATGAGATAATTTGAAAAAATCCAATAGATACTACAAGGGTAGGCAGAACAATAAAAGAATGTTTTATTTTATTTATCTTATTGACCCATGTTACAATACAAACCTGGCCTTTGGCTAGAGTAAGAAGCTGGGAAAAACCTTGGGCATTGGTTGTTATGTCTTGAAACATGCCCCAAAGATAGAGGTGAACAAAACCTTTACCATGACTGAGACATGGCAAAACATAAATATCTACGGACCAGAGCAATATGTCACTTGAACATTGAGTGGTGGTCAAGTTTAATAACGTGTTGTGTGCTATTTAAATAATGGTTTTTACCACAACACAATGTATGTCGCATTATTAATATCCACATATAAGAACCGATGTGAAAACATTAAATGGTTCAAGATATACATGATAAGAATAGATCTTATGGGATCTTGTGAAGACAAATGGTTGAGAAAATATCTGTGGAAGTATTAACAAATATACTAGATTTAATTTAAAACCCAATCGCTGATTTTGGCTTCATCATAGTCTTTAACCACTCCATATTGTTAATTATTTATCATAGTTTGGTGAATAGTAGTACGTTTTCATGGAAAGGATATTTGGAAAAGATTGATACAATCGTATTCTGATCTAATTTGCTATGTGTAATACTTTGTGTTCTTATTTTAGGGAGTGCATTCATTGAGCATATTATAGCCTTGGTAATAATTTTATGGTAGAGTTTTTGATATATATACTTTAAAGAAACAAGTACTTAGAGACTACTTATGTTCACGTCTTTTCCTCCCACTATTGGAACCATTGGTGAATCAAGTGGAAGAGCTAAGTGAACCCTCCACTTCTTGTGGGTCTTAAGTGGTGTACCTTAGACTCTTTTGAGGATCTCACTTGATATCTATGTCTCTTGAGGTATGATCCTAACATAATTCTAGTAATAGTCAATAAGTTGACTAAGGATGTATACTAGGGGACATCAAGGATGATGCACTGGTGGTGGCAAATATATTTTCCAAAGAGAATTTTAGGATATATGGATATCCTAAAGTGAGATTTATGACATTATTCTTTTTCTTTGATGACACTTGTTTTCTATGAGGTTAACTCATGATAAGGGTCATCAAGTCATAGGTTGGAAATCCTTTGTGAGATATTTTGATAAACCTAGTTGAATTTAGACTTGTTGTGTCTAAACTATTATGGAAATATGATTTTATATCATCTCTATGAAAATAAAACAAAACAATGTTGAACAATGTGCCACTTGTGGAAAAATGAGGTTATGAAAACCTATGTTCATATATGCTTTGTATTGCAGGCAAACATAGAGGATTGTGTTTATTTTAAGGGGGGTGGTATGTCATGAAACTCCCTTGGTAAGATTTTTCAAATTATGGACTTATGAATTGAAGTGTTGTTTTGAAGATAGATTAAATGGAATTATGTTGATGATTTGCAATGTATGATTAGTTTATTTAAGAATATGGTTATGTTGATAGTTTGCATTAGTCTGCATGGTTGAAGGAAAAAGAATCCTTTGGATAGAGTGGATGAGAGAGTCACCACTGAGGATGAGAAAGAAGGAAAATATGTATGAAGATCCATAATAATTTAAATGATGATTTAATATTAATTACAAGTTTAAGTAATTAATTATGATTAGCTTTAATTAGATGATTTGAAAATTTAGACTATTTTTGTAAAATAGGAAATTGAGTTGGAATTGGGTGACAAAGACCCCTTACAAACCAAGGGAGGATAAAGAGCATCTTCCCTTTGGAATAAAATAATAGTTTACCAAATTGACCCCTACTTCAAATGAAGGGAGGAGGATTGGTAACTTTGTTAATGGGAATTTAATATTGATTTAATTAAGGCATCTTACTATATCAATAGTAGACCTTTTGAATTAGGAAAAAAGGGCCAAAAAGAGAAAGGGCTAATGGATTAGGACTCCCCTCCAAATGGACGGAGGAGGAAGGCCTAAATGGTGGCTAGGAAAGGGCCAAATTTAAAAAGATAATATAATAAAGGAAATCTCATTTCTTAAAACACCTTTCAATAAAGGAAATAAAATATTATAATAATATTACTAGTATTATAATAATATATAATATAATCTATTATATTATTTATATTATAATACTCAGCCATATTCATGACTCATAAAGGAGGAGAAAACCTTTTTGACAACCTTATGCAAATCAAGGGAGGAGAGAAAAAGGGGGGCCATAAAAGAGGATCTTTCTATCATTTAAAATTGTTTCACCTTTATGACTCATAAAGGGAGAAATTAATAGTTTAATTAAGTGGTTCCTTTGGATTAGGACTCTACCTCCCAAGGTTGAAGTGTTTGAATCAAATTGAAACTCTAGGAGGAGTTTCACTATAAATGAACATATAAGGGCTTAGTTAGGAGTTAATTAAGTACAAGGGGAAGACTAGGCTAAGTAGAGCATGAGGAGGACTTGGAGGCTAGCATGAGAGGGTAAGCATGAGGAGGCAATATTGGAAGGCAACCTTGGGAGTATTAGAAGGATTCATGGAGGCTAGCATGAGAAGGCTAGGAGGAGGACTTGGAGGCTAGAAAGGGGAGAAGGAGGCCTATCGGAGGAGAAGGAAAATTTAGTGGACTCCTTTCATGATTTTAATTTCCTCCTAATTGCTTTCATATCTAAAGAATTATCTTTCCTTCTATGCTCCAAATATTTCCCATTAATACATGCTTTGTCTTTGAGTAACTAGGTGATATAGAATATCTTCTCCTTTAATACATGCTTTGTATGTGATTACTTTCAAAACATTAATAAAGAATAATTTATTTAGAGGATAAATAAACTCCATTAATGGTGGATTATATGCTCTATTTATGCAAAATAGGGTTTAGTTGGTTTAACCTATGGTGTTAACAATTGATGTTATTGCCATAATTGGCCGAATATTTTTGAAGGCTATGATTAAACAATTTGATTACAAACACCCTTTTGATTCTAGATTTATATTTTGGTATTATGCTTAAATAAATTAAAATCATTTGTTGAGGATTTAAGCTAAATATTAAGTTAATAATATTTCCAACGATTGATTAAATAGGGTTTTGATTTATTTAAGAGATTAAGATAAATAATCTGCTCTTTAAGGATTATTTAAGAAAAATATAAGTAATAATTCTCTATGATTAATTAAGATAAATAATCTCTCCTTTTGGAATAATAATATCTTATTTTGGAATAATTTGAGATTAAATGGATTAAGTTCCCTTTTGGAATACTTAGAGATTAAATGGACTAATCTCTTCTTTTGGAATAATTTGAGATTAAATGGATTAATATCCCTTTTTGGAATAATTAGAGATTAAGTGGATTGATCTCCCTTTTTTATTAACCTCCTCTTGGATTTACTAAGAGATTAAGTGGATTAATCTCCCTTTTGATTTAATGAATGCATATTTTTTTGAAAGGCAAGTTTTATTGTATTTTGGAAAATGAAACTTGGTTTTCCTTACAAATGAGAAGGTCTTGTTTTGTAATAAAAATAGTTAATGAATATGGATGACTTAGATAAATGTATTTATGTTTCCAAATGATACAATTAAGTGCTTGAATATATGCTTAACTTTTGGTTAAGAAAATATAGATTGTCTAAGAAAAGTATGGGTTTCTATTAGAGTGTTCCTTAGAAATTAAATGAATGTCTAAGAGAAGTAGGGGCTTCTCTTAGTATGCCATTTAATCATGGTTTTCTTATTGAATGGATGTAACCATTCATATATAGAATTGTGGAAGTTCTAAACTAATGATAGAATTGTGGAAGTTCTAAGTTATGATAGAACTATGGAAGTTCTAAATTAATGATAGAACTATGGAAGTTATAAAATGATGATAGAACTATGGAAGTTATAAACTAATGACAGAACCATAGAACTTCTAAAATGATGTTAAAACTATGGAAGTTCTAGGTTTTTGATAAACAAAATATTTGGGAAAGAATGAACGTGGAGTTCATTATTGAAGGTATTATAGGGTCTCTTCTTAAAATTTATTTTATACAATATGATATGAACATTGAGTTCATTATTGAAGGGATTATAGTGTCCCTTATTGAAATTTATTATATACAATATAATTGTTGAAAATATGATACCTTGTTTTATGAAAACAGGTTGTTACTGAATACATTTGGAAGGAATGGTGTTCTTTCATGACGTAAAGAATTGTTGAAATTATTATGTAATATATGGATGCTTTTGAAAAATGAAAATGTGGAAATTCCTTAAATTTATTGTATTGGAGAAAATTATGATTATACAATGAAATGATATATTTGAGGCTGGGTTTTTCCATTACGGATTTTCCTAGGATAAATGTGGTGTTATCTTTGATACTTGTATCTACTGTTTTAGTTTATTGTATGCCGTTTAATGAAAGGTTATTAATATGAAATATGCATAGTATTTTTCTAATATGGGATATGAATGAATTCATGTCTTATTTATATGATGTAAATATTATTGCTCCTTGAAGATGAAGATGGATATCTAATGTAAGGATTTGGAATTATGAAATAATTACGTTGAGATATTTTTAAAAGTGTAGATATGTAATGAAATCGGTATATTCTTTATATTGCTTAGATGGAAAACCTTTTGAAATTGTATATATATATGATGCAATATTAGTATTACATGCATTGATTAATAATTTAATATATTGATAGACTTCTCATAAGTTATGGAATTTCCTTGCTCATAATTAGAGATGTTCCTTTAAGGTTCTCATTTAATCATAGATATTGTGGGTAGATATATTAGAGGTTAATAATGAGATTATATACTATTAATGCATTATAAAACCTAAAACGTGATGTTTCCAATACTTGAGGGGAGTTGTGGTAGGCAACACTCAAGTATTCCCACATTTGATTACTTTGGGTGGCATAGCCCAAAGGGTTCCCAAAAGTGGGTTAGCTTTGGAAATGTCCTAAGTGGGAAATCTTGGACAAGATATCCTACCTTGGAGGTATGGAGTAACATAACAGGTTTGGTTTTGGCACCTTGAACGGGGAGGATCGGGTGGCTAAGCTATTTATCACGGGGACTGGTAAATACCTTAATTAGATAGTTTAGTAATTAAGCACTAAACACTAGATAGATCACTGTGGAGGTATAGTTATCTAGGATTAAAGGCATTATGCTTAGATCCATAAGTTAATACAGGATGTGGCCATATCCTGACCACTTGAGTGTTATCGACAATGACTAGTCTTAGTTGTGGTATGACTAGGAATGAAAAGGAAATTTGAAATGCATGGGTATTTTATACATCTATGTGAAATTTATCTAATGAACTTAACATTTTTAAAAGAAAAAATTATTACTCTATCAATGGGGTTTAGTTAACATTGTGGTTGTTACATCCCCATTTGCACTTAATCTAATTTTAAATGTTAAAAAATCTTGAATAGTATCAATGGAACTTAAATACTAACTCTTTGTTCTTAAGGAGGATTATGCCATGCTCAATAATTTCATTGTGAATAATAACTTCTTGTGATAGATGATATCTTCCTCTTGTCTTCAACTAGGTCATCCATACTTCTAGCTAGAAAATCCTTACTTCTAGTTAGGATTTTAAAAATAACTTTTCTTCCATGCTACATAGATTTTCCTTATATATATATATATATATATATATATATAATTTCCCTAAATAATTAGAATAATAGAAGGTGAGGTTCACTTCTTTCTCACACTTGCTCCCACCTTGCAATCACTTTCTTCTTGGAAAATCATTAAGAGATCTTCTAGTGGTGCAATTTTAGGCTTACTTTAAAATTTTAAGAGTAAAATGTTAAATTTTAAAATCATTTTATATATAAATAATAAAATTATAGCTTCAATACTTTAAGCATTTCTATTAATTTAAATCTTGTAAATTTATTCATTATTATAATATCAAATTGTGGCTAATTAGTGTTATAATATGAACTATAAATCTAGCTAATCTAGTGTTTAGTTTAATATACCAATACATAGTTGACATACAACAATATATAGTGGATATTGCATACAATGAAACACATATGCTATTATTTTTGTCTTCTTTCTTACTATTCTATGCTAGAATAAATGAAATAATAATGGTCCTTCTAAATATCAACCAAGAATAAGGAAACATCTAAATTACCAATATGGAGATGCAAATGTTATTAGAATGCAATAATTTCAATTCACAATAATCAATCCATAGGTCTTAGTTAGTATGTGACTCTTGTTTATTATCCCATAAGCTTCTAACATGTGTAAATTTGAAAATTGTATTCCTTAAATATTGAAAAATAAAACTAACTAATTAAAATGTAACAAATGAGAATTACCACTACTCTAATAGAAACATGAAAATTAGGTTTGTAAAGAATATTATACCAATAAAAATATCACAAGTAAACTTGGGAAGACTATCAGACTAATGAGAAAGTCACTAGTAAAGGATGACATGAAATATAATTAATGTTGGTTTGTTCAAATATATTTCTTTTTTATTTGTGTAAATGAACAATAAAAAAGGTAGGTGAGATTAGTAGAGTTAGGTTCACTTGAATTAATAGAAATTCATAGTAAAATGTATATACACCCCTTGCTACAAGGAACTCATGAGAAATATAATTAATGTTAATAATTGACATTTTGAAATATCAACTCAATAATCTCATCATCAAAATCAATTCATAAAATGTACATTATAATACTATGATGAGATCTAGCAAAAATATCAAAGTATCATAAGTCTTAAAAGGATCCAAACAATGACCTCTATGATGAGATTATATGGAGGTCTTGAGACATCAATTTAGTTACATTTTATTTTTTAATAAGCTATGGGTGGCTTCTATTGAGGGTCACTCCTATTAAAATAACAAAAGAGTACGTTACTTTCATTACATTTCCATTAGGTTAATTAAAAAAATATTTATCAAATATAATTTTTATTTTCCTTTCTATCAAAGGTATTCATTATCTTCCTCAATCAACTATATTTCTATAATCAAATCCTTAAAATTACTAAGAGATAAAATCTCACTCATTTAATTACCTTCTAAAATTTGAATTTTGTCAAAATGAAAATTAATATCCCAAATGACTAAAATATTTGCTTCTTGGTTTCCATATTTATAAAAATGTTTGTTATAACAACCTATCAATTCCCTAATGTTTTTTTTAGGGTTCTTATTCATGCCTCTAATATTGCAAGATATTATTTTCACCTTCACTTGCTTTTATTTGTGGGATTAGTTGTTAACACTTGTGATATTTGCTTTTGCTTTGCCATATCAATATCCCTTTGAGTTTACTTTTCTCTTTGTTTTTATTTCTTTGGCTTTCCTCACTTTTTTTAAATTCCCTATGAACACTTTCATCTTCATAAATCTCTTCAATTTTTGTTTACATGGTCATTATGAGACTTATCATCTATATGTTTGCTTACTCTAAAGGATCTGAAGTGCAAGTAAAAATCTCAAAAGAATTTTCTTCTTTATGTTATCTTGAAAACCTTAAAGTGCATAGATACTTCTCCATAGAAATTACCTTCTTATGTTGTCCTAAAAACGCTAATCCTCATTTTATTTATTATGCTTCCTTGAAATCCTCAAGTGCAATGGATAACCTCTATACTACTCTTATTTCTATAGACAAGAGAGGATTTTACAGTTGTTTTGGTAAATGAAGATAAATTATCTAAAACAAAATTGACCTCTTTCACCCTCTTTATTTAAAATTTTTTCCCCACATCTTCTTTTGCACCTTTAATTCCTTCTAAATTTGAAATTGCACATTGTACCTTCTCATCCCTTGTATCCTTCTTTGTTTTTTTAACATTTGATCTGAGTGAACTATGGTGGTATTTTCCATTTGATGTTGCATATAGGATTTATTTGCTTCTTCTTATGGAGTGGAATTTGCTTGATTCAATAAAACTTCAACGATATTATAATTTTTGTACTTCATCTTGAATTTTGTCTCATGACCAAGATTTTTTGCCTCTTTTGTCATTAGTTTTTATTCGTAATATTTTGTTTTATGTCTAGTCTCATAATAATTGCAACATAAAAATGCAATATTTTTATCATCCACTTATTAATTACATTCTCTTGATTTAGATATAACTCTAATAGATTGTAGCAAAGGATTTGAAATATCCATAACAACACATATCTAGGTTTATATATGATATTGCTAATGCTTATATGATTCAATATATTGCATTATGGAATAAAGATTTTTTAAATACAATGGATGTCCAAATATGGGATAACAAATTTAAAACAATCCTACAACTAACCTTATCCTCTAGAAAACCTTAGAAAACCATGCATCAAGTGGTTACTCAACTTACATTCACATTATCTATGATATAATAGTTCCTAACATTTCCTTCCTAATTGCATCATAAATTTTAGAGTTTCTTTGAGAGGAAACTTTGAAACGTTTCAATGTTGATATATCCAAGTGGCTTGGTGAAGATGTTTGCACATTGCTCTTGAGTAGGATACAATTTGAGTTAAATGTTATGTTTTTGAACATGTTCATGAATGAAATAGCATTCCATGTCAATGTGCTTGATCCATTCATGGAATAATTGATTATGAACAATTTTTAATACTTTTTGGTTGTCATAGTCTATGGTTGTTGGTTGTCTTGTGGTACTCCCATACTATTTAGCATATGTTTTAACTTTTAATCATATTTCTTCATAGAAGACTCATCCTAATACATAATATTCTGCTTCGATGGAATATTGAGAAACTATTTTTTGTTTCTTGTTTTCCCACGATATAGGTGTAGATCCATAAAATATTACATATCTAGAGGTGGATTTTTTATCATTAATGCATCCTGTATAGTTTGCATCTATATAGCCTGTTAAAGAGGAATTGATCACTCTTCTCAAATTCTAGACCATACTCAATGGTACCTTATATATATATTAGAACTGTTTTACTTACAATATGTTAATTTTTGTTCCTACATCAACCAAGAAAGGTAATTAACTACAAAGTTAATATCTGATCTAATGTAGGTTAGATAGATGAGACTTCCAAGCAATTGTTGATAAAGAGTTGCATTTAAAAGAGAAGTCAAATCAAAACATGAGAGTTGCAATACTGATTATATAGAAGTTGTCATAGGCTTATAATAACTCATGTGATATTTCTCAAGGAGATTCTTGGCATATTTGCTTTGTGAGACAAAAATGTGATGATTGTTTTCCACAACCCTAGACCTAGAAAATAATGCAATAGTTCGAGGTCTATCATGTCAAAATATTTCTTCAAATATTCCTTTAGGACTAGAATTATTCTTTTGGATCTTCGTATGATGACCATATAATCCACATATACATTTATGATTACAATTTTCCCCCTTAATATTTATGATATAAACTTAGATCATGTGGATTCCTCTTAAAGCTATGCTTTCCAAAATGTTAATCTATATTTATATGCTATACTCGAGGGGCTTGTTTGGGAGTGTAGAGATATTTAATAAATTTAGATACCTATGTTTCTTGTTTGGCTATGATGAACCCATCTGGTTTAGTCATATACACTAATTTTAAATATCCATTGAGGAAGGAACTTCTCATGTCCATCTGATGAATTTTCCAACCAAATTGTGTAGCTAGAGAAAAGATTATTCTGGTAGATTTTATTTTTGTTGTAGGTATAAATGTTTCTTCATAATATATGGCCTCTTTTTGTGTATAGCCTTTGGCTATGAGTCATGCTTTAGTTTTAGTAATACTTCATTTTTTATTTTGATAATCCATTTGCATCCATCCTTTTTACTTGGTGGAAGATAAAAAAACTCCTAAATCTTATTTTTAATAATGCTTGATATTTAGTATCCATAGCAATTTTCCAAGAATTTGACTAATGAGTTTCTTGTGCTATGAATGGCTCAACTATACTTATTAGATCCATTTTTTATCCATTGCAAGTCATGCTCTATGTCCTTGGTATTATGGTAGACATGTTTGGAATTCCATATAATATTGAGGCTCTTATTGTGCTAATATACCACATAGGTATTTTTCATGTGTGATGTGGTAGATCATATTGATCCACATATTCATTACTATATCTATCGTTGTTGTCCTTAAAAATTTCTTCATTGGAAAATTCATCAATTTGAAGCATTATTGGAACTAAGTTAGATGATAATTCTTGTGGAGATGATGAGAGTGATTTTTCTTTTTTCATCAAAGATGATGTCAAGACTAATATATAATATCTTTTTAGTTGGATCAAATAATCTATAGGTTTGTGATTCATCATTGTAGCTTAGTAGAATGCATTATCAATATTTTTGATCCAGTTTATATCCCTTCTTCTTTGGGATGTGCACATATTCTATACAACCAAATACACAAATATGAGAAATCAAAGGCTTATGTTTTGTCCATGCTTCTTTTGGAGTGATATGTTCAAGTGATACATTGGGTGTATGATTTAGTAAGTAGATTATTGTATGTACTACTTCTACCCAAAAAGAGTGTCGAAGTTGAGAATATTTAACATACATTGTACCATTTTGGATAAGCAACAAGAATAGAATTGAGTAGATTTTCTTAAAGGAGGAAGACCTTTGACCATATTTTTATTTTGTAGTGCAACAAGATAGCAAAAAATTAGATGACCATATCATCGATCCTGGAGTGGTATAGAAATATTAGAATTGACAATTAAATCTAGATTTTAATGATGGACTGTGTGAAGTTCAAAATTTTTTCCTATTCGCTTGCCATATGCAATAATTCTGGAGTTCTCAATTTTTTCATGAACGAGGCATACCTTAGATTCTTGTTGCTTGTCAAATTCAACCTTCAAGTTATGGTCAAGCAATTGATTAACTAATAGTAGGTTCTTGGCGAGTCCTAGAATATACAAGACTTCTTTAATATTGCATGTGTAAGATCCTAATTGTAATTTGACATCACCTATGCATTTTATATCATACGATGTGTCATATCTTAGAAAGAATTTTCATGTATGACTAGAACAATCTAGAGTATAAAACTAATCTCTTCAACCCATTATCTGTTGGGTCACTCCCAAATTGGTATACCAAACATCATTGAGATGATTTAATTGGGTATGTACAACAAATACATGCTATTTTCTTTCAAAGTGATCATCTTTGGTGATATTTCTTTGTTGTTAATGTATTTTCAAAGATGAATCTACTATTGAAATTTTCTGTTGTTGACATCTATAATTGTGAGAATTGTTCCTCTATTTTGAGAAGCATTGTTGAAGTCTTCTACCTCTTTTTCTATATTCTTCCCTTTTGTATTTGTGAGAACTGGTTCTTCTTTTGTTATATGTGAGACCTCCACATTTTGAAGTAGGTTCACTAATATTTCAAATATTGGTGTTTGATAAATGATATTAAATGTTGTCACAAATACATATACTATGAAGGGAGAGATCTCAAAATAATAGGAACAAGTGTCTCATTAGATATATTTTCTCCCAATGCTTGTAGTGATGCTCATAATTCAACAATTCTCCTCATGAAAGATTCAAGTCTTTCTACATTCTTCATTTTTAAGCAATGAAGTTGACTTTGTGGAATTATATTTTGGTTCTAGTTCCTTAACTTGAATATTGTTTGAATTTTCTTCCATGCATATTTAGCTATGGTAAAATATTGAATGTATAGTTATACTTTATCATCTACTCCAAACATGATGATCAATTGTGCTTTTCTATCCACCTTGTTAAATTTTGTTTGCTCTTCACATTTTTCATTAGAATGGATAATGGAGCTATCTACAACCTCTCATACTTATTCAAAATCAAGTTGTGGTTTTATTTTGGTCTTTCAAGCGACATAATTATTCCCTCTCAATAGTTGAAAATTAGGTAATAGGAACTTTGGTGCATCACTAGTCATAGTAAATCTTCATAAAATTGGAAAATTTTGATAACATTGGATTTTCATTAAATATTGCTTTCTAATGAGTTTATAATATCCTATACTCATGGTTTAACTAATACCTCGAACTATGATAAAATCAATGTCTCGTTGAGCAAAAAATATAGATATGAAGATTCTTCCTTTACTAGAATATTTAAGGATTTTTTTCTAGAATATTCTAACATATTATTAAAATATTATATGCACCTTTTATTTCACCTTCATACAATAATAGGGGGTAATTACTGTAGTAATTCCCATAGTAAGCTATTGTACGATTCGACCTAGAATCGTCGCCTAAAAATGGGAATAATTTTTGCTTTCTCGTAAATCGAGAAGAACTCATCTTTAATGTATTTTCTTCGAAAAATTTGCTAAAGAGGAGGCAAAATGTAGCACCTTAAAATTGGTGCAGTAAAACTTTAATAATTACATTTACTCTAGTAAATAATTCAAATTCAAATTTTAACCTCCAAAACTGCTCCCAAACCACCGTTTAATAACACCACAGTTAGCGGGGCTCCAGATATGGAGTGCTTCTGGAGTCAGGACGTAGATGATGCCCCCATTCAGCTAGTGGATGGGGATGACGCAGGGGTAGCCGACGACTACGATGCCTGGTACACAGGCATCCGCCCTCCTCGGATGACGAGGGCTCAAGGTCCGATTCACGTAGTTGTGCGTCAGATGGGGAGGCGGTGCCAGGTGGCTATTGAGGTAGCACAGGGTCACATTGGGAGAGAGCAGAGGAGACCACAGGCATAGGAGAGGCCGCAACAGCGGGAGAGGAGGGCGGAGAGACCCCCTTCTCCACAGAGAGAGAGGCCACCATCGCCCGATAAGGGCAAGGGTATTGACACTAGGGAGAGCAGTGAGACAGCGACTCTCTGAGCTGAGACAGTCCGTCTGCAGGCACAGGTGCAAACCTTGCAGGAGGAGGCTGCATGCCACCGAGCTGAGGTTACACAGCTCAGAGATGAGATCGCACGCCTTAGAGCACGGAGCATAGGGGCGAGCACTCGGGAGCTAGCATGTGCTATTGCCCAGATCACATTTTATTAGACACTATACCACCAGATGGTGCCAGAGGAGGAGAGATTACCACTGCCGACTACCATCGCAGATCCGATCAGGATTGGGTCATCAAGGACTTCGTCTCGATCCACGACTAGGACTCATAGTACCACACATACTGCGATGGGGCCACCTCGTCCACCTCAGGGCGGGGGAGGAGATGAGGTTGAGAGCTCGAGGGGTTCTCGAGGCTAGCTACTATAGATTGCACTGTACAGATGGATATATAGTATTTATTATTTTTGATAGAGGATTGAGTATGCCGAGGTATAGATTGTGGCATACCAATCCAGTTTTGATATGATGTATATATATTTGATATATATAAGATATTTTTGATCATATGACTTGTGTCTTATGTATTTGTATGATGCTTTTAATGTTTTTATTGATTGATTTGATGATTCATGTAATTACGTCGTTTGGAAATATTATGGTTTGAATGTCATGCTTGAAAAAAATTTAAATGAAATAATCTGATAGAACAAATTGGTTTTTTGTGATGTGATTGATAAAAAATAAAAGGGGACTTTTAACAATAATTTCAAAGGACATTGTCGCTATTATAGACCATTTCATGGAGTCACCGCTCACTCGGTCGTCAAGCTAATACTGGTATAGAAATATTGTTAAAAGTAAAAGAGTGCTTAAGAGACTGTCTTAAGACTTTGGTGCAATGGTGCAAATGATGATGATGATGGTTTGTTTTCAGATTTTCATAAAAATAGTATGCATGAAATAATGTTAAAATGATTTTTGCTAGGCATAAATTCCTAAGTGTGATAATTTTTTTGGATAATTCCCTAGGAATTATACCATCATTGCAAAATTGAAGGTTGACATAATGACATGAAATAGTGATAATGTTCATGCTTTTGAAAGCATAATTGTGTAACATAATGATTTAAGTCATATGTTTTTTATGATTTTCAAATAAATGGGGAATAAAAAGTACAATGGTTTGCGCTAGGCATAGAATATTTAGGTATAGACTTATACCATCATCACGAAATCCAAAAAGAGATAGTTTTATTGCATGGTTGATTTTTAATTTTTGAAATAGTCAAAAAATATGAAGATGAGGACTTGCGCTAGGCATAAAATTCCAATTTTGGTTTTGGAACTATACCATCGTCGTGAAAGTCGACAATATATATATATATATATTATAAAAATATATATATATATATTGTATGGTTTTGAAATAAATTTTTATTTTTTTGTGTTATGCATGTAGTTGTCTTTATACTAAACAACTGTACTTTAAAGAAGAAAATGAATTATTCCAAACAATTTGCAAAAAAATATTTCAAAGTATCTTAAAGACAAAAGTTAGATTTATAAGGAATCCCATGTGCATATGTGAGTTCATTTCCAATCTTGATTTATCATAATGATACACAAAATCTCTCAAATACAAAATGTGTGTGCAATTGCTATGTTCGTTTACCGGTTTTGAGCAAGATAATATGATACAAGTGATTTGAATGAACCAAATAAGTGTTCATTAACCATGATGTAGATGCATATAACCATACTAGACTACTATGTAAGTCGGATTATCAAGAGCTAGCTGATCCATAAGCGGACATAGGTCTGTACAAAAGAAGGTTGCTAATGTGATAGACATATCGCCATGCTAGGAGTTACCCAAGGCCAAGCGGGTTGGGCACAAACCACCTGTTATGGGGCTTACCTCACAGTTTTCGAATAATTGAGAATTCCAGGGATTCAAGCTCATCAACCCTTCTTTTCTTTTCAAAGGGTAGGGAAAGGGATTTTATTGCTTTTGCTTTTGCTTTCTTTTGCTTTCTTTTTGTATTTTTGCTTGATAATGCTGTAATGATATAAAATAATATTTTTCTTTTCTCTTTTTCTTGAAATTTGCTTTTTCTTTTTGTTCTATGCTAGGGATACTTGCTCGGATTAGTCATAGAGCAAGGGATTTTTATTCTGGGTAGGGGTGAGCTTGTCCTTTTGCCAATTCTCAAAGATTCTAGACCATGTGCATGATAGGATAGCAAGGGAAACTTTTCGCTCAAGAAACCACTTCTACTATGTAGCAAAGCATGGACATTACAAATATAATCATTTTATTGTGAAAGGATGTGCTTGGTTTAAGTAAATAACAAGATCAATTCTCTATGCTCAAACTTTATTTAATTGAATTTTGTGGACTTTGATATAAGAGAGATTAGTAATCATGCCAGATAAAAATCAAGATATTTATTTTTGTGTTTGTGAAAGTGAGGGATTCCAAATAAATGCTAATTTATCCAAAATAATTTGAAATATATAATTGCAACATTGGTAAGAAGAAATATATAAAAATACTTTTGAGAAGTTTTGAGAATGTTGACTCTCTCTTTCTTCTTTATGTTGTTGTGGTTTCGAAAGAGTCAAGAATATTGCTGTTTTTTTATTATTATTTTTTTGAAAGAATTAACAAGTGCCATAAATAAATACAACAAATAGTTTTGAAGATTTTGATGATTATGAATGTTTTTGGTGTTTTGGAATTGATAAATTGAAAGAAATACAAGATAATGATTTTGAAATATTTTAAACAAATATATACAAGGATGAAATGACCAAATTTATACATAGTAACATTTAAGATGCAAAATGTTCATGGGTTCTTTAAGTTCTTTACCATCTAAGGTAGATAATTTGTATGCTCCCGATTCAAATTTAGTAGTGATAATGTATGGTCCAAGCCAGTTGGGCTCAAATTTACCTTTAAGGTCTTTAGTTGCATTAGTATTTTTTTATTTTCTTTTAAAACAAGGTCGCCGATCTCAAAGGATCGATGACGAAATTTTTTAGCATATGATCTTTTAAGCTTGTTTTGGTAGGCACGGAGATGCTCCAAAGCATTGATGTGTTTTTCATCTAGGAGTTCCAGCTGACTGAGTCTGCCAGCTCGATATTCATCTCCTACTTTGGTATCTTGAAGTAGTAGAGCCAAAGAAGGAACTTCTAATTCAAAGGGAAAAATGGCTTCAGCACCATAAACCAAAACAAAAGGTGAAGTTCCAGTGGGGGTTCGAACACTAGTTCGATAGGCCCACAAGGCTAGATATAACTGAATGTGCCGATCGTGGCCAGATTTATTGACCAATATTTTGAGAATTTTGATTAAGGTTTTGTTAGATGCTTCGCTTGACCATTACCCTGAGGATAATAGGGAGTGGACCAGCGATGTTGAATCTTATATTTTTGGCATAATTTTTTAACATCTTTATTTTTGAAACAAGTTCCATTATCAGAGATGAGATTTGCAGGAATTTCGAACCTACAAATGATTTGATTAAAAATAAATTTAGAGACTTGTGTGCCAGTGTAGGAAGCTAAAGGCATAGCTTCAACCCACTTCATGAAATACTCAGTGGCGGTTATGATGAATTTGTGTCCATCAGATGACACAGGATTGATTTTGCCAATAATATCTAAACCCCATTTTGAAAAGGGCCAAGGAGATGAAATAACCTGCAGCTCTTGTGCAGGGGCATGGACAAGGTCAGCATGTTTCGGCACTTGTCGCAATGGTGCACATAATCATGTGCATCATTCTCCATGGTAGGCCAAAAGTATCCTATCCTAAGGAGCTTTTTAGCAATGACACTACCATTGAAGTGTCCTCCACAAGATCCATCGTGGGCTTCACTCAAGGCTGATTTGGATTCTTCTAGATTCAAACATCTCAATAGGATACCTTCAAAAGATCTCCTATATAAAGTATTGCCAATTATTACAAATCGACTTGCTCGTCTACGTAATAACCGATGCTAGTTTCTATTAGAATTGGTAGGGAAAGTCCCATTTTGGAGAAAATCAAATATATTCGTATACCAAGGTTCAGGAGTAGTTTCATTGATTAGAAACACATCCAAAGGTTCTAAGCATGACTTATTTGAAGCGGGTTCCTGGAGTCGACGAATAATGATGGTGGCATATTCATCATCTAACTCCAAGGGCAGGAGAGATGCGATTACGGCCATAGCGTCACTGCATGGTTGCAAGTTCGAGGAATAGCTTCCAAGGTAACTTGATCAAATAGAGACATTAATTGTAAAACATAGGCTTTATATGGGCGCAGTTTATCATCTCTGGTCTGATAAACTTCATTAATTTGGTTTATAACAAGTTGAGAATCACCAAAAACTAATAGATGTTTAATTTTTAGCGCCAAGGAAGCTCGTAATCCAAGGATTAGAGCTTCATATTCAACAGTATTGTTGGTGCAAGCAAATGTTAATTTGAAGGACAAAGGAATAAGATGTTTTTGTGGGGATATTAAAATAATACCCGCACCAGCCCCACTCATGCATTGGGCTCCATCAAAGTATAAGGACCATTGTTCAATATGGTCTGCCTCTAATTGAAGGCATTCATCAAGAAACTCAATGATGAGGGGATGGGTAGACTCTAAGGGTGCAGCAACTAATTGATCTGCTATGATTTGACCCTTAATAGACTTCTGTCCTATGAACGTGAGATCAAACTCGCTTAGAGCAAGAACCCACTTGGTTGTGCGACCCGATAAATAAGGTCGACTCATGAGATACCTCAAGGGATCATATTTAGCAATGACATAAGTTTTCTGACTAAGCATATAATGGCGTAATTTTTGCGTAGCAAACATGACTGCTAGACATAGTTTTTCTAATGTTGTGTAGTGGGTTTCATAACTGATGAAGGTTCGGCTAATATAATAATTAGCACGTTCTCTCTTTTCATCATCAAGTTGAGCTAACATAGCTCCTAAGGTAGAATATGAAGCTAAAATATACAAGAGAAACGGGCGATCAGGTCTAGGCGGTGAAAGCACAGGTGGGTTAAGGAGGTATTGTTTAAGAAGTTCAAAAGCTTCTTTACATTCGTCGTCCCAATTAAAGGGGACATCCTTCTTAAGAAGTTTAAGAAAGGGACCGGTTTTTTTCGCCAGCTTATCAATGAAGCGACGGATGGCTTGAAGCTTACCTTGTAAACTTTGTAACTCAGATATATTAGTAGGTGCGGGCATATCAGTGATAGCCGCAATCTTGAGAGGGTCAATTTTGATACCACGTAAAGAAACTAAAACCCCTAATAGTTTACCGGACTTAACTCCGAATATGCATTTGGCTGGATTTAATCGAATAAGATATTCTCGTAATCGATTAAAAACTTTTCTCAAATCATCTAAATGATTATCTTCATTAATAGAGTGAGCTATAATATCATCTACATAATCATGTAGGATATCATGCATCATATCATGAAAAATATAAGTCATAGCTCGTTGATATGTTGCACCTGCATTCTTTAAGCCAAATGGCATCACTTTCCAACAAAAAGTACCCCAGGGGGTAATAAAGGCTATTTTAGCCTGATCTTCAGGAGCTATCCTGATCTGATTATAACTAGAGAATCCATCCATTAAGGACATCATCCCACTCCCAAAAGTAAAGTCAATGATTTGATCCATGTTTGGAAGAGGAAAATCATCTTTGGGGCATGCAGCATTAATATCTCTAAAATCTATGCAAACCCTAACTTTGGTGGCTTCTTTCTTGGTGAATGGAACTACATTTGAGATCCATTCAACATAATCAATAGCTTGTATAAAAACAACATTCAGGAGTTTTTCTAACTCCCCTTTGACTAGCAAAGCCACTTTGGGATGCATTTTTCTAAGTTTTTGTTTAACAAGTTTAGCATCCGGATGGACTACTAGGTGATGCATGACTACAGAAGGGTCTAGACCTGGCATATCTTCATATGTCTAAGCGAAGACATCTTCATACTCTTTAAGGAATGCAATGTATTGCTCTCATTTTTCTTGACTTAATTCTGACCCAATATTGATTATGTGAGGATTATCCTCAGTTCCAATATTAACTTTAATGACGTTTTCTACTTCCATGTGTAGATCTCTTTCAAAGTTAGGTGGGGCGGGTGAAACGCCCAATTCTTGTAATTATTGTAAGGTTAAGTTGGATAATTCATCTTGAGGATTAGTGGTCTCAAGTTGGGCTATAGTTGGTATAGAACCATCAAAATAAAATCCATTGTGTAACATCTCTTCAACGGAGACATCGTGAAAGATATCTCCTTCCAACTCCTCATCGGAGTCAACAATCATTTCAGGGTAAGCTATGGATAGCATGTTACATGTAAATGGTTGATTTTTTAGAGGCAAATCATCACGCCTATCCAAATAATCTTGATAACATATGAGTTGATCATCATCTTCAAAAGGAAAGGGTTGAACCTTACTAGGAAATAGGCCCACACCACAGTGGGCAGGCCACGGTTCTACCTCGAAAGGTTCTTTCATGCCATTTTGGAAAGGTCCCAAGCCTTTCCCTTTATATCCCATTTTAAGCATTATGGGTTTAGCTTTAATATATTCATTGGTAAAATAACATCGAGCATATCCCTCATGATGAGTTTTGATATTTCGAGGGATTCTTCCCCAGTCATATCCTTTATAAATGAAGGCACAACTCCCGACTTGGTAAGTACTTCCCATAGGTTGTGGGAGGCCCAAAGTACGAGGAGATGGTGGCAAGTTATTTAAAAGAATTGAATCTTGCATGAAAGCATTTATTTTTTCTGATATTAAGATTGTGGATAAATCTAGTAAAAGTTCATCGAAGAATAATTTTTGCTTTCTCATAAATCGAGAAGAACTCATATTTAACGCATTTTCTTCGAAAGATTTGCTAAAGAGGGGGAAAAATGTAGCACCCTAAAATTGGCACAATAAAACCTTAATAATTACACTTACTCTAGTAAATAATTCAAATTCAAATTTCAACCTCCAAAATCGCTCCCAAACCGTCGTTTAATCCGTTTCCTCGTTTCTCACACCATTTTTAGAGTTTGTTTTGACCGTTTGATGATATCGTCACCGATCAGATGATATCACCTCAGATCGGACGATTTCGTCTGGGCTAGGACGTCCAGACGATCTTGTCCCAAAACTAATTTTTCACAATTAGTTTTTGTTCCAACGACGTCTCTAATCCGGGTAGAAGCGTGTCTGCGCTATTAGAGACCCTCCCCGTTGGAGATCTCCCAAATAGGGATGATCTCCAACCTCCTAACCTCCCTCCTAAGCCTATTTAATCCTAGGCCCTCCCCTTAGCATCCCCCTGGCTGAAATTCCCTATAACTCAAATTCTACACGCATTAAGACATCCTAAATTACTATTTGCATTAGTTCTATCCAAATTTTGTTGTAGGTACCTTAGTATTTTTCAGTGGAGCAAGCTTACATCGTCGCAGACGATCCTGTTCAGATCGGAGGCAATCCTGTCGAATCAGATATGATTTCGACTGCAATCATCATTGGGGGAAATCAGTGCCCAGAGTTTGCATTTCTTCATCCCTTTTTCTTGTATTATTCTGCATTTAGTTAATTCTATAGTTATTCTTTATTATTTTGCATCTTGGAGTTCACCCATCTAGATCAAATGCATAATTAAGTTATAATTGTCATTAAATCAGTATAATGCATTCATGTTTCTATTTATAATTCTCAGTTTGATATTGTTATTGTCATTTTACACTGTTTCCCTCTATTATCATAGTTGCATTCTCTGTATTTTGCATCTATTTTTCTGTTTGTAGGTCTCTGATGAATTCGTCTGACGAATTTGTTAGATCTCAGATGATCCTATCAGATAGGAGACGATCCTGTCGAATTCCAGACGATCCTGACTACTTCAAAAATCAGAACCTTCATTAGACATCCGGATCAGGTATGGCTCTTTAATCCATCTTTTTCTCTCTTTTTTCTATCCAAATCTGTTCTTTGTCTTCATTTAAATCTGCATTTCATATAGAATAGCTTAGACGCATTTTGGCCAAACCTAGGACTTGGATGATTAAAGCTAAAACTAAACACATCAAACACATTCCCAACCTAGGCGTGGAAACTGCCATTAAACGTTTCCTGGTGAACCCACCATCCATCGAAAAATCACCATAATACACCTCCCCCGAGAGGCGGGACCTTCGCAAGGCCTCTCAGTCCGAGGTACCGCGCCATCCTTTTCACATCCCCCTTCCGGGCATGGATCCTATAGCCTGAAGGTAAGGGTGTGAAAAATTTGGAGTGATACATTTTTGTGAACCCGACGTGAATGCATTTAAAACCTTTTGAAAACAAAAAACAAAAAATAAAAAAATAAAACAACCAAAACATAGATGCATTTCAAATCATTTAAAATTAATAAGTTGCATATCATGTTTAGATGGTAGCTCCTAAGAAAATATTAGTAGTTACTATAAATGTTGAAAACCAATTGGCAGCCATAGAAATCAATTATGTGCTTAGTGTTCCTGAAACAGATAGAAATCAACTTTTGTGGGATGAACTTGATAGAAGACTAAGTGTCATTTCATCTAGGTCAACAAAACTTAAACAAATCAAGAGGCTTGTCCTAGATAGAATCCTGGATCCTCATCAACTCGTATTTTATCATGAACTTCAGAGAGCCTACCATAGATGGTTAGCTTATAGGAGAGCTCTTGTGTCTTCAAAATTGTTCACCTTCGAGGAATACCTCGAGAACGCAGCCATTGTACACCAATTCCTAGGTCATGTAGAAGACCAAGAGGTTGTTCTTATGGATAGGGAAAGATGGAATAGAGTTCCTCGAGCTATGTTATATCGAGAATATTTTCGCGAGATTTACTTCTATCAACCAGAATCTGAGATAGATAATATCACTATAGCTCTTTTCATTAAATTTTTGAAAGAAAATTTTCAATTTGAAGAAGAACACTTCATGACTCTCGAAGAACTCGAGCCCATTAATGATATTTATAAATTGTTTATAGAAAACTAGATCATTACTTTCAGTATTATTTCTAGCATTTATTGTGTTGTTTGTTATCTTTACAATATTATTACAAAAACAAGAAAAACTAAAAAAAAAAAACATAACAAAAACCAAAACATTTCATTTTAAATATTGTAGTAGGTATATAATTAATATATACCTCTTAAGCCTGTTGCATATATATATATATATATATATATATATATATATATATATATTTGCTGAAATCTAAATTAAGCACAATGCCTAAACTTAGGAATGGTAAACAAATTGAAGGAGAAGAAGAAGATTGGTTAGAAGATAAAACTAGAAACCCAAATCTCCTTCCTGAGGATCCAATTCCGGAAGGAGAAACTCTAGATCAACCAGAAGATGACCTAGGTGAAGACAATGAACAAGAAGAAAATGTTAAAGAGGATGGATCCTCATCCCCTAGAGTAGCTCCAGATGGAACTATTGCTTTTGACAACTTAGATCATTTCTAGAAATTTTTCAATAATAACATTGGTGCTCTTAATATGGCAGTTTGTATTGATAAAGGGCAAATTAGTGACACTCAAGCAGCCATGGAACATATGTTTGATGTGCACACTAATCCCTTGTCTTTCATTGATCAAGAAAGTGATAAGGCTGGACCATCCAATAGAGATATGGTCACTATGATTCATAACATGCCAAAACAACAGGTTACCCAACCTCCTAAGGAACCCGTTATTGAGCCTAAAATCATTCCCACACAAAAGAAAACTTCCTTCACTGCTTTACTTCGCCAAACTATTGATCAATATGCTTCAAGTAAACAAAAACCTAAAATGAAGCCAAACACCAATTTTCAACAATCTGGAATACAACATAATACAACTTCAAAATTCCTTCATAACACCTTTCCTACCAACAATTTACACAATAGCAACATAGCATCTAATCTTCATGTCCCTCCATCATATGCTCACAAATCCCATATCAATGCCCTACCGAACCAATATGGTGGGCAAACTAGTAATCTGGAAGCCATGGTGAAACAATTAGCTTCACGTATGGACCAGATAGATCCTTACTCGTCCCTCGTACAATTATCGAGAGATATGTAGTCAACCTTTGGATCCCATAGTTGTAGCACAACCGTACCCTAAGCATTTTCCCATGCCCATCCTACCTATATATAAAGGAATCGAAGATCCCATAGAGCATCTTCGCATGTTTAGGATAGCATGTCATGATATATCACATGATGACTTGCTATTACTAAAAATGTTCCCGAAAAGTTTAGGTGGAATGGCATTAGAGTGGTACTATCAATTGCCCACTCATTCTTTGAGAAACTTTGAAGAAACAATTGAATCTTTTGTCCATCAATTTAGTGCCTACATCGAGAGGCATGTAACCATTAAAGATTTATACAACTTAAAACAAGACAAGGATGAATGTTTTGCCGATTTCTTAGCTACCTTATAGGGAAATGTTGGACATTTTTATTAATAATTTACAAGAACAAATATCTTATGAGCTATCAATTGCTACTTTAACTACCTTCGATCAGGCTATAGATTTAGCTCGAAGAGTAGAAGATGCCCTCATTAGGAGAGGCCAACTTAGGAAGAAGGATGATGAGAAAACATCTAGAAATCAATATAAAAACAAACAAGTCGTAGGTGACGGAGTCATCGACAACAAAAATGTTGCTAATATCAATGCAACGAAAACAACAAAAAAATTTATATTGAAACCGCCTGATAAACCTCCTCGAGAATTTACTAGATTGAATCAACCCTTATCAACTATTTTACCTCAATTACTCGAAAGAGGTTTGATCCAATTACCAGCTATCCGGGAACCTGATCCAACTATACCCGGATACAGAGCTGACTTACACTGTGATTTCCATAGAGGGCCTGGACACTCTACCAATGCTTGTAAAAGGTTGAAACATAAAATACAGGATCTGATTGATAATAATGAAATGGAGGTGCAAGCCTTCCAACCTAAACAAAATGCTCCTAATAATCCTCAAAAGAACATTCCCCAAAATCAAAATCAAAATGCTAATCAATCATTAGACATATTTCAACACCCTTTACCAAGACATGGTAAAGAGGTGGCCAATCAAATCGAACATCATAATGTTCCTCCTCCTACCCGATATGTAGGAACCATTAGTGGACATTTACTTAATCATGATCCTCAAATATTTGACACAAATTTATCCATGGTCACAACCAGGCCCCTACATAATATTCAAACTCCAGATCCTAGTGATATAGAATCAGATACTAAAAGTGAAATGGACATCACTTCAAACCAATCGAATAGTTCTGAAAATGAATCAGATCCTATTCAACCCATCACAGATGCTATGGTTCTAGAAGAACCATTTCCTAGAAGAGTTACTACTCGACCCTCTTCTAATCAATTCCTCCCAAATGAACAAGCCATAAACGCTCAACCGAGACTAGTTTAGCATCTTCAATATAACATTGTAGGTACCATTGGAGTCGTTACCCGACAACAGGCTCAAAATTCTCAACAAGAACCAAACCAGAATGATGGATCAGCTCCATTTGTTTTGAAAAATCCCAATAAAGGGAATCATGCTTCCAATGTTCAACCTAAACCCCCTTACAATATTAATGAGCAATTATCCAATACTACAGACCAGAATTTCCCTTTTGGATTTATTAAGATCTTCTCCCACCCATAGGGATGAGTTGATGCTTACATTAAGCCAAATGATGGTACCTCAAAATATTCAACCTGAAGCCATGGCCAATACTATCATCACTCGAGAAGTTGATTGTATTGACTTCCGGGATAAAGATATCCCACAACACAGTTTACATAAGGATAATCCCTTATATATTACTGCTCTAATTGGAGATGTAGCTATTAAACGAGTCCTGATTGATAATGGTTCATCTCTAAACATTTGCACTTTTGACTTCTACCAATGATTTGGCTTTAGAAGTGATGAAATGAAGAAAACTGACATGATTATCAAAGCTTTCAATGACAAAACACAAGAAACGTGTGGAGTTATTACCATCCCATTGCAAGTTGGTCCTCGAACCCTAGATACCACCATGTTTATTGTACATTTCCCCGCATCGTACAATATACTCTTGGGTCGCCCTTGGATCAATGCAATGCGGGCTGTCCCATCAACTTTACACCAATGTGTTAAATTCGAATTTAAAAATCAGTTGGTCACTATCCACGGTGATCCTAGACCCTTTGATATGTGTGCTTTGGCAGAACCTGTTGGAGTGCAATTTTGCCCTGCTCTGTCATCCACACATCCTAATTCTTATTTTTCATCTAAAACTGTGAAACACACACCCATAGCTTCACCTATTTCCCCTCCATTAATTTCATCCTCATATATAGATCAACAATCTTCTAAACAAACCACTCTAGAACCTCAAAAGGATCTTCAATCTACAACCAATCCTTCATGTTCTATCCCTATAATTTCAAAACCTATAGACCCATCTCTTAACACTTCCACATTATCAACATCTATCATACCTTCCACATCTAAAGATATAGGGAATGATCCTTCTACATCTTATGCTCTTTCTGATGAACTTTTACCAGATTTATCCACAATCTTAATATCAAAAAAAACAAATGCTTTCATGCAAGATTCAATTCTTTTAAATAACTTGTCGCCATCTCCTCGTACTTTGGGCCTCCCACAACCTATGGGAAGTACTTACCAAGTCGGGAGTTGTGCCTTCATTTATAAAGGATATGATCAGGGAAGAATCCCTCGAAATATCAAAACTCATCATGAGGGATATGCTCGATGTTATTTTACCAATGAATATATTAAAGCTAAACCCATAATGCTTAAAATGGGATATAAAGGGAAAGGCTTGGGACCTTTCCAAAATGGCATGAAAGAACCTTTTGAGGTAGAACCGTGGCTTGCCTGCTGTGGTGTGGGCCTATTTCCTAGTAAGGGTCAACCCTTTCCTTTTGAAGATGATGATCAACTCATATGTTATCAAGATTATTTGGATAGGCATGATGATTTGCCTCTAAAAAATTAGCCATTTACATGTAACATGCTATCCATAGCTTACCCTGAAATGATTGCTGACTCCGATGAGGAGTTGGAAGGAGATATCTTCCACGATGTCTCCATTGAAGAGATGTTACACAATGGATTTTATTTTGATGGTTCTATACCAACTATAGCCCAACTTGAGACCACTAATCCTCAAGATGAATTATCCAACTTAACCTTACAAGAATTACAAGAATTGGGCGTTTCACCCGCCCCACCTAACTTTGAAAGAGATCTACACATGGAGGTAGAAAATGTCATTAAAATTAATATTGGAACTGAGGATAGTCCTCACATAATCAATATTGGATCAGAATTAAGTCAAGAAAAACAAGAGCAATACATTGCATTCCTTAAAGAATATGAAGATGTCTTCGCTTGGACATATGAAGATATGCCAGGTCTAGACCCTTCGTAGTCATGCATCACCTAGTAGTCCATCCGGATGCTAAACCCGTTAAACAAAAACTTAGAAAAATGCATCCCAAAGTGGCTTTGCTAGTCAAAGGGGAGTTAGAAAAACTCCTGAATGTTGTTTTTATACAAGCTATTGATTATGCTGAATGGATCTCAAATGTAGTTCCAGTTACCAAGAAAGAAGCCACCAAAGTTAGGGTTTGCATAAATTTTAGAGATATTAACGCTGCATGCCCTAAAGATGATTTTCCTCTTCCAAACATGGATCAAATCATTGAATTTACTGTCGGGAGTGGGATGATGTCCTTAATGGATGGATTCTCCGGTTATAATCAGATCAGGATAGCTCTTGAAGATCAGGCTAAAATAGCCTTTATTACCCCCTGGGGTACTTTTTGTTGGAAAGTGATGCCATTTGGCTTAAAGAATGCGAGTGCAACCTATCAACGAGCTATGACTTATATTTTTCATGATATGATGCATGATATCCTACATGATTATGTAGATGATATTATAGCTCGCTCTATTAATGAAGATAATCATTTAGATGATTTGAGAAAAGTTTTTAATCGATTACGAGAATATCTTATTCGATTAAATCCAGCCAAATGCATATTCGGAGTTAAGTTTGGTAAACTATTAGGGGTTTTAGTTTCTTTACGTGGTATCAAAATCGACCCTCTCAAGATTGTGGCTATCACTGATATGCCCGCACCTACTAATATATCTGAGTTACGAAGTTTACAAGGTAAGCTTCAAGCCATCTGTCGCTTCATCGATAAGCTGGCGAACAAAATCGGTCCCTTTCTTAAACTTCTTAAGAAGGATGTCCCTTTTAATTAGGACGACGAATGTAAAGAAGCTTTTGAACTTCTCAAACAATACCTCCTTAACCCACCTGTGCTTTCACCGCCTAGACTCGATCGCCCATTTCTCCTGTATATTTTAGCTTCAGATTCTGCCTTAGGAGCTATGTTAGCTCAGCTTGATGATGAAAAGAGAGAACGTGCTAATTATTATATTAGCCGAACCTTCATCAGTTATGAAACCCGCTACACAACATTAGAAAAACTATGTCTAGCAGTTGTGTTTGCTACGCAAAAATTACGCCATTATATGCTTAGTCACAAAACTTATGTCATTGCTAAATATGATCCCTTGAGGTATCTCATGAGTTGACCTTATTTATCGAGTCGCACAACCAAGTGGGTTCTTGCTCTAAGCGAGTTTGATCTCACGTTCATAGGACAAAAGTCTATTAAGGGTCAAATCATAGCAGATCAATTAGCTGCTGCACCCTTAGAGTCTACCCATCCCCTCATCATTGAGTTTCCTGATGAATGCCTTCAATTAGAGGCGAACCATATTGAACAATGGTCCTTATACTTTGATGGAGCCCGATGCATGAGTGGGGCTGGTGTGGGTATTATTTTAATATGCCCACAGAAACATCTTATTCCTCTGTCCTTCAAATTAACATTTGCTTGCACCAACAATACTACTGAATATGAAGCTCTAATCCTTGGATTACGAGCTACCTTGGCGCTAAAAATTAAACATCTATTAGTTTTTGGTGATTCTCAACTTGTTATAAACCAAATTAATGAAGTTTATCAGACCATAGATGATAAACTGTGCCCATATAAAGCCTATGTTTTACAATTAATGTCTCTATTTGATCAAGTTACCTTGGAAGCTATTCCTCGAACTAGCAACCATGCAACTGATGCTATGGCCGTAACTGCATCTCTCCTGCCCTTGGAGTTAGATGACGAATATGCCACTATCATTATTCGTCGACTCTAGGAACCCGCTTCAAATAAGTCATGCTTAGAACCTTTGGATGTGTTTCTAATCAATGAAACTACTCCTGAACCTTGGTATACGGATATATTTGATTTTCTCCAAAATGGGACTTTCCTTGCCAATTCTAATAGAAACCAACGTCGGTTATTACGTAGACGAGCAAGTCGATTTGTAATAATTGGCAATACTTTATATAGGAGATCTTTTGAAGGTATCCTATTAAGATGTTTGAATTTAGAAGAATCCAAATCAGCTTTGAGTGAAGCCCACGATGGATCTTGTGGAGGACACTTCAGTGGTAGTGTCATTGCTAAAAAGCTCCTTAGGATAGGATACTTTTGGCCTACCATGGAGAAGGATGCACATGATTATGTGCGCCATTGCGACAAGTGCCAGAAACATGCTGACCTTGTCCATGCGCTTGCACAAGAGCTGCAGGCTATTTCATCTCCTTGGCCCTTTTCAAAATGGGGTTTAGATATTATTGGCAAAATCAATCCTGTGTCATTTGATGGACACAAATTCATCATAACCGCCATTGAGTATTTCACGAAGTGGGTTGAAGCTATGCCTTTAGCTTCTTGCACTGGCACACAAGTCTCTAAATTTATTTTTAATCAAATCATTTGTAGGTTCGGAATTCTTGCAAATCTCATCTCTGATAATGGAACTTGTTTCAAAAATAAAGATGTTAAAAAATTATGCCAAAAATATAAGATTCAACATCGTTGGTCCACTCCCTATTATCCTCAGGGTAATGGTCAAGCGAAGCATCTAACAAAACCTTAATCAAAATTCTCAAAATATTGGTCAATAAAATCGCCGCGACTGGCACATTCAGTTATATCCATCCTTGTGGGCCTATCGAACTAGTGTTCGAACCCCCACTGGAACTTCACCTTTCATTTTGGTTTATGGTGTTGAAGCCGTTTTTCCCTTTGAATTAGAAGTTCCTTCTTTGGCTCTACTACTTCAAGATACCGAAGTAGGAGATGAATATCGATCCGCAGACTCGATCACTGGAACTCCTAGATGAAAAATGCATCAATGCTTTGGAGCATCTCCGTGCCTACCAAAACAAGCTTAAAAGATCATATGCTAAAAAAGTTCGTCATCGATCCTTTGAGATCGGCGACCTTGTTTTAAAAGAAAATAAAAAAAATACTAATGCAACTAAGGACCTTAAAGGTAAATTTGAGCCCAACTGGCTTGGACCATACATTATCACTCGCTAAATTTGAATCGGGAGCATACAAATTATCTACCTTAGATGGTAAAGAACTTAAAGAACCCATGAACATTTTGCATCTTAAACGTTACTATGTATAAATTTGGTCATTTCATCCTTGTATATATTTGTTTAAAATATTTCAAAATCACTATCTTGTATTTCTTTCAATTTATCAATTCAAAAACACCAAAAACATTCATAATCATCAAAATCTTCAAAACTATTTGTTGTATTTATTTATGGCACTTGTTAAGTCTTTCAAAAACAAAAAATAATAATAATAAAAAAACAGCAATATTCTTGACTCTTTCGAAACCAAAACAAAATAAAGAAGAAAGAGAGAGTCAACATTCTCAAAACTTCTCAAAAAGTATTTTTATATATTTCTTCTTACAAATATTGCAGTTATATATTTCAAATTATTTTGGATAAATTAGCATTTATTTGGAATCCCTCACTTTCACATTCACAAAAATAAATATCTTGGATTTTATCCGGCATGATTACTAATCTCTCTTATATCAAAGTCCACAAAATTCAATTAAATAAAGTTTGAGCACTGAGAATTGATCTTGTTATTTACTTAAACCAAGCACATCCTTTCACAATAAAATGATTATATTTGTAATTTCCATGCTTTGCTACATAGTAGAAGTGGTTTCTTGAGCGAAAAGTTTCCCCTGCTATCCTATCATGCACATGGTCTAGAATCTTTGAGAATTAGCAAAAGGACAAGCTCACCCCTACCCGAATAAAAATCCCTTGCTCTACAGATAATCCGAGCAAGTATCCCTAGCATAGCACAAAAAGAAAAAGCAAAGTTCAAGGAAAAGAGAAAAAGAAAAATGTTATTTTATATCATTACAGCATTATCAAGCAAAAATACAAAAGAAAGCAAAAGAAAGCAAAAGCAAAAGCAATAAAATCCCTTTCCCTACCCTTTGAAAAGAAAAGAAGGGTTGATGAGCTTGAATCCCTGGAATTCTCAATTATTCGAAAATTGTGAGGTAAGCCCCATAACAGGTGGTTTTTGCCCAACCTGCTTGGCCTTGGGTAACTCCTAGCGTGGCGATATGTCCGTCACATTAGTGACCTTCTTTTGTACGAGACCTATGTCCGCTTATGGATTAGCTAGCTCTTGATAATCCGACTTACATAGTAGTCTAGTATGGTTATATGCATCTACATCATGGTTAATGAACACTTATTTGGTTCATTCAAATCACTTGTATCATATTATCTTGCTCAAAACCGGTAAACGAACATAGCAATTGCACACACATTTTGTATTTGAGAGATTTTGTGTATCATTATGATAAATCAAGATTGGAAATGAACTCACATATGCACATGGGATTCCTTATAAATCTAACTTTTGTCTTTAAGATACTTTGAAATATTTTTTTGCAAATTGTCTGGAATAATTCATTTTCTTCTTTAAAGTACAGTTGTTTAGTATAAAGACAACTACATGCATAACACAAAAAAATCAAAATTTCTTTCAAAACCATATATATATATATATATATTGTCGACTTTCGCGACGACGGTATAGTTCCAAAACCAAAATTGGAATTTTATGCCTAGCGCAAGTCCTCATCTTCATATTTTCTGACTATTTCAAAAATTAAAAATCAACCATGCAATAAAACTATTATATTATTTTTTTCTTTGGATTTTGCGATGATGGTATAAGTCTATACCTACATATTCTATGCCTAGCGCAAACCATTGTACCAATTTTTATTCCCCATTTATTTGAAAATCATGAAAACCATATGACTTAAATCATTATGTTATACAATTATGTTTTTTGACAAAAAAGCATGCACATTATCACTATTTCATGTCATTATGTCAACCTTCAATTTTGCAATGATGGTATAATTCCTAGGGAATTATCCAAAAATTTTATCACACTTAGGAATTTATGCCTAGCAAAAATCATTTTAACATTATTTCATGCATACTATTTTTATGAAAATCTAAAAACAAACCATCATCATCATCATTTGCACCATTGCACCAAAGTCTTAAGACAGTCTCTTAAGCACTCTTTTACTTTTAACAATATTTCTATACCGGGATTAGCTTGACGACCGAGTGAGCGGCGACTCCATGAAATGGTCTATAATAGCGACAATGTCCTTTGAAATTATTGTTAAAAGTCCCCTTTTATTTTTTATCATCACATCACAAACAACCAATTTGTTCTATCAGATTATTTCATTTAAATTTTTCAAGCATGACATTTCAACCATAATATTTCAAAACGACATAATTACATGAATCATCAAATCAATCAATCAAAACATTAAAAGCATCATACAAATACATAAGACACAAGTCATATGATCAAAAATATCTTATATATATCACAAATATATATACATCATATCAAAACTAGATTGGTATGCCACAATCTATACCTCGGCATACTCAATCCTCTATCAAAAATAATAAATACTATATATCAATCTATGCAGTGCAATCTGTAGTAGCTAGCCTCGAGAACCCCTCGAGCTCTTAGCCTCATCTCCTCCCCCGCCCTGAGGTGGACGAGGTGGCCCCATCGCAGTATGTGTGGTACTGCGAGTCCTAGTCGTGGATCGGGACGAAGTCCTTGACGACCCAATCCTGATCGGATCCGCGATGGTAGCCGGTAGTGGTAATCTCTCCTCCTCTGGCACCATATGGTGGTATAGTGTCTGATAAAAAGTGATCTGGGCAATAGCCCATGCTAGCTCTCGAGTGCTCGCCCCTCCGCCCCGTGCTCTAAGGCATGTAATCTCATCTCTGAGCTATGTCACCTCAACTCGGTGTTGTGCAGCCTCCTCCTACAGGGTCTGCACCTGTGCCTAGAGACGGACTGTCTCAGCTCGGAGGGTCGCTGTCTCGCTGCTCTCCCTAGTGTCAACACCCTTGCCCTTATCGGGCGATGGTGGCCTCTCTCTCTATGGAGAAGGGTGTCTCTCCTCCCTCCTCTCCCGCTACCATGGCCTCTCCTATGCCTGTGGTCTCCTTTGCTCTCTCCCGTCGTGACCCTGGGCCGCCTCAATGGTCGCCTGGCATCGCCTCCCCATCCGACGCACAACTGCGTGAATCGAACCCTGAGCCCTCATCATCCGAGGAGGGCGGATGCCTACGTACCAGGCATCGTAGCCATCGGCTACCCCTGCATCATCCCCATCCACTGGTTGAATGGGGGCATCATCTACGTCCTTACTCTAGAAGCGCTGCATATCTGGAGCCCCGTTGACCGTAGTGTTATCCCGGACAGTCCGAGAAAACTTGTAATCCTTGAGAGATGGGATCCCCTCTTGTAGACCGAACTATCGTAAAACTCGGTCGTAGCGGTGGAGCTCCACCTCTCCCCTCTCCATCCTCAGCCAGCAGGTTCGCCTAACGCAAGCCAGCTCCTGTCCGTCCTCGGCCCACCCTGGATGATCCCTCCAAGGCCTCCAGGTGATCTGGTCCGGGACAAGGTCATCCAGCAGTCTCCGGGACATCGGTAGATCTATCCACCACTGTGACCCTCTCCAGAGCCACCAATAGAAAGCTCGGGGCCTCTCCCCGTCAACCCCTATCAAAGGAAGCCCTATCGACCTCTGCACTGCAATATGCTCCCAGCACCAAACCTGTAGTAGCGATGTCATAACTAGACATCGGCCGCCCTTGTACACGACCCCGTGCAGGATCCTATACAATCGACATAGAACAAAACTGCCCCAAGAGAACCTGTAACCATGGTCCCGCATGTCACAGATCACATCTGCTAGCACCCATGGTACCCTGCATCCGCTCTGGTGGCACAGAAAAAGTCCACCTACCACTTCGACCAAAACATGTGTGAGTCTGGATGCCCCAGGCATCTGACGCAGTGCCTCGATGTTCACTCTACCCTTCTCCAGGGTGAAGCTCGGATCGCCACACAACCGCATCATAGCGTGGCCCTGATTGGCCGTAGGAGTGATCAACCGTCCTTGTATGGGGATCCTTAGAATCCTCCATACATCCTCCAATGTGGGAGTCATCTCCCCTGTGGGTAACTAGAAACAGGAAGAACCCGGATACCACCTCTCTACTAGGGCTGTCAGTAGCCCCATGTCTATAGAAACTTGTGGCATTTCTGCCACATGTTGTAAGCTGACCTGAGCCAGCTGATCTCGCTCTGCCTATGATAGAGTGGCCAAGTCATCTCTCAACCCGTCGTATTTCCATTCTCTACTCTTTAGTAAACCTCTCTGCAACATAAACAACAACACAATAAAAAATCATTAATAAAAACTCAAGTAATTAATAATGCAAGTAAAATTAGTTCAATTTTATACAAATGATGATATCGTCCACTATTGGACGATATCGTCCCAAATTTGAGCAAAATCGTCTTCGATTTTGCAAGCCGAAATCGTCCCTAATTTGATGAAATCGTCCCCCTTTCGTCGATTTTTCCCTTAGACGAAATCGACGAACTTGAGACGATTTCGTCGAAATCGGGACGATTTCGTCCCGACGACGTCGACGGCCCAAAAACGGCCGCGATGCTCAAAAATTGCTCAAAATTCACCTAAAAAGCATGTAAATTCAACTTAAACCATTCTAAGCTAAGTTTAGACTCTTACCCGTAGCCCGCACCGGACCTCTGTCGATCTGTGCACTGTCTCCACCATTTTGCTTGTAGAGCTCCAGAAACTAAAAATGAACAGTAAAAATGAATTAGGGTTTTTACCCTATTTTTTTAATTTTATTCAACATAATTAATTTAAAATTTTGCTTTTTCATGTTTTTACCTCAAACGTTCGATTTGGGTAAAAACACGGAGGGGGCACCATAGTAAGTTGTCGTACGATTCGACCTAGAATCGTCGCCTAAAAATGGGAATAATTTTTGTTTTCTCGTAGATCGAGAAGAACTCATCTTTAACGCATTTTCTTCAGAAAATTCGCTAAAGAGGGGGCAAAATGTAGCACCCTAAAATTGGCACAGTAAAACCTTAATAATTACACTTACTCTAGTAAAGATTCAAATTCAAATTTCAACCTCCAAAACCGCTCCCAAATTGCCGTTTAATCCGTTTCCTCCTTTCCCACGCCATTTTTAGAGTTTGTTTTGACCGTTTGACGATATCGTCGTCGATCCGACGATATCGCCTCAGATCGGACGATTTCGTCTGGGCTAGGACGTCCAGACGATCTTGTCCCTAAACTAATTTTTCACAATTAGTTTATGTTCCAACGACGTCTCTAATCCGGGCAGAAGCGTGTCTATGCCGTTAGAGACCCTTCCCCGTTGGAGATCTCCCAAATAGGGATGATCTCCAACCTCCTAACCTCCCTCCTAAGCCTATTTAATCCTAGGCCCTCCCCTTAGCATCCCCTGGCTGAAATTCCCTGTAACTCGAATTCTACACACATTAAGACATCCTAAATTACTATTTGCATTAGTTCTATCCAAATTTTGTTGCAGGTACCTTAGTATTTTTTAGTCGGAGCAAGCTTACATCGTTGCAGACGATCCTGTTCAGATCGGAGGTGATCCTGTCGAATCAGAGACGATTTCGACTGCAATCATCATTGGGGGCAATCAGTGCCCAGAGTTTGCATTTCTTCATCCCTTTTCTATTGTATTATTCTGCATTTAGTTAATTCTATAGTTATTCTTTATTATTTTGCATCTTGGAGTTCACCCATCTAGATCAAATGCATAATTAAGTTATAATTATCATTAAATCAGTATAATGCATTCATGTTTCTATTTATAATTCTCAGTTTGATATTGTTATTGTCATTTTACACTGTTTCCCTCTGTTATCATAGTTGCATTCTCTGTATTTTGCATCTATTTTTTTGTTTGCAGGTCTCTGACGAATTCGTCAGATCTCAGACGATCCTATCAGATAGGAGACGATCCTGTCGAATTCTAGACGATCTTGATTGCTTCAAAAATTAGAATCCCCATCAGACATCCGGATCAGGTATGGCTCTGTAATTTAGCCTTTTCTATCTATTTTTTGTCTAATTTTGTTCTCTGTATTAATTTAAATCTGCATTTCATATAGAATAGCTTAGACGTATTTTGGCCAAACCTAGGACTTGGATGATTAAGGCTAAAACTGAACACATAAAACACATTCCCAACCTAGGCGTAGAAACTGCCATTAAATGTTTCCTGGTGAACCCACCATCCGTCGAAAAATCACCATAATACACCTCCGTCGAGAGGCGGGACCTTCGCAAGGCCTCTCAGTCCGAGGTACTGCGCCATCCTTTTCACATCCCCCTTCCGGGCACGGATCCTATAGCCTGAAGGTAAGGGTGTGAAAAATTTGGAGCGATACAATTACTTATAAAGTTTAACTATCTTTCTCACTATTCATGTGGGATTGGAGGAAAGCATCAATTTTATTTGCTAACATTTTCTTGATTAAATTTTCTTCTATGCAACACGTAAATGCCTTGATTCCATCAAAACTTACATAATTTTATCTGAGAAAAGAGGTACTTTCAACATGCTTTAAATTTTGACCTGAAAAAGGAGTTTGTACCTTTAAGTTCTTCGTATATTTTCTAAGAGAACATAATGCACATACTCACATTCTTGGTCTAAAAGACTTTAATAAACATCTACAATATTTTCATCTCTTGATGTAGGATATTTCTTTGGTGAATATTTTTTCTAAGGATGAAACTTTCCATGAAAGATAATATTTTTAAACCTACACTATTCTTGCTTGTTGTATGATTTTACCAATTTTCTTTGTGAATATCTCTTTGTTGACTATAACTAATGTCTAATTTGTACCCTATTATCTAGGCACTCAACATCCCATAATTTTGCTATTTGGAAATAAAGAAATCTTAACAGGTGTTCTTATCTATCTTAGTAGCATAGTTTGTATGAATGTGCTCTTTTGATAGTACTTTTGGCATTTAATCCTCTAGCATGCCTTATTTTGAGTATTTTTTATATCTTGCTTATCTGAGATGTCTCCTAGTGATCTATGCTCCTCCTTATTCTTTATAAAACTCTAATTGAACTATATTTTATAAAATGCTAAAGTACATATTGCTCATGAAATACCTTATCATTGAATATGGAATAATTTTGGATATCAAGGAAAATGTTGCTTTTTACCCTTATGTCTTGTCATTTTGTGCTCATGTGCACCTCATGGATGCTTACTTCTAGATATTTTTGTGATGGATGTGGCACCTTATGCCAGTTAAAAAACTTGTCAAGGATAACTTTTGCTTCCTTGATGGATTTTGTGGTTGTTTTTCCACTTTTGATGCCTTCATTTGTTTAAAAATAATTGGAATAAATACCTAATCAACTTTAAATTTTACTTGCAAATTTATTTGCATTAAGTTGACCCTTGGAAATATTTCTTATCTTGAGGTTGCTTCTTTTGTTATGGTATGTTATAGGAATTTATATCCTAAGACTCTTCTTAGTAGGAATTTGGTCCTTGAGAGAATTTTCATATCCTAAGATCAAAATTAATTTGCTAGTCGTTGGTAGGGTTCATGTAGCTTGAAACATATTCTTTAACAGAGAGATATCTAGGGCTTCTCTATATCAAATCTTGAGGAATAAATTTAGTGTTCTTCCTCTCTAAGACATTGAGACTTGTTTTGATACCACTGATATTGCTAATGCTTAGATGCTTCGATACATTGCATTATGGAATGAAGGGTATTTAAATACAATGGATGCCCAAATATGACATAACAAACCTTAACTAATCCTACAACTACCCTTGTCCTCTAGTGGACCTTACAAACCATGTGTTGAGTGGTTACTCAACTTACATTCACTATGATATAATAATTTCTAACAATAGAGCATGCTTTTTTTCCTTAGAAGCTAGTCCTTCCTATATGAAATCCCCTAGGATATTTCCAATATTCTTTGAAACATCCTTATTGATAAGTTGATATGGAAGTCCAAAAATACTAACCCACATTGGAAGCTTTTTAATATTTTTTGTCTGGATAGAAAAATATCACTCTATGGTATTATACAAAATATATCTCTTGACCTAAACGATGGGTCACCACTCTTTATTTTATCCCTAATTTTTGAACTAGAAAAAATGATGAGGAAAATAACCTTCAGGAAGAAACTTCATAGAGTACTTTGAATTTAACCCCCACTTCTACTTATCCAATTTTTAATCTCTATAAACCTTGACCAATATCCATGGAACATATATGTTATCCCTCTACTTTTAATTATCATTATGTCATGCTCGGCCATCTCATCCCTAATAATCACTTCTAGAGTATCATTTACTCCAAACTTGCCATATAATTTATTTTTAATGGATTATATGGGATTGAAATGACCCCACCCATATTACATCATCACCACATAGTGGTATTACAACAAAGCTTGGATATTATCTGTGTATAGTTTGGCAATATTTGAACCTGGGTCTCCTTCTTGAAATGTTGAGGTTAACTGGTTGAGCTAATGCTACTTGATAAAACTTACCATATAATTGTTCTTCATCTTATCTCCAATTTGGTAATTCATAGCATCTTGACTTATAACTAAGGCTCTCAAATATGTTTTTTCTTCCATGCTACCTACTAAGCTAACACTTAACACTATCTTTTACTTGATCTTAAATTACAAAAAAAATTGTGTTACTTGTTAAGAAAAAAAATATTATACACAAATAATTAATAAGGTAGATCATGTTGGTGGAATTAAATCCAATCCAAAGTCTAAAAAACTAAATATAAAAAATATATATCCATTCATCCATAAGAAATGAGTCTATGATTTTAAAACAATACCGCTATCATAGGCGTTCCTTTCTTATTCTAAAAGGGTTGGAGCATGATGCATGTTCTTTATCATATCATAGAAAAAAGTTATCTCTATTTATGATATAGAAGTAAAAAAATTCAAATAAATAAATATATATATATATATATATATATATATATATATATATATATAAATAAAATATTTCATTCGTTGTGTATTATAAATTAAATATTTATTTATGTATATACAACATAAATTATAAGTATATTATGTAAATTTTTAAATAAAATAAAATTTTATTTATTTGGTACACAAATTCACTCACAGGCATACATGTACACCATGTCCCATCGTGGTTTCATATTTTTAAAATAATTTAATTTATTTTTATATTTCTTTATTTTTAACTTTTGTTAAATATATTTCATTTATTATGCATTGATTAAATATTAGTCTATGTAAAAAAAAATTGTGTATGTAATGTTGGCGAATATGGCAGTTAGATCTCAAAATTTCAAGGAATATGACAGTAAAACCTGAGAATTTCAAGGTGTGGTCATATGTCCCTATGGAAGAAATATGACAGTCTGAGAATTTCAAGGTGTGGTCATATGTCCCTATTATAAGAATTGATAATGAAGTTAGGTGATAAAAACGGTACAACAAAATAGAATACTTATTGGGATCATAAAATGTCATGGATTTCTTTATCAATTATCTAAAGCATTAAGTACTACGTAAACCTTGTTAAATAGAAGTATAGTGAGAAGGATATATTATTTCAACTTCTCCGTCAACAATTTTAATAAACTCTTCTTTTGTACATATTTGGAGCTCTTTGTAAAGGTTTTCCGTCAAAAATTTTAATCTGCTCTTCTCTTAGTAAAAGGTTAGAGTCCTTCACCTTTTTTTTATCAATACCAACAAAATAAATAAAATAAATAGTAAAAACATATTTATATGAAGTTTTTGAATGGAAGAGTCAATACTGTTTTGGATATGCATCTAAAATAAATTATTTTTTATTTAAATTAAATTTTTATCTCATTGATTATGTTTATTAGATTAGATAAAAAATTTAAAATATTTTTTTTGGACTTGAACATGTGAGAAAAAAACAACAACAAACCAACCTTATATTTTTTAAATAAGCCAAAATTGAATGAGAGCTTATACCAATTCAATCAAGTTCTAAAATCCACTTCGAACCATATAGTTCGATAATCAAATTCTAAATTCCACTTTTAACAATATAATTAGATAATGATTATTTTAAGTTCATCGATTCTGACATTTATTTGTTTTGTATAAGTTATATGTCACAGTAATTCCATTATGTACAAAAGTTTACACTATGTGATATTAATTCTTTTGAAAAAGTTTAAATAATAATTCTTTAGACCTCTAAAATTTTAAAACTTCAAAACCTTATATGTGATATCAATAAGTTTACCTAATGGACTAAGTTAATCAATTCCATTTACCTAACGGGCTAAGTTATAAGTTATATCAATATATCAATTCTTTTCAATAAGTTTACATAATAGTTCCTTAATTTTCTTTTCAAGAAGTTTATTGAATATAAATTCTTTGGATATCAATTCTTTTCCAATAAGTTTACATAATAAGTTTATGTAATGGGCTAAGTTATACGTGAAATCAATAAGTAATATCAATTATTTTCAATAAGTTTAAATTATATTTCCTTATTCTTTTGAATTAAAGTTTGAACCTCAAAGACCTTTAGAGATATCAGATTTTTTTATACATAAAAGATAGATATCATAAAAGAGTCCATTAAAAGAGTCCATAACTACCGTTGCAAGAGATATCGATTCTGAATAATATAGTTTAATTATTTTTGACCAATGTAGTTGAGTTAGACTATAATGACTTATCTAACCCCGTTTCTACTTTTAAAATCTCAACTCACCAAGCTCATAACTTCTAAATTTTGTTATTTATTTTTATTTTTATAAAATTTATAATAATATTTTTTTACACGTAATATTTATTTTAGACCATAATGTCTTATCTAAGCTCATTGCTATTTTTAAAATCTTAACTCACCAAACTCATCAACTTCTAAGATTTTCATATTTTTTATAAAACTTATAATAATATTTTTTTACATTGCTATTTTAAAAATCTTAACCCACCAAAAAGTTCTAAGATTTTCATATTTTTTATAAAATTTATAGTAATATTTTTTTACATTGCTATTTTAAAAATCTTAACTCACCAAACTCGTGAACTTCTAAGATTAGATAAATGCCAAGTTGGTTCCACAGCTTTTAAAAGCCAAAATAAACACACCTCAAATCAACTTTTATAAATCTGTTCTTAACAATCCTGCACAAAAACAGCTACATAATCACTCCTCTTCCGTTCCTATTTCATGGGGACCTTAACAACCCCACAATACATATCCATAAAAACACAGAGGAAACTCATAAATCTAAGCAAGCAAGTTATTTGCTTAAAAGTCCTCCCTTCCCTCCCACAAGCTTATCCAATTCACGATAGTTTTGCTGGGTATTCTTCAAGGGTTAAACATGATGGTAGGATCGCAGCAGCACTCGTCCAGAAGGCAGCAGCAACACAACGCCGCCAAACTGCAGAACAAACCCAGAAATTACAAAAATACAAACCCTAACTTTCCCTAATATATTTTGTGTAAAATTGCATACCATCCTTCAAGAAATCCCGTTTCCCTCCTTGGCGGAGGAGGCTGCGGATACTGTCCATACGGCGGAACAGACACAGGCGGCGGCTGTTGGTAATATCCTTGCGGTGGGTATCCTACCAAAAATAAATAAAATTAACCAAAAAAAAAAAAAAAATCTCCAGTTTAAAGTTCTCGAATTACAGCAACAGCATAGTTGCCTGTAGATTTCGGAAAGAAATTTAGAGTACCTTGTCCCGGGTATGGATACCCGTATTTAGGATCCGACATGGCTAACGATTTCTTTGTAATTTACCTACTTCTCTTCCCGCGATTCGAACTCGCAACTTTAAAAAACAATTTTTTTTTTTTTTCCTATATGAATTTCTCTCCCGAGACTCGAACCGACGATGTGCAGCTCTGAGAAGCTCCAGCAGCGTAGATTTATACAGGCATAGCAACAATGATACCTAGCTTAAACACTAAGAACGAATTCTGGGTTTTTGTTCTAAGTTATACGGGCGCATCCACCGTCCAGAAGCGCCGTCTGGCATTGATCGGACGGCTTACACGTCCCCTACCACGTGTAAATCCGACATCTTGGATTGACATTCATGGGTGTGGTCTGCCACGTCAACATATCGAATTTTGGGGAAGCGTTGGTTGACATTTCTGATTTTGGGAATTCCAAATACAAAGTTTAAGTATAGAATCTCACTATATATTAGAAATTACTTTATGCTCTTCTTAACGATAAACTACTATATTCACTTTACATTATTCTCTTCCTAACCATTCTTAACATAAAATAGATATTAAAAACTACTATATTCACTTTACTTTAGTCTCTTCCTCACCATTTCCTTTGGTATCTAACTTTACTTTTGCTTTCTAATCCTTCCAAAATATTCTTTCCATGAGGGCCTGGCTAAGCAAAGAATATCACAAACATTAATGTGATCATCACTTTTGCATAAGGTGGGCATCATGTCATTGTCACATCATGAGAAGCTTCAAGGAGATGTGGTGTTGATGGAATTTTGCCTTTACTCTATCGGTAAGGATTCTGTGGGTGCTCTCACAAAGAAAAAGCATAAATCATTTTGGTTGTAAAGGGGTCTTAATGTGCTAAAAAGTGTGAAGATTAAATAGGGGAAATCAATGTCAATGTCTATCTTCAATTGGGGTTTATAATTTTAGTGCATTTAAAAAAAAATCTTCATAAAAACTTAGGTTCACATGAAAGGGAGAGGGAGGTTTTTATGGAATCCTCAATAAGGATGTTTTAGATGGAACAAAGAACACTCTAGTTGTATAGAAGAGGGAGACAAATCTTTAGTAATCTTTATTCAAGTAGAAGATGTTACATTAGAATAATTGTTAAAGATGAGTTGACCAAATATTATATAATGATTTTTAAAAGCAAAAGGTAAATATGTAAGTTTTTCTGGAGATTGAAAAGAGGATTAAACAAAAGTTGGGATTGAATTCAAATTACTCCATGACTTTTCTTTTGAAAGGAAATTTTCTTGTCATCTTCTCCAACTTGAAATTAGGGATAAAATAATGGTGGTTTCTCATGGGTTACGGGGATAGATATGAATTCTTTTTGAAAGGAAATTTCCTTGTCGTCTTCTCCAACTTGAAATTAGGGATAAAATAATGGTGGTTTCTCATGGGTTACGGGGATAGATAACTTGTACTTAAGACCACAAAGTGGAATTTTTTCTATGGAGATAAAAGTATTAAAAGGATTTCAATGTAGATTAAAGTTTTCAAACTTTCATGTCAACTTATCAATAAGGAGGTTTTAAAAGAATTAGAAATACTTCAAAAGAATTCATTAAGGAGTGACCAACCATGAACAACCGAAAGCATGTTGTATATACATTGATATGCATTGCTATGAATATTTTAAAACCATTGACACAATCCATTAAGATCAAATATGAAGCAAAAGAGTGTGATCAACAAGTGGATTACGAAAACAATGCATTCTAATGTCATAAATGTTATGAGACTAGACAAATGGCAAAAGATTAAAAATTAAAAATAATCACAAAAGAGATGGAAATTTTGGTTATGTGATAAAATTCAAGATTGAGTAGGGAGATCATATTTGTAGTAGAATATTTATAGATCAAGGATTTTCCACTCCCAAAAAATATCAAAGAAAACCCCTCTATATCATCAAATGGTAAAACAACTCATCACTTTATTTGAAAAAATATTTTTTTCCCGCTTTTTCTCCAACCACCTCTTATTTCACACATGCAACATTAAATGGGGTAGTTGAAAATCATACAACCTACCTAAAATCGTATAGTGTATGACCTAAATCATACAACATGCATTTTTGTATGATTTCCCATGTTCTTTTGCCAATTTTACTTGTACAATCTCTTACTTGTGCTTTTTTTTTCATCCTTAATTTGTACAATCTATCACTTAGAGAAGATTTTGTCTCAATATTCTCTTGAAGAAGCCACCGTTTTCGGTTTTCAACCCACTTCCTTCCTAATTGTGTCTCGAGGGATTTTCACAATTAAGACATTTTATTTTTTATTTTCTTTTTCTTTTCCCTTTTCTTTTTCTTTTTATTTTTCTTTCTTTATATTTTTTTCATTCCTAGCCTATTTACATTTATCGTCGTGGAAATAGTACAGTGACATTTGCTTGTATGATCCCATCGGATTCTTCTCTTGGAGGTTCGATTGTGACATTTTGAGTGGTTGTGTCACTTGTTGGTACTTGCTCTCTAGGTTGATTCATCTCTACTTGTGATGTTACTGAATTTCCTGGCCTTCCCCTATCATGTGTACAATTTATAATTGTACAATTGCAAGTTGGAGTATCTTCACCTGGTGTCCTTTTCTCTTATTGTGTAGGTGATTGATCTCATGGTAGCGGTGTCCTAACCACTCTATTGTCATTCGAGCGACTCCTCCACATATCCCCTTGGATCAATTTTGGCTCTAGACTTGGTGATCGAATCCTTAGTTGTCCCTGGTTCCTTTCATCTATAAAATGTACTCTTCCCCTACCAGCAAGGCCTCTCCTATGTGAGTGTCTTTCCCGTCCTACTCCTCTTGACATCGGGTTTCTCTGTGCTAATGGTTGTTCCTCCATTTATTAGAGCAATCCTCTTCCACATACCACTCTTTGAGGTCCTCATCAGATTAGTGGTGGCCATCCTAATGGATACTACCTTGTGGGGCTAGGTAAGATTCCTCTCATCCATGGTAACCCTCACAAATTTCTTATCCAGTTCATACAAGCTAAAGGTGTATCTCCTGGCCATATAGTAGTAGGGGGTCAGATCCTTCCTCATCCTCTTCCTCCTCTGGTTGTAACATCACCTTGTCCTTGCTCACTTCGTAGTCAAATACCTCCTCCCATTCTTGGCTGAAGCCTTAAGGGTCATTCTCTATTTATTCCTTTGGTTATCAGGAGTTATCTCTACCAAATCAATATTGGCTAGTGGAATTCTACTTCTTCTTGTGCTTGGTGACAATTTTTGCAATGCTTTGATTCTACGATCTGCACATGCTAGACAACATCTCCATATTCTCTCCTCAAAGCTTCTTTGTGGAGATGAAATTGTCAAGACCTCTCTATATGCATCAAAAAATTCTATCTTAGAACTTGAGTTATTTTGATTCTTTTCTCTTTGTTTCACCCAATATGTTGGCAAATTCATCAGTCTCTCCAATATTTATACTTCTCTCCTTTGTATTCTTAACTATCGATATGCTATTATGTATGCTTGCGGATCAAGTTTGGTTTGACATCCTTGTGATATCCCTAGTTTTCGCTGTGTGGTTGTACATGCTAGGGGAACGCGATCATCTCGAGGGTTCTGGGGGTTCCTTGAGAAATCATTATCATCACTACTTTCTGCGTTAGGTTCCATTACTAGCCAAGGCATTCCTTCGTTATTGGAGTCACTCAAATCCAATCGTGCATGACCTTGTGATTCAGGTGATGCAGTTTCTTTCTCAATGTCTTACCATAATATTTTTGCATCTTCATTCGTCATTGGTGGATCACTTGAAGGTACTTGCGAACTTGTGCTCGCTATATCATTTATTACACTACTTCTTGGAGTTATCCCCCCTCATATTTAGGTTCTTCTTCTAGCTCCTGTAGCCTAGCTATTCTTTGTTCATCCAGTCTTCATATTTTGCTATCCAATTCCTAGATGGTTTGCTCTCTCAATCTTACATTATGACCTCGCAACATCTGGTATTCTTCTTGTAGTTGTTGAGTCTGTAACCACATTCTCTATTGTAATAGCCCTATATAAGCCAATGGAGTAAGTCCAACCAAATATTTATCGATGGTATCATTCATGTCTTCTTCTAGAACTTCCATTTCAAAGGTGTCCACTCTATCCTCGTACCATACTATTAATAGTATCCTTCTTCGTTCTTCCACTTGCTAGGGTAGTTCCCTCCATTCTACCTAGGATACATCGTATTATTGCTTACTAGGGGTGCTTCCTCTTGCCTTACCCTATTTATGGGTAATAGTACTATCTCTTGATGTATTCTTTCATTTGGAGGAATCCATTATTCATCTTCCTCTTCTACTCGTTCGGTCCCATCCATAAATCTGACATGTACTCGCAATATTCTTCTTTCTTTAGGTCGAGATGCCAACTCTTGCTATTCTATAGTTGGTCGTGTTTTTTCTCCTTCTTTGAATAAGTGTGTGAGTCCTATTTTAGGTTCCTTCTATGGTGGACCTAGATCATCTTGAGTCCTTTGAGCTTCTACTCGTCTTCGTTGTTCAATCTCTTCTAAATAAATGAATAAACACTGTACTTTGTAAGGCTTCAACTTTGAGCCATTTACAGTATTGGGTACATCTATCCCATTCAAGTTTTGTAACTTGAGTACTCTATTATTCATTACTTCAACCACTTTATAGGGACCAAGATATAACGTCTTCAACTTGTCGGGCTTGATTTCCCTCTTTCCATTAAACTTTAGAACCAAGTCACCATAACTAAGTTATAACTTCCTCAAATATTTATCATGCCACGTCTTCCTTCTTTTCTAAGCTACCTCAATTGCCCATTGTGCTATAACTCCTATTTCATATAATTTGGTCAGTGTTGTCAATCGCTCTTCCAAAATTCATTGATCACCCAAGCGATGCTCTACTGTGAATCTCAAACTTGGTATCAAGAATTTGATTGGCACCACTGCCTCCTATCCATACATAAATTGGAAAGGTGTATGCTCTATTGTAGGTTTAAAAGTTGTTCTATATACCCAAAAAAAATATGGTAGCATTTCCTCCCAATCAACTCCCTCTATTCCATAGGTTTTATATAAAGTGGATATCAGGACTTTGTTTGTTGCTTCCACTTGCCTATTAGCTTTGGGATAGTATGGACTAGATAATGAATAAAAAATCTTGAACTCTGTTGTCAGTGTTTTAATGATTTCATTGACAAAGTGCCCTCCTCAATCACTTGTGATCTGTAGCAAAATATCAAATCTTGTAATTACCTACATGTACAAAAATCGTGTTGTAATTTTAGCTGAGCTATTAGGTAATACTCTCGCTTCAACCCATTTTGTTAGGTATTTCGTTGTTACTACAATGTATCTACACTTCCTTCTTCGAGATATCTTCAATGGTCCAATGAAGTCTAATCCTCACATTTCAAATAGTTCCTAGGGTTGTGATGGATTCAATGACATAAAGTCTCTCTTTACCAACTATCCTGCCCTTTGACAAGTATCACATGCTTTCAAATTCTCTTTTGCATCATTATATAGTGTGGTCCATCATAGTCCAGCTAGTAATATTTTTCTAGTTGTTGCATCTGGTCCCATGTGTCCTCCTGCTAAGCCTTCATGAGCTTCTTTCAATGCTGCTTTGACTTCTTCCATCACACATATTCGTAGGATACCATCACTTCCCATATTATACAACAATCTTGCTATCAACTAGAAGGGTGCTAACTTCATAATCACTTTCTTTTTCTCGGTTGTTGTCATTTCTTGTGGCAACTCACCTGTGGATATGTACTGGCAAATCAACTTGTACCATGATAGAACAACATTGATGGCAAATAATTGTGCATCCAAGAATTCATTTGGAACTCCTGTTCCTGCAGGTTCACCTAATCGTATCTGAGATAACTGGTCTGTAATGACATGCTTCTTACCAGATCTCACTACTACTCGAAATACAAACTCCTGTAGGGTGACAAGCCACCTACTGACCCATCCTTGTATTACTGGTTTATTTATCAAGTACAATAGAGCTTGGTGATCAACGTAGAAAGAAAAGGGATTCACCAATAGGTAATGCATAAATTTCTATACTACATATACCATTTCCAAAGCTTCTCTTTTTGTTCTACTATAATTTCTCTCCGACCTAGACAATAGGCGACTAGCAAAGAAAATAGGCTGATCCAACCTGAATTATCCTTCTTGTGCCAAAGCACATCCAATTGAAAAATTTGAAGCATAAATATGGACATGGAATTCCTTATCCCAGTTTGGGAACACCAAAATTGGACTACTCATGAGCTTAGCCTTCACCTCCTCAAACGCTCTTTGGTGCTCCTCTATCAATATGAAAGGAACATTCTTCTTCGTCAATGAATCCAATGGGTAGGATACATGTGCATAATTCTTGATAAAACTTTGATAATATCCCATCGATCCCAAGAATGTTTTAAGTGAGCTCACATCATATGGTTATTCCATGTGCAATATCACATGGTTCTTATCAGGATCTATTTTTAATCCTTCATTGCACACTATGTGTCCTAACAATTTCCCATATGGTACCATCAGGTAGCATTTCCTAGGATTTAATGATATTTGTGCATTTTTGCACCTACTCATACATTCACTGAGGGTAGGAAGATGCTCCTTGATATTTCCATAAATGGAACAATCATCCGCTTTGAAATTCCCTATTTTCAATTGGTCAAATATATAGTATGATGCGTTGAAATGTAGCTAGGGCATTGTAGATCCCACATGGTATTTTATTGTATGCATAGATGCCATTCTCCACAATAAATGTGGTCTTCAACTTATCCTCATCGACTATACTTATCTGATTGTAACTCGAAAACCCATCCAAAAATGAATAGATCTCGTATCCTATGATTTCCTCCAAGATAGAATCTGTGAAGGGAATAGGGAAGGGGTGCTTAATAGTTACTGCATTTAGACTCCTAAAGTCCACACATATTCTGATCTTGTCCACTTCCTTCTTCAAGGTGATCACTATAGGTGATACCCATTCACTGGTGGTCATCCTGAAGATGATTCCTGCCTCCAACATCTTTTCTATCTCTACATTCACTAATGTAGCATAATTTGGATTCATTCTATATGGTCTCCTCCTTACGGGTTGAGCTCCAAGCATTAGCATAATCTTGTGGACACATAACTCTAGTGGTACTCCCTTTAGGTCCTTATATGTCCATGCAAAGACATCCTTATATTCCAAGAATATCTTAAAAGCCATCGCTTTTAGTACAGGGTTCCAATAATCGCCGCAGTGAATCATCCTAGGTTCCTCCTCCGTTCCTAGATTGATTAACACTATTCGAGGTCCTTCATATTTTATATTTTTTGACTCACTCACTGCTTTCTTTACATTCTTCGGGTGTGCCGGTATTATATCAATCTTTGCATATCCTACTCTATACTCTACAAATGTTTTTGGAAATTTCCATTTCTCTTTCGCCTCCTTTTTAGGTTCTTGACTGAATTTTGGTTCGTCTTATTTTTCCTTGGTCTCCTCTAACTCAATACCAAGGTATTTGGGCTGAAAAATTTTGTACTCCTCCATTTTCCAATGAAGAAGTCCACTATAATATCTCACTTTGTCTTCACTACATTTTTCCAAGTACAACATTCCTTCTCCATTAGGTTCATACCCTTCATCTCCTGAAGAATTTTTTGATTCGTCTGTCGTAGCTACATCCTCACCGACTTTTTGATTAGCTAGATTAATCATATATTTATACTATCCCTTCTTGAAAGTGATCTGATTCTTTCTCCAATTGTGATTAACTTTGGCTACTTGTAGCCACCCTCTTCCTAATAGAGCATCGTATGCAGGTTTCTACATTTTAATCACAATTAAATCCAAGATAAATTCTTGGTCATGTTAGTGTATCCTTGATTAACTTCTATTCTATTATTACATTATAGGTGTATTTTGTTATTTGTTATAACAAAGTCTAATTAGGCCTCGGATGGTTCCATAACCTCCGGGCTATTATAGGCCCTATTGTATTATTTATAACCTTCATGATGAATGATAATTTTGTTCGCTGCTCCGACATGGTATCAGAGCAAAAATATGTTGATGCTAGTTGATGCGAGATCTAGATTTGTTTGCTCGGTCGAATACAATTCTCCCACAATTATGCCCGCCTCCACCCAAGATGTTTTGGAAGTTGTGGAAATACCCTCTACGATGTCTTGGGGAGTGCGTTGAGCGGCTACAATCTAGATTGTGGTTATCAATATGACTATGGCGATGGCTTCAAAATGAGTGGCGACCTATGCTACGATAAATGAAGATTTTTTTGCTTGGGGTGAATGATTGACAGCCTAAGCTACGACCTACCTAATATTTTCAAATAGAAGTTCTCATTTCGACATAGCAAACTGTTGTTGTGGGACTCATTGCTCAACAATTCGTAGATATTTTCAGATTGAAGGTCAATCCTCTATAAGCGGTGTCTTGCATCGGACCTGTAGAGATGATCTCTCCAAATGTCTTCTATACGAATCTAAAATAAAATTAGGTCTACTGTCTCAAGGCGATGACGGTTACATTGAAAGAGAAACATGTAGTTGCATATCCCAACTGTGGCAATTGGATGCCAAGCATTCTTAAGGTATTGAATAATCCTGAAGAAGAAATTAGTTATTTTCTTTGTTGACGTCTGTGCGCGGTTGGTGAGCGACAATCGGAGGAGGTGTCCCTATGTTTAGTGGTGGAGTGGCAGAGCGCTGCCCTTGATCCAAGCCACCGTGTGGTTTTTTTATTTAAATAAAGTGCTGCTTCCCTTTAAGTCTAGCCGAGCAGCCTAGCGTAGTCGGTTGGTGGCTGGAACTAAGACCTTGGAGGAGTCGAGATCGGGAGTTCAAACCTCTATGCCTCCCAAGGTATAATATATATATTTTGTTTGTTTTGATATGTTTAATTTTTTTTTTTAATGTTTTAAATTTTTTTTAGTTTAATTAATTTTTTTATTATTTTCTTAACAAAAGAATTATTTTTAATACTTATTTTTTAAGAAAATTAATTTAATTAAGCTTTAATTAAATTTTTTAGCATTAGAAGTCAACTTTTGTTTTCCAAACTTCAAAACAAATCAAAAGGGCAAGGAGGGGAGCATTTTTTTCCAAGAGCAGAAATTAAGGGGGGATAGTGAGTAATTTTTCAGCATTGAAAAAGGCAAATTGGCAAAATTGTAAAGGTGCATTTTCGGCAGTGCCCGACACCTATGGGTTTATTTCTGTGGGCACTTTTTTGATGTATGTAGCATTTTTTCCTTTATGCACTACTTCATTAAATTTAAAAATCAAAATCACTCCCTAAGTCCCCGAAATAAATAAAACCCATCCGTGCAATTTATTGCACTACAACTTTCGGTATTTGTGATACCTCTGGCCAGCACTTACAAGTAATGATGTTGTGATTGTGCTAATGTATCTGCCACCTAATATAGCTACAAAAAATGACGTCTGAGCTTGTTCTCTATCAATCATCGAGAGGAATAAGTACGCCATTATGCATTTTTTACTCCATCCACTACCCTAATCGTTCTTGTGTTTAGGCGTAAATCCTGATGAATGTTCTGACATCCAAAGTGTTTAGAGGAAGTTACACCCCATGCATGAGGATTGACGACTTTCTATGGTAGGTGCCATCAACGAGATGATTCCCTTTCAGTACAGCCTAAGTTCCACGTATCGTATGATCTTTAAAAATTACCTACAGTCTCCCTCACATAAGGGCGAGTAATTTTTTATGTTTTTTTAAAATACTTATAGTCTCCCTCACGTAAGGGTGGGTATTTTATACAGTATAACGACCTAGAAAAGGGTATAAAGAAAGGGGGACCATTTGGTGTTATAAGGAATCCTCACAATGTTTGCAAAGTTAATGATTGATGCTCATCAGTTGTTGAAAGGTTCTAATTACACACCATGGAAAAAAAATATGAAGGCTATCCTACTCATGGATGACTTATGGGATGTTGTTTTTGGAGAAATGACAAGACCTTCATCAGATACTAGATCCACAAAAGTTATAGCTCCAACTATAGATTAGATAGCATTTTACAAGAAAGACAATAGAGAAAGAGTGCTCATTTTGCTTGCTGTTTTAGATGAAGTTCAACCTCACATTGCTAACAAAGAACATGGTAAAGAGGCATGGGATGCCCTTCAAACCATTTATGAGGGAAAGAATAATTCCACCATTATTTACCTTCAATATCAACTTCATAGTTGAACACCTAGGTTCATCGTGGAAGAAAGAAAAAGGAGCTCTGGCGATTTGGCGGGAAATCTTCTGAACTGTCGGAGGCCGAAGCTCTAGGATTCTGGCTCGCGGCTTCTTCCTGGGTCTCTGTTGGTTTGACATCGTTCCCCTCTGAAGGCTCGTCCGTTACCCAGGGAGGGCCCTATGGGGTCTCCTCCAGGTTCTCTTGACGGGAAGAAGAGCTCTTATGCCGAGATTCTAAAAGAAAATTTTGCGTCTTCTTCTGATGAAGCCCAGCGGGGTGCTTACCAAGCGCTTCTCAAGAATGTTGGCAAGGGTTCTTCTGCAAACGAGTTAATGGATGCCTCCCGCAATCAGCTTCCAGACCTAAGATAGTCATAGAACCAAAGATGGTTGAGGATACGATCACCTACCGTGCTAACCATGACTTGATCTGCAAATTCATGGGAATCCGACCCACTCTGCACTTTTTGCACACCTGGGTTAGACAGAACTGGGAACCTATCGGTGAGTACTCCTTATGGCCTATAAGCAACGGGTATTTCATTATTAGTTTCTCTTCTTTAGTAGATAGAAACAGAGCATTTGAATCAGAGAAGAGGACCCATGGCCCGGCAGGGTTATTTGTCCAACCATGGAGAGTGGGTTTCGATCCTCGCATTGAGCCCACGAGCTGTTCCAGTGTGGATCCGGTTGTACGCTCTCCAGATGGAGTTTTGGGGCGAGCAGATTCTTGAGATGATTGGTAACTCTCTAGGTAGATTTATGGGAGTTTCCAAAGATACCATAGAGGGAAACACTACTTGTCTTTGCTAGAATCTGTGTTGAAATGGATATCGACCGACCACTACCGGTGAGGTGGGCCGGAGTTAGCGGGACAATCCTGGATACAGCAGTTAGATTACGAAGCCCTACCTTTTAGATGCGGGGTCTGCCATAAGCATGGCCATTTGGCTAGGTTATGTCCGAATACCTTGAGCACAAAAGCGGAGGCCCCGCTAGGAATCTCAAATCGACCCGAGAGAGGGTAAGTTCACCCCGGTCAAAGAATCACAAAACACCCCCCAAGGTTCTGAAGCCCAGAAAGATGGCTTTGAACAGCAGAAACGAAGAAGAAACAAAAAGAGAAATGGCAAGGACCAAGCTTCACTCAAGCCAACCAACCGGTATGAAATCTTTAAATCCCTGGTGGATCAGGAAGACCAAGTTATGGATGGAGTGGATGGGAACACTGAGGATTTTAACATCCACTCTCATGTTTCTCCCTCTTCAACTCCTGCCCACGAGAAGGTGCTTAAACCCACTAATTTTTACATCCAGAGAACCTAGGGGCATTGGTAATCCACTCCTCAGCACAACCGGTTATTCAGGATGTCATCATGGGAAGTGCCGAAAAGAATAGAGAAAGGCCAGCCACAGGGATTACCCAGGTGGAAAAACGGTCCAAGAATAACATTTCTCAAGGTGCAGGCAGGAAGTCTAATAAGGACCTAATAGCATCGCAAGGAGACAAGCTGGTCAGCGATGGATCAGTGAGAACAATTGACTCTTATTGCTCTCAAGGTTTCCAATGATTATTCAATCTTGGAATGTTAGGGGTTTAAACAGTGAGAACCCATCAATCTGTTGTTCAAAGACTCATAAAGAAGGGTAAAGCAGGACTTTTTGCTCCTCCAGGCGACAAAAATGTCTTTATATCTTATGTGTAGAACAGTTAGTAAAATATGGAGGGGAGCTGGATATATGGATGTGGCAGCTCAAGGTGCCTCAGGAGGAATTGTTACTTTTTGGAACCCCCTGGAATGGTCTGCTTTAGAACATATAGCTTGGAGGGGTGTTCTCACATCTCTTTTTAGGAATAATGTCACAGGTGAGCAAGTTTTAATTACAAATTTTTATGGGGCTCAAAGCCATGATGGCCGGAGGCTTCAATGGAAAGCGATTCATAACATGAGGTCCTCAAGACAAGCTTTTGACTGGATCATTGCTGGAGATTTTAATGCCAAATTATCTGCTCGGGATCAGGAAGGTGGTTCCCCTATTTTGGACCTGGGGGATCGGCTTCTGATTGCCCAGGTTCAAGCTTTTCACTTAGTTGATGTCCAAGGTCCTGGAACTTTTTTCACTTGGACTAACAAACGGAGGGATCCACACTGTTGTAAGGTAAAGTTGGATCGCTTTACGGTCTCAGAGGAGGCTTTTGTTAAGTGGAATGTGCAATTACAGATTTTGGACGGTCCTGTTTCCGATCACTCTCCCATCATCTTTGAAGGGTGGGACTACGACGAGGCGGTTCCATAAACCGTTTAGATTTGAGAATTTACGGCTTCGGAAGGAGGACCTTCATGAGGTAATTCCGCAATGGTGGGAAGAAGGTCGTCCACCTTTTGGGACAGCAATGTTTAAATTTCACAAACGACTTCTTTTTGTCAAATTTAAATTGAAACAGTGGAGGCACGCCAATAAATCGGATTTCAAGCTGCAAAGAGCCCCCTTGTTGGCCCGTTGGGAGGAGGTGCGAGAAACAATTTAGGGAAGGTTTAATTTACGAACGACTTAAAAGCGAAGATGATGCCTTGCGCAAAGCTGTTGAGGACATTGATAACCACGAGGAAATTTATTGGAAGCAGCGGGCTAGAAATTCTTGGCTATTGGAAGGAGATAGAAATACAAAATTTTTTCATCGTTCAGCATGTGCTAGAAGACAGATGAATAATATGGCAGTTTTAAAAGATGAGAATGGTCACTCCTTTGATACTCTTCCGGTATGCACTCCCACTCTGTGGATTACTTCTCCAAGCTTTTTGCAGAAAATAGGGACCAAGATGTGGGGGCTCAAAATGAAGTTCTTGATGTTATTCCCCCTATTATCACTCCAGCAGAAAATCAGGCTCTCCTCAGACCTATTGATCGAGATGAATTGAAAAATGTGGTCTTTGGAATGAGCACAGGCAAATCTCCCGGTCCAGATGGTTTTCCTATTGAGTTTTTTGGGCCTTTTGGGATACCTTGGAGGAAGATGTTTTGGTTGTAATTGAGGAGTCCAGATCTAATAAGAGAATGCTCAAGGCTCTAAATCATACCTTTATCACATTAATTCCAAAGGGGGAGGAAGGAGTTCATATCTCGACTTCGGACCTATTGCTTTATGTAATGTGATTTATAAAATTATCACAAAAATTATAGCTGAACGTCTTAAACCTCTCCTTCATTACATCATTTCATCAGAACAGGGGGGATTTGTAGAGGGTAGACAGATCTTGGATGGAGTGGTTCTTGCTCAGGAGGCTATTCATTCAATGCAAAACTCTGGTAACAAAGGAATGTTCATCAAACCGGATATGTCTAAGGCTTACGATCGGGTTGAGTGGGGTTTCTTGTCAAGGATGTTGGCTGCCTTTGGCTTTTCCCGGGAATGGATTGGTCGGGTTATGAGTTGTGTTTCCACGCCTTCTTATTCGGTTCTCATCAAGGGGATTCCCTCGCCTCCCTTTGGAGCCTCTCGTGGCCTCCGACAAGGGGACCCTTGCTCGCCCTATCTATTCCTTATCTTAGCTGAAGGATTAGGCCGACTCTTCTTGAGAAGAAGACTTCAAGGCCTGATAACGAGTATTAAGGTCGGGGATGAAGTCTTGACTCATTTACAATTTGTGGATGACACTTGGCTTGGTTGGAGTGGCTAGTCTCAGGGAAGCTAGGGGAATCAGAGACTCTCTTTCTGTTTACCTTAGGGCCTCCAATCAAGTTATCAATGACAACAAATCTAAAGTTGTCTTTTTCAATCTTGACCAACGGATGCAGGACAAAATCTTAGAGATTTTGGGCTTCTCTAGATCATCTCTTCCTATAGTCTATCTGGGGGGTTCCTTTGCACTTCAAGAAATTGAAAAATGATATTTGGAAAGATCTTACGGATGGCATCAAAGATAGAATGAACCACTTGGTCTCACAAATGGTTAAGCTACGGTGGCCGTTTAACTTTCTTACGGTCGATTATTCGGGCCATGCCTATCTATAAATTTTCAATCTTGGCTGCTCCTCTTTCTATTTGGAAAGAGTTGGACAAAGCGGCTAGGCGATTCTTATGGGAAGGAGCAAAAGGTGGGAAGAAATGGGCCTTGGTTGGGTGGGACAAAGTTACTCGGCCCAAAGAAAAAGGAGGGCTGGGTTTGAGAAGCTCTAATCTCAACAACAAAGCCCTTGCAGGTAAATTGTATTGGAGATGGATCTCCCAGCCATCATCTTTATTCAGTAGAATCTTGACCAGCAAATATTTGGGTAACATCCACCCCTTTGAAGTTTGTCGTTTCCCTCTGGATGGTAATGGTTCCCTAGTTTGGCAAGCTCTCAAGTTGGGCTCTCAAGTAATTAAAAATCAATTGTTACGGAAAGTGGGAAGAGGGGAGAAAGCACGTTTTTGAGTGACTCATGGGACCGGTTTCCACCCATCATTGCGGAGTATCTGAGCTGCTTCCAATTAAAGCTGCCATAGAATCCAAGGGTTGGGTCACTATTGAGAACTACTTCATCACTAGCCAATTGGGTGATTATAAATTCAAGAAATTTAAGCGACTTGAGGAGTGGCCTGTCACTATCCCTCCGGGTGGCAACCACTCTGACCAACATCTTGTCAGCAAGATTTCTCACGGGCAGAGATGAAGAAGACGAGTTAGCTTGGGGCCATGGGAATCTTGGAATTTACACTGTGAAGGCTGGTTATGATCAGCTTCTCCCAGAGCCTCCCCCGCATTTATTTTCGGTTCATGACTGGAAGAAAATCTGGCATTCCAAGTGCTGGCCGAAAGTGAACTTCTTTGTCTGGCAGTTTATGCATAATGGCATCCTCACCTATGATAACCTCGGAAGCGAGAGGAATTATTGGTCCTTCTCGGTGTATTTTGTGTCGTAAGCATGAAGAGGCTGCCGACCATTTGATGTTCGAATGTTCCTTCACGAGTCGGATCCGGAATCGATGGTTCTCTCTTTTTAATCTCCGGGGTAATGGTGCTACGACTCGGAATAATATCCGGCAAAGATGGAAGAAAGCTAGATTTAAATCAAAAGCCCTTCGATTGGGGTGGGAGCTTGGTCTCTTCTTCATCCGGTGGCAAGTGTGGCTGGAAAGGAACGCTCGAATCTTCAGAGAGACCTTCTCCTCTCTTGATGGAATTTGGCGGGGTTATACGGAGCAAAGTCATCGAGACGGTTGCCTTACATCTTGAAGAAGATATTACGGTTGAGTGGGTCCACGGGGAAGAGAGAGTTGCTGCTCACGTTAGAGAAAACATGGTTAGTTGGAAACCCCCCGGTTGACTGGATCAAAATTAACACGGACGGAGCTGCAAAGGGCAATCCGGGCAACGCTGGAATCGGTGTTGTGTGCCGTGATCATACTGGAACTGTTCTTTATTGGGAACTCCAAGGTATGGGAAGAGCCACCAATAACGAAGCCGAAGCTTTTGCCATCAAAGTTGCTTCTTTCTGGGCTGTCACTCAGGGATACAGAAAGATAATCCTTGAGACTGATTCTCAAATTTTGGTTGGCGCTCTTGATTGTATGAGAAATTTTGCTTTGAAAGCGTGGAGGATTCAGATCTTAGTCTCTCAAATCAAGGTCCTTTGGAGGGAACTTGAGGATGTGATCCCTATCCATGTGAATCGGGATTCAAATTCGGCGGCCGATTTCCTTGCCAAGTTGGGTGCGGAAAAGGAGGTTGGAGTTCGAGTGCACGATAACATGCACGTGGAAGATCTTTGTGATTAGACAAGGTCTTGCAAAATTTTTGAGCAAATGAAAAAATTCTGTGTCTTGGGAGTTTTTCGTCGCGTTTTCGCGACCTGCTGTGTTATCGCGACCCTCGGTGGCAACCTGTCGCGATATCGCGACAGGTTTTGTCGCCACGGCCTTTGGAGACTTCTGTCGCGATATCGCGACATTCTACGATGTCGCGTTCTTTGGCTAGTTGTTGTCGCGATTTCACGACCGGTTGTGTGGTCGCGACTAACGGGTGGAAGATGTCTCCTTTTCGCGCCATGTTATGTCGCTGGGACCATTGGCTCGATGTTGCTTGGTTTTCGCGTCACTTTGGTTGCTGGGGCAACACGGAAGACATCAGTCACGATCTTGCGACTTTTATGATGATTGGTCGCCGAGTGGTCAACCTGTCGCGTTTTCGCGACACTTGGGAGGTTTGGATGCTGAAGGTTCTTCTTGTCGCGATCTCGCGACACTTCTGGCGCATTGGTGGCATTTGGAATTTGCGTCGCGATATCGCGACAATTCTGAGGACTGTTTGCTTTGTGATGTTTCCGTCGCGATATCGCGACATCTTTTGTGGTCGGGAGCAGCTGGACTTGGCCGTCGCGATTTTGCGACATGTCGCGAAATCGCGACACTTTTGGTGCAAAGGTGGCAACTGGAAAATGCGTCGCGATATCGCGACAATTCTGAGGATTGACTGCTTTGTGATGTTTCTGTCGTGATATCGCGACATCTTTCATGGTCGGGGGCTTCTGGCTTTGGCCGTCGCGATTTTGCGACATGTCGCGATTTTGCGACATGTCGCGATTCGTGACATGTCGCCAAATCGCGACACTTCTGGCACATTGGTGGCAATTGGTTGATGCGTCGCGATATCGCGACAATTCTGTGGACTGACTGCTTTGTGTTGGTTCGGTCGCGATATCGCGACATTTTTTGCGGTCGGGGGCTGCTGGCTTTGGCTGTCGCGAATTCGTGACATGTCGCGTTTTCGCGACCGGTTGTGCGGTTGTGACCTCGGTCGGCTTGTCTGTCGCGATATCGCGACATGTCGCGATTTCGTGACATGTCGCGATTTCGCGCCTTGTTTGTCTCTAGTGCTTAGTGTTGGTTTGTGCTGCCCTCTCGCTCTTTGCTGAGGTCTTGTGTCTCTGGGTTCTTGGTTGGGATGTTCTTGCTCCCTCTTGTACTTGCTCTTTGTTTTAATACAAGATTTTCAATTTTTTTCAAAAAAAAAAATATCAACTTCATAGTTTGAGTTTGAATCCAGGTGAGAGAATTGAACTCTTTCTATGCAGTGTGTCTGAGTTGAAATTAAAATTGAGTTCTTTGGGAGAAAGTATTGACGATAAGCTCCTTACTTTAGTGGTATTGAGAGCTTTACCTGATTCTTACAAGGTGTTGATCACCTCACTTCAGGTGTCACAGAGAAAATTTACCTTTGTTGAGTTGGTCAATCTTCTTCAGGAAGAGGAGGCATGCCAACTTCAAATAGATGATTCTTCTAATACAACCCTATACTCCAACAGGAAGGGTTATAATAAGAAGGGTAATTTTTAGAAAGGAGGAAATTCTCACCAAGATTCAAAAAGAAAAAAACCTCAACAAACGAAAATATATTGCAAAATTTGCGACAAATACAACCATGACACCAACAGGTGTTGGCACAAGAATAAGCAATCTAAATAGAAATGCCAAAACAAACCACAAAATAATAACAAGCAACCCAAGGTGAATGTTGCTGTTGAAGAATATGATTCGGATTCTGAGTGGGCACACAAGGTGTTTATGACTACCAAAACCTCCAAGCAGATGGATCATGTATGGTATGTCTATTCTGGTGCTAGTACGTACATGACTAGCGACAAATCATGGTTTGATTCATTTGAGGCCAAAGAGGGTAAACCTGTCACTATTGCTAATGACAAAACCTACAAGGTTCAGGGAGAAGATACAATTTTAGTCACTCTTCCTAATGGCAAGTGTCAGATTGACAAAGTCCTCTATGTTCTAGGATTTGTGAAAAATTTATTGTCAGTCACAAATTTTGGATAAATATATGGTTGTAAACTTTCATGTTGAGGATGGCAAGAAGTGTTGTTAAATTACCAGGATGGGTAAGAACATTGCAACCGCTTCATATAAGCATTGGCTTATTTGCCTTAGATGCTATATCTACTCCCCATGTTTCCATGACAGTCTCTACAAAGGAGGCCACTTCCATATGGCACAAGAGATATGGACATCTTAGTTATGGCTACTTACTTGAGCTTAGTAAGTATGAGATGGTAAAGGGTATTCCTTCCCTTTCTTCCACATTGCCAGTGTGCTATGGCTGCTTGGCAGGAAAGCAACATAGAGTACCTTTTGAGAAGAGCTCTACAATAGTAAAGAAACCTCTGGAGTTGATTCACATCGATTTGTGCGGTCCTTTCACACCTATCAGTTGTGGGTGGAAGAGGTATTTTCAGTTGTTTGTGGATGACTACTCATGAAATATGTGGATGTTCTTTCTTAATCTGAAATCTGAAGCCTTTAGTTTCTTCCAACAATTCAAGAAATCTATTGAGAAGGAGTCAGGGACTTCTATAAAGACCCTCCGCTCAGATCGAGGGGGCGAGTTTACCTCTAAATATTTTTCTACATTCTTGACTGCACATGGGATCATGAGATAGTTAACTACTGCTTATACTCCTCAGCAAAATGGAGTTGCTGAAATGAGGAACCATTCTATCATGGAAATAGTTCGTTGTATGCTCATAGGAGCTAGTCTTGGGCAAAAATATTGGGCAGAAGTTGTCACCACAATAGTATATCTATTGAATAGGGCACCCACAAAGGCCCTAGAAGGAATGAATCCACAAGAAGCATGGAGTGGTCGCAAACCCTCCATATCTCATCTACGCATTTTTAGATGTAAAGCTTTTATGCACATACCGAAAGAAAAAAGGAAGAAGCTTGATGAGAAGACATTAAAGTGTATTCTTCTTGGCTATGATGAGCACTCTAAGGTTTATCATTTGATTGATACTTTGACCAATAATATTCATGTTAGTAGAGATGTTGTTTTTGATGAGGCTTTCACATCACAAAGCACATATAATTTATACCTAGATCTTGTGGAATCCAAAGTTGAGAAGTCCCCTTCGTCACCAAATACTGGAGGTCCTTCTATTTATGCATCTTCTTCATCACCACAGAAGAAGAATCCAAAATGGTATACAAATACAATAAGAGACTCCAAATTATTCGCTCCACCATATTTAACTTTGGATAGACCTCGTAGTCACAACATGGATCGATAGGAAAGAGCAGCAACACAAACTACTGAGGTTGATGATCTTTGTCAATATTTTGAGGAACTTTTTGTAGATCTAGAGAGAGAAACAAAGAATATGGATATAGATGATGATAGGGTGTTTATGTCTTCAATGAATGAACATGAATCTACTTCTATACAAGATACCCTTAGTGAGCCACAATGGAAGGCTACTATGGATGTTGAGTATAAGTCTTTGATGAAAAACAAAACTTGGAAGCTTGTCGATCTGCCACATGGAAAGAAACCCATTGGCTGAAAATGGGTGTACAAATTCAAGTACAAGGCAAATGGGATAATTGATAAGCATAAGACTCATATTTTTGCAAAGGGCTATGCGCAAAAGGAAGGCATTCACTACGAGGAAAATTTTGCACCTACTGCTCGAATGACCACTATTTGAGTTCTTTGTGCTATGGAAACACAGTATGGGTGGAAATTTCACCAAATGGCTGTCAAGAGTGCTTTTATGAATGGTGATCTATAAGAGGAACTCTACATGACTCAACCTAAAGGATTTGAAGTGGAAGGCCAAGAGCAGAAAGTGTGCAAGTTGGTAAAATCCTTATATGGTTTAAAAAAATCTCCTCAAGCTTGGTATATAAAAATGGATAATCACCTCCTGCAACATGGATTTAAGAGATGTCCATTAGATGCAAACCTCTATTTAAAGAAACAAGGTTCTAAGATAGTGTTGCTTGTACTTTATGTGGATGATCTGCTCATTAGAGGGAGTTTAGAAACTATGATCTCTACTTTCAAAAAGGACTTATGTAAATATTTTGAGATGACAAATCATCTCGAACTTCTCCATTAATGTCTTGGTCTGGAAGTGAACCAGAAGGAGCACTACATAAAAGTGTCTCAAAAAAAATATGCTAAGACACTTATCGCATGACTAATTGCAATCCGATGGTAGCTCCGATGGAATCAGGGCTTCAATTATCATGATATGATGATTCACCTCAGGGATATGGTACTCTCTATAGACAGCTGATTGGGAGTCTCATATATCTGACTAATACTAGGCCAGATATCATTTTCACTATCAATTATATTTTGAGGTTCATGCAGGAACCTAAGACAACTCATTGGAAAGTAGCAAAATGTGTTCTTCACTATGTCCATGGCACAATGGAATATGGCCTAGAATACAAGAGGAATAACAAATTCTTCTTGCAAGGATACACGGACTCTGACTATGTCGGGTCATATGATGATCGTAAGTCAACTTCAGGATATATATTTCATATTGGATCCGATTCTATCTCTTGGCACAACAAGAAGCAACAGGTGGTTGCTATGTCATCTACAGAGGTAGAGTATCACACCGCACGTGAAGTTGTGTATGAAGTGATATGGTTGCATCACATTCTGACAAGTATGGGTCATCCATCAAAGTCTCCAATACACTTGTTCTACAACAACCAGGGTGTTTTGAACCTTGTTAAGAATCCAGTGCACCATGAGAAAACCAAGCACATTGACACACAATGTTACTTCATTTGAGACGAAGTTCCAAGGCATTGAATTTAGCTTTAGTACATCTCCACTGATGCTCAAGTTGCAGATATTTTCACTAATGCACTTGCACGTGTCAAATTTGAATTGTTTCATAGCTCTCTTTGTATTGCAAAAATGATGTAATCTGGGGGGATGATAGTATAGCTAGTAGTTATCTTATTACCCAAATAATGTAATAAGGGGGGATGTTAGCATATCCTTTATTAGCTTCTATTCTATTATTACATTATAGGTGCATTTTTTTATTTGTTATAACAAAGTCTAATTAGGTCTTGGATGGTTCCGTAACCTCCAGGTTATTATAGGCCCTATTGTATTATTTATAACCTTCATGATGAATGATAATTTTATTCGCTGTTCCAAAAGGTTACCTATCACCACTTTTGTGTTGTAAAGACTTCTTTTGTCTTGATACCATACTAGTCAACACCATATAATCAGAATCTCGGTCCCCATAGTGATGGAGTACCTAGTTCTAGCCAGGTTCTTTCAGGTAGCACATTGATGTTGGATCCTCCATCCACAATAACTTGTGCCAATTTTTGCCCTAGGATATCCATATGAACTAATGCAAGTTTCTTTACCACATCAATTATTAATATAGTCGGATCCATGAATTTATCTTTTCTTTCATTTTCCTGAATTGGTTGGTTTTGCACTTCCATCACCTTATGCGGTTGTATTTCTTCCACCATTGCTTTATGCAATGCTGGAATAGCTTCCAACAGGTTTGACACTTTAATCTCTACTATAGTGTCCAAAACCTGTGTTGCCAGACTTTGCACGATTGCATTTTCTTCTAATGGCTTTTTTGGTTCCTTTTATTTGGCTAACTTCACTTGTTTAGCTTTTGTGCTTCATACTGTAGTATTTTATTTGCTACTTTCTAGTGTTGCTTTTTCTTTGCTAGATCTGGGTACTTATCATTTTAGCCTGATTCCTCATCTTGGCTAAAAATTCTTGATTTTCCTCAACTTGAGGAACCTCGATGTCTAAATAATTGACATTCTGTAGGTTACTTGAACTCACTTAATTTGGAAAATTTGCTTCTTTATGGTTTCCCAGACCACACCACCTACACATATGTGTAGTGCTTGCTTGCAATGTTTCCTACCTCTGAGGTGAAGGACAATTTTTCACAAAATTCCCCAAATTCTAGCAATTACAAAATTGTATGATCAGCCTCCCTTCCGAGTCATACTATAAATGAATCTTTCCTCCTTGCTGATTGCCTTGGTTCGACCTTCTACCTAACCTATTATTTTGATAACCGCCACTTGTTTCCTGTTGCCCACCTCCTAGGGTATTTTGTTTCTCTTCCTAATCCTAGATTTTTAGGACCTGTGGACATACTATTGCATTATATGGGCATAACATTACCTCCTACTCCATCACATTATAGATGTGACAATAGTCATTTCATGGATACTTTACATTTGTATGCCCTTCAGTTTTGCATTCTGTGCACCACATGTCATTCCTATCAGGTTTGCTCTTGTGTTCTTTCATGATCTTGTCAAACTCTTGATGAAATGATGCTACTGTCCTCTGTATAGTGTTGTCTTCCCCACTATATGAATCATTAGACTTGGGATACGATAAAATTCCTTTATATGTCTGTTTTGGTTCACTTTCAAAATTCTTTGCATGCTTTATAGCTTCTTCATACGTTTTTGATGGTACTACCTTCACATTTTTATTATATTTTGGTAGTAATCCATCTACAAACCATCGCTTTACTAGGACATCTTCCAGGGGCATCTGCATTTTATCTATTAACTACTTTAGTCTATGATTCTATGATTTTACATCTTCATCAGATTTTTGCTTCATCATGTAAAGCTCAGTAACACTAATCATCATTCAAAGGGTGAAATTCTTCAATGAATTTCTCCTTTACTTGAATCCAAGTCTAAAAATATATGGTATTTTCCCTCTTCAAATACCAATCAATCATCAATCCTATCAAAGTAGCAGGAAATAAAGTTACCTAATTATCTGGTCTGTCTACACCATTTTCTCTCTAAATGGTTATACAAGTTTCAATGTGTCTTGTGGGGTCTTCCTTACCCTCACCTAAAAATTGTGGACATATCTGTTTGGTTGCCTTATTAGCCATCTTCGAAGAATTGTCACTGTCACTTGAGGTCTCCCATGGAATATCTGTTTGATTCCTCCTTGAGGGTGTCTTTCTATAGTCATCATCAGAAGTTTCTATCCAAGGTATCTTGTTCTATCCCACCACTCATTTACCAAACTCTCATGCATCTTCACTCTATGACCTCCTTTGTTGATGTGAGGGAGATGGTCTTGGTATTTCCTCCTAAGACCTCGCACCTTGTTACTCTAGTGCCTGAATCCCATCCTCTACACTCTCTTGCAACCCTTCCATCACTTTCTCAAGTTTCACCATCCACTCTATGTCCTCCTGCAATGCCTCTCTATCAACTCTTACCTCTATGCTAGGTGGGTCTACTTCCTCATCTTTTGTCTCTATCAACAACGTCTCATAGTCTCCTTCTTTAGATGCCCAAACTTGCTCTCTTCCTGGTTCATGTATTTTATGGTCTGAGTTACTTGCATTCTCTCTTTGAGAAATCCTCGTGCTCCTTATTATTGGATTTTTTTCTCATACCTCCCATATTCTATGTCTTTGTACACTGGTGTCTGTCATTCACCTCTAGTTTTGTAGTATTCTTTCTTTGTCAATTTGATCCATTTTAACAAAAATGCCAGATTCGATAAAGCAATGGTACAAAATGTAGCATAGGGGTGTAGTATTACTAGTGGGAAGGTAATTTATAAGGCTTAGGATGATTAATATACTATTCTCAACTTGTGTACCAAATTGTACAACTGTATAATCCCTAAAACTACTAGTTTACGCCTAATGAACAATTTATATGAAAGTCAATTCGACACACTGTACGATCAAAAATCATACGATGACATGTATTGTACTATTATAAACTCAAACAATCCTTCACATTCGTTTTTTTAACCAAACAAGTCGATTTCCCAAAACTGCCAAATAGGGTAAGTTTTCTTCAATCGCCTGAATTTCCAAATCGGGTAAACTTTATTTGTATGATTTGTACGAACTATGGTGTATTTTTTGTATGAAACAAAGGTAAATATAAGTGTTAAAGTTGATACTCTACTGGTTCAATCTCTCTTAAATAGATTTTCTAAGGGTTTAATATACCAATTAATCATTTTCCTGTAACATGCAAAACATATCAATGGGGTTTGAGAGAGATGCCAAGCCAATAGCAATGCCCAAAAATAATACAACAGGGTTTAATAAATCCTCTTTGATGCTACCATCATCACAAATAATTCCAAGAAGCTCTTCCAATGTCTAATTAATCCATTCCACCATAATAAGGCATAAACTAACCAAAGCATTCACCAGAAAGCACATGCAACACAATTAAGCCATAAATTGTCATTCAACCATTATAGAATTGTACACAACCTGAGAAAATATAATTGTACTCATTTGTAGTATTATTTTGTCATAACATCGCTCACAATATGGCTGAACTACAATAATTATAGCTAGAACTTAGAGCATAATAGCATAACTTAGTCAGATTACAACCAACAAATATCTAGACCTACAAAATTGAAAATGGGGCCTTATATAACATTTCAAAAGCCATTACAAAGAGGTTCCTAAGGAAATTAGTTATTTACAACCACCTATGCATAACGAAAATGCATTAATTAAGACTTTTACAAAGTCTAACACCTTAATTATCAAACCTATACATAATTTCAACCTAAAATTACATTTCCCAGGAATTTTAGTGCACCTTGTATGGTTTTTATTTTTCTTGTATGGTTTGCCCTCCTATTTGTACGGTTTAATCCTACCTGTATGATTTGCAAAACTTGTACAAACTGTCAAAATTATCAAAATTGAGCAAATCCCTTTTGTCACTTCCTCTTCTTTTGGGAGGTGGATTTGTTGCCTACACTTTAGGGTTTCAAGAGAAGTATAATAAAGAAAGGATCATGAAGGATATCCATGAAAGTTTAGGATTTTTTTGGAATCATAAGAAAGTATGTACTATGGAGGATTGTCCTTACACTTTAGGATTTTAAGGGAAATATAAAGAAGAAAGTTTAATTTATTCCTTATACTTTAGGTTCTCTAGAGTAGCATAAATATATTGGTGGTAATGGTAAAGTGGAAGAGATTTATAAAAGTAAAATTATTGGTGGTAATGGAAAAGGAGAGGAAGACCCTCAAAGCAAGAGCAAACAAAGAAGAAAACTTGAATGTATATCAATTTGAGCAACCATAAAAAAATATCATAGGTGTTAACAAAAAGCAAGACCAAACCCACAAATAAGAATAAAAAGTGATAAAGATGATATTTTGATAAGCCCCCAAGGGCTAGGTGGATTGGTAAGTGCTTTTATGGTTTGGAACTTACCAAGAAGATACCCAAGTTCAAGCCTCAGGGGTATACTATTTGTAAAGGTAGTAGTATAATCTGAATCCTCTGAGTGCACGCCAGACTGATGATGACATTACAAATCTTGAGCGATCGATGACCATATTCACGTTGGGTCAACAATAACAAAGTGGAGTAGGTTTGGTGGAAGCAGCCCCTATGGTTTGAACCCTATGCTTTTCAGTTACTAAAATAATGTGGTTGTGACCGACTGTCCTATGTAACCAAGAAAAAAGATATTTTGGAATATTAGAGGTATGAATAAGACCTCTAAAATAGAGTTATTAGAACATTGATATGTTGTTACAGTCTTAAGATTACTTTAATACAAGTTACAAATATAAATAACGTGGAATGCAAGGATGTATTAAAAAATAATTAGAATATGAAGATTGTCTAGAAATGTTCATTATAGAAGCTACAAGAGGTATTAAAACAATATGAGACAAATGCAAAAGGGATGGAAAATTTCTAAAAAATAAAAATACAAAATTTGGAGTTACAAATATATATTCTCTAGATCTGATTAATCTTCATGATACATGTTAGAAGGACCTCAATTTACTTATATCAAATCTAGTGAGATTCACAATTATGATCTGATCTATAAAGTGTCACGCTATGGATTCACCTCTACATACAGATCTATGAATATTGTTTAATACTTATGTTTAGTTAATTTGTGATTTTTGTGTGTTAGTATTAATATGATAATTGCAACAATAAAGGAAAATAACATCAATAATCTCATAAAAACATTCACACAGTTCAAAGAGAAACACCAAATTTACGTGGAAACCCCAAAATGGGTAAAACCACGATCAAAGAGATTTCTATAGATTTTTATTAGAAAATAATGAATTGATTACAATCCTTACTATAGTATTAGATTGCAATATTCCCTTCTCCAACTTCGCTCTCCCTACTTTGATGTCTTTTCTACCCTTTTTTTCTTCCACAAAAAAGTATGACAGTTTGTTTTTACTTACATTTATTCAATATTTTCATAGAAAGTATAGGTGTCACAATATCATCCTTAGTTTCAAAGTGTGCAAGTATTTATTTTATTAACATGCAAATTTTACCCAATCCAACACATTACAAAGTGTGACCATGATGTTTTACATAAGTGAGGTACCAACCAACCTCCAAGACTGCACACAATCCAATGATAATTAAATGTGGAAAGGGTTGTAAACATTTAATATGTCACCTTCTACCACCATTTACCACCAAATGGTCATAAACATTTAATATGCCACCTTTTATCTTGGGTACCCATACTACCCACATGCACCCCCTTTGGTTGCATGATTTATAATGCATCATGTTAGACATTAGACCCCCTTACCAACCTAACCACCTAAATATGGGTAGATAGGTATGAATCCCAACCCTAATGTGTAAAATATGGGTAGATTTATCCTTAATTATTAATAGCTCCTGGTTCAACCTTAAAATTGCATTCAAACTCTTGTGTCATGTGTTTTCTTCTTGCTCATTTCAGCTCCTGATTTACTCTGCATAACTGTTTTGAACTCTTGATGAGGATCTATGAATTATTAAAGGAGGCTTCAACAAATTTATGTCTCCTTTAGAGAGTAAGGGTGGTATTCATGGATGGTCTAAATAAATGGAGGCTTCTATTTGCTTTGTCAATTCAAATAGCCTTTCAAGTTTTATTCATTCAATCTTTCAGTATACATGGGATAATATATAATTTGGATAAACTCATATCATAGAAATATTGGACAATTATTTATTATCTAATACATGGTTACAAATAGAGTATACAATATTTTAGATATTTTATTGTAATATTAAATCACAAACCCATTCTCTTGAGATATGTAATCTTCTAAAAAATGGTTCTTTAAAGCCATTTTGATTTTGGTTTATATGGACCCAAGGCCCTAATTTCTTCCATATAGTTATGTTATGGTGGGATGAAGCAAGGTTTGAAGGATCGTATATGTATAGGTTTGTTCAAAAGATAAAATATCCAAAGGGACAAATGAAAATTTAGAATGTCAAACCTTTTGGTTACATATTTTAAATAAAAGAGGATAATAAATTTAATTTCAACAATTTATAATAGATAGTATAGATCTATATAATTAACCAAGATACTTATGTATAAGTAAATAGTTACTATATGATTCTCATAATTTATTGCAAAAAGAAGAGTCATATTGGTCCTAAAAATCTAAAAATATATTGGAGGATATAACTTAATGTAGGAGATAGAAATACTAAATTTTCATGCTACAACTAAAAAGATTTATCTTCTCATCAAAAAGAATATTTGAACTCCTTCAGGATTTGAGGCTAAATATGGGCCATTAGGCAAGAAATATTGGAGGAGGAATTTGAATGCTACTAATATGGGAAATGAGTAGGTTTTCTTTGTTCAGACTGGCCTTTTAACCTTGGGGTGAGACCTTGGTTGTATGCAGTAAAAATAAAATAGAAGGCCCTGAGTCATAATTTTAATCTATCTTCGATGGAGGGAAGATTGGTAACTTTAATCTAGTTGTGTCTGAAGGTGACCAATGTCTAGTTGATAAGTTCCTTAGGGTAAGACTTGAACTAGATGCTATACGAAAATGGGCAATGGAGAAAAGTCACCCTTTAGGTAACATGGATATCATGGCGATACCCATTTTTTTTCTTGTTTAGCTTAATTGCAAAGAGGATTTGGAATAAATTTTGGCATGAGGACCCTAGTTTTTTGGTCATCATACTCTCTTAATTAAGCGATGGACAATAAATTTTGACCCATACACACAAAGCATCAACCAAGCTCTAGTTTGGATCAAGTTTCCTAGGCTTCCTATTTACTATTGGCATGAGGAAATATTTAAGGAAATCCCATGAAATATAAGATAACTGATAGCAGTGGACCCTGTAATGATGGCAAGGTCACAACTTATCCATGTGGTTGTGTGTGAACACGAATATGGAAGCACCTCCAGCCTCAACTATCGAACTGGTTTCAATATTTAGGAAAAAGAATCAGACTATTGAGTACGAGAACCACCTATGAAGTATAACTTGTACTAGAGAATATGGTACCTTAGTCATGATTATCCATAGAAAAAGAGCTAGGCTTAGAATCGTTGCTGGAAACCAAAGAGGACCACATGAAACAAATATGGTAATGAAGAAACTTAAACCTAGGATGCAAGAGGAAGAAGAGAGGAATTGGAGCCCTCATCACATCCAAAGGAGAATGTACAAGAAGAAGGTAAATTAATGGAAGAAGCAACAAAGGTAAGCCAAAACCATTTTGATCACCTTCAATACTCAATAGAGGAAAAATATTAGGAAACTCAAATTATGGAAACAAAACATGAACAAAATATCATTGTGATGGTAACCCAAAACATAAATGATACTCCACTTATCCTGGAGGGAGGTGAGGAAGTGCATGATAAATCTCCTAGAGGCAAAGAATCTAGGAAGGATAAATGAAGCCCTAATAGAATTACCAAAAGTTCAAGGAAAGTAGGGGCAAATGTAGGTTATGATCCCAAGTGAGGTTTTTGGAAATTTTGAGCTCATTTAGTTGTCATTTATGTCAAAGTGAGAAGTTTTCCTTGATGCCAAAGTGAACACATGAAGTTGTCATTGATACCATGGAGTACACCATAATTAACACCAGGAGCAATGCAAAGAGTTGAAGAAAAAAGTTATTAAAATATTATTCTACAAGGATTTTTGTTAAATATTCTGATGGCAGAATTAAGGTTCTTATTAAAACCATGATGGTAGAATAATCAAATCAGTGGAGTACAATTTGAAGGTTTAAATTTTATCCTAAGGAAGACTTTAATTTTATTAAAGTCAAAGGATTTTAAATATAATTTATAAAATTTAAATTCTATTAGAATTTAAATAATTTATAAATTATAAAAGGTTTAAAAATGCATCAAAGTCATTGAATTAAATGGAGCACCAACGTCTAATCCATAAGGTGAATTCATGTATAAATAATATGCCAAGAGGCATTCAAAAGTTATCCCTCTTCGAATTAATTTTCATGCGACCAAGCTAAAAGAAATTTGTGCAATCGTTGAACGTTGAGGAAGAAGACAAAGAGTTTGTTTGTCTTATTAGCACCAGGAAGAAGACAAAAAGGGTGAGCATAAGGTCTGACCCACATTGGACATGGTGGTCCATTGGTACAACATGTTTCGTGAGAGCGTTGGGAGTGGAAGATTCCATGATCGATTCACATGGACATTAATTGGCATGTTTGTCTTGAGCACTAAGGGGAAAGCTTTTGGTTCACGTTCGATTTGAGCACCAGGTGTGGAAGAAAGAGCATGACGTGCTCGTGGAGTTTCAAATGTGTGTCTAGAGTATGCGGTGGTCAAATCTATGGCTAGAGCGCTCACGGAGGCAGAGATTGTGGGTTCGAATCCCACTAGTGGCAAAGGTAATTTTTATTAAATTTTATATTGCCTAAAGTTTTCTAAGGGGTTATTTAGAGTTATAAGGGTTTGTGAAGGATTATTTTATTGGAAATTGATTTGTGTTATTTGGAGTAATAAGGGTTTATGAAAGGTTATTTTATTCATAATTGATTTGTGTTATTTGGAGTAATAAGGGTTATGAAAGGTTATTTTATTCATAATTGAGTTGTGTTATTTGGAGTTAAAAGGGTTTATGAAAGATTGTTTTATTGAGAGGTGATTTATGTTATTGGAGTTATAAAAAAAGTGGATTTTATTTTTTCCAAAGTTAATTTTGCCATTAAATTTGATTAAATAGGTTTTGAGTTATTTTTGTGGATGCTGAATTTATTTTTAGTCGGGAGTTTATAAGGTGTTATTGGATAAATATTTTATGTATATTGATGGTTGTTTTTGAAAGGTGGAGTGATAAGGTGTAATTGAGTATTTACATTATATTGTGATAAATATTTATCTTCTAACCTCTTTGATCTTGGCATAGAAGTGTTTGTGGTTGTGATAGATTTATGAGATCCCTTCATCATCAATAAAAATGTATGAGCACATTATTCCATAGTTGAGTTGATTGATTGGTTTTCTGGAAAATAATTTTGGAGTGAAAAGGAATTGATTATGATTTCCTATTGATTATATTCAAGGTTTTTTGGAATAAAGAGTTGTTGTTAAACCTTGTTTTATAAGCATTGTTGTTGAAGCCATTGATTGTGTGAAAAACTTGAGTGAGGGTTAGAGTATCATTGTTATGTGAGATTTGTTGTTGAGCATTGTTGGAAATATTTTGAGTGAAGTGTTCATATGCTTGGACTAGGGTTTGAAAAGAACATGGGTATCATTATTATGTGAGATTTGTTGTTGAGCATTGTTGGAAATATTTTGAGTGAAGTATTCATATGCTTGGACTAGGGAAAATGGTGTTACATTGAGTGATTGGTTGAGTAGAGTTGATTGAGCCTAGTCAAGTGGATGTGTAAAGTGATTGTTCAAGTTCCATAAAATAAACTATTCTATATTCTAAGTTGATTTGAGAAATTATTTGAGCATTGTGATAAGTGTAGAACATATTGAGTCTCTAATAATTATCTTTATGTTTCTATGATATTGGACAAGTTATGTGTGGACTTGTTGAGTAGATTTGAGAAAGTTTTGTGTGGACTTGTTGAGTAGATTTGAGCAAGTTCTGTGTGGACTTGTTGAGTAGATTTGAGCAAGTTATGTGTGGACTTATTGAGAAAATTTGAGCAAGTTCTATGTGGACTTGTTGAGAAGATTTGAGCAAGTTCTATGTGGACTTGTTGAGCATATTTGAGCAAGTTCTATGTGGACTTGTTGAGCATATTTGAGCAAGTTCTATGTGGAATTATTGAGAATATTTGATCAAGTTATGTGTGGATTTGTGGAGCAGATTTTGGTTCATATTTGAGGACAAGTTTGTGTCAAACCATAGATAGAGTTTGAGCAGATTTGTGCTAGATCGAATGATTGAGTTTAGTGCAGATTTGAGATAGATATTTGGAGGTGAAAGAGCAGAGAGGACAATAGTATATAGTGGATAGAGATCCATCATCTAGGGCAGAGAGGATAATTATTCTAAGTGGGGAAAAGATTTTTCAGTGGAGAGATATCCACAAGCCAGTGCAGTGGAGGCAATAGTCTTCTAGAGAATCACCAACCAAAGTAAAGGAGGAGTTATCCTATGGATAGAGATCCACGAACTTGATTTAGGGGATTGGTATCTCCATTGGATAGAGGTCCATAAATATTGTAATAGGGAAAGGATTCCAAAGAGATTTATTGAGAAAATTTTAGTGAAAGATTTTCTCCGTGGAGTATCCCACATTGGGTGAACCACGTAAATTATGGTGTCTCTATTGTGTGTGGTGATTTGTGAATTTATTTGATTACTGCTATTGATATTGCTATATTTATATTGCATAATATTTATTGGGAAATAAAAAGTAAAAAGTGGTCTTATACTGTTCACCCCCCTCTCAATATAAGCTTGTGTTCTTTAGAGGTAAAACTTCACAATTTGCAATTAGATAAAGGAAATGACTAGGGATGTAGCAAATAGAATACAATTGATTGTCAATCTGGGTGGGAAGAAATAACTGATAAATTCTAATAAATGAGGATCATTTTCTACAATATTAGGGGCCTCAATGCCTCATCCAAAAATTACCTAGTGTCATCACTTAGGAAAGACTTGAATCCACAAATTATTCTTCTACAAGAAACCAAATTGAAGGAGAAAAACATAGAGAAAATAAGAGCTATCTCGAAGGATTCTAGTTTTATTGTCATTCCTACGACTGACACCTTAGGTGAATTATTGTGCATGTGAAATCACAATAATGTGAAGGAGAGATTAATCTCTAACTCAGATAGAATAACTAATATGTTTTTCTATTGTAAGGAAACTAATATAAGTTGGGTGTTGACTAACATTTATGCCCTAAATACTAGTATGGAAAGAAGACAAATATGGATAGAACTAAGCATGACCATAGTGCATGTGCATAGATAACCAACTCTCAATGAGGAACACCAAGCATATTTTAGACTGGTTAGCATTTCTCAATATTAGTGGTAAAATATGGGGGATATTCTAAGATTAGATTTTTGGCCTTTTAAAGGTTACTCGTTCAGTGTGTTTACTAAGTAATGGTGTCTATGTAAGGCTGCATATTTTGTATCTAATTTAGTAGCCTTAGTTTTAATTCAGTTGGACTAGTCTTGGGAGCTTAATGTTAGATCTTTCTTTTAGTTTGTAAAAGGGTTGGGACCCTTTCAAAAACCCCTTCACAACCTTAATAATATATATATATATATATATATATATATATATATATATATTTGAACTTCATATGGAAGAAGTATTGAGGAAGAATAACATATTAGGAAGGAAGCAATTAATTATTTCAAAGATTTTTATGAGAATTTGGGCAAGATAAGGAGTCTTAGGATAATTATTTGTATAATGTTCCAACAATTATCACATAAAAACAAAATGATATTTTTAATATATATATATATATATATATATAGATGAAGGAGCTACAACTGGTAGTTTTCTCTTTCCACTCTAATAAGGCACCTAGCCCTAATGGATTTCCTATAATTTTTATTATGGGGTTTGTTGAAGAGTGATATGATGGCTATGACTAAAGAGGCTTGGAAAAACATCCATAATAAGTGAGATAAATTCCCATTTTATTGAATTTCTTCTCAAAGAAGGAACAAGAAAATATTTTGATAATTTCCTCCATAAGCCTTTGTAAAATCATTTACAAGATTATATCAAATTTATGGCAAATACATTAAAAAGAATTCTAGATTGTGTTATCGCAAAGGTAAAAAAGTGGTTTTGCTTGTGGTAAAAAAATTATTGATGGTATAATTATTACATAAGATGCCATATATTTGCTTCATTCCATGAAAAAAAATAGATGCTTTTAAAACTAGTTTTGAACAAAGCATATGATATGGTTTGCTAGAGTTTTTTACATAATATTCTCATGAATTTTGAATTTTAGTTTTGATTAAGGTTGGTGTAAACGGATTAGATGTTGTTATATAACTTTCAAATATTTTATTTGGATCAACGAATACCCTTGTGAACACTTAAATCGACCCATGGACTCTACAAGGGTGACCCTCTATCTTTTTATACCTTTATTCTTCTTGCTAAGGCATGGTAGAGAACTTTCTTAGAGGTAAAAATAGCAGAAAAACAAAGATATTCAAGTTGCAAAAAATGGTCCTTTTAATTTGCATATCCAATTTGTTGATACTATTTTACTTTTGTGTCAATCTTCATTCAATGAGGCCATTGATTCTAAATCAATATTTTCATGCTATGAGAAGGTGATTGGATAGTTAATACTATATAAATAATATCTATTTACTAACATTGCCCTAAATTGACAATGAATTATTATGAAAATTTTAGGATTCAAATTTAAAAAATTATCATGAACATATCTAGGTATTCCTTTGTCTAATGAAGGAAATAAGGATACTTTAGACTCAATTTTAGGTAGAATTAAATATATTTTAACACATTAGAAATATAAGTTTTTAAACATGGATGGAAGGCTATAACTCATAAATATTAGTAAATTGCAATCTATATCTATATGTATGATGCCACTTTTGAGATTTCTAATAGATGTAACATCTTAATTTGATGAATTCATCAAGAATTTATTCAAAAGTATGTGAGGAAAATTTTAGGTTTGCAAGTGTTATAGTTTTTTCGAAGGAAAGACTATTGGAGGGATAGAATTACAAAATTATAGACTTATGAGTTTGGAATTAGGTATAAATATTGGTAGAAGATTATTCAAATAAGTAAATACTTGGTAAAAATGATACTTAAAAAAATATAGATTCTATTGATGCAACAAAATTGTGTAGGAAACAATCCCTACTTAAGTGTTCGATAACATGGAATTTCATATTAAAGAATTTACAATAATCAAGAAATAGATTAGGTGATTAGTCAATGAGGTGGAGTATATAAATTTTTATTATCTTGCTTCAGTTATCCTCATATTTGTGATATAAAATGATAGTCATTGGCTAGGGCATGTTTATATTTTATAGGTTAAAATCTCAAAAACTATATTGATGTGATTAATAATTCTAGATCATGGATTTTTATTAGCAACCTAGTTGAAGGATTAGACCTTAAAAAATGTCAAATGAGATTCAAAATATGCATCAAGAGTTATGCTTGACCATTTTTTCATAGAATGATGATTTCTTTTAAAATATATCAAAATATGGTGGATAGTCGATCAAGTTAAAATATATGGATTTGTGGCAATAAACATTTCCTACTACCAAATATTTAACTTAGAAGAATGTTTGGTCACTTGAGGTCCTCCTTAAGGCCTCAAAATTCCTTTTTTTAGTAATTTAAAATAAAATTATTATAGGTGAGAACCTACAAAGAATAAGATATTAGGGATGATTTGGGTGTGAATATATAAGAAGGATATAGAAAAATTGGATTATTTACTTCTTCATTGTCCCCCTTCTTAAACCATTTAGGGCCACATGTTCAAACAAAAAGAGAATATATTTGGTATCTCCATTAACATTTAAAGACTTGATAAAATTTTAGGTTAATTATTTCAAAGCTAAAGCATTATGGATAGGTACTACTATTGGTTTTTGCAATCTATAGCTTGAAATGAATAATAAATTTTTTAGAAACATTTCCCAAAACCATGTCAAAGTATACAATCATATTATTGCCTCCGTTGTAAAATGCTAATGTTTACAAAGATAGTATACATAATGGAAAGTATCATGTGTGAAAATAGAGGTACTAGACTCAGTTATAGAATTTGGATATACATGTAAAGGGTCATTTATGACAATGGATTTAACATAAAACATCTACATTGATCTATGATCAAATGAAAATATCTAATAGTTAGGTTCATTAAAATTAATTTTATTGGTGCTTCCAAAGGTAGGCTAGGAAAAGCTAGTGGAGGTGGTGTTTTTCAAAATATTCAAAGGAAAACTCTCCTAAGTTACTCAAAATTATATGGAACTTAAAGTAACAAGAATACAAAGGCTAATGCACTTGTTACAGGGATCAATATTACTACTAAAAATTATGGAAATATATCTCAATTGAGGGGGATTAACTAATTATTGGTAATGTTAGAGTATATTATATTATTTGATACATGCTAATGGAGCACCTTGGGTACATCATTGTAAATATTATATTAGAAAGTGTGTACTATATAAGAGTGTGAGTATATATATTATGTAATGTAATAATGTACAGGAAAAGCACAAGTGCCATGTAGTTAAGTGTTCAAGTGTGTTGAGTGTAAATATGCACAAGTGTCCATCATGTAAGTGTGCACATGTGTCCTTATATTAGTTAGAGTTAGTGAAGATTCAAGTTACAAGTGTACATCAAAGATAGCTTCATATGTGTGCAAGTGATAGCCAAGAGTCACAAGGAAAAGAAGAGTCATGGTCATCCAAGAGTCCTCATAGAAAGGCTATATATACATGTTATAGCCAAGAGATATGTGACGCGATATTAGATTAGTTGGTTACTATTGTGACTATTGGGTTCTATTGTATTATCCTTGAGAGATTTTGTAACAAAATATAGTGCAATACAAGTTGCATACATTTGAGCAATTAGTGTGTGAATTCATCTATATTCAACATATTAATTTGCTTTATTATTCTTGTAATTAAAAACCTGTGGCAATTTTATTAAGTATTAAGCATAAAAAGATAACAATTAATGCTATAAAAAAAAATGGATGTGGGAATTGGATGAAAATAATATTATTTTTAATGTCCATAAACTATTGTTAAAGCAACATATTTTACTAAATTTGATCTTCTTTTGCAAATGACGATGAAGGTGGGCAGTTTGCAGAATTTTGAAATTGGTGTTGGCAATAGCCCCTCTGGTGAGCTTGGGATATTTTCCTCAAAAGAAGGCCCTTGATTTTTCATTTTCCAAGAGGTCTAGAAAAATTCCAACCTTTCTCTCAGTTCAAGTAGTTACTTTGACCTCTTTCCAACTCATGGTAACCTGAACATTCCTCCTAAGATTATGGTCTTGACTATTTTGCAAGATGCTTTCTCCCTTATTGAAAAAATTGTTGGCTCTAGACTTGACATCAAATCAATTAGAAAATAGACTTTCTCTAAGTGAAAGCCCCAAGGCCATATGGAAATAGTGGCAATTCCTAAAGGCTTCTTATTTATTAAATTGAACAATGTTGAAGACTCAAGCCACATCCTTACAAGAGGTCATTGGTTCTTTGGCCATTGTAGTATTTTATTAGGAAATCAGGGTCAAATTTTAACCCAAAATCCTAATGCATTAACATGTCCTCGGTCTGGATCAAACTCCTTAGAATACTAATCCAGTTTTAGCTTGAAGATATCCTTAAAGGAATCACAAGAGCCATTAGAAAGCTTATTAATTTTGACACTACCACCAAAGCTAAATCTCACATGGTTTATGTCAGGATGTGTATCAATGTCAATTTGGAATCTAACTTACCCAAATTCATTGAGCTTGTTTTAGATATATGCAATCAACTCCAAATGATTGAGTATGAGAACAATCTAGTATTTTGTACCTCATGTAAAAAATAAGGACATATATCCTCTTAGTGTCCCTTTGCAAATCCTTCCTTTGATCCAAAGAAATATTGGCATCACAAAGATCCCAAAAAGTCTTCTACTCTAAATAAAGGTGTTTTGTAGGTAGGTCTAATTATAGGCTAGACTCACCTCTAAATTATTAAGTAGATCATGCCTCCAACCACTTCAAAGATCTAATTTTCCAAAGGTAAGGAAGTTGTGTAGAGCTATGGTGAAGGTCCATCTACCCAGGTTTGTCTCTCCTCTTTGATCTCCTACTTTCCTATTTCTAAAAATCCTTTCTCTTGCCTAAATCTTAATGACACCCTTTGTTTCTATGATGGTATTTTCTTTAATGTGACAAATCTCCTAGGTGGCACTTTATTTCCTCCATATGGACCGTTCCTCTCTAATCCAATACCTTGCACCCACTCCTACAGAGTATTTCCCTAGTTCTCTCTTGATTTCAAAAGCATCCCTTTGGTTGCTAGATTCAACTTCCTCCCCTTATCCCCTTGTTGTCCCCATTACGACCCAAACTATTCCAGATGTGTCTCTATTTGGTTTTACCTCTAAAGATGCTCCTTTGACCTCCATCCATTTTAAAGGTATCTTTAAGCCATTGTCAACCACTATTCCAATCCAAACCACTATCTCCAATCAGAGTCCCCCTCGTCCTATGAACAAAAACCATAAAAAAGCTCTATTGATGTAGGCAGTAAAAAAAGAAAGGACAACCTTCAAATCAATAAATTAGAAAAAGATAATCTAAGGAAGAAATCACCAATGAAGCTCAGTCCACCCTATGTCTCCCTTAAAAGTAAAATCGGCCTACAAAGTACAACCCTATGGTGGGACTTAAAAATAAAATCTCCTCTACCTAGGGTAGAGGAAGGAAAATCCCCTCAAAAATTTATAAATGAAGATCCTCTCATGGAAGGTGAGAGACCTCAATGGTCATTCCAAGCAATAGTTCTTGGTATCCTTGAGGAGATATTTAAAACCCCATATCATTCTTCTTCAAGAAACTAAATTTTAAGCTACCAATGTGGAAAGAGTCTCTAGAACAATATGGAAAAAGAAGATTTCCTTTCTAGTTTGACTCAAGGTAATTTTGGGGGTCTTATCTATCTATGGGATCCCTTGATCATTGAAAGAAAACTTATATATGCTTTGGAGAGAATCACCAATATTTTGTTTTACTAAGAAATCTCAAAATTAAGATGAGTCCTCTCCAATATTTATGCTCTAGAAACCCCCATGGGAAGGTAGTCTCTTAGAATACCCTAGGTTAGTTGAGAGACATTTTTATTAATGAGGCACAGATGTTGGTTAGGGACTTTAACTCTCCACTCTATCCTTCTAACAAACTTGGAGGTAACCCCATCATATCTAAATGCTTTGAAGACTTTGTAAATTTTGTTAATAGTAACAATTTGATGGAATTAAGCTTGAGAGACACCAAATTCACTTGGAGCAATAGGAGACTTGGAAGCTAACACATTCAACTCAAAATAGATAGGGTCCATATTTCTAAGGAGGGAATATCAAATTTTGGATATGCCACCATATGATATCTTCCTAAAGTTGGGTTTGATCATTATCTCCTTGTTCTAGAAACCATGCAATCAACCTCTTCATTCAAAACCCCTTTAGATTTTAGAAAATGTGTCTTCACCATCCCAACCTCTTTATGTTGATTTCTAGTTGGTGGACCCAAAAATTCTCTAGCCCTCTCATATCCCAAATTACCAAAAAATTGTGGTTCATTAAATCCAATCTTAGACAGTGGAATAAATAAGTTTTTGGAAATCTTGACCAAAGGAAGAAAAATATTCAAAACTAGACAAGTCTTATCGAACTAGCAACTCAAGATGGGGATTCTTCAGCACCCTTGAGGCACATTGAAAAGGAACTCCTCGTTGAATTTCACAACATTATGGCCTTTGAAGAAACATTTTGGAGATAAAAATCTAGAGATATCTAGTTGAAGGAAAGGGATCTCAATACCAAGTTCTTTCATACCTCCACTCTTAGAAATAGAATCTTTAACAAGATAAAGGAATTGGTTAAGGCGAACAAACCTCTACAAATGACCCTCTAGAAATCAAGGCTGAATTAGTCTCATTATTTGAAAATTTGTTAGCTAACATCCCCTCTCTTGTTCCCTAGAATCTTAACTCTTACATCTCTATCCCCTTCTCTGCAGATAAAGTTAAAACAACTAGCTTTTCTATGGAAGGGGACAAGGCTCCTAGGCCTGATGGGTTTCCCACACTTTTCTTCGAAAAGTTCTAGAATGTGGTTGGACCATAAGTAGTGGATGTTATCCAGGAAATATAGAAAACTAAACACATTCCCAAAGATATCAATTCTACTTTTTTAGTTCTCATTCCTAAAAAATCAAGAGCCAAATCCCTTTTAGACTTTAGGCCTATCAATCTATGCAACACTATTTACAAAATCCTCACCAACTTCATGGCCAATAGGATGAAGAAAATCCTTCCCCTTATCATAGACCCTTTCCAAGGTAGCTCTATTAAAAGGAGGCTTATCATGGATGGTATCATCACCATCCATGAAATCATCCATTCTGTTGAAAAAAGTGGAAAAGCTGGTATGTTTCTAAATTTGGACATGAATAAAACCTTTGATAGGGTTTCCTAGGGTTCCCTCTTCTGTGTCTTAATAAGCTTTAATTTTAATCAAGAATGGATGGACCTTGTTAAGGAATGTATCACCTCTACCAACTTCTCTATTATCATCAATAGATCGGTTTTTGAGTGTTTTCCTAGCTCTAGAGGTCTTAGGAAAGGAAACTCCCTTTCTCCCTTTCTTTTCATAATCCTTGTGGAGGCCCTTGGAAGATCCTTAAAACTACATGCAGTCATGGGACCATATCTAGGATCAAGCTAGCATCCTTTCTAAATTCTATAATACACCAAAAATTTGTAGATGACACCACCCTTGCTACTCTATCCTCTATACCCTAGGCCAAGTATATCAAATCTATTCTAAACCTTTATGAAGAGGTTGTCAGGAAAAAAGTCAATTATCTTAAAAGCAATATTTTTTTCTTGAATATCACTATAGAGGGGGAAGACTACCCTACCACGTACAATTCTTGGTTGGATTTTATAGGACCTGAGGAGACAACGGGGGTATGTTATAACTCTACACTCAGTGCAAGGGGAGAAGGGTTCACCAAGAATGGTTTTAGGACTCACTCCAAGTCTAAGGTGAAATGTGTTTGGTGTGTCAATAAAGCATACACCTATGTTTAGCCTTTCCTAAACTATGCTATAAAAATAGAAGAACATAGGGCACACAGAATGCAAGAATACAAGAGCTAACCGTATAATGATTCTTTGATTGAATTATCACTAACTCTAAGAGTGACAAACAATAAAATTCCTTTTCTTTTAAGCAAGGCTCCAAGTAAGATGCATAAAGATAAAACCTAGGTACACATTATATTCTTTTGTTCTTTTCACTACCTAAAAATGTAATCAAATATTTTTCTTTTATTTATAATCTAGGTTTTGAATAGAAATAAATAGAAATCAAATAGCAAATAGCCTAAGAAATATTATAGGACACTTATCTAATTCAGGTTTTGATCCAAGCTTTATATTTCATCTAGAATATCCAAACAACTTCAAACCTACAAGATAGCTTCACAAAACCCTAGAAAAATATGATTAGCATTAAGGGACCTTCTTAGGCTACTGTATGAAAGTGCTCAAAGGTGCAATAGTCAAGCCCCTTAGGTCCTTTTAGCTGACCTTTAGAACACAAAAGGGAAAGTTGATATTTTTGGAAAAAGAACAAACATAATGTAATGGAACAAAACAATGCATTAACATAATGCAAATTATAATTTTATGCCCTAAATATAACATGAAAATGTAGATATAGAGTTTGGAGGTAAATTTATGCCGCCAAGCCTAACACAAGTGAAATTGTGACCTATATTGGGTGATTGTGATTTTTTTTTTGATAAAATTGGACCTTGTAATTAATGAGCATGATTTCACAATAGAAAATAGAAGTGATAAAACAATGCAAATGATCTAACAAAAGATGCAAGATTAATAATATGTGAAATGCAAATGAACAAAAATAACCTGGTGGAAATGAAAAAATAGACAAAAGGATGAAGACCTCCAAAATGGTAGACTCCTCCTTATGTCCCCAAAAAATTTCCACCAAGGGAAATGACACATATTAAATGTAGTAGAAGAAAACTCCACAAAAAGCTTCAAAAAATCCACTTGGCACTTTAGCACTTAGGAAATTCTCTAAATTTGTTTGATTGCTACTTGGGTTAGCTTGATTGCTTGACTCTCTTGATTTCTTCTTAATTTGCTTAGGGAAAAAGAAGTCTTAAAAAAATTCTATTTATAATATATTTAAAACAAGGATGGGCTAGAAAACCTAAGGGGAACTGACATCAAAGAGGTCGATTTGAAAAATTAGGGTTTAGCTAGGTGAAATCATGCCCTATAAGGGCTAACTGTGATTTTTCTGAAACTAGAAAAAATGAGAAAAAGGAGGGGAGAGATCCAAACTTGTTTTGGGAAAGTTGGAGGGTCTCTCTAGGGATCTAGGGAAAATGACTCACTCAAGTGGTTCAATTTTCATGTCTACATTTTGCTTCCTCTTTGATGCATTTAAGGCCTAATAAATGCGTCAAAGAAAGATGTAGATGTCTACAGGTGAAGAACAATAGACAAAAAAAAGGAGTGGATGGTTTAGAAGAAAGGAGTGGTGTAGAAATGGTGTTATTTTAGACACTTTATTATTTTATACATAAATCAAGGCACTAGGGACATTAGTGCCTCTTAGGCTAGGGTGACCCCTCAAGTTTTAAATGGAATGTAAAATTCTTGATGAAACTCAAAATGGTAGATATAGAAGAAAGAAGAGTGAAAAGAACATAAAATAGAGAGGAGAGAGAATAAAAAAGTAAAAAATATGAATAAAAAGGTAAAAAGGGTGAAAACCTAATTCATTTTCACCGTTTAAAGAAGAAGAAGAGGACTCTAGAGAAAAAATAAAAATGGTGCTACCTACACATTGTTCGGCCATTGTAAGGGGTGAGGCTTATGTAGTAGTGGAGAGAGCATAGGTAAGGACTAAAATCCTCCCTCTATATTAGGTTAGTTTAGATTTTGGATCCTTTTTAGCATTTATTTCAATTTTCCTTTAAAAATTGTTGCACATGACCCAGGCATGATTTTGCGGTAGGACTACGATTTGGCCTAGTTTGTGGTGGTGAATGAAATCATGCCTCAAAAATTTGGGATGCAATTTTTCAAAATCATGCCTCAAAAATAAAGGGAACGATTTTGAAAAAATGAGAGAAAAAATGAAATCTCACCCGAAGCGAGACAGACATAATTTTGTAGGAGAAAGGTAAAAATACAAAGAAAACTAGCAAGTAGAAGGGGGAAACAATTAAATTTTATTAATTATGAATTATTAATGTGCACAGTGAACTGATGAAAATTTTATTATGTTTGTGTATGGATCATGATGTATTAGAGAGTTATGAGTGGTGACCGAGCTCCTTATAGGTGGAGCTAGATGGCCTCTCATAGGTAGATAGAGGTACCCTAGAGGTAGTGGGGCTTCAATGGTTAGTAGAGATACATAAGGTAGAGGCTGATAGAGCACTACTAATGATGTTTGTGAAGAGGTGGTATCCATATTAATTGACCTTATGGTTACCAAAAATGGAGATGATAGTCACACTAGAGGATGTGTGGTGCATCTTGCGCATCCCTATTACATGGAGAGTAGTTTATGGAGCACAAGGGTAGTATGCCACATTGTAGATATTTTTTAGAAGTTAGGCCCACTAGGTTCAAGGGAGATAGATATCTATCAATGAGATGGTGAGGTACTATGGGGTTGATGCTCTTAATCATGCTTTTTGGGGTGGTGGTGGGACTATTGGTATGCCACACAAGTTAGTGATACCTTCCATGGATACTAGCAGGAGTAGTGGTAGACATGCAAGATTAGCGAGTCAGGTTTGCATAGGGTCCATATGTGTTGGCCAGGTTTTATAGGATATTGTAAAATATTAGGTACAAATGGTATACAGGGATAGTATGTACGATGCTACTCCAGGTGTGGTGCTGGAAGCACATAGTAGTGTAAATATCATATGCACTTTCAAGGGCATAACCCAATCCAGAGTAGCTTGTGATATATAGATGGTCTAGGTCCTATGACCGAGTGTAGAGGATATATGTTGAGAAGCTACCACTAGGGAGGCAGGAAATAGATGAGCTATGATAGCCTAAAAATATATGGTGTTCATGGTGTCTACACCTTAGATGGATGAAGGATGTAGAGGAGTTGTCCAGGATCAAGAGGATGAGGTGTATCTCTACGAATAAGGGGGATATGGATCTCCTTAGATTTGAATGAGTTCAATAGCATTTTGAAATATTTTAGGATATCCTAAACTTGGGTGAATACTGGTACAATTGAGTGTACCAAGACCTATCAAGATTTAGAAGGGACCCTGATGTAGGGAGATGGGTGGTGGAGGACCTATATGATCCACTCTATATGGATCTAGGGGTGGATGATGTCAGAGTGGTCCTCAGGTACTAGAGATGGTATAGAAGTGCATGCCCCTAAGGATCTACTCACTAGTTTTGGTACAAAGGTGCTAGATCATGAACCAACACATGCAACTAGCACTACAAGAGGCCACACAATGCTCCATAGAGTAGAAGTGGTAGGGCCAAGAGGCCCCATGAAAAATACAAGCATGGGTCTAAGTTGAGATAGTGGTAGATGCTACCACTACTATTGGGACTAGGGAGGTAAGAGTGACCAGAGTTTCCTCCATGATGGCTAAAGTAGGAATGAGCATAGGACCTGGGGAGGCCTTTACATAAATAGTAGCTAGCCTAAGTGAGGTCACAGGTTAGCAAGACTTGAGAAGGGAGATAAAGGTATTGTAGGTGCATATAGCAACCTTGTAGAGGGATATGAACCTACTTTGAGAAGATAGGACCAAGAGGATTGATGGATTGAGGAGTGTGCTAAGAACTACCGAGATAGAGAGGGACATAATACGGGTGAAGGTAAACCACCTTTGGGGAGAGGTGAGCTAGCTAGACGAGGACCACGAGTGAGCTCGAGTAGAAGGTATGGATGTAATCAATAGTAGCCATCTAGGTGATAGGATTTACCTACTATATGAGGAGCTATAGAGGGTGAGAGAGGTTTGAGGTAGCTGTACAAAGGGTGACCTTACACCAGATGGTGTACCATTAGGAAGTTTTGATAGAGTAATGAGTGTCATCATTTTCATCCCTGTAGATGTTAAGTTAGACTCAATCCAAATCATATATAATTTCTTAGTTCATGAGCATACCCCCACTAGGACACCTTCAATGGGTATAGTAGAGGAGACAAACTCTCAAATCTAGGGAGAGGATCAAGGTGACACCAATTTTGAGTGTGGCATGCATCCCTAGGGATGGTCGAATGCATCGGGTTTGGAATTTTGTACACTGAACAAGTAGACCTATGTACCTTTATATACTTCTTGAGTAATATCATGCTAATTTTTAATGCAATTTATGTGCTTATGTGTTTCCTTTTTATGATATTTTTAATGTTTATTATAATGTTTATGCAAAATACTATGGAATGAACTGACCTAAAATGCAAATGTATGGATGCAACTAAGTGAATGCAATGTGTGAAAAATACATGGAGAGAAGAAGAGGAACAAAATAAGAGAAGGAGAGGAAATAAGGAATAAGAGAAAAGGAAAACATAATTTTGGGTGAAATCACACCCCATAAAAATGGAGTACAATAACATCACGGAGTAAAAATCATGACCCATAAATATAGGGTGCAATTTTAAAAAAGGAAAATAAGAATAAAAGAAGGATTAAGAAGAAATAAGAAGAAGAAGAAGAAGAAGAAGAAGAAGAAGAAGATCAACAAAATAGAAAAGGGTATGATACTTGGGTTATCATAGACCATATCAGATCATTGTGACTAAGAATTCATATGTCAAGTGAAAAGGAAAGAAGATGGACAAGAGTGGAGTGATACCCGCTATTGGCGTAGTACTTGCTAATATGGTCAAATGTGGATTAAAACCCACTATGGATGTAGTGCTCACTAATATGGACAGATGGTCAATAAATACCCACTAGGCTGTATGCTTGCAAATGGCCAAAATGGAGGCTGACCCTCATGTGTGGCCATGAAGCTATCCTATAATGGGGTGTGTTTTGTGTGCATGATGAGAAAAAGTGAGCACTCCCACCATAGGGATGTGGTGTGTGTGAAAAAGTGTGTATGTTCAAAGTAATCAAAATATGAGTTGAACATGTGCATGTGCTAGAAGACAATATAGGAAGAAAACAAAGAGCAAAGAAGAGTGAAAGCAAAGAAAGGAAGGTTGTATATCCTTGTGTTGAATAAAAAAAGACAAAAGAAAAACATGTAAAGAACAAGGATATACTAGAAAAAGAACTATATTCTTTTACTTGGAGAGAGAATGATGGTCATGATTAAAAATTTCAAGGTCAAGGAATACAAAAAAAGCAAAAGAAGGAAGTAGTAAAAGAAGAAAAATGTACGAGCCCTAGGTTAGGGACTTTGCTAACCATAAGAGTCCTAGTGAGAGTGCAATGCATGTGAGCTATGACCTAACTAGGTGTCATCACATGCCATTGTCATAGAATCCCCCAAAAAACTATATGATCAAGCAATCATGAACAAGTAGCAAATGCAATTATGACAAGTACATATGCAAGTGGAATGAAATGTCAAGCAATCATGCAAAATATGATAGGCAACCATGCATTCTGAACAAGCAAGCAAATGCAACGAATAAAAATACAAAGCATGCCTAATTAGTGGTTTATTATTATTTTTTAGTTTGTTAATGCAAGTGTTTAGAACGATAGTCAACATATATTTTTATTGTGCATCCTATATTAATGGAAAGAATAGGCATGCAAGAGACTGATCCATCAAAGAAAAATCTAGAATGGGGATCATCTTGATGATCAAAATCACAAGAAAGCTCTTTTGTATATTTTTCTTTGGAAACCATTGCACAAAAATCTTCATGGATTTAAAAAAAAAAACATATTTCTTAACAAAAGGAGGAGCAATACCTATTTTTGCAAAATATTTATAAGATATCGAAGGAGGGTCCCCTTGAGAAGCAGAATATTTTCCAATAGAATGTATAAAATTTATCACATTATAAAACAAAATGTTAGAGGGATAAAGAAGATCCTCATCCTTATCACTCCACTCCAATATTTGATGATCTAAATATGCGGTATAAGTAATAAGGTGATCATCATCATCGAATGACAAATATTGGTTTTTGTTAGGTATGTAGCCTATGCCACATCTCCCAGGCCAAATATCAACATCCAAAGACTCTTGAATGCCTATTTTTTCATGGCCCCAAACCTTTACCTAAATATCCCATGATAGATAGGATCTATTTAGGGATTGGGTAATCATTGGACAAGTAAAAATGGGTGAAAGAATGCTCAAAAAGAGAGGGGTTGCTACCATGAATCTTTTCTTTGAACGTCGTTCCTACAAAGATAAAGGTACAAATGCCAATGTGTACAACTTAACCCTTCTTATGAGGTAAACCCATAGTCCTTGGTGAGGGTGGTAGCTTGGCAAGATCTAGAAGAGGTTCTTGGAGAAACTGATTAACTTGATCCCATGTTGAAACTTTTATTTGAGGTTCCTCACTCACTTTTAGACTTTCAAGTTGCTTATATATTTGAGGTGAGAAACTTGGAGAAGCAGATGATGAAACTGAAGGACAAAAATTGAAATAATATTGAGCTTGCTCAAACATCAAACAATTTCTAATAGATGAGGGTCTCCCAGAATGGTGAAAATTTAATTCTTAAATTCAAACTTCAAAAACTGATGAAAGTTAGAAGGGATAGCTTTCATGGCATGGATTCAAGGGCATTTGAGAAGAATATTAAAATATGTTGGGCAAGGTATCACATAGAACAAGGCATCTAAGATCTGAGGTCTAACCTCAAGGGGAGAGCTACAATTCCATAGTCCTGTTAGTAATCATTGTTGAAATATTTGATGATAATATCATATTTTGTTAGGTCTTCCTCTATTAATCCAAAATTTTGGAAAAATTGATAAGTGCATAAATTTAGGGAAGAACCATTGTCAATCAAGATTCGTTTGATAAAATTTATCCCAATAAATGCTATGATGTAGAGGGAAGAATCCCCTTGCAAGTCTGAGGAAAGCATATTATCATCCAAAAATGTGATGTGATGTATCCTAAGAGAACCTACGACATTAACTACAACACTAGGGAAAATTTCTAAAGGGATAGATTGTTGTATTAGAAATTTCAACAAAGCTTCCCTATGAATAGGAGAAGTTTGCAAGAGTTATAAGATAGAGATATTGGTTGGGGTACTAGCTAACTACTGTTGAATGTCAATGGATACTTGAGGTTGAGGTTTCAACACTAAATGTGGGTTTTCTAAGCTTGTGCTCTTTTTTTGGGTATTCTTCAAAACTAGGGGAGGTATTGAAGGTAGGTTGGATGAAATACTTTTCTCCTGCTAAGAAATTTTAGTCGATTGAACTCATGCTTGTTACCTTATTTATGATCCAACCATGCCAATCATATTATCATAGGGAGGAGGCACATTTTTATAGCACACTTGATCTGCTACTTGTTGATCATGCTTAGGGAGAGGATCTTGAAAGATTCCCATATCCTGATTTGTTGTGGATTTTTTTTGTGTAGGATGTTTATTGTTTGTTAGAGGATTGTATTAAGGGCCTTATAGAGCTAAGCATCCTACATTGATTAGGTCTAGAACCACATGTTTCAACCTATTACATGATTTTTTTCAATGTCCCTCCACTCTATGATACTCATAATATTGACCAGCTTTATACCAATTATTTGTGGTATCAGGTTGCCTTATGGGAGGCAACTCAATCATATTAGTTTCTAAAAGTTTCTTTAGTATCACTATCATAGGTAGGTTGAGTCTCGTGAAATTTATTTGTGGAGGTTTTTGAAGTATCATATTTTTTAGGTTTTTAACAATACTATTAACAGGTCTACTATCCGTGACTCCATCACCTACCACAAGCTTGTTCTTATACTGTGAATTAGTGGTCCTATATTATTTTACTTTAAGTTATCCTCTTCTTATGAGGGATTGTTCCACTTTCCTTGCTAGATCAATTACTTGATAAAAATATGTTATAGTTGTTGTTTCTAATGCATAAGATAGTTGCTCTTGCAAATTTATAATAAATATCTCAAACATATCTCAATGAGGTAAGGTATACTTCAATCATCCAACTAAACTTCTCCAACGAGATAGAAATTTTGAAAACTTTCCTCTTTATCTTATTTTAAATTATAAAAATCTTTCATAGACACATTTCTTTCAATGGTTGGGCAACTGTCTATTCAAAATTCCTCAAACAATGGTTGGGAAATTGATAATACTATTCTAATGTCATGCCACCAAGACTCTTAAGGAAAATATTTAGCAACAATATGTCATCATATATCATATCATGACAAGCTATCCTAAAACTTTTTAAATTCTCAATTGGATCTTCCATTCCCTTATAAATAGGTAAAAATAGCATGGGAAAATGCTTAGGATAGGACCTAGTAGTGATGATAGGGTATAAGGGATGATTGCACATTTATATATAACTATAGGTGAAACTAGGAGGTTGAATCATATCCACTCTTAAAACCAAAATTTTCACCATATTAGTCAAAATTTGCACCTTGGGATTATTGTTGTGTGATACCCCTAGATTCCCTAAGGTAGGGGTATAAGTAAGATATTGAAAGGGTAATTGGACCATTTTGGAGGTATTAACATTGTTATGGTGTAGGTTATGATATGTGGTCTCTTGTTGAAAAGGATAAATAACAGTTGGTGGAATAGAAGCAAGAATGTTGAGTTTAGCAGAATGAGGAGGAAATGGAAAATAATCTTGAGTGACACTATTGGTTGGAGGTACTTATGGAATCCTTCCAACATTTGTGGTTATAGTAGTGGCATAAGTTGGTTTATGGGCAAGATAATAATGATGCAAATATTCAAATAAAATTTTATCATGAACATGCCTAGGAGAGACTACTGGAGGAGGAGGAGTCTCACCTCTTTTGAGTTGAGCTTCCGAATAGCTTTAAGCATTTCCTCCTTATGGAATTTCATGAAATCCCAAATATTGATCAAATGATTTAAAAAAGTAACCACCATTAGCCCTTCAAGGGGATGATAGTTTGTTTTAGTTTCAACATTTTATTACTCCTCTACATCAAGGTTAGGGTTCTCTCTATCAATCTAATCATATTCTTGGGGAACATGATAAAATTCTAAATGCCTTCACCAACTTCTTAGGAATAGAGCCATTATAATAAGTTATAAGGATAGAAGATAAAACTAAAAAAATACACACAAGAAGGTTTTTAAGATTTTACTAATGCTCCTCTAATTATAAGAAAAAAAATTAGTGACCTTTTAAAAAAAAATTCAAAGCAAATAGGAAAAAAACTTCATAATTTGGCCACTAAAACGTGTCTTTCACGTTAGGTTTACCAAATATGTAGAGGGGGAAAATTTCCCTAACATGTGTGATTCTCTATTGGATCCGTTGGGATTTAAGGTGACCACAATGGTATGTTATGACTCTACACTCCATGCAAGGGGAGAACGGTTCACCAGGAATTGTTTTAGGACTCACTCCAAGTCCAGGGTGGAATGTGTTTGGATGTGTCAATTAAGTATACACCTATGTTTGTACTTTTCTAAACTATTGTTAGAGTATATTACATTATTTGGTATATGCCAATGTACCACCTTGGCTACATTATTAGATTAGGAGTTTATCTTAGATTAATATATGAGTAGTTACTTCATACAATGTAATAAATGCACAAGTGTTAGAATGTGCAATGATATAAATGTGCATGTAGTCCACATATACATAAGTCATGTGATAGGTAGACGAAGAGTCATGGGTAGATGCAAGATCAAGAAACATATCTCTCTCTCTATATATGCCTTTGCTAGAGTGATAGCAAGTGATAGATAACATAATGACTTGTCTTACCTAGCATAATGTCCCATTTCCATTATGAGGATGGCATTTCTCTTGCCATTTCAAGCACAAGGGTCACTACTCTGTACTAATAGGGGTAACCTAGGAGAGATGCCCATGTAATTCTCCTTGACCTTCCACCCTAAAAATACCCTCCAGTAATGCAGTTACCTCATGTAATTAGTGTTTGTCTCTCCACAAATCACTAAGATTCGATTGAACCAGATTGTCTGCCCACAATATGTGAAATATATCATTGTATGCCATATTAGATTGTCTACACACAATATCAGAGTCTTTTTATTGTGTAATATTATTTGGAAGTGGTTAATAGGTTTGTTTAAGCTATAGATACATTACGTGAATCAATGTGAGCATTGTTAAATACATTAAAGCTAGATATAGTTATAAAGTAAATGACTAGTGTTTAAAGAAATTAAACTCATAAATATTTATTAATATAAGTTTACATATAAGATTATTTTAAACACATATAAGGCTTAGTTCGTATTGAGTATTCAAAACTGCTATTAATGTTTACTTGGTATATTCTAAAGCTCAATACAATCCAAAAATAAATATTTAAAATAATATTTATGAATTGATTGGGTGTTAACCTACTCTGGCCGAGTTGTGTGAGTCTGGTTTCGGAAATAAAAGGTTTACTATTTTTCCAATAATTTGATCTGATATAATAATTCGATAATTCAATAATAGTATAAGAGTCACAAACTAACACGTTTTCTAAGATATTCTCCATTTGACCTAAAAGGTAAAGCAATCATTAAACCAATACAAGTTTTCATAATCCCAAGTGATGTTATGAGAAAGCTATCACGACAAGACATCTATTGGTTTTTTGTTATCATAATAAGATCAACAACAGACTCAACAAGCATATTTGCAATAGTTTTTAGTTTACAAGAGTTTAATATTTTTTTATATCGATAGGGTTTACTCGATCACCTTGATTGTTGCATTGTCTCATCGTCACATCATCCTACTTGCCCTGCTACAAAAATACCTAATATTCTTTACTTCCTTTCTTCATACATAATGGTGGCAGGTCAGGTTGGATGGGCACAACTAAAGAAACTCAAATCATATGCGAGCCGTAAACTTCATGGACACACTACGTTTGTAATGTACAAAAATGGTTGAAAAATGGAAAAGATCGTTTGTCATCTATAGAAACTTTAGAATTAAATACTCTATGAGTAAACAAATAATAATTTTAAATATATACTAAGGTTGTATAAGAAGTCACCTACACTTCGACCTGACTCAGAATTTTATTATTTACATTTTTATTATTATTATACTATTATTATTATTATTATTTTTAATAACATAAGCCAAACAAGCCTAATTATGTAGCTATATGAAATACATCTACATGGACCATTTGCGAATGCATTTTCAATAGGGATTTTTGAATCCCAAATTGAGGTAAACACACCACTGCTCATCATACCCCTTATATTACCTTTCATCGGTGAACCTTGTTTGATAACTGAAGAAGACACCGCCTTTGCCAGTATTGACATTTGCTCATGCATCCATAAATGAATCAGTAGTACCTTATTCTTGTAGATAAAATAGGTAAAACAAAATCTAGATTCGGAAGGGTTGTTACATACTCTCCCCCTAAGATTAAACACAATCCCTATTTTTGCAAAATAAATATATCACTATAATCAATTACAACCATAAAATTAGCGATAACATAGAATAAAATGAAGTTCATTTATCATCGATACATTTCAAAATATTATTATTTTTTAAATTCAAAATATGACTGTCATTGTTCAAACAAAAATGGAAACTTTCTTTTCATAATATCCACATCTTCCCATGTGGTGTTGTTTTTAGAATATTGGTCCCATTGGACCCTACATTGCTCAATGTTTCTTTTCCTTAATTGTTTTGTTATAAAGCCAAGAACTTTAACTGGTCGCACCTCAATCCGCAGGGTATCAGTCATCTATAAGTGGTCAATATTATAAACACGAGAAGGTTTATATACATATTTCTTAAGGAGAGACACGTGGAAAGTATCATGGATTTTTGACAAATTGGGTGGCAAGGCCAATTTGTAGGCTATCGGGCTGATTTTGTCAGTGATGGTAAAATGTCCTACATATCTCGGACTGATTTTAGAAGATTTAATAGAAATTTTACTTGGTTTAACCCTCAGGAATACTTTGTCTTCCATAATGAATTACCTTGGAGTTATTTTAAGCTCGGTGTAGCTCTTTTGTTGATCTGAAGCTTCCTTAAGCCTCTGTCATATTTTGTTGAGTTGTTTTTCAATTTATTTTACCATTTTTGGTCTAATCATTACCCAATCCTCTGGATTACTCCATTATAATGACGTTATGCACATTCTCCCGTACAGTGCCTCAAAAGGAGCCATACCCAATTATGCATGGTATCCATTATTATATGTAAATTATACAAGAAAAATGTAGTCTTCCCATTTTATTTGATGATCCATACAGTACATTCATAACATATCCTCTAGGACTTGGTTTACTCTCTCTGTTTGTCCATTAGTTTCTAGATGGTATGCAGTACTGATGTTGATTTTTGTTTCCCACGCTTGGTGCAATACCAACCAAAACTCAGATGTGAATCGTGAATCTCTATCTGATATAATTGTTTTAGAAAGCCCATGGATCCATACCACTTCCCTAGAAAATTTTTGGGCCACCGCAGGAGCCCCATATTTAATGTTCCCAGGAAAAAATGTGCTACTTTAGTCAGTTTATCAACCACTACCAGAATAGTATTATGCTGGAAACAGTTCTTGGGTAATCCAACTATGAAATCCATAGATACTACTTGCCATTTATATTCTAGAATCTCATGGGAAGATGTGGCTACTATGAAAAGACAATTTCCATTTTTGTTTGAACAATGATATAAACATATTTTGATTTGTGTTATATGTGGATGGATGTTCGAGTTTCATGTAATGCTATGTTATTATTTCTTATGACTATAATTGATTTTAAAATATATTTTTGGTTATGATATTTTCTAATTTATAACTATAAACACAGGGACTATGTTTAATTTTAGATGGGGAGTATGTAACAACCCTTCAAAATCTAGCTTTTATTTTTGCCTATCTTTCTTCTGCAAGAGTATGGTACTACTAATTCATCTATGGATGTAGGAACAAATGTCAACATTAGCAAGCAATACCTTCTTCCATTACCAGACAAGGTTTACCGAGGAAAGGTAAGATAAGGGGTATGATGAGCGACGGTGTATTTACCTTGTTACGGGATTCAAAAAAAAAATCCCTACTAGAAATGCATCCGCCAGCGGTCCATGTAGATGCATTTCATGTAGCTGCATAATTAGGTTGTCTTGTATGCCTTGCTATGGAACCTTAGAAAAATATATAAAAAATTGATGAAATAAATAAATAAATATATATATACATAAAAGAAATAATAATAAAATAAAATAGTAATAATAATACTATAAGCAAATAAATGAGAATAAAGAATATATATATATATAAATAAACATTTATGAATATAAATGCTGATAATAAAATAAAAAGAGTTATGAGGATTAAATCACATTACGTAGTAATTAAATTAAAATTAATTAAATTATGGTGAATCGACACTCCACTTGGCGAGTGCTGGAATGAAATTTTTACACGTAATTAACAGGTGTTTAACATTAGAATAGCTTATTTTTCCATAAATGGAGGAGGAAGAGTTAATACAGGACATCTTATTCGGATTTGGAGATAGAAAAGCTCTGTGAGGACAAGGCAACATACTGAATTCAAGAAGGGAAGGGAGTGACTCTCAATAAGGTCGTTTCTTTAAATTTATGTTTGTTAATTAATTTTGCTTGAAAAAGACTAAAGAATGGATAGAGAAATTGATATGTTTTATCTCCGGTGAAAGAGAAGTTGGATAGCAGTATGGTTTAAATATACAAAAATATTCTAAAGGACAACATCTATGTAATTTATTAGTGTTATGTTGTAATAAAATGAGGCTCTGTGCTATTTGAGCTAAACTAAAGTTAGCTAGATAAATTATATTATAATAAGTTACCGGTTGAATCTTCAATGAAAAAGTTGAATTAGGGAAAACGATTTGTAGAAAGTATGTACTTTGTGAATGTGGATGAATTTACATTATTTGAATGCATAGTAGGTTATCTGCATTTCAAGAGTAGAAGGTCACTTTGACCCATAATAATTGAGGCAAAGAGGATTATTTAACGCCATAGTGCAAATAGAGCGATTGCCAATGGCTTGTGTGGACAAGGATACCCTGTGCTGTGTAAAAAATGACTGTGTAGTACATATTACCTGTTTATATATATCCAATATATAATTTATTAATTCTCGAGACTGAAATCTAGTTTTGAATATATGTACATGTCAGTGACAAACTTAATGTAGTTAATCTGTCGAGGCCGACGTATTTCAAACAAAACCATTGAATCCAGACTGAGGATAGAATGTGTAATCCTTCATGTTACAAATATTTGAATAGTCTATCAACCTTTTACCAGTTGATGAAACCATGGTATACAAGTTGAATTTGTAACAGGTGATGGGGACTACTTAACAAAGCTTGTTTATTAAATTTTGATTACTATCATTTGTTTTGTTGTTGTATGGATTTGGAACCCAAATAGAATTGTGTTTTGTGAATATATATATAAACTTAAAAGTAAGTGAATGGCTATGTTTGTGTAGAGATGGTGAACCTACTGTTTAAATTATTTCTTTGATATAAATAAAATTTTTAAACTTATTAAGGATAGTATGATTTATGGAATAAACTTATAGCCGAAAGTTATTCAATTTTTATAATATTAACCTGTTAAATTTAGATTTAACACCTAAATGCACCGTCAACCAGTGCGCTGCATTCAGAAAAATAGGTAAACCACAACATATTTACTTTAATTATTTTATCTCTTGAGTATGTTTTAAAACCATAACATGTTTTATGAGGATGTCGCATGTGAATGAAAATTGGAGTCAACTAATTTTATAAAATAAATGTCTCAAAGGGATGACAAACATAGTAGGGGAATCTTAAAATATTAGTTGATACACTTAAATTAGATAAGAAAAATATCTATTCTACTCAAGATAAGTGTAAACAAAAAATCAATTAGACTGCCTCTGTCAGTCCAAATAACCATCCAGCTACCTAATGTCATAATTGGCAACATCTGTTAAATTAAACCCCAAATGCATATTTTATGTCTATTAGTAATCCTGGAGCACGATAGGTATACTTGTTGGAAATATGTATTTTTTGACTCACTGAATCTCGTCTTGAAAATTGGGAAACATTTAGAACTTTGAATTTATGTCTTTGTTTATTAAATAAGGGCTTTGCTAACTTATGTCGTTCAGGGTATACATAATTTATATCATTTCTCAAACATAGGATTTTTTGTTATACCATAGAAGTTATAGTTTAATTCATTTAAATTCAATTATAGCATTAAGACATTTTTTTCAGTAAGCTATTCCAGGGTTGGGCGCTATTAACAGTGGGAACAACCGTTTTGATATGAGCAAAAAAAATGTGAAGAATTGGATATAATTTACAATCAATCATTGCTAGCATCTCAATTTCAAACCTTAGAGGACCTTTTTTTAGCAAAGCCTTGGTGTGGTATGTTTGGCAGTTTAATGCCTTACTCACAATAAACATAAAAGTCAAACTCCAAAAGGATTTTTCCATCTCTCAAGCCATACGTTAGGAAGTTTTATTGGAAGTTGTGCTGGCATGTTTAGTCATCGCCCATATCATGAAGTAAGTGGTCTTTGGAATAATATAAGCCTTATATATATGAAGAACTATGAATATAAGAACGTGATGTTTGAGATTTATTTGGAAGAAAACCCTCTAAAGCCTTAAGAGAACAGTGGTAAACCTATAGAAAAGCTATAATAATAAAATTGTAGATAACCTAGAATTTTTAACTTACAATTAAATGTTTGGTATGAGTGTATTAATAAATAGCTTTGATCTTATCCAAGGTTTCATAAAAATTGTTTCAAAATAGTGTGCGCAACCTAGGAAACCATCTCCTTTTAAAATTTGTGGCAAATGAGTAGTAAAAAAATGAATTAGATCATATATTTTATTATTTTTAGATTAATTAAATAAAATCTAGCTACTAGGATATAAAATTTGCTTTGAATTTTAAATTTTTTTACTATATGGCAGTCGTACGTTTAAAAGGAAATATTCACCAACTAACTTTAGATGCTTTTCCTTAAGATTAATAGTTAACTAACTTTAGATGATTTTCCTTAATATTAATAGTTAAAAGATGTTAAAATTATTATTTAATGCATCAAACATGAACTTTTTTTAAAATATATGTTAGTTAACTGTAAATTATGGTTTTACAATCATAACCATAAACACTAACCCAACTTATTAACCTAATGATCTAATAAGTGAACATAAGATTGTGGGTAGACAATCCGATTCCTCCAACCCCAGGTTTGTGGGAAGACAAACATCTCTCACAAGGGTTAATCACTTTCCTAAAGGGAAGTTTGGTACAGGAGGCTATGGGGGATGATATGGGTATCTTTCCTAGATTACCATTGTTGGTATGGAGTGGTGATATATGTGCTTGAAAAGAGCTTGTGAAGAGCCATTAACATAATGAAATGAGACATTATGCTAATATACAAGATAGGTCATCAGGTGTCTATCAGGGTAGTGGTAGACCCTAGAAAAGTTCTAGGCTGAGTGGACACTCGTCTAGCTCTAGCATGCACATGCTAACATCTCTCATACAAAAATGAGATGCGGGGAAATACGTGACAAAATTCTAGGTGAAATGGGCCCTAGAAGTAAACCCCTACCAAAAATTGAAATCTTGGTTAAGATAAGGAAGTTCACTTTAGGCAATTACACCGGGATTTGGCCAGTCTCGATCCCATGAGAAATTTTGACTTTAGAAAAATGGCACTCATGAGGCTTTGGCATGATCGTCCTAGAATAAAATTGGAATATGGTTGGAAAATTGTATCCCTACACCAGTACAACCAAGTGGGTAGACTTGGGTTGTTTCAGTTCAAGGAGGTTAGATAGTAAGAAAGTAAGCATAATGTAGATATTTCAAACAATTTATGGAGTGCTCATGTCCTCCATTATATTGCATTGTACTATTTTAATGAGATTTCATTAATAGAATATTTTTGAGTTATTGTAGAAGTTTCTCATATAGTTTTCTTGCATTTTATATTCCTATTTTCATATAGTTATCATTGCTTGCTCATTTTACATATTATGGTTGCATTTTATTTAATATATATCATCAAAAGCTAATAGTAGTATCAGAGCACACGGTAGATCGATAGGAAATAGAAAAACCACAAGAGATATTGAGAGATTAGAAATATCATTTTCAAATTTTTTTGAAAATTACATTTTGCTAGAGTCTTTCCACAGAGTTGCAAAAAAAATCGTGAAGACTAGGACTCAACATTAATTCCACTAGATTGTCAAATCAACTAGTGAAGATTAATTATCTCTAGATTTAAAGTTCCTTCCATTATAGTTTCTAATAATTTGTTGTAAAAAAAATAGATTCAGATAAAATTGGGAAGCTTCCTACAAAGAGCTAGGAAGAATATTTTATTTGGAATCAATCCATTACTTGAAGCAACAAGTAGAAGGCTGAATATTTTGGAGGCCTTAAGGAAAATTTCCTAGTACTAGAGTTGTAAACTTGTAGATTGTAAAAGAGAGAAAAATGCCAAAGGAGTCTTATTGCATATTGAAGGAAGAAGAGACTCCAAAAAATATTCTAGGAGAAGATTGGATATTGGAGATCTCCATTGAAGATTGAAGACTATATATTGTAGAGTGAGAGAAGGAGAAAACAACTCAAGAAGCTGAAGAGACCCACAAGAGGTCCCATTGAAGAACTTATATATTTAGAATATTTAAGATTATAGAAGGACTAGCAAAATTTCTACCGTAGATTTTAGAGATCCAAGAAAGAAATATCATTGCAAAACTTCATAGTTAAAAGATTGAAGAGATCAAGGAAAGGTCTCATTGAAGTTTTTGAGAAGAATCGAGAAGTTGTAAAAATTAAAAGACATTAGAGAAGAGGTCTCAAGGGAGGATAAATAAGGAGAAGGCTAGGAAATCCTCATTGAAGGATTCAAAGAAGGCCATTGGAGGATATTTTAGGAGAACTCATTGGAGAAGATTACTAGTAAGGAGAAGTTCTTGATAGAACAAAATTTGGGAGAATATTTGCCATCCAACAACAAGCCCAAAAGGAGAAGAATTTGACAAGGAGATAGAAGGAGAAAGGATCTAGAAGAATCCTCCAAATATAAGATATTTGAATATTTCCATTGAATGCTTGAAGGCTATTTTGGAGGGAGGTTGCTAGTTTTTATAGCTAAAAATTAAAAGTTTCTAGGAGGAGAGTTTTAGCTGCAATTTAGAGGAGTTTCCTACCAAATTGGGGAGTTTCAAGAATAAAATTGCAGAGGAGAAATTAGCTGCATTAAAATATAAAAATTTTAGAGTTATGGGCAACATTACTAGCTGCTAAGTTTTAGTTCAAGGAAGCATTGTGAAGGAGAGTTAAAGCTATCAAACTACATTTTCGGGCAGTAATTTAGAAGGTTTTTAAAGCTAAAAATTGGTGAGTTAAAGAGTTGTTTTGGACAACACAGAAGATCTACAAATCCATCAAATACATGGTAGCAAATAGGTGAATCTAATCACCTAGAAATTCATCATCTATGAAGGTTATAAAGGTAAGCAACTTAGGTGCAAAAGGTTCATTATTTGAACACTTATATTTGGTTCATTATTAAGTTTCATTAAGAACCAAATTAGAGTTCAAAATTTGCATGGATAAGGTTTCATATTAAAGTCTTCAAGGAAGTGCAAAAGATAGTTTCTTATAAGGTTAAAAACCTGCACATAAAATATAGGAGTTAGATATATTTCGAAAGAAATGAAAATATCAACTTCCTAATATCTATTGGAAACAAATAAGACTTTACTCTTAAGTGAAATTTGCATGCATTATAGTGCACAATATAAGTTACTTTTAAGAGTTCATTAAAAGTAGAAATAAGGAGAAATTAATAGTGTATTATACTAGTTATTCTTAAGGGTTATTAAAGATCATTAAATATTAAGTTAAGGAAAATTAGTGCTCAAATAAGGCATTAATTAAGAGTTTCAAATGATACAATTGAGCGTAGGACTAGGAAAAAAATAGCTAATATTGGTGAAGAGAAGCCATCAAATGTGCATTGTAACCACCAAGGAATATGGAAGAATACACCATATCAAAGTATCAAAACCTAGGTGCAACTAAGGTATTCTATCTTATTTCATTGCATAGTTATTTAAGGGTTTAATAGCTACACATTTGTCTTGTATAAATAAATAAAAATAAGACAACATTCAAGTATATTTAAGACACAACGTAGCACATACTATAGTCATAAAGTGACAATATTACAAGCTTAAAATAAGAGAGCCAACTAAGGGCTGAAAAACATAGGTTTCAAGGGGTCTACATACACCAAATATAACACCATCGATCCCAAAAAAATAGTGCCTACAATAGTCTAAGATAAGTAAAATATAGCATTGAAAGAATCTATGTAAGGTAGCATAGCACCCATTGCAAGGATAATGTAGTGCAAGTTGAAGAACACAAGCTTATATTGAGAGGGGGGATTGAATAGTATAAGACCACTTTTTACTTTTCTTTCTAAATCAATATTATGCAATGTATAGATAGCAATATCAATAATAGTAATCAAAGCAATGCACAAATCACCACACACAATAGAGACACCATAATTTATGTGGTTCACCCAATGTGGGCTACTCCAAAGAGAAAATATTTCACTAAAATTTTCTCAATCAATATCTTGGGAATACTTTCCCTATTATAATGTTTATGGACCTCTATCCAAAGGAGACACCGATACCACAAATCAATTTTGTGGATCTCTATCCACAGGAGAACTCCTTCTCCTCTTCTCTGGATGGTGATCTTCTAGAAGACTACTGCCTCCACTACACTAGCTTGTGGATATCTCTCCACTGAATACTCTTATCCCCACTCAGAAGACCTATCCTCACTACCCTAGCTAATGGATCTCTATCCACTGGAGACTACTATCCTCTCTACTCTGTCACCTCCAAATATCTATCTCAAATCTGCACTAAATATAGTCCTTCAGTCTAGTACAACTCTGCTCAATCTTTGTCTCTGGTCTGGCACACACCTATCCTTAAATCTACACCAAACTCTGCTCTCAAATCTGTACTAAACATAGTCCTTCGGTCTAGAACAAATTTACCCTTGATCTCCATCCTCAAGCCTTAACTCAAGGCTTGACTCAACTCTGATGGGTCTACCCTAAAACTTAACTCAAGATTTGAACAAAGTAATCAAATCTGCTCTCAAGTCTTCTCAAATACTTATCTCAAATAGGCTTTGTAAGCTTCCATAAAATCTCACTCTAATCTATCCACAAGTCCTCTTTAGAACTTGCTCAAATATGCTCTACAAGTCCTCTCTAGAACTTTCTCAAATCTACTCTACAAGTCCTCTCTAGAACTTGCTCAATATGCTCCACAAGTCCTATATAGAACTTGCTCAAATCTGCTCTACAAGTCCTCTCTAGAACTTGCTCAAATATACTCTACAAGTCCTCTCTAGAACTTGCTCAAATATGCTCTACAAGTCCTCTCTAGAACTTGCTCAAATCTACTCTATAAGTCCTCTCAAGAACTTATCCAAATTTATATTGTAAGCTTCCACAAAAGCTCACATAAAATCAGTCCATAATTCTCCTCAAATACTTACCTCAAATCTGCTCAACAAGTCCTCTCTAGAAATTATCCAAATATGTTTTGTAAGCTTCCACAAAAGCTCACACAAAATCAGTCCACAAGTCTCCTCAAAGACTTACCTCAAATCTGCTCAACAAGTCCACACAGAACTTGTCCAATATCATAGAAACATAAATATAATTTTTAGAGACTCAATATGTTCTATACTAATCACAATGCTCAATCACTTTCAATCACTCTCTTAGAAACATAAGGAGAATTGTTAGAGACTCAATATGCTTCAAATTCAACTCAATGCTCAATCACTTTCTCAACTCAATTTATAATATAAAATAGTTTGTTTTATGGAACTTGAATAATCACTTCACACATCCACTTGACTAGGCTCAACCAACTCTACTCAACCAATCACTCAATGAAATAATCCTTGCTCACAAACCCTAGTCCAAGCATATAAACATCAACTCAAAATGTTTCCAACAATGCTCACATAACAATGATACTCATGTTATTTTCAAACCCTAGTTCAATTTATTTGCTCAACAACTCACTTCAACAACAATGCTTATAAAACAATCCTCACATAGCAATGATACTCAAACCCTAGTTCAATTTCTTTGCTCAACCACTCACTTCAACAATAATGCTTATAAAAAAATCCTCACATAGCAATGATACTCAAACCCTAGTTCAAGTTCTTTTCTCAACCACTCACTTCAACAACAATGCTTATAAAATAATCCTTACATAGCAATTATACTCAAACCCTAGTTCAAGTTCTTCTCTCAGCCAATGGCTTCAACAACAATACTTATAAAACAAGGTTCACATAACAAATCTTTAACCCAGAAAACCTTGAAGCATTAACTCAAACACACTCAATAAGGAAGCCCTAATCAAATCCTTTTCACTCCAAACTTATTTTCAAAAAATCAATCAATCAACTCAACTATGGAAGAATGTGCTCATACCTTTTTCTTGATGATTAAGGGATCTCATAAACCTGCCACAACCACAACCACTTCTATGCCAAACTCAAAGAGGTTAGAAGATAAATCTTTCTCACAATGTAATGCAAAAACTCGATTACACCTTATCACTCCATATATAAAAACAACCATCAACATACATAAAATATTTTCTAATAACACCTTATAATCTCCCAATTAAGATAAATTTAACATCCACCAAAATTTAACTCAAAAATCTCGTTAATTAAATTTTAATAGCAAGAAGAACTTTGGCAAAAATCAAATCCACTTTTCGTATAACTCCAATAACATAAATCAATTACCAAACAAGCAACTTTTCATTCTACCCTTATATTTCCCTTTTTACCTTAGGAAAGACATTAGGAAAATAAAAATTTATTTAATAAAAATACCTTTGCCACTTATGATATTCGAACCCCCAATCTCTGCCTCCTCGTGTGCCCTAGCCATGGGCTAGACCACCATGTGTTCTAGATGCATGCTTGGAATATTAAGAGCACCTTGTGATCTTTCTTCTAAGCCTGGTGCTCAAACGAGCGCGTGCCAAAAATATTTTCCTCCACAGTGCTTAAGACAAACACGCCAACAACCTCCACATGAATCGATCATGGTCACTTCCACTTACAATGCTCTCACAAAATGTGCACTGCCAATGAACCACCCTATCCAATGGGAGTGAGGCCTTAAGCCCTCCCGTTTCATCTTCTTCCTTGTGCTAAAATATAACACAAAATTTGTCTTCTTCCTCAATGATTGCACGAATTACTCTTTTCTCTATCGCATGAATATTAATCGATGAAGGTTGAGTTTAATGCCCCTCTGGCATAGATTTTATATATGAATTTCACCTTTTGACATAGACATCGACGTTCCACTAAATTGATGACATTGATGATTTTTTAAAACCTTTATAATTTATAAATTATTTAAATTCTAAAAGAATTTAAATTTTATAAATTAGTTTTATAAACCTTTGACTTTAATAAAAATTAAAGCCTTCTTGAGATAAACTTTAAAACTTTCTTTGTACTCCACTAATTTGATGTAAATTATTCTGCCACCATGGTTTTAATAAAAACCTTAATTCTACCATCACAATGTTTAAGGAAGCCTTTATATCCTTATAATGATTTTAATAAAAACCTTTTAATTTTCACCATGGTTTTAACACAAACCCTTATAAAACAATATTTTGAAAAAATTTCTTCAACTCTTCGCATTATTCCTGTTGGCAGTAATGGTGTACTCCATGGTATTAATGACAGCTTCATATGTTCACTTTGGCATCAATGAAAACTTTTCATCTTGACATAAATTACAACTATATGAGCTCAAAATGTCCAACACAAGTTACAAGAAGAATAGTACAAGGAATAACGTATTACAAGTGGCAAAAACAAGGTGCAGAGAGGATAACTTCAAGAATTATCTAAGATAATGTGGAGAGGAGTTAGTATGAACCACCAGTATAAAGAGGGCATTGAAGAACCATAGGAGAACCACCTACATTGGAAGAGAAGCCACCTTGATTGAAAGAAAATCCACTAGATGTTGAATACCAAGAATGCACACTGCAAAGGAATCAAAATAACTTGTAAAAGAGTTGGAAATGCATTAAGGTGATAAGGAAATTGAAGAGGTAAGATGCATGTAAAATAGAGGCCTCCACTTGCCTCACCAAAGATATCTTGTGCCACTTGGCACAACAAAATATAAGCACCTATATATTCTTGGTAATGTTAATGTTATAATGCCTACACAGAGGAAGGCAATACCCAAGCTTGAGATATCACTCAACTCGAGCATTGAAGGTATTAATTACTTTACAACATTCAAATATATATGAGAGAATTGAAGGCTCACCTAAACTAACACTCTCAAAGAGTGTAACCCCCATTCACCATGTAGCAAAGGCTACCTATGTACCTGAGCAATGTAACACGTCAAGTGGCTAGAATTCCAAGAAGAGACAAAGGATATTAAGAGCCTACGTTGAAAAGAGCATGTAGATTGAAGCACAAAGATTCAAGATATATATATATATATATATATATATATATAGATTACACACAGGTCAAAGAGCATAGAAGGGAGTAAAATACTATAATTCAAAGTAGAACATTCAATGCTCATTGTTGTATGTTGAAGACCAAAAAATACAATACCCAAATCTTGGATAGAGGAGTCAAGATGAAATCCAGTCAACACGAAACATTTTTTTTAATTTACATGGTGGAATCGGTAGCCATCATGAATCCGAGTAGGCTATCCAAATTTTGTAACTGCCATAGTATTATGTGTTGTTTGCCCTGAAATCTGCCACACAGATCTTTGCATAGTACACCCCTATAACCACCATGCCACACTAATTTTAAACCTTTTATGCCACTGAAAGCACCAGGAAAGGGACAAGCTTTCAGTCCAGTGAGGCCCGAGATTTGAACCTTGGACCTCCACCCCCCTTACGCAACATTAGAAAGGTATATTTACATTGATTTTAAAATTTGCTTTCATTATAGTACAAAAGGAGTTATAAGGTATTATATAAGGTTGAGTTTATTTATTATTACGTTGGAGATATAAGCAAATACCAACCTTAGTGAATTAGAAAGCAAATCAAAATAAGGAGTTTATATCCTTAAGTGGTATTTCAAAAGTGAATTAGTCAAAATACATATATCATAATATTTACAATTAATTAAAATAGGAGATATAAGGTTTTTTACCTTGTAAAATTTAAAGCATTATTCTTTTGTAAATATTATCATTTAATAAATTTCCAAATTAGGGAGATATAAGGAGTGGTACATCAAGCTTTATTTTATTAGAATTTAGAAAATTGAAAACATTGGAAATTAAGGACAAAAGAAGCAAAATCATGATTTCTTAAAAGAGGGAATTTATTGCTTATACTTATCTCATATACACATCAAAGGGAGAAAAGGAATCCAACCACAGAGTCTTGTAGATAGATAACTTCATCAAATTGAAAAGTGCATATTTCAATAGGAGGAAATAAGGTAAAATAGGAGTTGAAAAAAACATTAGAGACTCAACTCAAAAGAAAATATAATAGATGCTAAGCATTTTATCAAGAATATAGCATACTCTAATCACTTGGGAGATGTAAGGGATTCCACAAAATCTAATATTTGAAAAGGTTTTATCAGGTTAGTTCACATATTCTTAACTAGAGAGTCATAAGAAAGACTACTTCAAAAGAACCATGGAAAAGCTTATGGTTTAGAGATATTTTTGAGAATTTGTAAACCAATATGGTTTAGAGATATTTTTGAGAATTTGCAAACTGATAGTTTGGAAAAAGTAAATTCTTTAGAAATATCTACCAATGATGACAACTATACTAATGAAGATATTGAAAACCATATTCAAAAGGTAGAAAACAATATTCATCAAAAAGATATCCTACAAATTTATGAAAGAAGTAAAGATGAAATAGCTTCAATTGTACACAAATTATTTAACTATTTCATAAAGGAAATAGATGGACTTGAATTTCCTAGAACAAGTAATAAAGAAGTTAGTATATCTTCACTATTTTTTTATTGCGGTAAATTTGGTCATGAGAAAGCAAACTACTGGAGTTTCCATCCATGTAAATATTATGGAGGAAAATATCATTAATATTTCTTTTGTTATAATAAATACAAGTACTATAAAATATTTGAAGAAGGATTAATATTTAGATTATATTGTTTCTTTCAAGTTCTTATTTCAGAAGCATCCACTAACAATACATTCAAGCTTGACATTTTTTAAGATCAAAGAGATAGGTCATATAGATAACCAAAGGAAAGAAAAGGGAGCAAATCAGATCCACTTATAACTTGCAAGATTATGAGATCTCTAGTTCATCAAGGATACCTAGAAGACTTCAAGGTGACTAAAGCAAAAGGAGAAGAACCATTTCAAGCTGAAGAATATTTGATATATGAATACCCATCTTCAATACCCAAATAATGTAATATAGGTGGATGTTAGAGTATATTACATTATTGGATATATGTCAATGTACCACCTTTGGTACATTATTAGATTAGGAGTTTATCTTAGATTAATATTTGAGTAGTTACTTCATGTAATGTAATAAATGCACAAGTATTAGAATATGCAATGATGTAAATGTGCATGTAGTCCACATGTACATGATTCATAGGATAGGTAGATGAAGATTCATGGGTAGATGCAAGGCCAAGAAACATATCTCTCTCTCTCTATATATACCTTTTTTAGAGTGAGAGTGAGTGATAGATAACAAAGTGATAGATAACAAGGAGGTTAGATAGTAAGAAAGTAAGTACAATGTAGATCTTTCAAACAATTTATGGAGTGTTCATGTCCTCCAATATACTACATTGTAATGTTTTTATAAGATTTCATTAATGGCATATTTTTGAGTTATTACAAAAGTTTATTATATAGTTTTCTTACTTTTTATATTTCCTTTATCATATAGTTATCATTGATTGCTCATTTTACATCTTGTGGTTGCATTTCCTTTAATATATATCATCAAAAGCTAACAACTATGCTATAAAAATGGAATAACACATGGCACATAAAATGCAAGAAGACAAGAGCTAACCCTAGAATGATTATTTTATTGAATGATTACTAAACCTAAGTTAAAAAAGATGAAATTAATTTTCTTTTAAGCAAGGGTCCAAGTAAGATGCATAAACAAAGCTAAACCCTGGGTGCACACTATATGCTTTTGTTCTTTTCAATGCCTAGAATTGCAATTAAATATTTTTCTTTTATTTATAATCTAGGTTTTGAATAGAAATAAAAATAAATAAAACATCAAAAAACATAAGAAATATTATAGGGCACTTATCTTATCCATGGTTTGATCCAAGCTTTATCTTGCATCTACAATATCCAAACAACTTCATACTTTCAATACAACTTCACAAAAATCCTAGAAAATTATGATCAGTGTTAGGGAGCCTACTTAGGCCACTGTATGATAGTTCTTAGATGCACAATAGTCAAGGCCCCTAGGTCCCTTTAGCTAAACTTTAGAAAACAAAAGCAAAAGTTGATCTTTTTGGAAAATAAACAAACAAAATGTAATGAAACATAACAATGCGATAAATAGAATGCAAATTATATTTTTATACCCTAAATATAAGATGAAAATATAGATATAGGGTTTGGAGGCATATTTATGCTCCCAAGCATAACACAAATGAAATCATGCCCTATACTGGGTGACTACAATTTCATTGTTGATGAAATTGTACCCTATAATTACCAAGCATGATTTTGCAATACAAAGTAAAATCAATAAAACAATGCAGATGAGCTAAACAAATATACGAGATTAATAATATGTGAAATTCAAATGAACAAAAATAACTTGGTGGCAGCAAAAAATTAGACAAAAGGATGAAGATATCCAAAATGGTAGACTCCTCCTTAGGGCTCCAACACTTTTCCACCAAGGGCAACAACACATATTCAATGCAGTAGAAGAAAACTCCACAAAATCTTCAACAAATCCACTTGGAACTTCAGAAGTTAAGATCTTCTCTAAAATTTTTTGATTGCTACTTGGGTTATCTTGCTTGCTTGATTTTATTAATTTCTTCTTAACTTGCTTAGGGGAAAAGAAGGCTTCAAAAACTTATATTTATAAGAGATTTGAAACAAGGAAGGATGGGAAAACATAAGGGGAACCAACATCAAAGAGTTCAATTTAAAAATTAGGGTTTTCTAGAAGAAAACCCTAGCTAGACAAAATTGCACCCCATAAGGGCCAACCACGATTTCACTAGACCTAGGAAAAAGGGGAAAAGGAAGGAGGAGAGAGACCTAAAATTGATTTAGAAAAGTTGGAGAATCTCTCTAGGGATCTATGGAAAATGACTCACTCAAGTGGGTAAATTTTCCTTGTCTACAACCCCATTAGGAGATAAAGGATGATTACCTAGATCCTAGGTTGTGCAATCTTAGATCTTCCTTTTGTCTACATAGGTCTATGATGTCTTGTGGAATCCAATCCTTGAAAAAATACAAAAGAAATTATTTGGGTGGAAAGGAGTTCTCCTTAGCCAAGTAGGAAAAGCTCAATTGGTTAAAACTACTCTCCAAAGTATTCCAATCTATTTTTTCCCTATTTAAAATCCCTTCAACCATAAATATAAAATTGAAAAAATTCAAAGATATTTTCTTTGTTTTGGGATGGATAACCATAATAAATTTTCTTTAGTTATCTAGAATAAAATTTATTCCAAGAAAGAAGAGGTTTGTTTGATATTTAGAAAATTCATTTAGATGAACAAGACCCTTATTTCTAAACAAGGGTGGAGGCTTCTTAATAAGGACAAGGCAAGATGAGTTAAAATAATTTTTGTAAAGTACCTTTGGAAGGGTAGTAATATTCTATAGGATCCTCCTACCCCCAAAGGATATGCTTTTTGGAACTCCCTCCTTAAGACCAGTAACCTTATCCAAAAAGGGATTTGATGAAAGTTACGTTTTGGAAACCATATTGATTTTTGGAAGGACTCTTGGATTTTGAATTCCACTCTTATAGAGGATCTTGAACTTCCCATACTAAATCCCATTACAAACCAATTTTTGGCAATAAATTCTATGACTTCATCAAACGTGTTAATGGGAGAAAATTTTGGAAATATTTTCCAAGGGTTGAATTAAATGACAAAGACGATAAAGCCAAGAAAGCCATATTTAGAATGCTAAGAACCGCCTTCATTCCTAACTTTGAGAGCCATGATTCCCTAGTGTGGAAGACATGTTAGGATGGATTCTATTTAGTCAAATCAACTTATTACTTGGTAGAAGAAAAGCAAGATGGCTAGTTTCTTGTCAATCAAGTTTGGCTCAAATACCTTATCCCTATGATAACCTTCTTCTATCTAGTTGTTTAGAATACAATCCTTTCCATAAATAATACACATTCTAGAGGAATGCAAATCCCTAATAGATGCTATCTATGCAAAATAAAATTTGAAACTACCCAACATATTTTTCTTAAGTGCCCTCCCAAAAAGTCCTTCCTTTCTTGCTTAACTCCTTTAAATATGCCTAGGCCCAACCAAAATGTATTAGAGTTGTGCATTCAATTGTCCCCCCCCCATTTTCAAGTCAAAGGATGAGATCTTCGTGGACCTTTTGTCTTCCCCACTTCCTTTGGGGTATATGTAAATAAAGGAATAATAGAGCTTTCAAGAATGAGACCAAATATCACTTGTCCATCATAATCAAAGTTCTTGAAGTAGAAAAGGAAACTTCCTCCATCTCCCAATGTCAATATGGAAAATAATATCACTCCAAAACTAGGTTGGCAGTTTCTCTTGGTCTTTCTCCTCCTCCCTATGGTTCCTTGATCAATAACATTGATAGATCAAAATTCAGGTGGACTCCTTCCTCTTTAGGATGGATCAAATTAAATTTTTATTGAGCTTCTAAGGTCAATCTAGGTCCAATAGGTATCGGGGAATATTTAGATATGACAAGGGCCAAAACTTACTTATGCTAAAAATCTTGGTAAACATGTAAGTCATTTTATTGAGGCCATGGACCTATACCAAGGCATTATTCTTCTTAACAACATACCTTCCAATGAGGTCATCATTGAGGTAGACTCTATGAACATAATCAATATGATGAAAGGCACTCAAATTCCAACTTGGAACATTGACCATCTACTAGAAGATTCTAGGATATCCTTGATACAACTAGAGAACTACCTCATCCAACACATTTATCATGAAGGTAACTAAGCTATTTATGCTTTGTAAAATATGGACCTCCGCCAAGAGGACCCCTTCATTTGATTTACGACTTCCCTCACCCCCTATTGTTCATAAGTTCCATAGCTAAAGGGGTTCATATGGTCTAGTATTTCCTTTCCTTTTCAATGCAAATCTTGATTGGTGATTCTTCCAAGTTTTTTTTCTACTTTGTTGTCTTGTTCCACATTTATTTTGACATGGAATTTGGCTCACTTTCCCTCTTGGGTATGTCTTTACCTCTATTACTATCCCTCTAGATTCATAAAATGTGGCACGTGTTCCTTCCCCTCTCTTTCCTTATATTCTTTGATGTTTTTGTTTATTGGGTTCCTTTATTCTTGATAGCATCTCATGTGTCCTTTGGTTTGTATTGTCTCTCATTTTCTCCTAGCTTCCCTTGGATATATGGTTTCATGCCATTCGTCCCATATACTATCATGTGATTGCCCTAAAAAATGTGCTTCATACCTTTAATCTACTTTTCCATGTGATAGTTCCTTATTTTTGATCTCTACTCATGACCTTCTATCATTTCTTAGTGATCCTCTCCTTTCAAGGTTGAGACTATTTTTAGAAAAGGATCCTCTACCATATCCTTCAAGTCCTTGTTCATTTATCAACTAATTTTTTGTACCATATCCATATTTTCCTTTCTGTCTTCCTCAAGTTGAAGGTGTGGTTTTATCAACCTTTGATCTCAATGAGTGTCTCATGCATGATCTAACATAGACACCATGTCTCTCAAGATTGGGATTATTTCTAAAAAAGGGCCCATGGCCATGTCCTTCACACCCTCATTCATTTGCAAAATAGGACTTTGTGTCATACCCCTAACTGCCTCTTCTACTCCATTAAATGAAATGTGTGGATTGGTCACCCTACTTGTTTAAATTTATACCATCATCAAATCCAACTTTTCCTTACCTCATGTTATAGGGGAGAGATGATTTTGAGAAGGATTTCTTGGCATGGCAGATATTATCACTTGATATGGATGGTGATCCATACAATATGCAATGATACACATTCTAGAAAGTTTCAAAATTATTTTAGGCATAGTATTTTTTTATATATGTTTAGAGATTATTTTAATTTTCCCTTCTAATGCTTTCTTGGCCCTAGTTTTGATTAGGTCTCATTCTTTGTTTGCACTTGTTCCTCCATATATCGATATCCTCGACCTATCCTCATTAGTTTTCCCTATCCTCCCCATATCCATTCACCTTCTCTTAGCCTCCTTTTCACCTTCTTAGTTCTATCCATCCCCTACATGTGCCATCCCTTTTCTCAGTATTCTTCTTTCTCAAAATTTCCTTCTTTTCTCATTATGTCTAAGCTCAATTCCCATTTTAAAATTACAATTCTTAAAGTTGAGAAATAGGTGAAAGAGGTCTTGGATGATGTGGGTTTTTTTTCTTTCTAAAAATATTTAGTGGTAATGAAATGGACCTATATATTAAGTTGTATCAGTTGGAATGAGGGAAAAGTTACTGTGAAAGGTCTCAGCTTGACCATCACCATCGATTTGATTATTGAAACTATTGGATTCCCCAAATTTGAAGAAACAATCAATAGAGAAATCATTCAATGGCCAGTGAGTTGCTTAATTTCAAGGATAAAGGAGAAAACATTAAGAAGTATAAAGGTGAAATTGTGAGGGAGTATCTTCCTAAGACATGGGACAAGGTGTTTTTTCCCATCATTCATTACTTCACTCTGAAAAAATAGATAAATATTTTAAGGAGTTTCTAATTTTATTTTCTCAACCACATCCATGGAAACAAAAGCATAAACATACCTAACTTTTATATAGGTCCATGGTTAAATCCATTTACAATGTGTAGAGTGGGTCCTCATCCTATCCTATTTACCAAGGACTTCACATGATCATCTAATATCATATCTTATTGAGGGAAGCCCAAAACCATATTCAAAGTCTCATACCAAGTAGAGGAAGCCCCTTGAAAGGGCTCCAATAAAATTAGATCTAGACTGAGAACCCTCAACCCAAGGTAACTATTGATAGCCCCACTAAGGATGATGTCAATTATTGTGCACCCTCCCTTGACCCTCAAAAGTCTATTTATGGATTGGTGTTTGAGCCCAAATGTGAAGTAGATATGACTAAAGTCAAAGTATAATCCCACTGATGCTCAATCCAAATTAAATAAAAAACTAGGAAAATAAAATTATCTCTAATTCATATTGACCTAGTCTACTCGGAGGAGGCTGTTGAATATTTCCCTATGGTTCAAAATTTCAAGAGACATAACCCTTACTAGTGTACTCCTTCCCATAATGAAACCTAGAGTAACACTCCCTTACTTAAATACTCCCTCCAATATACTTGTGTTCCCTTCATCAACAATAAATCTTATATGTAGGGGTTTAATGATTTGCTCGATGCTATGCTTAGAGTGACAAAAATGAACATATCTTTCGTTCAACAAGTCATTGTTTCATTGGAAGAGTATAGAAAGAAATTTGAGGATGATGTGCTTGAAGTGGTCTCATATTTACTTACTACTTCTGAATATGTTTGATCCTCTTGAATCTATTCTTTTGTTTCCTACCCTTTTATTTCCTCATTTATTATATTTTTATGAAAAGGTTTAGGGTCTTCCTCTATTTTGGTTTTGTTGCTATTACGCTCCCTCTATTCCTAGAAACCTATCTTGTAAGACCCTCTCCTAGGGTCTTATACTTTTGTAAAAGGTTCAAGGACCCTTTCAAAACCCCTTCCACCAATCAATCTTTCAAAAACTATTGTTAAAACAAGTACCTTGGAATGTCAACATATCTATAGATAAGAAAACAATATAACAAATAGTTTATCCAATCACGATGTTCATATTATTTTGAAAAATTCAAATTTGAGAAGATAATTAGAAGGGCAATATTTTATCTCTTAATGAAATGTTATCAAGTAGTTGAGAGCAAAAATATTATAGTTTAAGGAATATGTAAAATATCTTTAATAGAAAGGTAAATGAAGAATATCTTGGATAAAAAGACAAGTTGAATATGGTTTACTTGATCTAAAAATAAATGCAATAGTTTCAAATTTTGATGGGAGTGGATCCTAGTAGAAGTTACAGATAACTTATTGAAAAATAGTTGCACTTATAATTTTAATATTGATTGAAATTATTTGTATAATTAGCGAAAAAAAATTGTTTCTATTGGCACCACATTTGTTTTCCCTTTTTTTTATTTAAATAATCATGTTTGCACTATTTTATTTTTACAATTTTTGATAATATTTTTATTCTATTTATCTCAACCATTATAAATTTTTTTTGATATCAAAATGGATGTGAAAATATATTTATTCAATTCAACATATTCTCAAATACTGGTTTTGTAGATAAATATTTAGGATTATTATCTTTTAGGGTTTTGTTACAGACATTATTTTTTTTAATAAGCTATGTGTGGCTTCTATTGGGAGCCACTCCCATTACAAAAATAAAATATTACATTTCTCTCATTACATTTCTAACAAGTTAATTAAAGCATACCCATATTTTCCTTTCTATCAAAGATATTCTCCATCTTCCTCAAACTGCTAATTTTCCATAATCAACTATTTTTTTGAAGGAACTAACAATAAGAACAACCCTTACATGATACATAACTCCAAAAGATATAAGGAAAACAAACACAATAATCATCCATCAAAGAGAAAATCAATTCAATTATTTTTCTTTTGTAGCAAAGTTTCTTCCTCCTTTAGAGTGGCAAGATGTGAGAATGCATTTTTGCATTTCAGGCTCTTGAGGTAATATCTAGTTGTAACACATTTTGTAGGATCTTCATTTTCAAAAAAATGATTGTCATTGATTATTTCATAATTAGATTTAAGAATACCATATGAGGTGCTAATATTTTCCATGGAACCATCTGGATGGTCTTTAGTAACCATTTGGATTTTATCAATGATCTGATTCAAATTCTCCTTTTGGGGTTGAGTCTTCTATTGCTCGCATGATTCTTGCTAGACAATTGGTGTATATGGAGGATGAGCTTCTTTCTTTTGAACTAGGACATTTGAAGGTTTTGAATCCTTTAAATGCAGGACCTTCTCTTCCAACCAAAACGAATCAAAGCATGATTGGATGATCGAGCATCTCTTCTATAGGTGGCCATATTGCTAGCAACCATAACATCTTAAGGAGAAATTTTCATATTCAAAATTTTGGATCCATTCCCATTTGCTTGAGGAGATAGTAATATATTGAGACCTAGGAACTTAAACATCCATCCAAACAACCATTCTTACTTTAATTATTAATTTTATTGGATAAATTTTTCTTTGTTTGGGCATCCATATATTGGAATGCACCAATGGCATTACCAATTTTGATGAATATATTCTCTCCCTAAAACTCCATAGGGAGAGCATAAATATTCACCCAAACTAGGAAGCCATTAACTTCTTCTGTTAAGGGATTTAAAATAGTATTCCAAGGTCTTATATAGACACCCCTTTGTCTGAAAATCCAATTATATCTATAATCCATTACCCTATCTCTATCCTCTAAATTAGAAAAGGAAACAAAAAAAATCTAGATAGGAGAGTTACTTGGAATTTTGTACTAGTCCATCAATTTTTAATGTATCCTTTGAGCTCCTCCAAGATTGGTATTTTATCCTTGAGTTTGCAAATAGTTTTTTTGTCTTCATGATCAATCGGATCCAACCCAAATTCATCCTCTGAAATCCTGATAGAAGGCAAAGGTTCATCCACCCACGAACCCAAATGTCTCTAAGAGATATTTCTTCTAACTGAAGAGGCTTTCTCATAGACTGAAGAGATAGTATATGAACAATCTTATTCCTTTAAATTCTTGACTACACCTAGGGTTTGCATCCCTTTCACGAATATTGTAGCTAAATTTATTGCTTTGTTCCATTGCTTGACTACACCTAGGGTTTACACCCCTTTCACAAGGTTCAAAATATACAATTCAAAAAATTACATCTTGTTACAAATATTGTTATGTCATCCATTATTCCAAGTTTTCTCTAAAGAAAAATATTTAGTAGGATTAAGTCATTTTCAAGGGTTTGAAGGCAATGCTAAACATAACAAGATCATCATGACATTCTAGATATTATTTGGACAAAAAATTGAACATCATTTATTAATCCAAGGTTTAAGGTATAATATATGTCAACATTAGATTCACTAGCTTCTAAAGGCTTTTTTATAGAGGAGAAATGATCAATATTTTGGTTTTTAGATAATGGCTCCATGAGATGATCCATCAATATTTTTGTATAAAAAGTTTTTAGTTTTAGAATCTAATTTAAAATTCATGGTGTTTTCTATTTTAGATCTTTTCTCCATTTTGCATTTTTTATGTACATAATGCATGGCAAATGTACAATCATAGTTTTAAAGTATTTAATTAAAAAAATAAATTTAATTTTTTATAAAGGGTGAGAAAGATGCTAGAATATTTTAAGTGTATATAGACTATTTTATCTAATTAATCACACCTCCATCCTTATTGTGTGGTTTATGAGTCCCATTGGAATCCCATGAGATGAAAGGAAGTGGCATGGGGAAAACCAATTAGGAACCCTTGAATTCCCCATATGGTTGTAGGAGTGGTCAAACTAGCTAGTATATCCCACTTGGAATCAAGGGGTACAAGTTGAAAAAGGTTTTTTTGGGTTGGCTTCCCTATAAAGCATCTAGGTATGATTTTTAATTTAGATGGGATTTGCACCCTTTGGATCTTAATGGAAGGTCACAAGTGCCCAAATAATCTATCTAGCTTAGGTTACTTACAATTAGAATGTCTTATGTTTATCCCCAAGTCCCTCTACTTTGTGATTATGATGGCCTTTGTGGATAGAGGACCCCTCTAAAGAGCCTTATATAGATATAAAACTAAAATGGTACCCAATATGACATTAGAGGTTCATGTGATAGTCCAAAATATAGCCAACATGAAATTGAAGGTTGATGTGATAGTCTAATATATATATATATATATATATATATATATATATATATATATATATATATATATATATATATATATATATATATATATATATATATATATATTCATTTGTTTGTATAGATAGATAGATAGACACACACATATGTAATTGTGTTTGTGGTGGTTGTGTGTACATACATGCATAGAGTGAAAGAATACCAAGAAAGTATCCAAATTTAATTTAACAGAAGGAAAATATGCCACTTTTAAATTTATTATGATAGGTAGCAAACTAAACTTTTCCATCTTGCAAGGATAGAATTGGAAGAAAAGACAATATTTCGAATTTGTGTTTGGATTCATTAGAGTTTATTAATAGATGCAATATTATAGGGGCCATAAATTTCACTTACATAAGCAAAAATCATCATTTATTTTCAAAATGTAGAATTTCTTGATCTCCACACAGTGGTAGAGTTATTTAGTTCCATTTAACTATGTGGAAATAAATTGATCAAGAACCTACAAAAATTTAAATTGCTTTACTTATGAAAATTACATGGATTAAATACTTCACTATTAAAAAACTAGATTACCATGGGTGTACATGGATACAAATAATCCTCCAAATATTGATATTAATAAGAAAAAGGGACTCATATCACTTAGTTTATATCTTTAAACATATTTGATTTTTCATACTAAAAATAATAATAAAACACATGATAACTGTAAGATACTCAAGTTGCTCTTTAGGGAGGTCAACATTATACAAATTAATACTAAATATTGAGTTTACCAACCTCAAGATAAGATACTTTAACAATGTTAAGTACATAACATGGTTGAAGAATAAAATATTATATTGTTAATGTCAAAGGCCAAGTGAAAGGTAATTTTGTGGTGCACCTCCCATACAATGAGATAATGCTAAAGTAAAATTCAAGGTAATTGCTAATATTTTTTATGTGTATCATAATGAGGTTTATCGTATTTAACTAGTAAATTTAGATAATGATGTGATCTATATTGGGTGTCCACATTTGTACCTTTTTGATGCATTTATCAAATAATGAATGCATCAAAAAAATTGACTTACATGCCCCAATTTTGAGACAAGTAGATTTCATACTTATTAAGATTCATGATTTAAGTTGATTGATGCCTTTGATTTGTTGCTTATTGATGATGATAAATTTTGTCTTTTCAATAGCATTAAATGCTATGGTGCTCCGATGTGACCCCTTGAGTTTCATATGGAATATCAATATTGACTAAGGAAAATCAACTTGAGCATGATGCACACAGGTGCATTAATGAAAAATTATGATAAAAAATAAATATTAGCTAGGTTGGGATAGGGTAAAATTATTAGAGGAGTAAAAAAATAGTTTTACTACTAACAATTATAGTTTAGAGGTCTAGAATCATGATCATAGCATTGATTACAATGTCTTAGATATTGAGACCTACATATCATGTAGATTGTGTGAGATAACCAACAATAGGAGGAGGAGATAATCCTTAGCTATGAACCTTGAACCTTAATAATTTTTTTAATTTTTACCTTGAAAAGTGTGCCCAAAGTAGATGATAATGCTAATGTATAACAAAGAGTGCTATTACTTTGGTGCTTTTCCAAAGTGACAATGTTATCATATCATGATAACACATTTTCCACTTTGACAATGCTCTTGCTATACAAAGGTGCTTTAACTCATGGTGGTGCTTGTGTTCACTAGTAGCAATTTTTAGGCTAAGGAAGAATAATGTTGGGATTAGATTTAGTTTTGGGTGTGAACACTAACAATTTAGCTTGACTATGGTTTTAGGAGAGGCTGCAAACATAGGTGATCTTGTACCTTAAAGACCATTTTGACACTTCTAGATTATGTAGATCATGCATTGCTAGCAGTAGTATTATTGCACCATCTATCCATAATGCAAAAGGTGAAGTTTGATAAGGTCTTATTGGCTACATTGTTTAAGCAATATTATTTATAGGTTCATATATTTTTTTGTCTCATGGGGATCTAATTGTCACTTTAGATGATGTTTGGTTTATCCTAAGGGTTTTTATTAGAGGAGATTACATGCACATGATCCAAATCCAATAGAAAAGTTTAGAGTGAATCACAAGCGATGTAGAGTTTCCAATTGTACAATTAGGCATTGACATCAATGCCACATATGCTAGGGGCCATATAGATAAATAGATGGTTATGATTTCTACATTGGTGTTTGGTGTTTCAATAGGCGACTCCATCTAGCATGTTATGCACTCAAGCTAGGTAGAGGTTATCATTAACATGCTAGAGTGACAAACAATTTTTATATGGAGGCCCATCATTTTTAACTGCCTATACCACTCACTTGATAACAGAGTATACAAATTAAGGAGAGGCATATTTTATTGAATGTTACTCTAGGTTTGGGCTTGGTAGCATATTACAATTTTGACCACTAGGATTTTTTGGATAGGTAGAAGATATCAAATTTATTACAATATATCAATGGGCCCATCAATTAGAGGGTGGTTAGGGTAGGCCACATAGGGGGTTGCTATCTAGAGCTAAGAGGACGATGGATGACTTATAAAGGGAGTAGGTAACATGAACACTCTATATGTATCACTTGGGTTGGGCATAGGATGCATACCAATTGGCTCAAGTTAGGTAGTGGAAGTGGCTAGTGGAACCATAGGAAGAGTAAGAGCTCTTCTAGGATGAGTGCATGTTCTAATAGATTGGAATGTGGTAGGACATCCAATTGAATCTAGTATGGTATCAATGAATTAATTATAAGTGGAAATTTAGAATATTGTTGGACTATAATTCTCATCCTAAACCTAATGTTGGTGCCCTACTCATTTTAAATTCAAATGTTAATGATTCCAAACTAGATATTTAAAATTCAAATCGATAATGGTGAGGATGAGAATGGGAGAGAGGATAAAACAATAGCTTTAACTGAGGAGAGATACATCGGTGATACCACCATTGGTGAGATAGTATTAAGAGGATCTATGAATATGACAAAGGGAAGCAACAAAAATGGGAGATATGATAGCCATATCGATGATCACAATGGAGGAGGTAGGACCTAATAGGTCATTTTAGTCCATCATAGAGACAGAGAAGGATACACTAGCACAACCAATGGGTAGACTTTAGTCTACTAATGAGACAATAAAATGTCTCATTATTTCATTGTTATGTCACATAAAAACTACCCATTTTGTCTAAAATACTATAGTTTAATACCAAGTATGTTAATTATTATTTATGATAATGGTGATGTTAACATAGTAAATTGAAAAAATGATATGTTGTTTTTTGGACAATTTTTCTACACTTTTTATGGTTATTTTACATAATTTCAGCAAATATTAAGCATGTAATAAGAAGAAATAAAAACATCATAAGTGGAAGTCTTGGCCATATGCTTGAAAATTTAACTTGCCTACATGTTTGAATATTTTTCCCACCATTATTTTTTTTAAAGAGAGTTTGAAGTCAAAATTTGCATTTTGCATAAAATCTAAAAAAACTATAGGTTTATAACAAAAAACTGCAGGTTGCTCTAGAACATTCAAGTAGCAATTAGCTACAAGATTTCAAATGGTAGGTGTAGCACTTCAAATTGGGGGTCAACTTGCCTTGTCAGTGTATAAGGGATGAAAGAGAATCATATCCATGCATCAGGGACCAACCAATCAATCAACAAATGCACAAATAAAATATTCAACACATGTTTCAGAGCAATTGTAGGATTTTTTGCATACAAAAATCAGAATTAGTGTTTGACTGGTTTGAAGGTGCAAATGGCAAGCTAGAAGGTTGTAATTTAGAAAAATATTTCCTGAGATTATTCCAATGCATTCCACAACAATTGGAGGTGAAAATATTGAGAAAACTATCTAATCTAGTTTATTGTCTTAATTTTGGAAATGTCAGATTATGTTGTAAATTTTTCCTACACTAAAATAGAATTGTTTTAACTACTTTCAAGGGTGAAGGTGGTGGGTTGGAGGTTCAATATTTGACATGTATCTTCTTCAAATCTATCCTAATATATTACACAACAAATGAAGAAGTAAAAATAGTGCAATCCATCCAATTTAATATGTTGTTCAAAAATTAGAAAAGTCATATAATTGCAAAATTTTCTACACTAAAACACAAATGTTTTGACTAATTTAGAGGAGGAAAAGGCAATATGGTAGGTTGATATTAGGCATGAGTCTTTATCAAGACTATTATAAGGTTTTCCACAAAAAATGAAGGTATAGAGATAAAAATATCTATCTATTCCATCTTTTTATCTTATACAAGTCAGTTGTTGACTGTAGAAATTATTGTAATAAAGGGGGCAACACATTTTTTCCCATTTTTACCCCCCAATTGTAGGTAGAAAAATTTGAGCATTTAATTATAAATACTCCTTGCCTTCCATTTTGAAAATTTAGTAAGAAAAATAAGGAGAAGAAATATATGTATTGGAAAAAGCATGTATTTGGTAAACTGTCCTAAACTTGACCATTTCTATTTTTTGTATGCATTTAATTGAATTTGTACGTAAACTTAATTTCTTCTACAACCTTCCACATTTTAATGAGCCTGGACTTTTGGCCCACTCAAAATATTAGTGGAAGGTGTACTAACTTAGGTTTAGATTTATTTTTCAATGTTGTCTTTTTATGTCATTTAATTTCAGTATTTTGGTTTTAGTATTAAATCTATCATTTACCTTATTTTCCCTTGGTTTTAGTTATGTTTTCCCTTATTTTTATCTATTTTTCAAGCATTTATGTTATGTGTTTGTTGTAGCCAACTGATCATAGTTAATTTCTGTAATTATCATTTCTATTTTAGCATTTAAATTTCAACATTTGATTTCTATTTTAACTTGTTTTATTTTAGCATTTCACTTTTAGGAAATGTAGTTTAGTATCTTCCAGTTTTAGCATTTTTAATTCTTGCAAATTAGTTAGCATTTCTTTTCATGCAAGTCTGCAAATTATCATACTTTCCTTTCTGCAAATATTTCTAGATTTTATAAGATTGTCTAGTGTCCTGATATCTAATTTGTAGTTTCAAGTCTCTATCATATATAGCCTCGGGACACCATCCCAAATTGATAATATTAAATGATGAGAATTAACACCACTTTTTATTTTTAGCACCATTATCAGAGGGTAAATTTGCATTGTTAGAGAATAAAAAAGTTGTTCAATATTAACTGTTCTCTTATCAAATTGATCACTTCACATGAAAATAGTTGCATTTCTTGGGATTACGTTTTGGACATTATGACACTAGAATAAGAGTTTTTTCTTTAGTAGGATGTACGAATAGGTTTAGAGACAAAAGATATAGAAATAAATTTACACAAGCCATAGGAAGCAAATATTCACAATAAGAGGTTGAACCTATGTCAAAGTTGTATAAATTAGTGATTCCAAAAAATGTTGAAATCTTAGAATCACAATCATCTATTTCAAAAAGTGTTAAATCCCTTGAGAAAATATTACAAAGAGAAAAATTGGTAGTTCAACACCATCCCTCCTTGAAAAATCTATATTATCAGGAAAATTTAAAAAGATTTATAATTGGTGTTGGAAATGTATAATTGTAGGCTTACAAAAAATCCAAGAAAAGCCAATAATGTGCTCCACCTTGGTGAAACTAGTACACCTGCCAAAAATTTCTAATACCCCATTCGATTAGATCCTAATCAAAACTCTCCCATGAAATTCATTTCATCTTTTGTATTACCAACTTTTAGGGGAGTGGCATCTAAGGACCCTAATCAGTTTCTATTTGAGTTTAATGTTGTATGCCAAGCTTATAACTAATTTTGTATGCCAAGCTTATAACTATATCAATGAAAATCAAAAGCTCAAATTATTTCCTTCCACTCTTAAGGACTTGGTCCTAAAATGGTTCATGGGATTAGCACCAAATTTAATCCGAACTTGGGATGAACTGGAAAGAGCGTTTTCGAAGAAATACCAAGGATACTATTGAGTAAAGAATTGAAAGGATGAATTGTCTAGGATATAATAAGAGAAATATGAAACTTTAGAAGATTATCTAGATAGATTTTGCCTTGTTCATAAGATATGTGGAGATGTAGGACTATAACTTACCAAAACCATATTCTCAAGAGGATTACAAAATGAATCAAGATATGTATTAGATATTATGGGAAAAGGATACATAAATAAGCATGAATTTCAAGAAATCATTGAATTATGTACGAATTATTCTTGTATAAGAAAATTTAAAAATGGTAAAAATAAAAATGCTTTGAAGGAATTAATGGAAATTTTTTCCAATCTAAGAGATGATATTTTAGTGCATCTTAACACAACATTAGATGAATTCAACATAAAACCTTTAGTTGTCTATTATTCAAGATGTAGGGAAAAATATTCTCTTCATGAATATCCTTTGAATAAAATTTCTATATTTTCCATATGGGAAAAGGAATATCCTATAGACCAATGTCATTTTTTACCTGATCCTACCCATAATTTCTTTCAGTAACAACAAAAACAACAAGTAAGTAAAACAACCTCTTACTTTTAGCTCAACCTATGGCCAATCCTAGTAATGTTAAATAGGCAACTGCTGTATACATGGCTAAATTTAAAGATACAACCATGCTAAATATCATTGACAGTGATAGCATTAAATTACGTTCACGAATAACACGTCTTGAACCTATTCCATCTATCATTATAGAAATGAAATCTAATGAGAATGAACAAGAAGACCCATCTACACTAAAACAACAACAAGAACACGAGAAAGGAAAAGAAAAAGAAAAATTCCTTCAAGAAAATTCATCGAAGAAAGTACCTTATCCTAAATAATTTGAGATATAAAAAATAACATCTTCAAAATTAGATATGGTAAAGGAAATAAAAAAAATTAAATGATACAATTCCTTTACTATGGGCTATTAAAGATTTACCTTATGATTAACTAGACTATTTAGGAAATGTATTTTAAAAAACTAGAAAGAAAGAAGAAAGTATATCCTAAAACCATATAGGTAGATGGAAAATTAGTAGAATTGCTTGCAAGAAATATTATTCCACCTAAGTATGGTGATATAGGAAGCCTATGGTTTTGTGAATCAAATGAAGAAAATGAAGAGAACATTTCAACTTTAGCCACTATAGTTGTAAAGGATCATGTAGAAGAGTTGGATTCATCTGAAAAGGTTATTTTTGAAGATGAAATTGTTCTGATCAATAAGTTGTATGATTTAATACCTGAATATGAACTAGTTACTATTCAATTATTACTATGGAATGATGAACAAGAGCCTAAATATTTATCACCCATTTTGATACAAGACAATTCCTTTCATTTTCCACATGGATGGCATCATCGTATTCCTTCATATTTTCATTGCCCTATATAAAATCTAATTCCATCAATAATTGATTTTGATAAAGATACATAATTTTTCTCTTCTACTACACTATTGCCCTCTTAATTCAATAATGCATAATTTTGAAGGAATAAATTCAATGCATCTTGGTATAGAATAAATTGAAATACAACCTAAAAATATTTTGAATATCAATAGTTGGTTGACTAATGGACAAGAATTTTTTTTTTTTGATGTACTAAGCTGACATCCTATGCTTTTGCATGGAAATACAAAGATATGATAAGAATTCATTTGGATACATGTACTCATTGTATTTATACAAAGGATGTTAATCCTGTAAGACAACTATAGAGTATATTGAATTATACTCCACAAGATATCATTAATGATAATATTGAAAACTATTAGTAATATTCATCTACCCTATTTTTGATAGTCAATGTATGCATCCATTAGTTATCATTCCAAAGAAAAATGGAAAATGCGATTCTATCTAGATTATAAAGAACTAAAAAAAATCACATACAAGGACCATTTCCCATTACCATTCATAGATCAAGTATTAGATATACTCGCTAGGAATAAGTACTCTTGTTTTCTTGATGAATTTAATGGATATAATCAAATTCAAGTCATACCTAAAAATCAAGATAACAACTTTTACTTACCCTTGGGGAGCTTTTTCTTATCAATTTTTACCTTCCAAACCTTTAAAAACCCTAGTAACTTTTCAATGTGCTATTCTTTCTACTTTTTTTGACTTGACCAATCATTGTGTTGAGATCTACATGGATGATTTTATAGTGTATGATGAAACCTTTTATGAAGCTATAGATAATCTTGACATGGTTTTAACCCACTATGAAACTTATAATCTGACCCTAGAACCTGAGAATATGATGATGGATGAAGGCATTATTCTAGGACATCTGTAGACACAAAAATTTGACCCACTTGAATGAGTAATTTCCCCTAGATCCTTGGGGGATACTCCAAACTTGTTTAAATAAATTTTGGGTCCCTTGCCCCTTTTGTTTCTTTCATTTTTCCCTCTTTCAATGAAATTGCTATCATCCTTTACAAGGCACAATTTTGCATAGCTAGGAATTTCACTTAAAAACCCTAATTTCCAAGTTGATATTTTAAAATGTTAGCTCTCCTTGGTTTTCCCACCCATTTCTCACTTCAAATCTCTTATAAATAAGGGGGTTGAAGTCTTATTTTTGTAGATATAAATTTGGTTAAATAAGTTCTCCTTAAGCACTCTAATCTAAAATTCTAAGTGATGTTCAAATGCTCTCCAAGTGTAAGTGTGAAATATAGTCTATTGAAGCTCTATTCTACTACATTTTGATCTGTGTGTTACTGCCCTTGGTGGACAAGTGTTGAAGCTCTAAGGAGGGATATACCATTGAGATATCTCACCCTTTTGGTCTACTTTTTTTCTACCACTAGGTTGCTTTTGCTCTTCTACATTTGCATATTAATTAGATATTTAATTTTGCATTGTTATTTCACATCATTTGTTGTCTACTTTTTTTGCTATGATATCATGCATGGTATTTTCAAGGTACGATTTCGTCGCTTTGCAAAATTATGATCACTATATACGAGGGGTGATTTTGCATAAGACAGTCTTGGGGGTAATATGTTGTTCCCAAATCCTAGATCTACATTTTATATTATATTTTGGTCATAATTGCATGCTCTATTCACTATTCATTATTCTATACTACTATCTTTTATTCTGTCTGTCCATCTTCAAAATGTCAACTTTTACTTTTTCATTTAAATATCAGCTAAAAGGACCTAGGGGTCTTGATTGTTGCACATCTAAGCATTATCATAAAATGACCTAAGCAGGACCCCTAACATTGATCATATTTTTCAAGTATTATTAAAGCTATTTTGTAGGAATAAATATTTAAGGGATATTGTTGGATGAAATACAAAAGCTTGGATCAACCATTGGATGAGATAAGTGCTTTGATAAATCTATAGGTCATTTATTGTATGATTTCTATTTCTATCCAAACCCTAGATCATAAATAAAAGGAAAAGAACTAATTGAGATTTTTAGGAATTTGAAAAGACAAAAGCATATAGTGTGCATTTAGGATTTAATATTTTTTGTGTATCCTCCTTGAACCCTTGCTTAAAATATTTTACTTTGCAACCTAGAGATAGAAATCATTCAAACAAGGGATCATCCTAAGGTAGATCTTGTATTATTGCATATTGCATTTTGCATTATTATTTTATTTCTATAGTTTAGTATAGAAAGACCAAACATAGGTGGTTGTATTGAATTGAATACATCTAAAATTCTCCAAACCCAAACTTGGAATGAGTTCTAAAACCATTCTTGGTGAACCCTTCTTCCTCCACATTGAGTGTAGAGCCCACAACTACCACTGTGGCCACCTTAGGGATTCCTAGTGGATCTAATCCTAAGAATCATACATCGATGTGTAGTTTTACCCCTCTACATATTTGGTGAACCTTACTTGAAAACACATCTTAGTGGTCAAGATAGGAAACCTCTTCCTTTTGTATTTTATTTTGAAAACTATTAAACAAGACCTTTAATTTGTTTCCCTAGAGTTATAATAACATTAATAACATTTTAATAAGTTTCTTGTGTGTGTTTTATTAGTTTTATCTCATATTTTTTCACTCCTAATGGCTCCTTTCCTCAAAATTCAGTGAAGGCATCTTGAATCTGATCATGTTCCTTAGGAATATGATCAGATTGATAGAGAGAATCCTAACTTTGATCAAGAAGAGCATGAAAATATTGAAACTAAAAAAAATTATGGTATCCTTGAAGGGCCTAAGAGTACCTTTACCTTTTCATGAATTGATCGTATATGGGGGTTTATAAAACATCATAAGGAAGCTTTATTAAAAGCTATGTATAGAGAATATCAACTCAAAAGAGGTGAGACTTCTCTTTCTTCTTCTCTAATAAATCCTTCTAGACATGCTCATAATAATCCCTCATTTGAATATTTACATCATGGTAATATTTCTCAACCAACTTGTGTCACTACTATAACCACCAACGTTGAAAGGATTTCCCAAGTCCTTCCAACTAGTAGTGTCACTCAAAATTATGTTCAATTTCCTCCTTGATCTACTAATCTCAACAATATTACTTCTATTCCACCAACTATTAGTTATCCTCTCCAGCAAGGTGCCACATATCAAAACAACAAAAATACATCAAACATAAGCCAAGTACCCTTTCAACACTCTACCTTGAGGAATCTAGGGATATTGCAAAATAACAACAATTTGGAAGTACAAAGTTTGAGAAATATGGTAAAGTAGTTGGTTTCGAAAGTGGAGATGATTCAACCTTCTAGCTTCACTTACAATTATAAAGAGATGTGAAATCAACCCCTAGACACCATTGTTGCTGCTAGACCTTATTCCAAATATTTTTCTATACTAGTTTTACCTATATAAGGGAACAAAAGATCCAATTGAGAATTTGAGAAGGTTCAGAACAACTTGCCATTGTATAATATATGATGATATGTTATTTCTAAAGACATTCCCTAAAATTCTTGTTGGCATGGTATTATAATGGTATTATTAGTTACCCAACCACTCTTTGAGAAATTTTAAAGAAATAACCGAGTTATTTGTTCAGCAGTTTGGTGCTTATGTTGAAAAGAATGTAATCTTAAAATATGTTTATAATTTAAATCAAGATAAAGAGGAAAGTTTATCAATTTTCTTAGCTCATTGGAGGAGTCTAGTTGGACACTTGAGATATACATTACCTCCTCGAGATATTCTTGAGATATTTATTAAAAATTTACAAGAACATCTATCTTATGCATTAGAGATACCTACTATTACATCTTTTGATTAGGCAATTGAGTTAGCAAGGAAAGTAGAATAGGCTCTTATTAGAAGATAACTCAAAGTGGAAGAAGATAAAACTACTAAGTTACAACATAATATTAGACACGTGGTAGGTGAATGCACAATAGATAGTAGACCTATTAACAACATCATTAACAACCTTCAAAATATGATACTTTAGAAACCTCCACAAAGGAATTTCATAAAACTTAACATATCCATGGAAGTGGTTTTAAAGCAGATTTTGGAAGCTAATATGGTTGAATTACCTCCCATAAGGTAATTAGATACTATAACTAATTGGTATAAGGTAGGACAACATTTTGCATATCATAGAGTAGGACACTAGACAAATTATTGTAAGATATTGAAACATGTGGTTCAGGATCTGATTGATGTAGGATTCCTCTATGTAGAAGGTTCTTGTTAGTCAAAAAGTGACTAACTATAGAAAAAATAGTTGATGCACCTTTTTGCATATTTTCCAAGAAGACCGAAGTGGCCCATATGCTAAAGATCAAAGAAAAAGCAAAATACCGCAAGGAGGCAAAAGTGTCGCGATATCGCGACATGTTGCATTTTCACGGCTAAGAGCAACAAAAGGGAGCAAGGAGGCAAAAGTGTCGTGATATCGCGACATGTTGCATTTTCGTGGCTAAGAGCAACAAAAGGGAGCAAGGAGGCAAAAGTGTCGCGATATCGCGACATGTTGCATTTTCGTGGCTAAGAGCAACAAAAGGGAGCAAGGAGGCAAAAGTGTCGCGATATCGCGACATGTTGCATTTTCACGGCTAAGAGCAACAAAAGGGAGCAAGGAGGCAAAAGTGTCGCGATATCACGACATGTTGCATTTTCGCGGCTAAGAGCAAAAAAAGAGAGCAAAGAGGCAAAAGTGTCGCGATATCGTGACATGTTGCATTTTCACGGCTAAGAGCAACAAAAGAGAACAAAGAGGCAAAAGTGTCGCGATATCGCGACATGTTGCATTTTTGCAATCCAAAGCAAAGAGAAAGAGCAAGGAGGAAAAAGTGTCGTGATATCGTGACATGTTGCATTTTCATGGTCCAAAGCAAAGAGAAAGAGCAAGGAGGAAAAAGTGTCATGATATCGTGACATGTTGCATTTTCGCGGTCAAGAGCAACAAAAGGGAGCAAGGAGGCAAAAGTGTCGTGATATCGTGACATGTTGCATTTTTGTGGTTGAAGGCGGCAAAAGAGTCCAAGTGGGAAAGAATGTCGTGATTTCATGACATGTCGCATTTTCATGGTTGAAGGCAGAAAAAGAGTCCAAGCGGGAAAGAATGTCACGATTTCATGACATGTCGCATTTTCGCGGTTGAAGGCAACAAAAGAGCAACGTGAAGGAGGAGTGTCGCGATTTTGTGACATGTCACATTTTTGCGACCATCCAAAAGGAAATAAAGGAAAGACATAGGAATGTCACGATTTCATGACATGTCTTATTTTCACTAGAAAATAGCAAGAGGAGACTGAGAAGGTAAGGAATGTCACGATTTCATGACATGTCGCATTTTCGTGACCGCCCAGAAGAAATGAAGGAAAAGACATAAAGATGTCATGATTTCGTGACATGTCTCATTTTTGTGGCTAGAAGCGAAAGAAGAGCAAAGCAAGATAAGGATGTGATTTCATGACATGTCTCATTTTCATGGTGAAAAGCAGCAAAAGAGCAAAGTAAGAGACGAATGTCACGATTTCGTGACATGTCTCATTTTCATGGCTGGAAGCGGTAGAAGAGCAAAGCAAGAGACGGACGTCACGATTTCGTGACATGTCTCATTTTCGCGGTGGGAGGCAGAAAAAGAGCAAAGTAAGAGATGAATGTCACGATTTCGTGACATGTCTCATTTTCACGGTTGGAAGCGGCAGAAGAGCAAAACAAGAGACGAATGTCATGATTTCGCGACATGTCTCATTTTCGCGGCTGGAGGCGGCAAAAGAGCAAAGCAAGGAAAGAATGTCACGATTTCGTGACACGCCAGCTGTAAAGGAATAAAATGTATTTTTGGCAATCAAAGGCATGCACTGACACCAAGAAGTGATTTTTGACATGATTATCAGAAATCTAGGATAGAGCAGGCTTGCCAGACGATTGAAAATGTGACAGGCTCATCTAGAATTATTAGAAATTGTAGATGATTGCTTGTAAAATAGTAAGATGTACTTAGAAAAATATACTCTTTTAGGGTATATATAGGGGTGAGCGACTCCAAAAAAAGGGTCGGCTCTTGGACATTTACAAGCTTGATGTACATGTACTGGATTACAAGCAATAAAAGATTTCTTCCTTTGGCTTCCAAAACTTCTATGTGCAAGTGTATGTATCTAGTGTTTTAACTTTTATTCACTCTAAGTTTTATAATGTATCTATTCTAAAATCTGGACTGTGCACGTATAAATCTTGTTTCTAGAGTTGAACATTAAAATATAGTTACATGCTTTTAGACGAACATCTAAAAGTCACACTCAGGAATTCATGTTTTCTATAAAGAAGATATAAAGAAAACTCTGGAAAGTAGTAATCTGCATCATCAATGTTTGTTGTTGTCCAATCTGTACCATGAGAAAAGTTTCTAGCTTAGGCTATATTTCCCTTATCTCTTGTTCCCCTTTTCTCTAAAAAACTCAAAGGAACCAGCCTTCTCTGGAGACTAGACAGATGATCTCAAGCAAGATCTGTCTATTCAATGTTGGCAAAGTCTAAGGCGCAACACTATTAACCGAAGGCAGATTTTGTTCCAATAGTTTTTGGCATGCCCGATGGGACCAGCAATCCCACAAGTATTGTATAAGTTTTGGTGTTTTACCTTAAGAGCCTTTTTGTTTGAAAATCTCAAGAAAAACCACCTGGCGACTCCGTTGCAATTTAGACCATAAAAGAAAGACCTTGTCTAGAAACCTTCTGGTTATATAGCCATATGATAACCAGATCCCAAGCTAGAAACTTTGAAGAACCTATCGAGTTCTTTGAACTACATCTCGAAAGCCTAAAAGCACACCCTGTGCTAGCCGCATGATCAAATCCACCCGACACCATTAGCACCTCTTTAACACCCATTGTAGGAGCATCTGCAAGCAATCCCATAGCGGTTGTAACTCCTTTAGCAATCATGGTAGCCGCCCCTGCCCCAACGCATCTTGTGTGGAATCAAACTGGCCCTTTGAACTTGGGAACACACCACCAAATTCCACAAGCTGCACTAAAAGCATTACCGACCTTTGACGGAATAGGCAAAACAGTAGATGAGCATTGTTTAGATGTATCATCGCTAGCATCTATTTACAACATCACTCAGGAAGATGTAATGGTCAGATTGTTGATTATATCTTTGAAAGGAAAGATGCTCTATTGGTATAGAGTGCTTCCCACTGGATCCATTACTTCTTGGGCAGTACTGGCCGACCGTCTGGTCGATGAATTTAATATACATGCGGATCCTTTCACATTGCTGAATCAATTCACTATCATTGAGAGGCATCCACAAGAAGAAATCCAAGATTTCAACATCAGATTTACCAAAACTCGTGATAGAGTACCGCAAGGCCTAAAGCCCATGGAAGAACAAGCTATATGCTATTATTTAAGGGCTTTTGATTCAGATCTCAGTATGATAATAAGGCAATCCCATGTAACCACTTTTCCTGGGATCTATCTAGAGGCAACAAAGGGCGAAGCTGATCTCATCGCTACAAAAAGATATCCATCAAAAAGTCTATTGCCAATTTTACCAGAGCTTTCCCAAGCATCAATTTCTAAACTGCATGTACTCCCATCAACGCAGGCCCTCCCAGCTATAGCTGCACCTCCTACATTCCTTGCATTACCAGCCACACCCCTTGCATCAGCTCCCCCAATGATCAATACACGACCATAATTGATACAATGAAGACATTGTCAAATGAAATGGCATCCATGAAAAAGAGAGAGGCTGAAAGGAATTTTTCACCAAGGAAGTTTCCCTAGGTACAAGAGAGATGTGCACACAATCAAGCAATAGGGGAGAAGAGAGACCGAGCACGATATATACAAATGAGACAAGTGGAGGCCGAGGAGCCTCCCACTGATTCTAACTTTTGGTGTACTACATGTAACGATCCACATGGGGAAAGTTCGTGTATGATACACCAAAATTATGTACAAAGTATAGCAGTTGAAAAGAGTAAAGAAAAAATGAAAGGCCATGTAAATATAATTAGAGAGAAGGACCACAACTTCATGATGCCTATAGTAGAACAGGTTTCAGTTTTGACAAGATCAGGTAAGAAACCACTGCAAGTAGACCCTAAAGAGCTTCAGCCATTGAATGTTTCCCCTGCTCCCAAGGAAGTTCCCAAAGAAACTCCTAAGGGAAGTCTCCCTCAGGAAAGAAAATATCAGTTTCCAGCCAAAATTCAAGGGCAAGAAACACACAAAGAATTTATTCCTCGGGGGGAAAATGAAACCCAAGAACAAGCTAGGGAAAGGTTGAGATTCCCCTCGCTGACAAAAAGGCAAAGAACTGAAGCTACCCAGGGATACAAAAATAAATATGAAACTTTTGCCAAAGAAAGAGAAAGAATAGTTGATTCACCTACATTCAGTATAGTAGAGGAAATGAAAAAGACTCCTTCTAAGGCAAGTATGTATGATGCTCTTCAAATCCCAGGTCAAATCGATCTCCTATAGGAATCCCTAAGAACAATGGAAAATGGAGGTGGGACTGCATCATCTTCAAAAATGGTTCTAACGAACTTGACGTCTGCCACTGGTAAGAACAGGCCACCACCCTTTTATTTGTCCCTTCAAATGGAAGGATGGGTTGTCCACAACCGCATGATAGATTCGAGCGCCGCTACCACCGTGATACCCAAAGCAAGTATGTGATATTATGGGAATGGAGTACACTAGGAGCAAGATAGGCGTCCTACAGCTTAGATGGTACTCCAATAAAAACTGTAGGAGTGATAAAGGATATTCCCATACGGCTGCATAAAATGCCTCAGATGACAGTCATACAAGAGGTAGTAGTCGTAGACTTGGAGCCCTATTTTGGTATGTGTCTATCCAGAGAGTTCACAAGAAATATGGGAGGATACTTATCCTTAGATTATTCTCATTTGGAGATACCTTTCAAAGGTAGAAGGGTCAAGATTTTTAATGAGAAACCATCTACGTTTCATGTAGAAAATATTGGTGAAACTGACCGTGTAAATATGATGACTGAAGAAACAATAGAAGAAGATCTAATGGAAGAAACATTAGAAGAGCTCCAAGCTGAGGACGAGTTTTCTCTACAGAATTTTAATGCCATGATAGAAACAGAAATAGGAAACTATTCTATTGAGAAACCAAAATGAAAATTGATACCCTCCCTAGAAAAGGATGGTTATGTGAATCAATTATGGAAGCTTTTCTTTGATGGGGCTAGGTGCAAGAATGGAGCTGGTGCCGAAATAGTTTTGATTTCTCCCACCGGAGAGGAAAAGGTTTTCTCTTACAGGTTGACTTGGAGTTGCTCCAATAACGCAATAGAATATGAGGCCCTATGCTTAGGGTTAAGAAGGGCTGAGAAATTGGGAATCAAACAGTTACTCATCTATGGAGATTCAGAACTTATTGTGAATCAAGTCACCAAAAAATGTATAAGTAAACAACATTATTTGAAGGCTTACAGGAACAAAGTGTGGGATCTCTTAGAGGCCTTTGAGGCCCTAAATATAAAGTTTATCCCTAGAGAACATAATACCCACGCAGATTTGTTAGCTTCAGTGGGAGCTAATTTTTGTCCTGTAAGTAATGTTATTCAGAAGTCTAAAACTGTTAGACTTATATACAGGCCTTCAGTGCCTGATAAAAATATTTTTTGGCAAGTTTTTGAAAATGATGAACAGATATTGGATTTCTTAATCCATGAAATGAATTGCTCAGCCAACCGGGATCTGTAGGATGAAGAGGAAGAGGACATTATTCAGTTAAAAAACAATCATATTCCTAAGGGTCTCATCACCCTTGAAAGCCTGTTTGATAACAATGATAGAGCAGTTGGCCGAAAAATCAAGGTCGATAAACGAAGATACAAAGATGTAGAGTTGGAGCCAGGCAAAATGATTAAGGTTGGAATCAGTTGTATAGAAGAGGAAGTGAACCAGATCAGAGAATTGTGTAAAAAATTCCCTGACATCATAGCTTGGGTGTATAGTGATCTAAAAGTGTACAATAAAGATGTTATTCAACATACCATAGAATCAGAAGAAGGAGCTAAGCCTTTTAGGCAAAAGCAAAGACCAAGGAATCCGAAGATAGAATCTTTGATGAAACAAGAACTGCTAAAACTCCTTCAAGCTAAAATAGTATACCCTGTTAAACACTCCACCTGGGTGGCAAACTTGGTACCAGTCAAGAAGAAAAATGGAGATATCAGATTGTGTGTAGATTTCAGAAATCTGAACAGAGCATCACTCAAAGATCATTACTCGCTACCTCAGATTGACCCAATTCTACACATAGTTGTAGAAGCAATGCAACTCTTATAATTAGAAGAACAAAGAGAGCAATCATACAATCACAATCAGAAGCATATGGCAGATACTGAAGGATGGTTCAACAAAAAGACAACTGCCAAAAAATTTAGAGTGGGAGACTTGGTTTTGAAATGGAATGTAAAGAAAGCTAAGCCAGGTAACCATGATAAATTCGATGCTTTCTGGGAGGGACCATTTGAAATTGTTTCAGAGAAACAGTTCAATGCTTTTGAGTTGAAAGATCAAGATGGATTGGTTCTTCCCATCACGGTGAATGCATTTCACCTAAAGTTATATTTCTGTTGAGAAAGCAGAAAAGGAATTATATGTACAATATAATATTAAGTATATTCAGACAATATTTGTAAATATTACCATTTTTTGGCCTTAACAAAAAATTTCAGTCACAGCCAATCAGAAGTCGACATTTTTTTTGAATAGAGATACTAAGGTATAGAGGGAGTTTTGACGAGGTAATGTTCACTTTTTATCTAAGTGCATTTTCCTATTTTCTTTGTCTTTCTCTGAAAGATTCTTTTTACAACTGCGTTGTTGACTCCGTTTCCCAATGGATGAAGGCCTGGTTCAAAATTTTTGCAAGCAAAAAATTCCCCGAAAGGCGCCAAGAATGTTAGTCAAAAAGTGACTAACTACAGAAAAAATAGCTGATGCACCTTTTTGCATATTTTCCAAGAAGACCGAAGTGGCCCATATGCTAAAGATCAAAGAAAAAGCAAAATACCGCAAGGAGGCAAAAGTGTCGCGATATCGTGACATGTTGCATTTTCGTGGCTAAGAGCAACAAAAGGGAGCAAGGAGGCAAAAGTGTCGCGATATCGCGACATGTTGCATTTTCGCGGCTAAGAGCAACAAAAGGGAGCAAGGAGGCAAAAGTGTCGCGATATCGTGACATGTTGCATTTTCGCGGCTAAGAGCAACAAAAGGGAGCAAGGAGGCAAAAGTGTCGCGATATCGCGACATGTTGCATTTTCGTGGCTAAGAGCAACAAAAGGGAGCAAGGAGGCAAAAGTGTCGCGATATCGCGACATGTTGCATTTTCGCGGCTAAGAGCAACAAAAGAGAACAAAGAGGCAAAAGTGTCGCGATATCGCGACATGTTGCATTTTCGCGGCTAAGAGCAACAAAAGAGAACAAAGAGGTAAAAGTGTCACGATATCGCGACATGTTGCATTTTCGTGATCCAAAGCAAAGAGAAAGAGCAAGGAGGAAAAAGTGTCGCGATATCGCGACATGTTGCATTTTCACGGTCAAGAGCAAAGAGAGAGAGCAAGGAGGAAAAAGTGTCACGATATCGTGACATGTTGCATTTTCACGGTTGAAGGTAGCAAAAGAGTCCAAGTGGGAAAGAATGTCATGATTTCATGACATGTCGCATTTTCATGGCTGAAGGTGGCAAAAGAGTCCAAGTGGGAAAGAATGTCGCGATTTCATGACATGTCGCATTTTCATGGCTGAAGGCAGCAAAAGAGCAACGCGAAGGAGGAGTGTCACGATTTCGCGACATGTCACATTTTTGCGACCATCCGAAAGGAAATAAAGGAAAGACATAGGAATGTCACGATTTCGTGACATGTCTTATTTTCGCTAGAAAATAGCAAGAGGAGACTGAGAAGGTAAGGAATGTCATGATTTCGTGACATGTCACATTTTCGCGACCGCCCAGAAGAAATGAAGGAAAAGACATAAAGATGTCGCGATTTCGTGACATGTCTCATTTTCGTGGCTGGAAGCGGTAGAAGAGCAAAGCAAGAGAAGGATGTCACGATTTCATGACATGTCTCATTTTCACGTGGCAGGAAGCAAAAGAGCAAAGTAAGAGACGAATGTCATGATTTCGTGACATGTCTCATTTTCGCGATGGGAAGCGATAGAAGAGCAAAGCAAGAGACGGATGTCGCGATTTCATGACATGTCTCATTTTCACGGCGGGAGGCAGCAAAAGAGCAAAGTAAGAGACGAATGTCATGATTTCGTGACATGTCTCATTTTCACGGCTGGAAGCGGTAGAAGAGCAAAACAAGAGACGAATGTCATGATTTCGTGACATGTCTCATTTTCGTGGCTGGAGGCGGCAAAAGAGCAAAGCAAGGAAAGAATGTCATGATTTCGCGACACGCCAGTTGTAAAGGAATAAAATGTATTTTTGGCAATCAAAGGCATGCACTGACACCAAGAAGTGATTTCTGACATGATTATCAGAAATCTAGGATAGAGCAGGCTTGCCAGACGATTGAAAATGTGATAGGCTCGTCTAGAATTATTAGAAACTGTAGATGATTGCTTGTAAAATAGTAAGATGTACTTAGAAAAAGATACTCTTTTAGGGTATATATAGGGGTGAGCGACTCCAAAAAAAGGGTCGGCTCTTGGACGTTTACAAGCTTGATGTACATGTACTGGATTACAAGCAATAAAATATTTCTTCCTCTGGCTTTCGAAACTTCTGTGTGCAAGTGTATGTATCTTGGTGTTTTAAATTTTATTCACTCTAAGTTTTATAATGTATCTGTTCTGAAATCTGGACTGTGCACGTATAAATCTTGTTTCTAGAGTTGAACATTAAAAGATAGTTACATGCTTTTAGACGAACATCTAAAAGTCACACTCAAGAATTCATGTTTTCTATAAAGAAGATATAAAGAAAACTCTGAAAGTAGTAATCTGCATCATCAATGTTTGTTGTTGTCCAATCTGTACCATGAGAAAAGTTTCTATGAAAGATGTAAAATAGATCATATTGAAACCCCTTTGTTTTGGGTTGATTGGGGTCTATCATCTTGACTTTGGGTAATCTAATTTCCTTGGCCTCGCATAACTGATCAAAAATCACCATCAAAAATTTTGTCAATGGTGTGAACTGGCGAGGTGGGCGTTGCTCTTTGTTTTTGCCCTTGTAGTTATTACACTTGTCATACTGCGCAGGGGAGGTTGGGCCTGATAGTTCTATTTTTATTTTTGCTTGTCTCCCCATTGGAGATTCAATACCACTTGATTTACGTGGGCCTACTTGCCCTGTTGCTTTATGGTACTCTTCTTCTGTCCCTCTCTCCTATTTTTGAGCTTCAAGTTGCCTTCCTGCAACTTGATGTCCTCAATCACCTTGGCTTGTGCCAAAGCCTCTTCAAATGTAGCATATTGTTGCAACTGTAGTAGTAACAAGATGTGCCTGGAACAAATCTTCATAACCATTCGAGTTAATTCCATGGCAGGAATGGGGAGTGGCAACTTCACCATTAATCTTCTCCACCTCTTTTTGTATTGTTCTATTGGCTCATCGTCATGTTGAGGTAGCACAGCCAAATCGAAAAGGTTGGCCTATTTCTTGATGCTAAAGGAATAGTGTTTAAGAAAGGCATCAGCTAATTGCTCGAAGCTTGTTATACTGTGTTTCTTTAGCTGATTAAACCACTCTCGAGTAGGCCCTAAAAGTGTCATGATGAACGTGCACAACAATAACGCATTGTTGCTTGCTATCTAAAAATAATCATCTAGAAAGCTCATTACATGTTCTTGTGCATCTTCATCACCCTTGAACTTATCTAACCTAGGCATATCAAAATGCTCAGGGTAAGCTGAAGTAGGCACCAAAGGATCCAAAGGCTTGTTATATATTTTCCTTAGAGTCGACTTTTGAATAGCCGCATCTTGTCTCTCAATAGCTTTAAATTTTCTCAGCCAAGGCCTTATAGACCTATGAAGATAGAAATTCCTCCTCCCTAAGTTGAGGTGTAGGTGGGTTAGGAGGTATTGTCTTCCTTGTACGAGATGGAGGTCTTTGCTCTTCCTCCTCTTTAGATCAAGAGGTATCAAGATATTCCTGCTCGTATCCATCTCCCACTACTGCTTCATGCTATCTCTGCCTTTGATTATTAAGTGACGGTAGCTGCTCCCTTTGTTCGACATCTCTGCCTTTAAGTATGAGCATCTCTATGCTCTTGATGCATCTCAGCTTGTGAGAAATCCTTCTTATGTGTATTCTCTTGATGCTCATCTTGAGGATATAGGCCAGTCCTAGCTAGTCAATCCTCCTGCTCCATGCATTACTTTTAGGTTAGGATACGCTCTTCATGCATGCACTGCTCATATAACCTTTGTTTTATGAGCCTTTGCTCTTGAATATTTTCATCTTTGATACACTACTTATCTAGGTGAGCATCCTCCAATTGATCTTGGAGGAGTTGGTATTTTTGCTCTGATGTCAGTCGATGTGATCTATCGATCTAGTTGACCGTGGGAGGCCTTTGATATCCTTGCTCTGTACAAGCAACTTTATGGGTTCTGTACCCATCGAAATAATGTGCTATGCCTTTACCTCTATTTGTGAAGATGACATTGGCCCCATGTTATGTCCTATATTGTGATCCACCATGCACAAATAGTGGGTGTGTGACATGCGGGTGCTTAGAAGCCTCCCCATGTTCTGTAGTAGTGCATACGATACTCCCACTATGCTCACTCGGGGCTCGAGTGGGTGGAGCGAAATGCTTGCAACCTAGCCGCTCTAGAACACTAGACCTTCTAGCTACCTAGACCACCATCACTCATGCGATGATGTGCCATTATCTGCCACCTTTGATATGTCAATGGTGATCTTATGTGGTGGACCATGCATGGGAGTATGGTTAGTTCTATGCTCGATAGCAAGCCTATCTACCTACCCTTGAATGGGAAGGTATCTAGTCCTTCTATACTCATAAGGTGGAGCCATAGATTCTCTAGTTGACTTAGTACGTAGGAGCACCAATCTGGTCTCGTTCACAATAAACTCTTCAGCCTATCCTGTGGATGCATGTGCATTGTGGTCTCGGTAATGGCTCTCAAGTGGAACACCCTCATGCTGGAAGGTTTCTTGTTCTACTTTGTGCCTAGAGGAGTATACTGAAGCTCCTCTATTTGGGGTTTGCTCTACTAGCTCCCCTCATGTCAATTTGTCTCCTTGAATTCTAGCCGAATGATGTTTGGTTCGATCATGTGGTTGAGGATTCGACATGTATTGTTGTGAACTAGTTAGGGGTTGGTCATCAACGTTGGATTTGGACTTTTTTCAACCACCCCGTGTGTCCACCATTGTGTACCTAGAGTCTAAATGTATTATTATTAAGCAAACAAGGTATACAACAATGATTATCTCATTTTGAGTTTTAAAGTGAATCCTAAACTATTTGATGTGTTTTCAATATGTTTTGTATCAGTTGTAGAAACTCTTATCATGTTCTGCAAAACCTGTTGGATTTTATTCTTGGTTTAATGGATTTCACCTGTACGCTTGCAGCTCGACAACTTGGCTATGAACTCCAAGTCGCGTAAATCCCCCGTGTGTGGTAATGAAGCCCACACCTGAACAAGGAGCACAAGTCCTACCATATCCTCACCCAATATCACCCAATCAGCATTATACCCTCCGAAGAGGAGTACATGCAAATTTTCTAGGCTACGGATGGTTCTTGGATCCGGTATTGGTCTATGTATCAAGGGTTTGTAGGATTTGGGCCAACGGATGGAAATTATGCCCACTGTCATTGAACCCTACTAGTGGTTGGATGTCAATCCCAACTCACTAGAATTTAAGTGTTTCGTGGTGTGTGTGGTTCCTTTTAATGTACATAAAATAAATGCATCATATAGCACACATGCTCATTTTATAAATGCTATGCAAATGAAAGATGTTTCAGATTTAGAAAATGCAAGTTACTCTAGATGCTCTTTAAGACTATGCACATTATGATGATAAATGGCCACTAATTGGGCCTCACACATGCAAACCATCAACACATATCTATTAAGCACACTGTAGCCTAGGGCAGACTGCAATTAGAGATCCACTGTTCCTAGCAGTGCCTTTCTAGTGAAAGCAAAGTACAAAAACAAACTAGGACAATTGATTTACCATTTTTTTTAGTTCCTTTCCTAATTTACATTTAAATTTGACCTACTGTAAACACAAAAAGAATAGAAAAGTGATAGAGGGTTGGAAAAAGGACCTACCTCATATCCTACACTATCTGAAGTTCTAAAATTGTTTGTCTGTGTTGTCAGCAGGAAACCGCATGTCTGACCTATGATTATGACTATGAACCGTGCCTTGTACCTACGATTCATTTTTTGGGTTGTAGATGATAGTTGTGGTTTGTACCTACAAATACAAAAGCCAAAAAAGCACAATCAGATCTTAAAAATACGAGGTGCCACTGTGATCGCCTCTATAACCACCAGAAAGGGTCACACCCGATAGCACACTCCTATTGTGATAAATGGTAAAGATATAGCATGCATACAAGAAAACAAAATTGACAAAAAATGAAACAAGAAATAAAAAACTTTATTCCATTGTATTCAAAACCAAAATACAATTACAAGTATGTCCCTCTTAGGGATATTCATTTGATACAATATTACAATAGGAGTGCATAATTGTTTTCCCTCTTAAGGGTAGGTGTGATTTCCAAATGCCTTTCAGAATGGCATGAAATGCTCTAGGGTGGAGGTGCCCTCTTCTTCGCAATGGGGAAGGAAATTGATGGTTTTCTCTCCTTTGAAACTGTTCCCTATGGTCAAGAAACAACAAGAATGTCAAAAATATAGGTAGCCTCTCATGATGAGGCCCTTTTAGGTAAATTACATAATGACACCATTAACATGCATAATCAAGAAAACATAAAGAAGGCTTATAAGATATGCAAAGTGAATCAAGATTCATGTAATAACGTAAAGGAAATTAGCAACTACACTATGCATGGATCAGATATAAAAAGTGAAGCATAAACATGCATAAAGAAAACATTTCAGTATTAATTAAAGCATAAGCATAAAATGTAAATCTAACCTAGTTCTCCAGTCATAAGTCTTCTAAAATGCTATTAAACCATAAAAACAACTAATCTACCCTAATTAGCTGGATAGAAATAGAAATAGGAAGACGGTTATACCTCTACTGCAAACCGCAGCTCTGGTGCAGGGTTTGCACTATAAATCATTGTTAACAGCAACGGTTAGCACTTTGATAGGCTTTCCATTAATTCCAAGGGTAGTGGGCTTAACCTCCTTATCCAATTGATGTTCAAGGGTTGCATTTGATGTCCTTCTAATAGGTTTGGCAGTTGAATCACTGTGATGGGCCTTCGTTTGCTCAAATTTGCATTTCTTGGCTCTCCTAGACTCCTAGGGCATCCATAATGCAATTCATCATGAATCTTGGCAAGTAGGTATGGGATAAGTGCAATAGCTCTCTCTTAGTATACTCGATTGAGTGTACAATTCGACAGGGCTCCACTGATCAAATATATAATGCTCTATTTTATAGTTTGCCCTAATTCAAAGGGGTACTTATAGGACTACCCAAGGGCTAGGGGTGGCTTCCTAGAGAAGCCAATATCAAGAATGTGTGGTTAGGACAGTTGAAATAGAAGCTTTCACCCTCTATCCACCTTATTCTATATCCAATGGTTGTTTCAACCAATTTGGATAGGATTGAAGGCCAACTGAACTTCAGTTAAGACCGCAGGTCACAACTGTGGTCTAGACTGCAAACCGTAGGTCTCAGTCACAGTTTAGCTATAAACCATAGGTCTGGGCTATGATTCAGAATGATTAGGCCAATGATCCTAAATTGAGTGGTTAGAACCACTGCTCTATCTTGTATTCTATCCAAGATCTTCCATATGTTCTTGTAGCATGTCCATATGAGTAGTCGCCCTCGACATGATGCATTTTAGGTGTCTACAATTTGTCAAAAATTTGTGCAATAAAATGACGTATTGATTGGATCTTTCCTTGTAAACTATGTAATTTATTTAAGTTAGTTGGGGGAGGCATCTCCATGATGGCCTTGACCTTGTTAGGGTCCACCTCAATACCTCTTTTCAAGATAATGAATCCTAGAATTTTTTTAGAGGTAACACCAAAGATATATTTCTTGGGGTTCAACCTTACATTATGCTATAGAAGTCGATCAAAAAATTTCTCCAATACACCAATATGTTCTTGTCGAGTTTTGGATTTAGCCAAGAGATAGTCCACATAGTATTTGATAATCTTATGCATGTAGTCATAGAAGATGTATGTCATGGCACATTGATAGGTGACACCTGCATTTTTGAGGTTAAAAGCATCACCTTGTAACAAAAATTTATGCAAGGTGTGGTGAATATTGTTTTGTGTTGGTCATCATGATTTATTCAAATTTGGTTGTATCCTAAAAAACCGTCCATGAGTGAAAGCATTTCATGGCCAACACATATATTGAGAAAATTATCGATGTTTGGGATAGGGAAGTCATCCTTAGGAAATGCTTTGTTAAGATATCGAAAGTCGGTGCAAACGTGTATCACCCTGTTAGGCTTGCAAATAGGTACCATGTTTGAAGGCCACTCAAGATAGTCAATAGGAACTATGAATCTAACATCTAAGAGTTTTTGAAGCTCCATTTTTACAAAGAGGTCCACGGTAGGATGCATTAGCCTAAGTTTTTGTTTGACTAACTTAGCATCAGGCTGTAAGGTGAGATTGTGGACAACCAAACTAGGGTTAATACTAGGCATATCCTTATAGGACCATGCAAATATGTCCTTCTTCCTCTTGAGGAGAGCAATAAATTGCTCTTATTCATTGGGTGATAAAAAAATTTCAAGCTTAAAAATTTGGGGATTGTCTTTTTCTGAACTAAGGTCTACATTGATAGTATCTTCAATAGACATGTAGGAACATTCCTCAAGTTGATGGGGTGTAGAAATCAAATGAATGTCATATAAGATATCATAGAAATATTTTGGTTTATCATCATCTATTTATTTCTAGAAAACCTCGAGATCCAAAGGTGAAGGTGAAGGCAAAGGTGGAGGGGATGGAGGAATGTAGTTGGCAGAAGCCCTTAACAATTTCTCGGACAAGAAAAAATTGACAAAGGATGGAGGCAAGGAAATTTGATCCATATCGATAAGGCTTATGTCAATTGGAATTGGATTTGTCAAATCATATGGATTATGGAGTGGGATAAATAAATCAACATGATTCATGTTGATTTATGGGAAATATGTCTAGGGTTGGATGGAATGAATATGATCTAATAACTGGTACTAGAATCTTGGTTAACCTGAACAACAACAAGCAACACAAATAAATGCATTTGTCTAAATGATATGTACATGTAATGCTATAAAAAGAAAACATTTTTTGTTGATTTTTGATTGATTTTTTTTTGTTGAGGTGAAAATAATTGTTTTTGTGTTATGTACATATGTTACAAGTTGGCTTATAAAATGGCTTAATGGAATGGAGATGATGGTTCATTAGTAGGGACGACTTGCTCTTGTGGAAGAATCAAGTGAAATATGGACTCATGGATGGGGAACATATTGAGATAAGACTCATATTGTTCAGTATGGGTAATTATGGGCTCTGATTCTTCTTCATATTCATCTGAAATTATTGACATAAGTTCAAATTCTTTATAAATTTCATCGTCATAATTATCGATATGGAGGGCTTCTTCTCCTGAATTGATATTAAGCATTTGGAAGGCTTGTTCAAGAGAATAGGTAGTGAAAAATGGGTGGTAACATAGACCTAAATGGTCATGTACCTCTTGATATGGAACATCAATAGGTTGATGCACTCCCTGTTCATGCAATCCTAGGCCATGACCTTACAAATTAACTATGTGGAAATATCATGATGGAAATCCCATCATGTTTGGAATGTTAGCAAGTGCTGGCTCTTTGGGTTCCTCTATGGAATTTGGACTTGATGAAGAATCAATTCCCCCATATACAAAATTTATGCTATTTGGCACTAAACCCATGTTATATATTGCTCCTATGGCCAGAGGTGGGTCACATGGGCAACAAAAATCCTTAGCATTAGGAATGGTGAGGGGGGTGACAGTGATGTCTTGGACCACATATTCACCAATACTAGGATTAGTGAGGTGGACCTCAATGGGTGTGGGAGGCCTATGTCTAGATGATGGCTCGATAACTGATGGAGATGGAGGTATCACACAATATATCAATTCGAATTGTGAAACATTAGGTTATGGTGATGGATTGGATTGGGAAGGCTAATGAATAGATGATGATGATGATGAAGTGGATGTCAATGGTGTTGATGATATGGACTGATTGTGACCACATGTGCATGTAGTCAATGATGAAGATGATGGGGGTGTGGAAGCTTGATGGTGATTGATGATAGGGAGTTCTTTAGGAATGGTATTCTTTGATGAAGATATTGGTGAAGTGTTGGATGGATTGGGTGATGGTGAAAGAAAAATTTGAGTGGAAGGAAGCATGGACTCATAAGGATTTGAAATAAAATTACAATACTTAAACAACTCGATGTTCACCGGTATGCAATGTACCTGTCCCTCATGAACATATTTCAAATATTTATGTATTGAAGGGACACATCTTATTTTCCTCATATAAGATCTTCCAAGGAGTATATTTTATGCCATGGATCCTTTCAAGATGTGAAACATGGTATGCAACGTTTTGACCCCTACTTTAATGGGCAAAAAAATTATTGCCAACTGTGGAACACAAAGCATTGTTAAATGCTTTGAGGGTGACATGATGATTTAGTGATATGAGATGGAGGAAGATTCAAATTATGAAGGGTGGATGTGGTGATGATGTTGATAGAGGAACCAGTATCAATTAAAACTATTTTAAAAGGGTTATTGTCAATTAAAGCCATAATATGCAATGGAGGGTCTACTGATTCTGATGAGATTGGTTTAATATCAAAGTCATATAATGTGATGGAAGGCTCCATTCATGTTTGGATACTCCATAAAAAATTGTTAAAGACATTAGGATCTTGAGATTGTAGTTCAATTTACTTAATAATATCCATTAATACCTCATGATGTACAGGAGATTGTTGGATTAACTCATAAATTGAAAATTTTGTGGAAGTTATTTTTAGACTTGTAGTTAACCAACTACTCAATGAGATGATTGGTTGAGGTGGATGATTGATGGGTGGATTTGGAGGATTTTATTGACTAGGGATATGGATGGGTGATGAAGGATTTGGGGAAACTTGGATGGGAGGCAATGTGGAAGGTTGTGACACACTTGCTTGAGGTGGTTTCCTATGTTGATTATTCCTTTGACCTCTAGTGATCACATGAATGGTCCCTACAAACCCTTGGTATTATTGGATATGATTGAATTAATTAGGAGGAGTTTTGGTGTTAGCCCCCCTACATTTGCTTGCACCTCCTCATAATTATGAAGTGGTTTTTGAAATATACCAAGATTTTAATTTTTTTGAGCGAGGGAATTATCAAGCTTGATAAGGATAAATAGATACTCCCAATAGTGTTTACTATATTTTGTGGGATCATCAGGTCTAATTTTGGGTAAAGAAAGTTTTTTTGTGTCATATAACCTTCAAAAAAGGGAAGCATATGACTCGGCTAAGGGGGTTTATTGGGGGTTTTGTCAAATAGAATGTCACCAAGGATGGTTTTACATAGCTAGTACTGTGTTCTACATGGATTAAGTTATTGAGGTTATTGCATGATAAACAATTTATTACGGTATTAGTTGCACGGATTTTTGTTGAGCCATTACTAGTTGTCTCATGACCACTTGATTAACTTGATTGGGTTGATTGACTAGGGTAGCCTGTGTTGATTTTGGTTGACCATAATAGTTGCTTTTTTATTGGCCCTTGTTTTTCCATTCTTTATTTTTAGGCTCAAGTATGCCTTCTTGGATTTCGATCTCCTCAATGACACTAGCCTGAGCTAAAGCTTCTTCAAATGATTGATACGTTTGTAGTTTAAGCATCCAAGAGATAGGTTTTAAGCAACTCTTAGTGAATAACTTAATTAGATCATCCATTTGTAGGGTGAATGGAAATTTAGTTATGAAAACCCTCCAATTATTTCCAAAATCATAGATAAGATTCATCATCATGTTGCCTCAAAGCATAGACATCAGACAATGCGATCTTATTTTTAACATTTAAGATGAAACACTCAAAGAATTGGTTAATCAATTGCTCAAAATTATAAATACTATGCCTTGGCAATTGATTATACCATTCTATGGCATATCCTCCTAATGTTTGAGGAAAGGTTCAGAGCATGAGAGCATTGTAGTTTTGAATTTTAAAGCATGCATGTACAAAAGTGTTCATGTGCTCTTTGGGATCCTCAATTCCCTTAAATTTGTCAAACTTGGACGGTGAGTAGAAATTCATGTCCCGAAAAAAATTCATTTCTCTTCCATAAATTATCAATCCGGTAAGTTCGTAAACTTACGAGTGTCATGCACAATATATTCCTGCAGTGTTGGGGGAATGAATCTAGTTGTACCTTATTTAGTTTGGTGGGGGATGTGTATGCATTTTTATTTCAGCCAAACTAAATAACTAAGTGCAGAAAATTAAATAAATAAATTACAATGCTGAAAATAAAGTGCGGGAAATTAAATATGCAGGAAAAGAAACACACACCTAAACTAATTAAATCAATAAATAAAGCAATAAACTAATCTACAAAAAATAAATAACATAAAGGAAACAAGGGGAGGACTACTGCAGGGAGTGGGCCCAAGCTCTCACAGATAGTCCACCCAGCTAGCTGCGTAGAGCTTGCTGAAATAAGAGGAATTGCACTCTTAATAAATTTGATAAGAAATAAAATAGAATAATTTCTCCATAAATTTTCCTCCTCTCAAGGAAGACCTGTGAATTTATACAATGCACAACCTTAATCTGTTACAAATTTAGGCAAGTCTATTTCAGACTTGCAGTTACAGTAGATATGCAATGAATATTGCAGCCGTTCAATTATAACAATCATGTATTAATTAAAAAAGTCACGCACTAATTTTACCCTCTTGTAGGATAAATCAGGCGTGTTCTGTTTTATCATAATAGAATATATTTGGCAACAAAAAATCTATTCGGGTGGTTGTCCTTCTTAGCAACTAATGGATCTGGTTCATCTTATTGTCTGTTATGCATATCATTTACCGGTAAATCACTATGTTGATTGGTTCATGAGCGTGAGAAGGAATGCTCACCTTACAAAGTGAACCGCCCAATCAGAAAATAATGGATGATTTATTCTATTTTAATAATATTGCATAAAATAAAATATCTCCCACATTGATCGTTGGAAAAATCGTTGCTCTTGGTTCATCCGTGAGCGTGAAAGAATAATGCTCATGTTACAAAGGTATCCAATCAATCAAATAATAGAAGTGTTCATTCTATTTTAAGAATAGAATATCTCCCTTTTTGTCTTCACGTGCAACCTCCTCCTTAGCCCACTGGTCAATCGATCAAAGATGACTTGGTAAATATTGCAAAGTATGGAGGCATGGAGGCGCCTTCTTCATGAGGAAGGTGCCTAATTTTGTTGGGTGCCTTCTTCATAAGGTAGGCGCCTACTTCTGTTGGGCACCTTATTTATAAGGAAGGTGCTTACTTCTGATGGGCACCTTCCTCATAAGGAAGGCGCCTACTTCTGTTGGGTGCCTTCCTCATAAGTAAGGCACCTACTACTGTTGGGCGCATTCTTCCAGAGGAAGGCACCTACTTTTGTTGGGCACCTTCCTTGAATAGGAAGGCACCTGCTCTCATGCATTAGTATCCAAAAGCAAAAGTATGCCAGGTCCAAGTGGATGTAGACTGGAAAACACCAGATTAGTACCAACACCTACATTTATACACAGTTTCCACTAAAAACACCAATTAAGCATAATACTAGATTTTCTATCAATTATATGCATAAGTTATATAAAAATACATCTCACATGCTAATTAAACCAGCAATGATGCCCTTAATAGTGTATATAAAATGAGCATTTCTAGTGCTCATCATACCCCCATGCCTAACATGTGCCATGCCCTCGTGGCACCAAAAGCTAAAGTTATCCCTCTCGCAGGCTGACCATGCCTAAATATTGTCATGTCCTTGTGACAATAGCCCCTGGATAATAATATATATATATATATATATATATATATATATATATATATATATATATATATATATATATATATATGTATATTTATTTTTTTCTCTTTTTTTCTTTATTTTTCAATGGCCTTCAACATCTCTGTATTTTTCATCCATGGGGCACTGCTATGTATTTTCCATTCAGCACTACTATGTTTTTTTACTCAGCACTATTTTTTTATTCAGCACTACTATTTTTTTTTCATTCATTCAACACTGCTTTTTTTCTTTTCTTCCATTGAGTGCTGCTATTCTTCACCCATTGAGCACTATAGAATTAGTAGAAGTCAGAAAAACATCCTGACTAATCACTGCAGACAAATAGTTAAATCATGACCACACCATTCAAGGCAAATTACCACTGCACTAATTTTTGATAAATGCTGACATTTTCCAATGTTGCACATTGGTCAGATTTGGTGAGACCAAATTGGTTTAAAACAAGTGTAGTCACCAGCCACTACTTTTACCCATATCTGAAACGTATTTCACATCTCCAACATCTCCTTTGTGGTACAGAGTAGCATCATTTATATGTGTTTGCTCAAGTTGGCTACCTTTGTCATGAGGCAACAATGAAAATGATGTCAAATTTATTCATGTAGATGCCATAGCCTCTCTTTTTTTTTATTAATATCCAAGGCATGTCATGTGTTCAAATTCTAATGGGAGATTTTGAAAAACTATGGATGCATCGGCTGGTATTAGCATAGAAATGATTTTAAAATAACTATACACATAATTAATAGGAAAATCAATACATACCCGGGTGAATTTCATAGAACCTGATGTATATGATGCTGGTGGTGTAAGACGTCTTCACGTTGGTGCTCCTGGAGATTTTATTTATTTATTTATTTATTCTCTCTGGCTGCCTTCTTCCTCCACACCATTAATCATTGTTGTTCTTCCTTCTTTTGTAGGTGTGGATTTAACAAATCCAACATTGCAGCCATAATATATATATATATATATATATATATATATATATATATATATATATATATATATATATTCTCCCCCACTTAAATTGGTGATGCCCTCATCACCAGCAATAGGTCCCTCTACTCAACAGGTCTGTAGCCCTCCAAAAATTAGGTTCCACACTAAACAACAAGTACCCCCATCCAAGGGAGAAGAAAATCGCTTATTGGTGCCTTCCTCCAGGTGGAAAAAGGCACAACTATACTGGACTGATTGTAGGCACTCTCTTCCTAGTGGGAAGTAAGTGCCTTTTCTGCTTTTCTACACTCCTAATTGTAGGGCACGGGATGTCACATATGTTAGGCCTAGTTTAATCCGGATCTACCTACAAATTGTGTTCATGGTCATGTCTTGCGAAACTATACACACAAAAATTGGAAAATAGGAATCATGCCTATGCCTGAGGCCCTAGCTCTAAGGATGCCTTTAGATTGCATTCAGAGGACATGATTACTTGCACACATGAAAGAAAGAAAATAGGAGTCATGACTCCATGCCTACTAGGCCCTGGCTCTCAGGATGCTTGCAGCTTGCATTTGGTTCATGATGTCCTTCAAAGCAATAAGAAAGCAATTTTTATGCTGAGCAGGACATGTTCTATACATTTTTTTTTCATTGGGAGGATTCAAATTTTTTTGTTTTATCAAAGGCTCCTCTACTATATGTCATCAAGGCGCCTCATCACTTATTCCTCTTTTTATTTATTTTTCCTTGTGCCATCAAACCACCCAGGTGCGTTGCCTCCAATGTATGGTACCTTCCTGATGCAGAAGGCACCTCCAATGTATGGTGCCTTCTTCATGTAGAAGGTGCCTCCAATGTATGGTGCCTTCCTAATGTGGAATGTGCCTCCACTGTATGGCGCCTTAATGATGCAGAAGGTGCATCCACTATATGGCACCTTCTTGATGTGAAAGGCACCTCCAATGTATGCCGCCTTCCTGATGCGGAAGGTGCCTCCAATGTATGGTGCCTTCTTGATGCAGAAGGTGCCTCCAATGTATGGTGCCTTCTTCATGCAGAAGGTGCCTCCAATGTATGGTGTCTTCTTCATGTGGAAGGTGCATTCTTGATGATCAAGGCATATTTCACTTCATTTTTTTTTTGCTTTTTTTTTCACGTATCCTCCCCATTTTTTTCTTTTCTTTCTCTCTTTTTTTTTCTCTTTTATTTTCTTCTTCTCTTTTTTTTTTTTTAATGAATGATTGAGCATTCATCCAAGCTACTGGTATGGTATGGGGTCTCCCCCATGTCGATTTCTGATCCACTTTCACAAATGTGAGGTTATTGTTAATGAATCTCATTTAACGTTACTTGAACATTGTCTTGACACTCTTCTCTTGCACTTGGTGTAGCATCTCTGACTTTGTTTATCATCCAGGCTATAATAGTCATGCACCTTGTAGCAAAATTTTCCCCTAAATTCCACAACCACCTTGGGCTAGAAGCCTTTTGCTTGATCAGGGTTACTTAGCCTACCTTCAAGTGCTAATGTTTCCAAGGAAAAACTCTACTAGTTTTAACTTGTTAGATTGGATGCTACATGATTAGGTACACAAGACAGTTCGTATAGTGCTATTATGAACTCCACGTATGAATCTCAATTCATGAAATCTTCACAGACACCTCCTTATTTGTCTACATCGCACTTCATGATGTCTTGCAAAACATAAAAAGAAAAATCTAAACTAAAGGTGTTAAAATAAAATTCTAACTAATTTTTTTTTATTTTTCATTTTTTTTCATTATATATATATATAATTTTTTTTTATCTTCTGATTACTTCCAGGCTCCTCCATTGCTTTATTTAGTGACCTATTGGAGATTTCTCATTTCCCTTTTGGACCAACCTGTTAGTCTCACAATGACACTGAGAGGGGGAGGTGAATAAGTGTAGCTCTTTTAAACTTAAATCTTCAACTCTTAAAGCCAAAACAATGAAAACTTAAAACCAAATAAAAAGGTATAACAAGAGAACATCACACAACACAAGATGTACTGAGGTTCACCGATTTTGTTACTCCTCAAAAATGACTATTTGGACTCCCATCTAAATCCAGCCTTTGCAAAGCACAACTTTACAATCACTTTACCAGCACCCACTAGAAGGAGCACCAACCCCTGATTTATCTGCACCAATAGAAAGGAGCACCAACCCCTGATTTATCTACACCAATAGAAAGGAGCACCAACCCCTGATTTATCTACACCAACAGAAAGGAGCACCAACCCATGATTTACCAACACCAACTAGAAGGAGCACCAACCCCTGATTTACCAACACCAACTGGAAGGAGCACCAACCCCTAAAGCCAAGCACCAACTTGGACTTCCATTTGAAACTAGAATATTGACATAGAAATGCCTTCACTTTTACAAGACCCTGATTGGTCTATTGCTTACCCAACATCGCCCACTATTCACACAACACACACCCTTCTCGCTTGCCTATCGCTCTCCTGAAATTCTCCAAGAAACACTCCTTTTATAACCATCCTTTCTCTTTGTTACTCCACTTGTAACTCCTTTCATATTATCATATGCCACTTGTCAATTGTAACACCTTCTTTCATATTCTCATATGCCACTTGTCAATTGTAACACCTTCTTTATGTAACTCCTTTTGTATATATATTAAGAAGGCATTTTGTCAAACACATCACATGCAAAGAATTGACACCATATTCTCCTACCATGACTGTTCGTTTTCTCCTTCATGACTGTTCGTTTTCTCTTCCCTTGTGCATGCATTTGTTTTCTCCTTCGATGACTGTTCGTTTTCTCCTTCATGACTGTTCATTTTCTTTTTCCACGACTATTCATTTTCTCCACATGGACATGCATCCGCTTCTTTCCATAACTTTTCATTTTCTCCACATGGGCATGCATCCGCTTATTTCCTCGACTGTTCGTTTTCTCAACATGGGCATGCATCCGCTTCTTTCCATGACTGTTCATTTTCTCCTTCATGACTGTTCATTTTCTCGGTCATGACTATTCATTTTTGAGTCGCAAAAATGTGACATGTCGTGATATCGCGACACTTTTGTTTCTCTGCCTGCCTGCCCTTTTTGAGTCGCAAAAATGCGACATGTCGTGATATCGTGACACTTTTTCCTTCTTGCTCTTTCTCTTTGCATCGGATCGCGAAAATGCAACATGTCGCGATATCGCGACACTTTTTCTCCTTGCTCTTTCTCTTTGCTTTGGCCCGTGAAAATACATGTCGCGATATCGTGACACTTTTTCTCCTTGCTCTTTCTCTTTTCTTTGGCCCACAAAAATACAACATGTCACGATATCGTGACACTTTTTCTCCTTGCTCTTTCTCTTTGCTTTGGCCCGCAAAAATACAACATGTGATATCACGACAGTTTTTTCTCCTTGCATTTTCTCTTTCCTTTGGCCCATGAAAATACAACATGTCACGATATCACGACACTTTTTTCTCCTTGTGCTTTCTCTTTCCTTTGGCCCACGAAAATACAACATGTCGCGATATCGCAAAACTTTTTCTCCTTGCATTTTCTCTTCTCTTTTTGGTCGTGAAAATGCAACATGTCGCGATATCATGACACTTTTTCTCCTTGCATTTTATCTTCTCTTTTTGCTGTGAAAATGCAACATGTCACGATATCGCGACACTTTTTTCTTTGTGTTGTTTTACTTTTTCTTTGATATTTAGCATATGGGCCACTTCGGTCTTCATGGAAAATATGCAAAAATGTGGGTAAACATCCTCATAAGCATTTAACATCACTGTACATACTCTGAGTAGCCTCTGAACTCCTATCCACTGCATCAACCGATCTATTTGACTATGTTGACAACAATGACAATACTATCACTGCACCTTGCTCAACAATCTCCCCCTTTGGAATTGTTGGCAACACATGTGCAATTTCCTATAACTCTTGTGCAATTTCCTGTAACTCTTCTCCCCCTTTGACAATAATACCAAAGGGCTATTGTAAAATCCCCCTGAGTCCATGCACAACATTATCAGGTAAAAATTATTACACTTAGCAAAAATCACAAACATGAGCAAAAAGATAAACAAATACACAAATGCTCCCCTTGAGAATGTGGTCCCGATAGCTAGTCAATTCTTGGGTAGCGTGACCACTCCCAATTTATTTTGAAGGTACTCAAAGACTTCCTTGGGAAATGGTTTTGTGAAGATATCCGCTACTTGCTTTGTTGTTGGAACAAAATCCAACTTGACCTCACCTTTTGCGACTTTCTCCTTCAAAAAGTGATATCGGATAGCAATATGTTTTGTGTGAGAATGCATAACCAGATTCTACGTACAACACGTTGTCGTTGCAATATATTCTACCTCTGCTATGGATAAGGAGACTGACTCTTGTTTCTTACTGTGCCATGTGACCAACCTATATCCAAGATAGAATGCACCTCCATTGGTACTCTTTCTGTCACCTACACATCCTACCCAATCTGCATCTGAGTACGCAATAAGGGAGAAGTCCTTAACTTTCAGATACCATAACTTTGAAAAATGGCAATAAGAACCATCAAAAGTACAACACTAACATATAGCAATACTACAAATGGTGACAACTCTTAATTTAATCACCACCCTTCACGGTACCTCCACAAACAACTACATGAACTAAAACACACTTTGAAAACTATATGACAACTCCCCCTAACTACTTGCCTTTCATCCTCAGATAACCAAACAAATACATAGGAGCATTAAAATAAAACTTTAATATTGCTCCCCCTTAGGATGTGCTACCTGGAGTTGCCTAGTGCAATAGAGGAGGAGTCTCCTTCAGTCCAAGGAGACACGATTTCCTTTCTTCTTTATTTCTCCACTCTGGTTTGATTACAGTTTTGGGCTCTTGTTTTGACTTTTATTTTTCAGTAGCTTGTGCATGTTTTTTGAGAAATTTTCTATTTTGTCTCATTCCATTTGGTTGAAATTTTCTTCCCTGAAATTGATTTGATGCAAATGTACTTCGACAATTTCTTGCAATGCACCCCAAATTATGACAGTTATAACATTCTAATGCATAATCCATCAAAGGTGAAAAAACATTTCTACTGGGTGGTTGTCTCTTATGCATCCTTGATGGATGATTATTTTCCTTTCTTTGATGCACATGATTTCTTCCTTGTCTGTGTTGCATTCTTTGTGTCTGATGAAATCTACTATCTTGCCTTAGATTAGATACAAAAGTTCTTGGACAAAACCTTGCTATGTGCCCATGACCATTACATTTAAAATATTGCACATGGTGTTCAATCGGAAAAATAGATGTATTTCTACCAGCATAACTCTTTGATCTATTATTCAATCCACAATAAATTGCCTTGTGACCATAATGGTTGCATCTAAAACAATAGCCATTAAAAGCATTATTATGAATAGAGTGAGAGTGATAGAACCTCTTTTGTTGTGGTTGCTTTGTTGTAGATCTCTTTTGATATTTTCTTCCTTTTGAAGATTCAACTTCAAACTTTTCTTGCTTCGATCCTTCAATAGTGAACTTCTTCTTCTTTGCATATTTGGAATATGAAGGTTGTTCAACTTCATATCCAAGACCATGCTTAGCCATGGAGCTTCTTTGTTGTCTTATCACTTTATCTAGCAACTCTGTGCTCTTTTAAAATTTGAGATTTGTATTGGCCTCTTCTAGTTGTTTCTTCAAAAAAATAATCTCTTCTTCTTGTTTGCAGCAAACAGTCTCTTTCTCATTGATCTGTGACCTGAGAGTTTCTTCAATATTTTTAGACTCTTCTACTTGCAGCTTTAGATCACTAATAACTTTGTTAGATTCCTCTTCACATTTGCTACATACATCGACTTTATCATCTAGGTGTGACTTCAAGGCTTCTTTTATTTTCTTGGATTTATGAATTTGTAAGAAGAGATCTTCAAGCTTATCCCCATATTCTTCCAACTTCTTGGATAGTCTTTTGTTCTTTCTCCTTTCTATATTTAACTCTTCAAGTGCAGCGATCAACTCACCTTCTAGATCTACTTCAACCTCAAGGTTTTTATCACATACTTCAGAATTCACTCCTATCTTTTCTAGTTCAATTTTCTCTTCCATAGGAACTAAAACTGACTGAGATGACTTATTAGAGGAGGATCTATTCTTCTTATCCATTGTGTACTAATCCAAGATCAACCCTAGCTTATTTATCTTAACAAGGTAAACTGGCTCTGATACTAATTGTTAGTCTCACAATGACACTGAGATGGGGGGTGAATCAGTGTAGCTCTTTTAAACTTAATTCTTCAACTCTTAAAGCCAAAAAAATGAAAACTTAAAACCAAATAAAAAGATATAACAAGAGAACATCACACAACACAAGATATATTGAGGTTCATCGATTTGGGTACTCCTCAAAAATGACTGTTTGGACTCCCATCCAAATCTAGCCTTTGCAAAGCACAACTTTACAATCAATTTACCAACACCCACTGGAAGGAGCACCAACCCCTGATTTATCTGCACCAACAGAAAGGAGCATATTGTGGTAAGAATGGATAAGTCCTCATTTGAATTAGTGATTAATGGAACTGAATATCCATACCCTTTTATTTATGAATAGTTTCAACAAACCAATGACATACATATCCTACCTAAGAAAATTTAGTTTGACAATGATATCTTGGTCATATAGTCATAATTTTTACCTGTAAAGTCTTCTCACTTAGATTGAACAAGTTGAATTTGTTAGCTTTCTAAATAGATTAACTCATAAAAAGCTCTATCCAGGATCAAGAATTAATTCTACTAACAATAAAACATAATATTGAAACTACAACAATATCTCAACAATACAACTCATATGCACAAAATATCAAAAGACTCCATGTATGATACAAGTTAATTACATTGCATGGAGCTTTACCTCCAATATATATTTTTTCATATTTTTTAGTTCTCTAATTGTTGCTCTCCTCTTTCATATTGTAAATGCAACCTTTTATATTTCTCTCATAAAGACAAAGCTCTCATATTGCCACATATCATGTGACTCTTCATTCTCTCTTGAAACTTTGCACTTTCTCTCATATTGACACATACATTATACAAATATAAATAATCTACCAAACTAATATTACAAAGGGGCCAAATAATATAATATCTCCAACACCCCCCGTATTACATTATTTGGTAGGATTACCTTGTGCCTTCATTATTTGATTCTTACTCAATCTTCTATATTTAGTTCTAACTTTTTCATGGCTAGATGTATGCAATATTTATCAGGTCTTCCTTTACTATTTGTTTGTGTTTGCTTATGGATCAATGTATCTTAGTCGCCTCAGGTTCTTTATCTTAGGGTCACTACCAATGGATCTGTCTTTGGATCTTTGCTTCTGGGTCATTGCCTCTAGATCACCCCCATCGAATCATTACCTCTAGGTCACTCCCTCTATAACTCTACCTCTAGGTCATCAACTGGAATATTTATAAGATTATCATATATGTAGGATCATCACTACAGAAGAAGCTTAGATTCAACGGTCTCTTATCTGAATATCCTCAAGACTTTTTTCTATATTGAAGTCTTCTTACTACCTTCAAGTTTTCTTACTCTATCAATATTTCAATGGGACCTCTCTTCTTAGGTATCCTTTCTCTAATTGTAATAGGACCTCTTCCTCAATTTTTTTTTTAAATTTCAAGGTCTATATTCTAAACCTGAATCAATCTTATAGATTAAATTCTATTTTGAATAGATTTTGTGAAATAGGTAAACTCAATCTATCTTATTTTACTTAATGATAAAATTTTCCTTGAGTTTGATTCTTTCTCAAAACATATAAAATTTATTCTTCACTAGCTTTTCTTTAATCTAGTGATAACTCCTTAGCTGCACTAGATTTTCATACCCAATGGAAGAATCTTTTAAATTTTACAACTTTTAGATTTTGTGCAAGCAATTATACTTGGGTTCCTTTATAGAAACCATACAAAATTTCTTTCATCTCATTCCATTCATTCATGCTTATCCATCCACAATCCACTTTTACTCCGTAGTCTTTTTTTTTTTTGTAGATAGTGAATGATTATGTCCTCCACAAGTTTTGCAAATATGGAGATCCAAAAAATTTTCTATCTTATGTCTATATCTACCACAATAATCTATTTTCTATTACAAAATTCCTTTTTCTATTCTGTTCTTTATTGTAACTAATTCTATAATTCTTTGTCATTGATTTGATATCATTATTTTATGTCATAAATTTTGTTTCTGATTCCTTGTTGTTCATCTATATTGTATATCTAAGACCTTCATATTTTGGTTTGATTTATGATACAATTGGTTCTTTCATTCATTTTTCATGTTTACCCAAACCTATATCTTTATATCCCATTTTAGTCAACAATTTTGAACCAATTCCTTTTGTATGCTTTTCAAAATAATCAAATATATCATTAGATTGATCTATATCAATATCAACACAACTATGAGCATCTTTTCTATCACCTTTTGAATCTAGGTCAACATCAATTTTGGTAGTATTAGCATTTTCTAAACAATCATGAACTATATTCAAATCACTTGTGTCACATGTAACATCTATTTTTGTAACATTATTTTATCTCTAAATCACAAGAAGTATCATTGCTTGCATCACAATATTTCCTTTCATTTTGATGAGAATCACAATTTATATCTTTTTCCTTTTGATTAATATCACTTGTATCACAATATGCATCTATCATCAATGGTTTTAATTCTATAGTATCACAACATGAATCTATCATTATGGGCCTTAAATCATTTGTATCACAAGAGACATCTTTCATCATTGGTTTGTTCCCTAATCTTTCAACTTTTTCTTGTTTTCTCATCTTGGCTATAAGGATTTCATTAGAAAGTAATACTATATTGATTATTATTCCTATATCATTAGGTAATGTAAAAACACCTTTAGAATCTTCAAATGCTTCTTCAACCTTTGAATTTAGATAATTTCTAAACATTGAAAAAATTTATCTTAAGCTTCTCTTATGATTGATTGTAGGGTTCTCTTTTCCTTTATTGATATATCTTTTTGTCCTTCAATTTTTGGTATCATGTATTTGATACAACATTTTAAATTTTGCAATCTTTCCTTAGTCTCTTCTAGTGAATCATATTTAATGTATATTGTCTTTTCTCGAAGACAGGTTTTCTATTTCAATATTTTTCAGTTTTTAATAATTTGCTTTCTTTTTTATATGCTTTTTCTTTGCAAGGTTTCTTTGAAGTCGACAACCTTATAACTCCCTAAGTTTTTGAGAAATATTTTCAAGTTTCTAAGTTTTCACAAAACCTTTGATGTTGAATTCCAACTTTCTCCCAAATAAATAATTTGCAAAAAATACTTATCTTTGAATTTCAAACAATAAAATAAAACCTTTAAAAAAAAACTTCCTATTACTACTGATCTCTCAAAGAAAAAAAACTCTACTAATCTAATAATAAACTTTATATTATTATTTTTACTTTATTTCAAAACATAATAAATTAAGTCGAATTCTAAGAAACTTTTAACTAATACTCTACTTATCTCTCCATTTACATTTTAATACTTTTCCCTTATTACCCCTATCATTATAATAGACTTAAAAAAAAACTTATCACTTGAGATTAATTCTAATAATAACTTCCTGCCTTATTTCTCTTTAAATAAAACCTTATATATATATATTTTTTGAATTTATTACATGGTCATAACCCATTACATAGCATATTCGCAGCATCGTGAGGAAAGAGATTTGAACCTAGACCTCTTCAACCTTATATATTAATCAAGGCTTATATAAAACTTTAAATGAAAGTACCTTTAAAATATCACACTTTATATTACTAATCTAATAATAACTTTATATTATTATTTCTATTTTCACTTCAAAATTATTTTATTTTAAAACATAATACATTAAATTGGATTCTAAGAAATTTATAACTAATACTCTACTTATCTCTTTTTACATTTTAATACTTTTCCCTTATTACTCCTATCATTATAATAAACTTAAAAAAAAAACTTATCGCTTGAGCTTAATTCGAATAATAACTTCCGCCTTATTTCTCTTTTAATAAAACCTTATATATTAATCAAGGCTTATATAAAACTTTAATGAAAGTAACTTTAAAATCACGCACTTTTCTCTCCAATTGGCATTTTATGTTATTTATTGTAAAGTTTCTTTTTCCCTTTTGAGTTTTCAAGTGTTACTTTTAGCTTTCCTTCGCATTTGATGCTCAAACATTCATCCCCTTGTTTTCATGGCAATGTTTCATCTCTCCAACTTGGGAACAGAACAAAAGCAAACCGTTACCTACAACTATGGAGAGGCACATCAGATATGGGCCTACCAAATTCCAATTTTTTTTTACATTTATATCCCTTACACATTCATCTAAGTCATCTAAATTGTGGTTTGAATTTTAAATTTTTAAAAAGTAATTTTCAACTTCGAACGGGTTTGTTGACTGTTACTCTGTTGTGTACAACACCTGCAATTGCCTTCTTCCACTGTTGATTATTTCTTCATTTCGAAATAATGGAGAAATAGTGTGGGTGCTGCATGTGCAGGTGGAGAAATAATGGTGAGTTTGGCGTCGCTGAAATTAACTAACTTGGTCATGCATTCGATTGGAAGAGCGTAATGTTTCTCAATAATGTTCTGGCTGAGTCTATATTTAGCACAACATTGCTATTTGAGGTTGCCTACGAGCGATGTAAGAAATCTTGGATCGATGGACCTTCGTCATTTAACCACTCGTGACTGCAGATCTATAGAAGGATTGTTTCTCCCAAACAGAAAGCAACAATGTATGCTTTAATGAAGGCTTCGAAGTTTCAGCTTCAGTATGTGGCAAGGTCAAAGAAGAAAGAGAAATACGAATGTACTCTCCCACGCTCAAATTAATGCTCCTACTCCTTCAAACCCTAGATGTATAAATTTCGCCAGAGAATAACATTTAAGTCTCTTTCTAAATGAATTGATGGGTCTACGAACTCTACATTTTATGTATGTATATATATATGATCTTGTGTGAGATTTACATAACCGACCACCTTTTATCTACTGTTTCTTCCTTCATAGTCTATAGTCCATTTTCATAATTCTAAAAGAGTTTTTTCCTTAATTTGGGCTTGTCCTAGGATTGCCACGATTGCCCTAAAACTTGGGTAAGCAAATTCTTGCTATATGAATAGATTAACTTATAGAAAGCTCAATCCTAAGAATTAATAGTTTTATGAAGAGATTAACTCATTGAAAGCTTTATCCTAAGAATGAATTCTACTAACAATAAAATATAATATTGAAACTGCAACAATATCATAGCAATACAACTCATATGCACAAAATATCAAAAAAATACCTATATGATACTGATTGATTGCATTGAATAGAGCTTTGCCTTCAATATATCATTTTTCATGACTTTTTAGTTCTTTAACTATTGCTCTCCTCTTTCATCTCAGAAATGCAACCTTTCATATTTCTCTCATAAAGACAAAGCTCTTATCTTGCCACATCATGTAACTCTTCATTCTCTCTTGACACTTTGCACTTTTTCTCTATTGACACATACATTATATAAATACAAATCATCTACTAAATTAATATTATAAAGGGGCCAAATAGTGTAATATCTCCAAAAAAATTTCTTGCTATAAATAAGGTCCCAAGGCCCATTGTAAATCACTTTTTGGCTATTTGAAGAAATACTAGAGCTATGATCTCTAAATGTGATCTCTTGTCATATAATTTTTGGAAAAAGTGTGTATATCCTTCATGTAGGATTATGTCCTGATTGTTAGAAATCTATTTGTATTCATGTGTGAGTGGTGATGTCATGCATTTGCTTATTTCTTTTTGTGCTTTGGGTTTGCATCTAGTCTAAATTCATACTATTGTTATTTGACCTTCATAATTTAGTTCAATTAATCAGCATACTATCCTTGCTACAGTCATTGGTTATATTTACTTTTAATATCTTGCACACTTCTCTTCTAATGTTTAGTTTCTACATTCACTCAGCTATTTTAATGTAGTACTAAATTAGATTAGAGAAGGATAGTCGAGAGCCAACCCAAATCTAGAGTTCAAGGAGACTAACAACCCTCTTTTCGAAAGTGTTAAACATAGAGCATTGGCTTAGGCATGATATATTGGTCAAACCAATTTGTACATTAATAGTGCAAACTAGAATGCTTGATGGACCAATTTAATTCATCCCACAAAGAAAAAATATTGAGTGATAAAATTAGAGATTATGGTGGAATACCTCCTATTACCATCCTAACATATTCAATCCTAGATATACTCTATTTCACATTAAATCCCACTACATATTCAAAAGGGTTTATTATACATAACATGATCTAATAGAATTCACCTTGTATTTAGTAGATCACCATATTTTCTAGTCTAGATCTATGTTTTTTATTGCCTAAATACAAACAAATCAAACCAGTTTCCAATGGATTGGGTAAATTTTTAGTCCTTTATAGAAATGAATCTATAACTTATGGGTAATTTTGGTCATCACCCCACTCACTTTTGGTTGAAAGTACAAAAGTTTGCATTAGAGGCCAAAATAACCAAGTATGGAGAATACTAGATATTGTCTCCATGCATGCAATAGATGGATCCTTAAATTTTGGTGCTTGGTGGAAGATGAGAGAGGTGAAATCACCTAAGTGTCAAAACCACCAACACTTGTGTATCTTAGGTAGAAGAATATAGGTACCAAAAATTTGTTTATTTATAGAAATAAACTCAAGTGAAATTTGGCTAAGTATGGAGCTCATAGGACTTCTTGTACCCCTCTAGGCAACAAATGGGTACCAATAATCCATCGCTCGATGGATGATCAAGATGCAAAAAATGGTTAAGTCAAGAACTTGTCAGACATCTTGTACCTAGACGGTTGATAGATGATCCCAAAATCTGTAGCTCTTGTTGGAGAGAAAGATAGATAAAATGGTTAGGTATTGAAGTTGTCGAACTATTTGTACCTTTCTAGGCAGTGGACGGGTATCAAAAACCCATTTATCAACAAAATATTATCAAGAAAATGGCTAAGTATCATAAGCACTAAAACTTGTATGCCCTTAGTAAAGGTGGATGGGTACCAAAAAATCTATCACCCGATAAAAGAAGAATAAAGAAAAATGTTGTGATGGAAGCACCAAAAAGTTTGTACCTTATGAAGCTAAGGATAGGTACCAAAAACTCGCCACTTGGTGGATGCTCAAGGAGAAATTTTTTTATAAAGTGTCAAGAGCACCATATTTTTTGTACCTTGCAAAGCTGCAAATAGGTATCGAAAACCCGTCATACAACATATGATCAAAGTTCTTAAAATGGTTAAGTATAGAAGCTACCAATAATCCTATACCTTTAGTAATTGTGGATAGGTGCCAAATATTTTCCACCCAAAATATGTGAGAAAGGTGAAATCATCTATATGCAAGGACTTCCAAATATTTTGTACCTTCCCTAGTCATGGATGGGTATCAAATAACTATCACCTACTAGAATGCTTAAGGTGCTAAAATGGTTAAGTGTGAAAATTATTAGAAATTTTGTGCCTTTCAAGGTTGCAAATGGGTACCAAAGACTTGTTTTTTGATAGTAAAGAGAAAAAAAATTTGTGACACCTGGTTATGAAATTGAGATAGGCGAACCAAATTTCAATGCCCAAAAATAGATCAACAAAGGAGTCTTGGATTTTCAGCATCATCCAACAAGTAGGCAGTCACTATCATAGCTCACTAGGTGATTGAAGTATGCTGTCAAAGAATCTTAAAAACCAGACCACCTGTCATTGCTCATGCAGATGTATGATTGTGAAATAGGTTACTGCCTAACAAAAATATCAAAAAACCAATTAATCAGGTGCAAACAACACGACCATCTCTCCTTTAGATGTAGTTTAATAAAGCCACATAAATAAGCCATAATAAGTCACTTACAATAAATATGTTTCCAAGCATGTGTGCAGGCTAGTAGTAGTTCTAACATAATTATAATCCACTCTTGAGGTTATGATACCCAAAAAATAGAATCCATTATAAAAGCTATATTGTCACAACCCTCCTTGGCAATAGTAGCTACTCAATTTTGACTATGTATTGTGAATGATGTTTAATATTTAGTTTTGAGGTTTTTATGGATATATGCTTTTAATATTGTGTCTATTTTTACATAATAATATGGTGCTTCTAATGCTCTGCTTGGTTGCAATATCAAGTACTCTCGTGGGTGGACAAGAGAATTGGACAAGAGAAGGGTAAATGATGATGAATTGGTCATCAAACAACTCAAGATAACATGAATGAATACCCTTTTCATGTAGGTGCATTATGGTTTTGAATATGCTCATGTTTGTGCCATAGAATGAGGAAAGTTATGTGTAACGAGTCTTTTTAACATGAGTTAGTGATACTTGAGTCTATCTTAAATAAGGAGCCAATCATTTAGGGATAAAACAATGGTACGAAACATCGAGAGAGTGCTTTTTATTTATATCTCCTTCCTTTGTGTGTATGATAGAATGGTCTTTTTGATAGATTAGATAGATTTAATCTAATTTTACTTCTTAGGAATAGAGTAAAACATTATTTTAATCTAATGTTAGATGTTATTTGGAGTACTTTTATTATCTTTTTTTGTGCCTAAGTGGAACCTCCTTTAATTTTTAATATTATTTCTCCCCTCCATAATTCTTTGGAGTGGTGAGCATTGGAAAAATTCCCTTGAGCATTACACCATGAGCGCCCTGTGTGGTGGCGCTCAAGCTTACATTTTCTCTTCCTTTAAAGAGGCATAGATTGGGGGTGTGTAAATGGAGGAAGAGGAAGAAAATAGTGGAATGGAAGTAGAGGAAAAAGAATAATGAAGGTGTCGCACTATGAGAGATATAGGATCAAGAGAAAGTAGGCATCCTGCTAACTCTTTTGTGTTAGGTATTGAAGAACACAAGCTTATACTGAGAGGGGGGTGAACAAGTATAAGACCAAATTTTACTTTTATTTTTGAATTATAACAACAATAATATCAATGCAGTAAAATAAAAAATGCACAAATCATCTCCAACTCTGCTCATAAATCTTTGCCTCAAACATTGTTTCAAGTCTTTCAACAAGACTTGCTCAAATCTGCCTCAATGTCGCTTCAAGTCTTCTCACAAGACTTGCTCAAATCTACCTCAATGCCACTTCAAGTCTTCTCACAAGACTTGCTCAAATATTCCTCAAGCTTTCTCAAAAGACTTGCTCAAATCTGCCTTCAATGCTGCTTCCTAAACCTTCTCAAATATTTCCAAATCTTGCATAAAAACAAAGCTTATATATATTTCAAAAATGCTTTCTTAAAATAGATATATTCTACTCAAAATTTGTTTAACATTTGGAAAATATAGAGAATTATATTTACTATAAAATACCCAATATGTTATTTACATTCACAAATCCTACTTTCATCTAATCTAATATCTAGGTCTCGATGTGTAGACCAATTGGTTCATCCAAACCCCATAAGGGGGCGGAGGTCCAAGGTTCAAATCTCGGGCCTCATTGAACTGAACGCTTGTCCCTTTCCTAGTTCTTTCAACGGCGTAAAAGGTTTAAAATGATTGTGGCATGGTGGTTATAGGGGCATACTGCACGAAGATCTGTGTGGCGGATTCTAGGGCGGACAACACAGAATACTGTGGCGGCCATAAAAGCTGGACGACTTGCCCGAATTCGTGGCGGCTACCGATTCCACCATGTAAATTCAAAAAAAAAAATATATATATATATATATATATATATATATATATATATATATATATATATATATATATATATATATATATATATATATATATATATATACCTCTTGCAAAATCCCTTTCAATCAAATCAAACTCGGTGTACAACTTTACTTTACTAATCTGATTTCTAAAACTTGCACATTCACTTTCAATATCACTCAAACCAATTTCAAAGAGCTTCACAAATCCACTCAAACAATGAAGCACAATTTGTTCACAAACCCTAATACAAGTGTTTCCAAATTATTTCAACTAGGATGCATAATTTGTTTCACAAACCCTAGCTCAAGTGTATCCAATCTCATTCAACAATTAAGTTCAATCAATGAATCACAACACCTATCTCAAATATTTCCAAAAATGCACATGAACTTAATCCTTATATCTTCTATTTATAACATAAAAAATATACCCAACTAAACACCTAAATTAGTGAGTAATGTCCTGATACCTCTTAATTTGCTTTGATGAAGAAATATCCTTAAGAACCTATCTCACAAACAACTAATCTTTCTTGTGCCACTTCAAGGGTTAGATAGCAAAGTACTTTCTCAAAACATCCACATACACTTTCCTCTCAAAAGGATGTACACAATGAAATCTGAAAATGATGATCTAAGTCCCTTATTTTGTTCTAAAAAATAAAGCATTAATACTCAACAAAAACTCTCATATTTTCTTTTCACCATGCAAGAATTACAATAAGATGTCAAGCAACTTATCACACCTTATTAATTCTAATCTTGCAAAATTATATTCAACACAACAAATCCACAAATTACACACATGAATTTTTCATATACACCTTATACCTCCTACTTGAAATAAAATATTTCAATGCACTTCAAATTTTCAACATGACCATAACATCATTTATTTTATGCACCACACATAGCACTAGCAATATGAATTATAAACTCCACACTATTCCATTTTAATTCAAAAATTAAAATTCCATGATGTCCTTTTAATCCAAAAATTAAAAGCAAAATAATGACCTTATGACTTCCTAAGCAATCGCATACCTTATACTTGGAAAATATTTATTTCACAAAAAATTATCCCCACTTGTTGTCACCATCGTGATTCGAACCTGCATCTCTTTCTAGCCTCTGCCCTAGCTTTGTCTAGGCCATCATGTGGGATAGCCACCCACATAAAACCTAAAGCACATGCACTCCTTATGCATGAATTTTGATGCAAAAATCTTTTATAAATTAAAACTTTATCACACTACCTCCAATGTGTCTCGAACTTGAGACCTCTCCTCTGCCATGCCTTAGCACCGAGGGTTTTGTAATCTGGTCTATCTGCTTATATGGTACCAACGTTCACTGCCCCTTCTATTTTTCCACATGCTCTACCTAAAAATGTGAATCTATGCCTTGTCTTCTTCTCCTCATCTACTGCGAATGAACGAATCACAAAGCACACATTTTTATTTTGAATTTCTTATACACAACCTTAGCATTGCAATTTTACCTTCCCTAAATATGCAAACATTGCTTTGGACCTTGACGTCGACGCATGGGAAATATTTGATTTTCAAACTTAACCTTTGGCGCTCGCAATTTAATTTTTTATTATTATAATAATTTAAATCTATATAGATTTAAATACTAGAATTTGTTTTTCTTCTTTGGGCCTTTTTCTTAAAATAATTTTTTTTTGATAAGTTAAAATTTCATTAAAAGGGGTTTTTAAAAGGCCCCAAAACCTTATTACAACAGGTTAGTAGACCACAAGCAAGGTCATAGGAAAGGCCACTGGAAAGGTCACCAAAAAGGCCAGAGGAAACGCTCGAGGAAAATCCTAAGGAAAGGCTTAAGAAAAAACAACAGGAAATCCAACAGGAAGGACATCAGGAAAAATGTAAAAGAAAACATGCTCGAAGTGAGAAAGTATGATCCACTCAGCCACGAATTTGAACCACCCGCTAAGAAAAAAAACTTGAAACTTGAACACTCCCAAATAAACATAAATTTGAACCACCCAAAAGTGGGAAAAAGGAAATACCCTCCAAAGAAGGGGAAAAATGTTATAGTCCCATGTAGGGAAAAACCAGAAACCAGCAAAGAAATGCCAAAAAACTAGACCCGCAAAACAAAAACCACCCTAAATAGTAGGATGGATCATATCCCATGGAAGTCCCAAAGCAAAAGCACATAAAATAACCCCACCAGAAGGCATGGAATGGGGAAAACAAATGGATTAGTGACCTCCCACACCAAGGAGATCATCTGCAACACCATCTAGCCAAGAAGGAAGGGCAAGGAAAGTGTCAGGGATTTGGGACAACATAGGCCTGAGAAATTGGAACAACAATATGGGTATCTCCACATGCCATGAAATCCCCTTACAATGAGGAAACTATGAAGATGCCAGCAGAAGTAGAGGAAGCAGTAGACGTAGAACAACAAGTCGTGGGAAAGAGACAAAGTTCCTAAGGAACCCAAAAGGAAGGAGCCATGGGGAGAACCAATTGTAGGAATTACACATAGGTCTACCCAGACCAAAAATATGTAGCAAGAAACCCCAGATAACCTTTAGCACCACCAATGAATAACTTTATGGAACTAGATAAGGAAGTTCAGTAGAATCACAACAACAAGTAATGTAGAGACCCCTCTCAAAGCCACAAAAAAATGATGACAGCCCATTGAGCTCACATCCACAAACCCAAATAGCAGAGTCACAAGAGAAAGCACATGGTCCCACCACACAAAAAATATGTTGTGTAAAACTTCTCATGAATCCACTCTCCCATAGCCACAACAGACCACACCTCGAGAACCACTGAAATCCAGCACCTAGTAGAAACCTGTAAAAATCCTAGGATACACTGAGAGCACCAGGGAAAGGGATCCCTAAAACAACCCAAAAATCCTAGCAAGGTCCCAGGGACATCCCAGACCAAAATAATATAAAGGAACCCTTCAAAAAAGCAAGGAAGATAGTAGAAAAATGGAAAAGTGACCTCCCACCCCAAGGAGATCATCTTTAGCACCATTCAACCAAGGAATAAGGGCAAAGGGAGTTCCAGGGAATTGGGAGAAGACCTAGGGACATCCAAAAAAAATCCCAACGATGTCCCAGATCATAGGCACAAGAAAGAACCTCACCAAAAGGTATGGAAAGGGTAAACAAATGGATAAATGACCTCCCACCCCAAGGAGATCGTCTGCAGCACCAACCAACCAAGGAGGAAGGGCAAAGGAAGTGCCAAGGAATTGGGACAAGACTAGAAATCTAGGATAGGACCAGGGAAGGTCTACAGGGAAGTGGAGAAGGACTTCCTAAGGAAGTCCCTTGTAGCCCAAAAAATTTGAACCTTACCACCATGAAACATTTTCTTTTTTCTTTTCAAGTACCACCATGGTAAATCGGTTAACCTTTAACACCATGAAATATTTTATTTTTCTTTTGTAAGTACCACCATGGTAAATCAACTAAACCTTTTATTTTTCCTTTGAAAATACCACCACAGAGGATGCCTTATCTTTTTCTTACTTACACAACCATGAAGAACCTTATCTTTTTCTTGCTTCCATATTGCCTCATTTACCCTTTGAAAATTATTCCCACTTACTTTTCTTTTGACATCAATGAAAACCAATGTAATCAACCTATGATACCAATCCTTTGAAATCAATGATAACACAATATACTCAAAATTTCTAACAATCTTCCCCTTTTTCATTGATGGAAACCCTTTTTAAAAAATCTTTTTCAACCACTAGATTCCAAATATGCTCCCCTTGAGAAACCGCTCCCCCGATCGAATGCTCTACCCCTTACTCAAATCTCTCCCCCTTCAACATCAATGGCAAAGAGACTCCTTTGGGGCTAAATATAAGACTCTTAGCTCATCCCTCTCCCACCTCCTCTCCTTGAGGTAATTAATTTTGGGGTGGGAGTAAAACTACTCCCAGCATACAATGCTTTTCTTCTTTTTCAACTTTCTTTTTTGACACCTTTGTAATCATATCCTTTTGATCCTTTTGAGTGTCCATGTTCTTGCTTGATTTTGGTATTTTTGGAAACTCTATTTTACACCACTTGGTCTTATGCCCAGAATTATTGCACTTGTAACACCTAATGTTGTAGTTCTTGGAAGGTGTAAATGATTTTTAGTTCCTCTTGGTGAAGCCATAATCCTTTTTGTCATAAAACCTACAGTGGATCACTTTATGACCAAAGCGATTACATGAGTAGTAATATCCTTGAATGAAATATTCATATTTGAATGAGTTTATATTCCTTTTAGTGAGGCCATACTCCTTTCCATAATTCTTGCAATACATAGCTTTGTGACCAAAATAATTATATGAAAGCAATATCCTTTGAAGAAATCTTATTTTGAAACCTCTGGTCTCATAGACCTTTTTTTTGCCTTCTCTATGATGATACATGTTTCTTGTTTGTGCATTATTTTCTTTCTTAATGAAGCTTCCCTTTTCAACTTATCCTCATAAGTCTTAGTTTCTTTTTCACTCTCTTCCTCTGAAACTTCCTTTTTCTATTGAGCTTGAGCTTGACCCTTCTTCTTGTTTCCATTGTCCTTATTCAAAACCAAGTCCTATTTTGATAAATGAATATCTTTGTGCATTGATAATTTTATCCAAATTTTTTGAAATTTTCTCAAACTTGTTCAGCTTATCCTTAGAATTGTTCACTTCCATCCTTAGAGAAACCACTTCATGTTCTCATATTTCACACTCTAACTCTTTTGCTTCTAACTTTTCAACCATGACGTCTATAAATCTCCTTGCCCTAGCTTTTGAGTTTGTGAGGTTTTGTAGAAGCTTTTCTTTTTGTTCCTCATATTCTTGAACTTGAGCGTCAAGTCTTGAATTCTATTTTCTAACTCTTTTCAACTCTATAAGAGCAACAATAAGTTCTTCTAGATCAACTATACCTTCTTATTATTTTTCTTATTCTTTCTCTAGGTCTCCATTTATAGGAGCATCTTCTACTTGGTTTTTAATATGAGTGTTTTCTTCCTCATATATTGCCAATAATAGAATATCTTTTTCTTCACTATCTAAGAGTCTTTCATCACTATCACTTGAAGCAATGCTTGCATTGTTAACATAGAAACTCTTCTTATGCATTTGAAAGAACTTCTTTACATGCTTGCCTTGACCATACCTATTTTTATTTTCATGCCTAAATTTTCTTTCTTCCTTATTATAATTTTATTTCTCTTCACTGCTACTACTTCCAACTTGTGTATAATTAGATGCATAGTGACCAAATTCACCATAATTAAATCATTTCATAGTCTTTATATCTTTGTGCTTTCTTGAGCCTTTCTTATTTCTTATCACATAGTTATCTTCTTCATTACTGCTTGAATCATCACTAGATTCTGGTTTCTTATTTTTTGTCTTCTTTGAAGCTTTGAAAGCTACCTCTTTCTTGGAATTGTGATCCTTTACTATTTTCATCTCATAAGTTGTGATAATTCCATCTAACTCATCCATAGTCAGCTTATCAATATCTCTCATCTCTTCTATAGTTGAAACCTTTGCATCATACCTTATAGGAAGTGATCTTAATACTTTTTGAGAAACATTGGAGTCTTCAATTTTCATCCAATTCCATTCATGGTATTAAAAAACTCATCCACATGAAGTAAGTAATTAGCAATATATTCCTCATCTTCCATCTTCGAATATTCAAACCTTTTCTTGTGGTTTTGTATTTTTGCCAACTTGACCTTATTATCTCCTTCATATGTTTGCTTCAATTTATTCCACATCTCTTTTTTTGATTGCATTGCATAACTTTCATAAATTCTGCTTCACATAATCCACTTAAGATTCCATTCATAGCCTTGGCATTATTCACATATAACTACTTATCATCCTTATCTGTGGTAGGAGTGGTTATAGGTGTGAACCCATACTCAACTCATTGCCATGTCTTATGTCCTTATGCCATCAAGTAAGTCTTCGTTCTTATACTTCAAAAGATATAATTGTTACCATAAAAAATTAGAGCCTTGTTTGATGAAAAACCACTTTGAGATGCCTTCTGTGTTCCTGTAATATCTTCCTTCAAGCTATTAGACTTTTTTGAAGGAACCCACTTTGATACAAATTGAAGAACACAAGCTTATATTAAGAGGGAGGGTGAATAGTATACGACCAAATTTTAATTTTCTTTCTAAATGATAACAACAATAATATCAATGTAGTAAAATAAACAATGCACAAATAAGCTCCAAATCTGCTCATAAATCTCTGCCTCAAATGTTGTTTCAATTCTTTCAACAAGACTTGCTCAAATATGCCTCAATGTTGCTTCAAGTCTTCTCACAAGGCTTGCTCAAATATACCTCAATGTTGCTTCAATTCTTCTCACAAGATTTGCTCAAATCTTCCTCAATATTTCTCAAAAGACTTGCTCAAATCTACCTTCAATTTTGCTTATTGAACCTACTCAAATATTTCCAAATCTTACATACAAGAAAAGCTTATATCTCTTTCAGAAATAATTGCTTCAAATAGATATATTCTACTCATAATTCGTTTAACCTTTGGAACATATAGAGAATGATATGTACTATCAAATACCCAAGATGTTATTTACATTCACAAATCTTGCTTTCATCTAATCCAATCTCTACCTCTTGCAAAATCCCCTTCAATCAAATTAAATTGGTGTACAACTTTGCTTTACTAATATGATTTCTAACACTTGCACATTCACTTTCAATATCACTCAAACCAATGCCAAAGAGCTTCACAAATCAACTCAAACAATGAAGCACAATTTGTTCACAAACCCTAACACAAGTGTTTCCAATTTCTTTAAACTAGGATGCACAATTTGTTTCACAAAATCTAGATCAAGTGTATCCAATCTCATTCAACAATGAAGTTCAATCAATGAATCACAAAACCTATCTCAAATATTTTCAACAATGCACTTGAACTTAATCCTTATATCTCCTCCTTATAACATCAAAAATATACCCAACTAAATATCTCAATTAGTGAATAATATCCTCATACCTCTTAATTTGCTTTGATGAATGTCCTTAAGAACCTGTATCACAAACAACTAATCTTTCTTGTGCCACTTCAAGGGTTAGATAGCAAAGTACTTTCTCAAAACATCCATATACACTTTTATCTCAAAAGGATGTGCACAATGAAATATAGAAATGATTCTCTAAGTCCCTTCTTTTATTCTAAAAAATAAAGCATTAATACTCAACAAAAACTCTCATATTTTCTTTTCACCATGCAAGAATTACAATAAGATGTCAAGCAACTTATCACACCTTATTACTCCTAGAATTGCAAAATAATATTCAACACAACAAAACCATAAATTACACACATGAATTTTTCTTATACACCTTATACCTCCTACTTGAAATAAAATATTTCAATGCACTTCAAATTTTCAACATGACCATAACATCATTTATTTTATGCACCACACATAGCACTAGCAATCAGAATTATAAACTCCACACTATTCCCTTTTAATTCAAAAATTAAAACTCCACTATGTCCTTTTAATACAAAAATTAGATGCAAAATAATGACCTTATCACTCCCTAAGCAAGTGCATACCTTAGACTTGGCAAATATTTATTTCACAAAAAATTATCCCCACTTGCTATCGTTGTCGTAATTCAAACCTGCACTGCTTGCTGGCCTGCGCCCTAGCTTCAGCTAGGCCACCATGTGGGATAGTCACCCACACAAAACCTAATGCACAAATTTTGATGCAAAAATATTTTACAAATTAAAACGTTATCACTACACCTCCACTGTGTCTCGAACTTGAAACCTACTCTCTGCCACGCCTTAGCGTAAGAGGTTCAGCCATCTAGGCTAGTTGCCTATATGGTACCAATGTTCACTACCCCTTCTATTTTTCCAAGTGTGATGCAGGAGCATCCAGGGCAGCACAACAATCTTGCATCACCGAAAAGAAAAACAAAAAAATTCGAAGTTTGCAAATTTTTCTAAGTATAAAAATGGTCGCGATATCGCGACACAAATGTCATCGCGATATCGCGATGTATTTTAGAACCATGGCAAGCGCAAATAATGGTCGCGATATCGCGACATCAAAGTTGTCGCGATATCGCGACACTTTGGCAGCCGAAGTCAAAAGCCACAAAAGTGTCGCGATATCGCGACACTTTGGCAGCCGAAGTCAAAAGCCACAAAAGTGTCGCGATATCGCAACACTTTGGCAGCCAAAGTCAAAAGCCACAAAAGTGTCGCGATATCGTGACACTTTGGCAGCCGAAGTCAAAAGCCACAAAAGTGTCACGATATCGCGACACTTTGGCGACCAGTCGGAAGTCACAAAAGTGTCGTGATATCACGACACTTTGGCAGCCAAAGCCAAAAGCCACAGAAGTGTCGCGATATCGCGACACTTTAGCAAGCAAAGCCAAAAGTCGAAGAGGTGTCGCGATATCGCGACACCTTGGAGAAAGAGGACAAAAAGCAAAAAAGAGTCACGATATCGCGATGCCTTGGAGAAAGAGGACCAAAAGAAGAAAAATGTCGCGATATCACAACACATTGGAGAAGGAGAGCCTAGGGCAGAAAAGTGTCACGAAATCGTGACATGTCGCGTTTTCGTGACCTGGCTAAGAAGGAAAAGACGGGTTTTTCGTGGACTATTGCAGAACGATAGGTGGCAATTCCAGAAGCCATTAAGGCAGTTCCAAAGGCCGTTAAGGCTGTTCCATGTGGCAGTTCCAGAAGCCGTTAAGACAGTTACGAACGACGGTTGCAACAAGAAGCCTGGATTATAAAAGGGATTTTTTTCGAAGGATTCAAGAGGCTGGAAAGACATAGATTGAGACTGCGACTGTATTTTCTTCTATACTTTGTAATATTTCATGATTCTGAATTAAGCTTTCCATGCTTCGAAATAAAAATTGCGTCTTTTTCTTTATGATTTTAATTGGTTAAAATTGGCTCCCCATCAAGTGGTATTAGAGCAGCAAGATTTTGAGTGTGTGAACAGAGCGCCGAACATGAGGCAGCTTGCACCAGGGTCTAGGGTTATGGGTTTTGAGAAACAGAGAAGTAGAATGTCATCATGAAGAAATTGTGGTGTTGGAAGGAACGTGGTTCCTGAAGGAGAATTTCGAGCATTGCAGCGACAAGTGTTGGCCTTGCAGGACGAATTGCATAGAGGAGTAGAGCCAAGAGGAGAAGACCACAATGATGATGACGGAGTTGAAGACCCGTCTAAAGAAGAAGAAGAAGCAATGAGTGCAACAGAATCATGAATGATTAAAGCTATTTCTCAGATTGGGAAAAGGCCGAAGCTAGATGTGTCCACATATTCTAGAAATTTAAATCCGAAAGAATTAATCGACTAGATTAATGACATGGAGGAATATTTCGAATATGAGGAAGTTGAAGATCCAAATCGAATTAAATTTGCCAGAACAAAATTGAAAGGCCATGCTGGCATATGGTGGAAAGGAGTGCAACTGGAAAGAAATCGGAGAGGAAAAGAAAAGATCACCAGGTGGGATCGAATGGTGGAAAAACTGAAACGATAGTTTATTCTAGCAGATTACGAATTAGATCTGCTGAGAAAAATGCAGAGTTTGCGCAAGTCTAGCAAATCTGTTAAAGAGTATACAGAAGAATTTTTTAAAATTTCTATTAGAACCGGTCATACGAAAGCAAATAAAAAGAGAGTAGCCCGTTACATTAATGGGTTGAGAACCAGCATGCAAGAAGAATTGAGTCTGGTTCAAATGAACAGCATTGAAGATGCTTACCAGTTTGCTCTGAAAGTGGAAGAGAAACTGAATCACAGATTTGACAGCAAGCAAAGAGGAAGAGGTCGTGGTGGAAGAACTGGTGGAAGAACCAGTGGAGGAAAATATGATGATCAAAAACAGACTGGTGAAACCAGCAATTTCCAGGAACATAAGGAGGAGAATGCTTACCGACCCCATAATCAGAACAATGATTATCAAAGGGGATGAGGTAGATGTGGACGTGGATATGGCAGAGGCAGATTCTGTGGAACCTGTTTTAATTGCGAAGAAGAAGGGCATCGATTATTTGAGTGTCCCAAACACCAAGAAACACCGAACAGAAGGCCTGAAGGTAATGCCAGAGCTGTAGTTGTTGAGGATGGTGTTGAATCTGAGAATTTTGAAGAAGTAGAGCGCAGAGAAGTGATGATCACAAGGAGAACCTTGTTGAATGAAGAGAAGGAACCAGATCAGCAAAAAATCCTGTTCCGCACAAGGTGCAAATGTTCAAGTAAAATCTGTAATATTATTATTGATAATGGTAGTACAGATAATTTGGTTTCTGAGGAAATGGTAGCTAAGTTAAAGCTAGATAGAAGACAGCACCAGCATCCATATCGGATTGCATGGTTGCAGAAGGATCATAGAGCATTGGTCAGTGAACAATGCTTGGTCAAGTTTCAAATTGGAAGATACCAGGATGAGGTCCTGTGTGATATTTTGCCGATGGATGCTTGTCATTTGTTGCTTGGAAGACCATGGCAATTTGACAGATGTGCAGCGCATGATGGACATGCAAATACCTATTCCCTGACAAAATACGGAGTACGCCACAAACTGAAGCCATTGAAGGAGGTTGAGGAAAAGGTATGCAATAATGCTAGAATTTGTTTAGTAGATGGCAAAAAAAATTTGGATGGTTTAAAGAGGGATTAAATGTGTTATGCATTAATTCCTGCTATAAAAAGAGAAGATACTATTGACATTCTAGCAGAAGTTGAACATCTGTTAGCAGAATTTCCTAATATTATATCAGACAATGTGCTTGAAGGTTTGCCGCCAATGAGGAAGATTAGTCATCAGATTGACTTAATGCTAGGATTTAGCTTACCCAACAAGGCAGCCCATAGAATGTCTCCTGTTGAGAATGAAGAGTTGAACCGACAAGTTCAGGAATTGTTGAGGAAGGGTTTGATTCAAGCAAGTTTTAGCCCTTGTGCAATGCTAGCAGTACTTGCACCAAAGAAGAATGGTGAATGGAGAATGTGCACTGATTCCCGAGCCATTAATAAAATTACTATTAAATATCGCTTTCCATTACCCAGAATGGACGATATAATGGATTGCTTGAGTGGAGCTAAATACTTCACTAAGATTGATTTGAAGAGTGGATATCATTAGATACGTGTTAGAGAGGGTGATGAATGGAAGACATCCTTTAAAACCAGAGACGGTTTGTTTGAGTGGTTAGTTATGCCATTTGGATTGACTAATGCACCCAATACATTTATGAGGCTGATGAATGAAGTATTGCATGACTTTCTAGAAAAGTTCATGATAGTTTATCTAGATGATATTCTGATTTTTAGTAAAACATTAGAAGAGCATTTGTTGCATGTTCAAACAATTTTTGAAAAACTGCGTGATATACAGAAGTGCAGTTTTGTGCAGAAAGAGTTGATATACCTGGGATTTGTCATCTCAGAGGAGGGTCTGAAAATGGATCCTAAGAAAGTGAAGGCTATCCTTGAATGGCCTGCCCCAAGGAATGTGACAGAGGTAAGATCATTTCACGGTCTTGCAAGTTTCTATAGAAATTTTATTAGAGACTTTAGCAGTATTTGTGCACCCCTAACGGAAACTATGAGAGGGGATAAGAGAGAGTTTAAGTGGATCGCCAAGCGAGATACCAAAGCATGAACATATTGAAGAAGAAAGTGACAGAACAGCCCATTCTCGGCACTTCTAGATTTTAATAAAGTGTTTCAGATTGACTGTGATGCCAGTGGCAGTGCCATTGGAGCTGTGTTGAGTCAAGAAGGTAAACCTATTGCATACTTTAGTGAAAAATTGAATGATGCTAGAAAGAAATACTCTGTTTATGATCAAGAATTCTATGCTATAATTCAGGCTCTTAAGAAATGGAGACATTATTTGCTAACCAAAGAGTTTATTTTATATATTGACCATCAAGCTTTGCAGTATATAAATAGTCAAGGTAAACTTAACCAACGACATTTGAAGTGGGTTGAATTCCTGGAGAGTTATACCTTTGTACTAAAGCATAGAAGTGGCAAATCTAATAGAGTTGCGGATGCCTTGAGTAGAAGGCATAATTTGTTGATAGAAATGAGAGTGCAGGTTGTTGGGTTTGATGAACTCAAGAGTTTATACCCAGCAGATCCAGATTTTGCAGAGGCATGGACAGCATGTGTGTCTCCTACTACTGTGGATCGTATTAAGTAGTTGGATTTCATGATCCAAGATGGGATGCTGTTTCGACAGAATCAGTTGTGCATTCCATGAAGTTCCATGAGGGAAAATTTGATCAAAGAGAAACATAGCGGAGGACTAGCAGGGAATTTTGGTCGAGATAAGACCATTGCTCTTGTTAGTGAGAATTACCATTGGCCACAGTTGCAGCAAGATGTGACCAGATTTGTGCAGGGTTGCAGAGTGTGCCAGATGGAAAAAGGTGTCATCCAGAATACAGGAATGTACCAGCCATTGTCTGTACCAGAGAGACCATGAGAGGACATCGACATGGATTTTGTTCTTGGTCTACCAAGAACACAACGTGGAAATGACGCCATTGTTGTTGTTGTTGACAGGTTTTCAAAAATGGCCCATTTTATTCCATGTCAGAAGACAAGTGATGCGGTTCACATTGTCGGCTTGTTCTTCAAGGAGGTAGTCCGACTTCATGGTCTACCCCAAAGCATTGTCTCGGATAGAGATACCAAATTTGTGGGGTATTTCTAGAGAACATTATGGAAAAAGCTAAAAAAAGACTTGAAATTCAGTTCTGCGTACCATCCGTAGACTGATGGATAGACCGAAGTAGTCAACTGAAGTTTGGGTAATCTTCTACGCTGTCTGGTAGGAGATAAACCCAAGGGATGGACCTAATTTTACCATAGGCAGAGTTTACTTACAATAATTCTGTCAATCGTAGTACTGGTAAATTACCATTCCAGATTGTTCATGGGTACAGCTCGAGAAACGCTTCTGAGTTATGATCGATGGATAAAGCAGACAAGTGCAGTGCTGAAGCTGAAGACTTTGTAGCACACATGAAGACTTTACATGAAGAGGTACAGTAGCATATCAATCAAATGAATGCTACTTACAAAGCCCGAGTAGATCAGAAGCGACGTTTCAAAGAATTCCAGGTGGGGGATGAAGTCATGGTTCATTTGCGTAAGGAACGTTTTCCTCGCAAAACATACAATAAGTTGAAGATGAAGAAGTTTGGACCATGTCGGATCATAGGTAAATGAGATTCAGGCAATGCCTATGAAGTTGATCTACCAAGTGAACTGAATATTTCACCTATCTTCAATATTTCAGACTTGGTTGAATATCATGCAGGAAGTTGTAGTGAACCACCTAGTCCAGATTTGTGGAACATTCATGCATCCACTCCAGACAAAGAAGAAATTGAAGACATACTCGACACTCGTGAAGGCAGAAGTACCTGAAACAGGCAATATTTGGAGTATTTGGTCAAATGGAAGAACCGACCTGTCGAAGATGCCACATGGTTGTCCAAATCAGAGGTTGATCATTTGGGTTTTACTCTGACAGCCCAGAAGTGAGGATCACTTCTACAAATCTACCTTGGGTGTTTGATGCAGGAGCATCTAGGGCAGCACAACAATCTTGCATCACCGAAAAGAAAAACAAAAAAAGTTCAAAGTTTGCAAATTTTTCTAAGTATAAAAATGGTCGCGATATCGCGACACAAATGTCGTCACGATATCGCGACGTATTTTAGAACCGTGGTAAGCGCAAATAATGGTCGTGATATCACGACATCAAAGTTGTCGCGATATTGCGACACTTTGGTAGCCGAAGTCACAAGCCACAAAAGTGTCACGATATCGCGACACTTTGGCAGCCGAAGTCACAAGCCACAAAAGTGTCGCGATATCGTGACACTTTGGAAATCGAAGTCAAAAGCCACAAAAGTGTCGCAATATCACGAAACTTTGGCAGCCAAAGCCAAAAGCCACAGAAGTGTCACGATATCACGACACTTTGGCAGCCGAAGTCAGAAGTCACAAAAGTGTCGCGATATCGCGACACTTTGGCAGCCAAAGCCAAAAGCCACAGAAGTGTCGCGATATCACGACACTTTGGCAAGCAAAGCCAAAAGTCAAAGAAGTATCGCGATATCGTGACACCTTGGAGAAAGAGGACCAAAAGTAGAAAAGAGTCACGATATCGCGACGCCTTGGAGAAAGAGGACCAAAAGCAGAAAAACGTCGCGATATCGCGACACATTAGAGAAGGAGAGCCTAGGGCAAAAAAGTGTCACGAAATCATGACATGTCACGTTTTCATGACCTGGCTAAGAAGGAAAAGATAGGTTTTTCGTGGACTATTGCAGAATGACAGGTGGCGATTCCATAAGCCGTTAAGGCAGTTCCAAGTGGCAGTTCTAGAGGCCGTTAAGGCCGTTCCATGTGGCAGTTCCAGAAGCCGTTAAGACGGTTACGAACGGTGGTTGCAACAAGAAGCCTGGATTATAAAAGGGATTTTTTTCGAAGGATTCAGGAGGCTGGAAAGACGTAGATTGAGACTGCGACTGTATTTTCTTTTGTACTTTGTAATCTTTCATGATTCCGAATTAAGCTTTCCATGCTTCGAAATAAAAATTGCGTCTTTTTCTTTATGATTTTAATTGGTTAAAATTGGCTCCCCATCAAAGTGCTCTACCTCAAAATGCAAATTTTTTCCTTGTCTTCTTCTCCTCCTCTGCCACGAACGAATGAATCACAAAGCGCACAATTTTTTTTCTTGAATTTCTTCTACACAACCTTAGCATTGCAATTTTACCTTCCTTAAATATGCAAACATTGCTTTGGACCTTGACGTTGATGCATGGGAAATATTTGATTTTCAAAATTAACCTTTGGCACTCACAATTTAATTTTTAATTATTGTAATAATTTAAATCTAGATAGATTTAAATATTATAATTTATTTTTCTTCTTTGGACCTTTTTCTTAAAATAAAGTTTTTACCACCATGAAACATTTTCTTTTTTCTTTTCGGGTACCACCATGGTAAATCAATTAAACCTTTAACACCATGAAACATTTTCTTTTTCCTTTGCAAGTACCACCATGGTAAATCAATTAAACCTTTTATTTTTCCTTTGCAAATACCACCGTAGAGGATACCTTGTATTTTTCTTGCTCACACAACCATGAAGAACCTTATCTTTTTATTGCTTCCATATTGACTCATTTACCATTTGAAAATTATTCTCACTTACTTTTATTTTGACATTAATGATAGCTAATGTCATAAACCTACGACATCAATGAAAAAACAATATACTCAAAATTTCCAATAGGTATGCTGAGGGTATCATTGTGTGTTCTTTTCCTTGTTTTACTCTTGCACCTTATCTCCTAGTTTGGATGTTGTCTGGATTTGTTTTGTTGTAGCTTGGCTTGTATTATCTTTGTATTTCCTTGAGGTCTATAACATCAGCACACTCTTTTTATAGCTTGGTTTTTTATGCTTGGTGCTCAACCCACCGGTTCAGGACTTGCTTCCCTTACGTGATGGGAAGAGACTTGGAGAACCCAACATTTGAACTTCTAGCATTGGCCAAAACCTTTTCTTGGATTAAAATCATTGTGTTGTAGATGTATTGCTATAAAAAAATTTAGAGTTTGAGGTGTTTTCAATAAGGCCTCTACAAGGATGAAACCCCCTATTGGTGCTTTCTAGAGTGCTAGGATTGGAACCTGAGAGCCATGTTCGTGCATGTAATAATTGTTCATGGGCTTGACATATGAATCATGGTGCTTGGTGGTCGTGATAGGGTTCGCCATGATCATGGCACCTATGAAGGTTTACCTTACGTAAAGCTCGGGGTTGTGTTTGTTTTTCTTCTTATCCCTAAGTTAGACATTAGTCTTTTAAATCTCCTTCATGCATGGTTGGATGGTTTTAATCTTGGATGTGTTGTAGGGTGGTTTTCTAATGAAGTTTAAGTTGGGTTCTTTTTTGGGGGGTTGAGGAAGGCTTAGTATTATATTAATACGAATTTAATATAATATGTCTTCTAATGCCTTGTTTCCTAATGTTAAATTTAAATTAATCCATAGGTTGATTAATGTTGGATTTATCTAATGTTAGATATTATATTAATCTATTGAATGATTAATTGTTTTTATTATTTAATGTTAGATTAACCCATAGATTGATTTATCTAATGTTAGATATTATATTAATCTATTGAATGATTAATTGTTTTTATTAGTTAATGTTAGATTAATCCATAGATTGATTTATCTAATGTTAGATATTAAATTAATCTATTGAATGATTAATTGTTTTTATTATTTAATGTTAGATTTAGCCATAGATTGATTTATATAATGTTATATATTAAATTAATCAATTGAATGATTAATTGTTTTTATCGTTTAATGTTAGATTAATCCATAGATTGATTTATCTAATGTTAGATATTATATTAATCTATTGAATGATTAGTTGTTTTTTTTGGTAAATTAAATATTCATTACTAAACGGGTTTTAAGGATTCCAATTCCTTGATACAAAAACAACATTGATTGCTACTAGTAGAAAGGATTTTCAATAGGATATGCAACCTCGATCCTAAACCATCAAAGAGAAAAATAGAGGATGCAACCTCAGATAGAAAGAGAGAGAGGAGAAGATGGGGCACTACCTTAGCAGGATAGGCCACGAGATAAAAATAAACAGGCTCCACACAGGGTAGCCACGAGAACAAAATAGAGAGGTTTGAGAAAATCAAACCTCAGTGGTTTTCTCATCCTCATCCTTGGCATCGTCTTTTGCAGGATCCTTAGGCTCCTCCTTAACAACAACCACATCCTCCGTATCAGAATAGCCATCAGTATCTTGGCCAATTTGCACTCCAAAGAAAAGTGTTTGAAGGGATTCCCTAAGGCCAATGATGGAGTTTACCATGGCATTAGCCTGTCATGGTTGAAATAATAAACTCATTTAGATTCCTCACTTTGTCTTCTGCTTCCTTGTCATCTATCTTGATATCTATCACTTTCTTGTTATCTTTTACAGCCTGATCTTGAATATGGGCAGATTTTCTAACAGGCTCTTCCATTTTGTCGAACTTGATACTCTTCCTTGCCTTAAGCTCATGGATAGATTCAATGGAATTCATTTTTCTATCTGCAAGGGAGAGGTGGGTAGGAGGCCTAGCTGACTTTGCATTTGGGCTGGGTTTACTTGGATTGGCCTGGGGGCTATTGGCTAGGATGTGGGTATAAATAACTTTGAACAATCCTTGGTGGGATATTGTCTCCATGCATGCAATAGATGGATCCTTAAATTTTGGTGCTTGGTGGAAGATGAGAGAGGTGAAATCACCTAAGTGTCAAAACCACCAACACTTGTGTATCTTAGGTAGAAGAATATAGGTACCAAAAATTTGTTTATTTATAGAAATAAACTCAAGTGAAATTTGGCTAAGTATGGAGCTCATAGGACTTCTTGTACCCCTCTAGGCAACAAATGGGTACCAATAATCCATCGCTCGATGGATGATCAAGATGCAAAAAATGGTTAAGTCAAGAACTTGTCAGACATCTTGTACCTAGACGGTTGATAGATGATCCCAAAATCTGTAGCTCTTGTTGGAGAGAAAGATAGATAAAATGGTTAGGTATTGAAGTTGTCGAACTATTTGTACCTTTCTAGGCAGTGGACGGGTATCAAAAACCCATTTATCAACAAAATATTATCAAGAAAATGGCTAAGTATCATAAGCACTAAAACTTGTATGCCCTTAGTAAAGGTGGATGGGTACCAAAAAATCTATCACCCGATAAAAGAAGAATAAAGAAAAATGTTGTGATGGAAGCACCAAAAAGTTTGTACCTTATGAAGCTAAGGATAGGTACCAAAAACTCGCCACTTGGTGGATGCTCAAGGAGAAATTTTTTTATAAAGTGTCAAGAGCACCATATTTTTTGTACCTTGCAAAGCTGCAAATAGGTATCGAAAACCCGTCATACAACATATGATCAAAGTTCTTAAAATGGTTAAGTATAGAAGCTACCAATAATCCTATACCTTTAGTAATTGTGGATAGGTGCCAAATATTTTCCACCCAAAATATGTGAGAAAGGTGAAATCATCTATATGCAAGGACTTCCAAATATTTTGTACCTTCCCTAGTCATGGATGGGTATCAAATAACTATCACCTACTAGAATGCTTAAGGTGCTAAAATGGTTAAGTGTGAAAATTATTAGAAATTTTGTGCCTTTCAAGGTTGCAAATGGGTACCAAAGACTTGTTGTTTGATAGTAAAGAGAAAAAAAATTTGTGACACCTGGTTATGAAATTGAGATAGGCGAACCAAATTTCAATGCCCAAAAATAGATCAACAAAGGAGTCTTGGATTTTCAGCATCATCCAAAGAGTAGATGGTCACTATCATAGCTCACTAGGTGGTTGAAGTATGATGTCAAAGAAACTTAACAACCAGACCACTCGCCATTGCTCATGCGGATGTATGATTGTGAAATAGGTTACTGCCTAACAAAAATATCAAAAAACCAATTAATCAGGTGCAAACAACACGACCATCTCTCCTTTAGATGTAGTTTAATAAAGCCACATAAATAAGCCATAATAAGTCACTTACAATAAATATGTTTCCAAGCATGTGTGCAGGCTAGTAGTAGTTCTAACATAATTATAATCCACTCTTGAGGTTATGATACCCAAAAAATAGAATCCATTATAAAAGCTATATTGTCACAACCCTCCTTGGCAATAGTAGCTACTCAATTTTGACTATGTATTGTGAATGATGTTTAATATTTAGTTTTGAGGTTTTTATGGATATATGCTTTTAATATTGTGTCTATTTTTACATAATAATATGGTGCTTCTAATGCTCTGCTTGGTTGCAATATCAAGTACTCTCGTGGGTGGACAAGAGAATTGGACAAGAGAAGGGTAAATGATGATGAATTGGTCATCAAACAACTCAAGATAACATGAATGAATACCCTTTTCATGTAGGTGCATTATGGTTTTGAATATGCTCATGTTTGTGCCATAGAATGAGGAAAGTTATGTGTAACGAGTCTTTTTAACATGAGTTAGTGATACTTGAGTCTATCTTAAATAAGGAGCCAATCATTTAGGGATAAAACAATGGTACGAAACATCGAGAGAGTGCTTTTTATTTATATCTCCTTCCTTTGTGTGTATGATAGAATGGTCTTTTTGATAGATTAGATAGATTTAATCTAATTTTACTTCTTAGGAATAGAGTAAAACATTATTTTAATCTAATGTTAGATGTTATTTGGAGTACTTTTATTATATTTTTTTGTGCCTAAGTGGAACCTCCTTTAATTTTTAATATTATTTCTCCCCTCCATAATTCTTTGGAGTGGTGAGCATTGGAAAAATTCCCTTGAGCATTACACCATGAGCGCCCTGTGTGGTGGCGCTCAAGCTTACATTTTCTCTTCCTTTAAAGAGGCATAGATTGGGGGTGTGTAAATGGAGGAAGAGGAAGAAAATAGTGGAATGGAAGTAGAGGAAAAAGAATAATGAAGGTGTCGCACTATGAGAGATATAGGATCAAGAGAAAGTAGGCATCCTGCTAACTCTTTTGTGTTAGGTATTGAAGAACACAAGCTTATACTGAGAGGGGGGGTGAACAGTATAAGACCAAATTTTACTTTTATTTTTGAATTATAACAACAATAATATCAATGCAGTAAAATAAAAAATGCACAAATCATCTCCAACTCTGCTCATAAATCTTTGCCTCAAACATTGTTTCAAGTCTTTCAACAAGACTTGCTCAAATCTGCCTCAATGCTGCTTCAAGTCTTCTCACAAGACTTGCTCAAATCTACCTCAATGCCACTTCAAGTCTTCTCACAAGACTTGCTCAAATATTCCTCAAGCTTTCTCAAAAGACTTGCTCAAATCTGCCTTCAATGCTGCTTCCTAAACCTTCTCAAATATTTCCAAATCTTGCATAAAAACAAAGCTTATATATCTTTCAAAAATGCTTTCTTAAAATAGATATATTCTACTCAAAATTTGTTTAACATTTGGAAAATATAGAGAATTATATTTACTATAAAATACCCAATATGTTATTTACATTCACAAATCCTACTTTCATCTAATCTAATATCTAGGTCCGATGTGTAGACCAATTGGTTCATCCAAACCCCATAAGGGGGCGGAGGTCCAAGGTTCAAATCTCGGGCCTCATTGAACTGAACGCTTGTCCCTTTCCTAGTTCTTTCAACGGCGTAAAAGGTTTAAAATGATTGTGGCATGGTGGTTATAGGGGCATACTGCACGAAGATCTGTGTGGCGGATTCTAGGGCGGACAACACAGAATACTGTGGCGGCCATAAAAGCTAGACAGCCTGCCCGAATTCGTGGCGGCTACCGATTCCACCATGTAAATTCAAAAAAAAAAAAAAAATATATATATATATATATATATATATATATATATATATATATATATATATATACCTCTTGCAAAATCCCTTTCAATCAAATCAAACTGGTGTACAAATTTACTTTACTAATCTGATTTCTAAAACTTGCACATTCACTTTCAATATCACTCAAACCAATTTCAAAGAGCTTCACAAATCCACTCAAACAATGAAGCACAATTTGTTCACAAACCCTAATACAAGTGTTTCCAAATTATTTCAACTAGGATGCATAATTTGTTTCACAAACCCTAGCTCAAGTGTATCCAATCTCATTCAACAATTAAGTTCAATCAATGAATCACAACACCTATCTCAAATATTTCCAAAAATGCACATGAACTTAATCCTTATATCTTCTATTTATAACATAAAAAATATACCCAACTAAACACCTAAATTAGTGAGTAATGTCCTGATACCTCTTAATTTGCTTTGATGAAGAAATATCCTTAAGAACCTATCTCACAAACAACTAATCTTTCTTGTGCCACTTCAAGGGTTAGATAGCAAAGTACTTTCTCAAAACATCCACATACACTTTCCTCTCAAAAGGATGTACACAATGAAATCTGAAAATGATGATCTAAGTCCCTTATTTTGTTCTAAAAAATAAAGCATTAATACTCAACAAAAACTCTCATATTTTCTTTTTCACCATGCAAGAATTACAATAAGATGTCAAGCAACTTATCACACCTTATTAATTCTAATCTTGCAAAATTATATTCAACACAACAAATCCACAAATTACACACATGAATTTTTCATATACACCTTATACCTCCTACTTGAAATAAAATATTTCAATGCACTTCAAATTTTCAACATGACCATAACATCATTTATTTTATGCACCACACATAGCACTAGCAATATGAATTATAAACTCCACACTATTCCATTTTAATTCAAAAATTAAAATTCCATGTTGTCCTTTTAATCCAAAAATTAAAAGCAAAATAATGACCTTATGACTCCCTAAGCAATCGCATACCTTAGACTTGGCAAATATTTATTTCACAAAAAATTATCCCCACTTGTTGTCACCATCGTGATTCGAACCTGCATCTCTTTCTAGCCTCTGCCCTAGCTTTGTCTAGGCCATCATGTGGGATAGCCACCCACATAAAACCTAAAGCACATGCACTCCTTATGCATGAATTTTGATGCAAAAAGCTTTTATAAATTAAAACTTTATCACACTACCTCCAATGTGTCTCGAACTTGAGACCTCTCCTCTGCCATGCCTTAGCACCGAGGGTTTTGTAATCTGGTCTATCTGCTTATATGGTACCAACGTTCACTGCCCCTTCTATTTTTCCACATGCTCTACCTAAAAATGTGAATCTATGCCTTGTCTTCTTCTCCTCATCTACTGCGAATGAACGAATCACAAAGCACACATTTTTATTTTGAATTTCTTATACACAACCTTAGCATTGCAATTTTACCTTCCCTAAATATGCAAACATTGCTTTGGACCTTGACGTCGACGCATGGGAAATATTTGATTTTCAAACTTAACCTTTGGCGCTCGCAATTTAATTTTTTATTATTATAATAATTTAAATCTATATAGATTTAAATACTATAATTTGTTTTTCTTCTTTGGGCCTTTTTCTTAAAATAATTTTTTTTGATAAGTTAAAATTTCATTAAAAGGGGTTTTGAAAGGGCCCCAAAACCTTATTACAACAGGTTAGTAGACCACAAGCAAGGTCATAGGAAAGGCCACTGGAAAGGTCACCAAAAAGGCCAGAGGAAACGCTCGAGGAAAATCCTAAGGAAAGGCTTAAGAAAAAACAACAGGAAATCCAACAGGAAGGACATCAGGAAAAATGTAAAAGAAAACATGCTCGAAGTGAGAAAGTATGATCCACTCAGCCATGAATTTGAACCACCCGCTAAGAAAAAAAACTTGAAACTTGAACACTCCCAAATAAACATAAATTTGAACCACCCAAAAGTGGGAAAAAGGAAATACCCTCCAAAGAAGGGGAAAAAATGTTACTGACCCATGCAGGGAAGAACCAGAAACCAGCAAAGAAAATCCAAAAAACCAGACCTGCAAAACAAAAACCACCCTAAATAGTAGGATGGATCATATCCCATGGAAGTCCCAAAGCAAAAGCACATAAAATAACCCCACCAGAAGGCATGGAATGGGGAAAACAAATGGATTAGTGACCTCCCACACCAAGGAGATCATCTGCAACACCATCTAGCCAAGAAGGAAGGGCAAGGAAAGTGTCAGGGATTTGGGACAACATAGGCCTGAGAAATTGGAACAACAATATGGGTATCTCCACATGCCATGAAATCCCCTTACAATGAGGAAACTATGAAGATGCCAGCAGAAGTAGAGGAAGCAGTAGACGTAGAACAACAAGTCGTGGGAAAGAGACAAAGTTCCTAAGGAACCCAAAAGGAAGGAGCCATGGGGAGAACCAATTGTAGGAATTACACATAGGTCTACCCAGACCAAAAATATGTAGCAAGAAACCCCAGATAACCTTTAGCACCACCAATGAATAACTTTATGGAACTAGATAAGGAATTTCAGTAGAATCACAGCAACAAGTAATGTAGAGACCCCTCTCAAAGCCACAAAAAAATGATGACAGCCCATTGAGCTCACATCCACAAACCCAAATAGCAGAGTCACAAGAGAAAGCACATGGTCCCACCACACAAAAAATATGTTGTGTAAAACTTCTCATGAATCCACTCTCCCATAGCCACAACAGACCACACCTCGAGAACCACTGAAATCCAGCACCTAGTAGAAACCTGTAAAAATCCTAGGATACACTGAGAGCACCAGGGAAAGGGATCCCTAAAACAACCCAAAAATCCTAGCAAGGTCCCAGGGACATCCCAGACCAAAATAATATAAAGGAACCCTTCAAAAAAGCAAGGAAGATAGTAGAAAAATGGAAAAGTGACCTCCCACCCCAAGGAGATCATCTTTAGCACCATTCAACCAAGGAATAAGGGCAAAGGGAGTTCCAGGGAATTGGGAGAAGACCTAGGGACATCCAAAAAAAATCCCAACGATGTCCCAGATCATAGGCACAAGAAAGAACCTCACCAAAAGGTATGGAAAGGGTAAACAAATGGATAAATGACCTCCCACCCCAAGGAGATCGTCTGCAGCACCAACCAACCAAGGAGGAAGGGCAAAGGAAGTGCCAAGGAATTGGGACAAGACTAGAAATCTAGGATAGGACCAGGGAAGGTCTACAGGGAAGTGGAGAAGGACTTCCTAAGGAAGTCCCTTGTAGCCCAAAAAATTTGAACCTTACCACCATGAAACATTTTCTTTTTTCTTTTCAAGTACCACCATGGTAAATCAGTTAACCTTTAACACCATGAAATATTTTATTTTTCTTTTGTAAGTACCACCATGGTAAATCAACTAAACCTTTTATTTTTCCTTTGAAAATACCACCACAGAGGATGCCTTATCTTTTTCTTACTTACACAACCATGAAGAACCTTATCTTTTTCTTGCTTCCATATTGCCTCATTTACCCTTTGAAAATTATTCCCACTTACTTTTCTTTTGACATCAATGAAAACCAATGTAATCAACCTATGATACCAATCCTTTGAAATCAATGATAACACAATATACTCAAAATTTCTAACAATCTTCCCCTTTTTCATTGATGGAAACCCTTTTTAAAAAATCTTTTTCAACCACTAGATTCCAAATATGCTCCCCTTGAGAAACTGCTCCCCCTGACTGAATGCTCTACCCCTTACTCAAATCTCTCCCCCTTCAACATCAATGGCAAAGAGACTCCTTTGGGGCTAAATATAAGACTCTTAGCTCATCCCTCTCCCACCTCCTCTCCTTGAGGTAATTAATTTTGGGGTGGGAGTAAAACTACTCCCCAGCATACAATGCTTTTCTTCTTTTTCAACTTTCTTTTTTGACACCTTTGTAATCATATCCTTTTGATCCTTTTGAGTGTCCATGTTCTTGCTTGATTTTGGTATTTTTGGAAACTCTATTTTACACCACTTGGTCTTATGCCCAGAATTATTGCACTTGTAACACCTAATGTTGTAGTTCTTGGAAGGTGTAAATGATTTTTAGTTCCTCTTGGTGAAGCCATAATCCTTTTTGTCATAAAACCTACAGTGGATCACTTTATGACCAAAGCGATTACATGAGCAGTAATATCCTTGAATGAAATATTCATATTTGAATGAGTTTATATTCCTTTTAGTGAGGCCATACTCCTTTCCATAATTCTTGCAATACATAGCTTTGTGACCAAAATAATTATATGAAAGCAATATCCTTTGAAGAAATCTTATTTTGAAACCTCTGGTCTCATAGACCTTTTTTTTGCCTTCTCTATGATGATACATGTTTCTTGTTTGTGCATTATTTTCTTTCTTAATGAAGCTTCCCTTTTCAACTTATCCTCATAAGTCTTAGTTTCTTTTTCACTCTCTTCCTCTGAAACTTCCTTTTTCTATTGAGCTTGAGCTTGACCCTTCTTCTTGTTTCCATTGTCCTTATTCAAAACCAAGTCCTGTTTTGATAAATGAATATCTTTGTGCATTGATAATTTTATCCAAATTTTTTGAAATTTTCTCAAACTTGTTCAGCTTATCCTTAGAATTGTTCACTTCCATCCTTAGAGAAACCACTTCATGTTCTCATATTTCACACTCTAACTCTTTTGCTTCTAACTTTTCAACCATGACGTCTATAAATCTCCTTGCCCTAGCTTTTGAGTTTGTGAGGTTTTGTAGAAGCTTTTCTTTTTGTTCCTCATATTCTTGAACTTGAGCGTCAAGTCTTGAATTCTATTTTCTAACTCTTTTCAACTCTATAAGAGCAACAATAAGTTCTTCTAGATCAACTATACCTTCTTATTATTTTTCTTATTCTTTCTCTAGGTCTCCATTTATAGGAGCATCTTCTACTTGGTTTTTAATATGAGTGTTTTCTTCCTCATATATTGCCAATAATAGAATATCTTTTTCTTCACTATCTAAGAGTCTTTCATCACTATCACTTGAAGCAATGCTTGCATTGTTAACATAGAAACTCTTCTTATGCATTTGAAAGAACTTCTTTACATGCTTGCCTTGACCATACCTATTTTTATTTTCATGCCTAAATTTTCTTTCTTCCTTATTATAATTTTATTTCTCTTCACTGCTACTACTTCCAACTTGTGTATAATTAGATGCATAGTGACCAAATTCACCATAATTAAATCATTTCATAGTCTTTATATCTTTGTGCTTTCTTGAGCCTTTCTTATTTCTTATCACATAGTTATCTTCTTCATTACTGCTTGAATCATCACTAGATTCTGGTTTCTTATTTTTTGTCTTCTTTGAAGCTTTGAAAGCTACCTCTTTCTTGGAATTGTGATCCTTTACTATTTTCATCTCATAAGTTGTGATAATTCCATCTAACTCATCCATAGTCAGCTTATCAATATCTCTCATCTCTTCTATAGTTGAAACCTTTGCATCATACCTTATAGGAAGTGATCTTAATACTTTTTGAGAAACATTGGAGTCTTCAATTTTCATCCAATTCCATTCATGGTATTAAAAAACTCATCCACATGAAGTAAGTAATTAGCAATATATTCCTCATCTTCCATCTTCGAATATTCAAACCTTTTCTTGTGGTTTTGTATTTTTGCCAACTTGACCTTATTATCTCCTTCATATGTTTGCTTCAATTTATTCCACATCTCTTTTTTTGATTGCATTGCATAACTTTCATAAATTCTGCTTCACATAATCCACTTAAGATTCCATTCATAGCCTTGGCATTATTCACATATAACTACTTATCATCCTTATCTGTGGTAGGAGTGGTTATAGGTGTGAACCCATACTCAACTCATTGCCATGTCTTATGTCCTTATGCCATCAAGTAAGTCTTCGTTCTTATACTTCAAAAGATATAATTGTTACCATAAAAAATTAGAGCCTTGTTTGATGAAAAACCACTTTGAGATGCCTTCTGTGTTCCTGTAATATCTTCCTTCAAGCTATTAGACTTTTTTGAAGGAACCCACTTTGATACAAATTGAAGAACACAAGCTTATATTAAGAGGGAGGGTGAATAGTATACGACCAAATTTTAATTTTCTTTCTAAATGATAACAACAATAATATCAATGTAGTAAAATAAACAATGCACAAATAAGCTCCAAATCTGCTCATAAATCTCTGCCTCAAATGTTGTTTCAATTCTTTCAACAAGACTTGCTCAAATATGCCTCAATGTTGCTTCAAGTCTTCTCACAAGGCTTGCTCAAATATACCTCAATGTTGCTTCAATTCTTCTCACAAGATTTGCTCAAATCTTCCTCAATATTTCTCAAAAGACTTGCTCAAATCTACCTTCAATTTTGCTTATTGAACCTACTCAAATATTTCCAAATCTTACATACAAGAAAAGCTTATATCTCTTTCAGAAATAATTGCTTCAAATAGATATATTCTACTCATAATTCGTTTAACCTTTGGAACATATAGAGAATGATATGTACTATCAAATACCCAAGATGTTATTTACATTCACAAATCTTGCTTTCATCTAATCCAATCTCTACCTCTTGCAAAATCCCCTTCAATCAAATTAAATTGGTGTACAACTTTGCTTTACTAATATGATTTCTAACACTTGCACATTCACTTTCAATATCACTCAAACCAATGCCAAAGAGCTTCACAAATCAACTCAAACAATGAAGCACAATTTGTTCACAAACCCTAACACAAGTGTTTCCAATTTCTTTAAACTAGGATGCACAATTTGTTTCACAAAATCTAGATCAAGTGTATCCAATCTCATTCAACAATGAAGTTCAATCAATGAATCACAAAACCTATCTCAAATATTTTCAACAATGCACTTGAACTTAATCCTTATATCTCCTCCTTATAACATCAAAAATATACCCAACTAAATATCTCAATTAGTGAATAATATCCTCATACCTCTTAATTTGCTTTGATGAATGTCCTTAAGAACCTGTATCACAAACAACTAATCTTTCTTGTGCCACTTCAAGGGTTAGATAGCAAAGTACTTTCTCAAAACATCCATATACACTTTTATCTCAAAAGGATGTGCACAATGAAATATAGAAATGATTCTCTAAGTCCCTTCTTTTATTCTAAAAAATAAAGCATTAATACTCAACAAAAACTCTCATATTTTCTTTTCACCATGCAAGAATTACAATAAGATGTCAAGCAACTTATCACACCTTATTACTCCTAGAATTGCAAAATAATATTCAACACAACAAAACCATAAATTACACACATGAATTTTTCTTATACACCTTATACCTCCTACTTGAAATAAAATATTTCAATGCACTTCAAATTTTCAACATGACCATAACATCATTTATTTTATGCACCACACATAGCACTAGCAATCTGAATTATAAACTCCACACTATTCCCTTTTAATTCAAAAAATAAAACTCCACTATGTCCTTTTAATACAAAAATTAGATGCAAAATAATGACCTTATCACTCCCTAAGCAAGTGCATACCTTAGACTTGGCAAATATTTATTTCACAAAAAATTATCCCCACTTGCTATCGTTGTCGTAATTCAAACCTGCACTGCTTGCTGGCCTGCGCCCTAGCTTCAGCTAGGCCACCATGTGGGATAGTCACCCACACAAAACCTAATGCACAAATTTTGATGCAAAAATATTTTACAAATTAAAACGTTATCACTACACCTCCACTGTGTCTCGAACTTGAAACCTACTCTCTGCCACGCCTTAGCGTAAGAGGTTCAGCCATCTAGGCTAGTTGCCTATATGGTACCAATGTTCACTACCCCTTCTATTTTTCCAAGTGTGATGCAGGAGCATCCAGGGCAGCACAACAATCTTGCATCACCGAAAAGAAAAACAAAAAAAGTTCGAAGTTTGCAAATTTTTCTAAGTATAAAAATGGTCGCGATATCGCGACACAAATGTCATCGCGATATCGCGACGTATTTTAAGAACCGTGGCAAGCGCAAATAATGGTCGCGATATCGCGACATCAAAAGTGTCGCGATATCGCGACACTTTGGCAGCCGAAGTCACAAGCCACAAAAGTGTCGCGATATCGCGACACTTTGGCAGCCGAAGTCACAAGCCACAAAAGTGTCGCGATATCGCGACACTTTGGCAGCCGAAGTCACAAGCCACAAAAGTGTCGCGATATCGTGACACTTTGGCAGCCGAAGTCAAAAGCCACAAAAGTGTCGCGATATCGCGACACTTTGGCAGCCGAAGTCAGAAGCCACAAAAGTGTCGTGATATCGCGACACTTTGGCAGCCAAAGCCAAAAGCCACAGAAGTGTCGCGATATCGTGACACTTTGGCAAGCAAAGCCAAAAGCCATAGAAGTGTCGCGATATCGCGACACCTTGGAGAAAGAGGACCAAAAGCAGAAAAGAGTCGCGATATCGCGACACCTTGGAGAAAGAGAACCAAAAGCAGAAAAACGTCGCGATATCGCGACACATTGGAGAAGGAGAGCCTAGGGCAGAAAAGTGTCGCGAAATCGTGACATGTCGCGTTTTCGCGACCTGGCTAAGAAGGAAAAGACGGGTTTTTCGTGGACTATTGCAGAACGACAGGTGGCGATTCCAGAAGCCGTTAAGGCAGTTCCAGAGGCCGTTAAGGCCGTTCCATGTGGCAGTTCCAGAAGCCGTTAAGACGGTTACGAACGACGGTTGCAGCAAGAAGCCTGGATTATAAAAGGGGATTTTTTTGAAGTATTCGAGAGGCTGGAAAGACGTAGAATGAACTACGACTGTATTTTCTTCTGCACTTTGTAATCTTCCATGGTTCCGAATTAAGCTTTCCATGCTTCGAAATAAAATTGCGTCTTTTTCTTTATGATTTTAATTGGTTAAAATTGGCTCCCCATCAAGTGGTATCAGAGCAGCAAGATTCTGAGTGTGTGAGCAGAGCGCCGAACGTGAGGCAGCTCGCACCAGGATCTGGGGTTACGGGTTCTGAGAAACAGTGAAGCAGAATGCCACCGCGAAGAAATCATGGTGCTGGAAGGAACGTGGTTCCTGAAGGAGACTTTCGAGCATTGCAGAGACAAGTGTTGGCCTTGCAGGAAGAATTGCATAGAGGAGTAGAGCCAAGAGGAGAAGACCACAACGATGATGACGGAGTTGAAGACCCGTCTGAAGAAGAAGAGGAAGCAATGAGTGCCACAGAATCGAGAATGATTAAAGCTATTTCTCAGATTGGGAAAAGGCCAAAGCTAGATGTATCCACATATTCTAGAAATTTAAATCTAGAAGAATTAATCGACTGGATTAATGACATGGAGGAATATTTCGAATATGAGGAAGTTGAAGATCCAAATCGAATTAAATTTGCCAGAACAAAATTGAAAGGCCATGCTGGCATATGGTGGAAAGGAGTGCAACTGGAAAGAAATCGGAGAGGAAAAGAAAAGATCACCAGGTGGGATCGAATGGTGGAAAAACTGAAACGGTAGTTTATTCCAGCAGATTACGAATTAGATCTGCTGAGAAAAATGCAGAGTTTGCGCCAGTCCAGCAAATCTGTTAAAGAATATACAGAAGAATTTTTTAAAATTTCTATTAGAACCGGCCATACAGAAGCAAATAAAGAAAGAGTAGCCCGTTACATTAATGGGTTGAGAACCAACATGCAAGAAGAATTGAGTCTGGTTCGAATGAACAACGATTGAAGATGCTTACCGCTTGCTTGAAAGTGGAAGAGAAACTGAACCACAGATTTGATAGCAAGCAAAGAGGAAGAGGTCGTGGTGGAAGAACTGGTGGAAGAACCAATGGAATTAAATATGATGATCAAAAACAGAATGGTGAAACCAGCAATCGCCAGGAACAAAAGGAGGAGAATGCTTACCGACCCCATAATCAGAACAATGATTATCAAAGGGGACGAGGTAGAGGTGGACGTGGATATGGCAGAGGCAGATTTCGTGGAACCTATTTTAATTGCGGAGAAGAAGGGCATCGATCATATGAGTGTCCCAAACACCAAGAAGCACCAAACAGAAGGCCTGAAGGTAATGCCAGAGCTGTAGTTGCTGAGGATGGTGTTGAATCCGAGCACTCTAAAGAAGCAGAGCACGGAGAAGTGATGATCACAAGGAGAACTTTGTTGAATGAAGAGAAGGAACCAGATCAACGGAAAATCCTGTTTCGCACGAGGTGCAAATGTTCAGGTAAAATCTGTAATATTATTATTGATAATGGTAGTACAGATAATTTGGTTTATGAGGAAATGGTAGCTAAGTTAAAGCTAGAAAGAAGACAGCACCCGCATCCATACCGGATTGCATGGTTGCAGAAGGATCATAGAGCATTGGTCGGTGAACAATGCTTGGTCAAGTTCCAAATTGGAAGATACCAGGATGAGGTCCTGTGTGATATTTTGCCGATGGATGCTTGCCATTTGTTGCTTGGAAGACCATGGCAATTTGATAGACGTGCAGCGCATGATGGACATGCAAATACCTATTCCCTGACAAAATACGGAGTACGCCACAAACTGAAGCCATTGAAGGAGGTTGAGGAAAAGGTATGCAATAATGCTAGAATTTGTTTAGTAGATGGCAAAAAATTTTGGATGGTATAAAGAGGGATTCAATGTGTTATGCATTAATTCCTACGCTATAAAAAGAGAAGATACTACTAACATTCCAGCAGAAGTTGAACATCTGTTAGCAGAATTTCCTGATATTATATCAGACAATGTGCCTGAGGGTTTGCCGCCAATGAGGAAGATTAGTCATCAGATTGACTTAATGCCAGGATCTAGCTTACCCAACAAGGCAGCCCATAGAATGTCTCCTGTTGAGAATGAAGAGTTGAACCGACAAGTTCAGGAATTGTTGAGGAAGGGTTTGATTCGAGCAAGTTTGAGCCCTTGTGCAGTGCCAGCAGTACTTGCACCAAAGAAGAATGGTGAATGGCGAATGTGCACTGATTCCCGAGCCATTAATAAAATTACTATTAAATATCGCTTTCCATTACCCAGAATGGATGATATAATGGATTGCTTGAGTGGAGCTAAATACTTCACTAAGATTGATTTGAAGAGCGGATATCATCAGATACGTGTTAGAGAGGGTGATGAATGGAAGACAACCTTTAAAACCAGAGAGGGTTTGTATGAGTGGTTAGTTATGCCATTTGGATTGACTAATGCACCCAATACATTTATGAGGCTGATGAATGAAGTATTGCGTGACTTCCTAGAAAAGTTCGTGATAGTGTATCTGGATGATATTCTGATTTTTAGTAAAACATTGGATGAACATTTGTTGCATGTTCGGACAATTTTTGAAAAACTGCGTGAGGAGAGGGTATACTGATAAAAAGAAGTGCAGTTTTGTATAGAAAGAGTTGATATACCTGGGATTTGTCATCTCAGAGGAGGGTCTGAAAATGGATCCTGAGAAAGTGAAGGCTATCCTTGAATGGCCTGCCCCAAGGAATGTGACAGAGGTAAGATCATTTCACGGTCTTGCAAGTTTCTATAGAAAGTTTATTAGAGACTTTAGCAATATTTGTGCACCCCTAACAGAAACTATGAGAGGGGATAAGAGAGAGTTTAAGTGGATTGCCAAGGTAGATACCAGCATGAACATATTGAAGAAGAAAGTGACAGAACAGCCCATTCTGGCACTTCCAGATTTTAATAAAGTGTTTCAGGTTGACTGTGATGCCAGTGGCAGTGCCATTGGAGCTGTGTTGAGTCAAGAAGGTAAACCTGTTGCATACTTTAGTGAAAAATTGAATGATGCTAGAAAGAAATACTCTGTTTATGATCAAGAATTCTATGCTATAATTCAGGCTCTTAAGAAATGGAGACATTATTTGCTAACCAAAGAGTTTGTTTTATATACCGACCATCAAGCTTTGCAAGTATATAAATAGTCAAGGTAAACTTAACCAACGACATTTGAAGTGGGTTGAATTCTCGGAGAGTTATACCTTTGTACTAAAGCATAGAAGTGGCAAATCTAATAGAGTTGCAGATGCCTTGAGTAGAAGGCATAATTTGTTGATAGAAATGAGAGTGCAAGTTGTTGGGTTTGATGAACTCAAGAGTTTATACCCAACAGATCCAGATTTTGCAGAGGCATGGACAGCATGTGTGTCTCCTACTACTGTGGATCGCACTAAGTGGTTGGATTTCATGATCCAAGATGGGATGCTATTTCGACAGAATCAGTTGTGCATTCCACGAAGTTCCATGAGGGAAAATTTGATCAAAGAGAAACATAGCGGAGGACTAGCAGGGCATTTTGGCCGTGATAAGACCATTGCTCTTGTTAGTGAGAATTACCATTGGCCACAGTTGCAGCAAGATGTGACCAGATTTGTGCAGGGTTGCAGAGTGTGCCAGATGGCAAAAGGTGTCAGCCAGAATACAAGAATGTACCAGCCATTGCCTGTACTGCAGAGAGACCATGGGAAGACATCAGCATGGATTTTGTTCTTGGTCTGCCAAGAACACAACGTGGAAATGATGCCATTTTTGTTGTTGTTGACAGGTTTTCAAAAATGGCCCATTTTATTCCATGTCAGAAGACAAGTGATGCGGTTCACATTGTCGGCTTGTTCTTCAAGGAGGTAGTCCGACTTCATGGTCTACCCCAAAGCATTGTCTCGGATAGAGATACCAAATTTGTGGGTTATTTCTGGAGAACCCTATGGAAGAAGCTGAAAATAGACTTGAAATTCAGTTCTGCGTACCATCCGTAGACTGATGGATAGACCGAAGTAGTCAATAGAAGTTTGGGTAATCTTCTACGATGTCTGGTAGGAGATAAACCCAAGGGATGGGATCTGATTTTACCACAGGCAGAGTTTGCTTACAACAATTCTGTCAATCGTAGTACTGGTAAATCACCATTCCAGATTGTGCATGGGTACAGCCCGAGAAACGCTTCTGAGTTAAGACCGATGGATAAAGCAGACAAGTGCAAGTGCTGAAGCTGAAGACTTTGCAAGCACACATGAAGACTTTACATGAAGAGGTACAACAGCATATCAGTCAAATGAATGCTACTTACAAAGCCAGAGCAGATCAGAAGTGGCGTTTCAAAGAATTCCAAGTAGGGGATGAAGTCATGGTTCACTTACGTAAGGAACGTTTTCCTAGAAAAACTTACAATAAGTTGAAGATGAAGAAGTTTGGACCATGCCGGATCATAGGCAAATGAGATTCAGGCAATGCCTATGAAGTTGATCTACCAAGTGAGTTGAATATTTCACCTATCTTCAATATTTCAGACTTGGTTGAATATCATGCAGGAAGTTGTAGTGAACCACCCAGTCCGGATCTGTGGAACATTCCTGCATCCACTCTAGACAAAGAAGAAATTGAAGACATACTCGACACTCGTGAAGGCAGAAGTACCCGAAACAGGCAATATTTGGAGTACTTGGTCAAATGGAAGAACCGACCTGTCGAAGATGCCACATGGTTGTCCAAATCAGAGGTTGATCATTTGGGTTTTCCTCTGACAGCCCAGAAGTGAGGATCACTTCTAAAAATCTACCCCGGGTGTCTGATGCAGGAGCATCCAGGGCAGCACAACAATCTTGCATCACCGAAAAGAAAAACAAAAAAAGTTCAAAGTTTGCAAATTTTTCTAAGTATAAAAATGGTCGCGATATCGCGACACAAATGTCGTCGCGATATCGCGACGTATTTTAGAACCGTGGCAAGCACAAATAATGGTCGCGATATCGCGACATCAAAGTTGTCGCGATATCGCGACACTTTGGCAGCCGAAGTCACAAGCCACAAAAGTGTCACGATATCGCGACACTTTGGCAACGAAGTCACAAGCCACAAAAGTGTCGCGATATCGTGACACTTTGGCAACCGAAGTCACAAGCCACAAAAGTGTCGTGATATCACGACACTTTGGCAGCCAAAGTCAAAAGCCACAAAAGTGTCACGATATCGTGACACTTTGGCAGCCAAAGTCACAAGCCACAAAAGTGTCGCGATATCGCGACACTTTGGCAGCCAAAGCCAAAAGCCACAAAAGTGTCGCGATATCGCGACACTTTGGCAAGCAAAGCCAAAAGCCAAAGAAGTGTCGCGATATCGTGACACCTTGGAGAAAGAGGACCAAAAGCAGAAAAGAGTCACGATATCGCGACACCTTGGAGAAAGAGGACCAAAAGCAGAAAAACGTCGCGATATCACGACACATTGGAGAAGGAGAGCCTAGGGCAAAAAAGTGTCACGAAATCGCGACATGTCACGTTTTCATGACCTGGCTAAGAAGGAAAAGATGGGTTTTTCGCGGACTGTTGCAGAATGACAGGTGGCGATTCCAGAAGCCGTTAAGGCAGTTCCAAGTGGCAGTTCTAGAGGCCGTTAAGGCCGTTCCATGTGGCAGTTCAGAAGCCGTTAAGACGGTTACGAACGGTGGTTGCAGCAAGAAGCCTGGATTATAAAAGGGGATTTTTTTCGAAGGATTCAGGAGGCTGGAAAGACGTAGATTGAGACTACGACTGTATTTTCTTCTGTACTTTGTAATCTTTCATGGTTCCGAATTAAGCTTTCCATGCTTCGAAATAAAATTGCGTCTTTTTCTTTATGATTTTAATTGGTTAAAATTGGCTCCCCATCAAAGTGCTCTACCTCAAAATGCAAATTTTTTCCTTGTCTTCTTCTCCTCCTCTGCCACGAACGAATGAATCACAAAGCGCACAATTTTTTTTCTTGAATTTCTTCTACACAACCTTAGCATTGCAATTTTACCTTCCTTAAATATGCAAACATTGCTTTGGACCTTGACGTTGATGCATGGGAAATATTTGATTTTCAAAATTAACCTTTGGCACTCACAATTTAATTTTTAATTATTGTAATAATTTAAATCTAGATAGATTTAAATATTATAATTTATTTTTCTTCTTTGGACCTTTTTCTTAAAATAAAGTTTTTACCACCATGAAACATTTTCTTTTTTCTTTTCGGGTACCACCATGGTAAATCAATTAAACCTTTAACACCATGAAACATTTTCTTTTTCCTTTGCAAGTACCACCATGGTAAATCAATTAAACCTTTTATTTTTCCTTTGCAAATACCACCGTAGAGGATACCTTGTATTTTTCTTGCTCACACAACCATGAAGAACCTTATCTTTTTATTGCTTCCATATTGACTCATTTACCATTTGAAAATTATTCTCACTTACTTTTATTTTGACATTAATGATAGCTAATGTCATAAACCTACGACATCAATGAAAAAACAATATACTCAAAATTTCCAATAGGTATGCTGAGGGTATCATTGTGTGTTCTTTTCCTTGTTTTACTCTTGCACCTTATCTCCTAGTTTGGATGTTGTCTGGATTTGTTTTGTTGTAGCTTGGCTTGTATTATCTTTGTATTTCCTTGAGGTCTATAACATCAGCACACTCTTTTTATAGCTTGGTTTTTTATGCTTGGTGCTCAACCCACCGGTTCAGGACTTGCTTCCCTTACGTGATGGGAAGAGACTTGGAGAACCCAACATTTGAACTTCTAGCATTGGCCAAAACCTTTTCTTGGATTAAAATCATTGTGTTGTAGATGTATTGCTATAAAAAAATTTAGAGTTTGAGGTGTTTTCAATAAGGCCTCTACAAGGATGAAACCCCCTATTGGTGCTTTCTAGAGTGCTAGGATTGGAACCTGAGAGCCATGTTCGTGCATGTAATAATTGTTCATGGGCTTGACATATGAATCATGGTGCTTGGTGGTCGTGATAGGGTTCGCCATGATCATGGCACCTATGAAGGTTTACCTTACGTAAAGCTCGGGGTTGTGTTTGTTTTTCTTCTTATCCCTAAGTTAGACATTAGTCTTTTAAATCTCCTTCATGCATGGTTGGATGGTTTTAATCTTGGATGTGTTGTAGGGTGGTTTTCTAATGAAGTTTAAGTTGGGTTCTTTTTTGGGGGGTTGAGGAAGGCTTAGTATTATATTAATACGAATTTAATATAATATGTCTTCTAATGCCTTGTTTCCTAATGTTAAATTTAAATTAATCCATAGGTTGATTAATGTTGGATTTATCTAATGTTAGATATTATATTAATCTATTGAATGATTAATTGTTTTTATTATTTAATGTTAGATTAACCCATAGATTGATTTATCTAATGTTAGATATTATATTAATCTATTGAATGATTAATTGTTTTTATTAGTTAATGTTAGATTAATCCATAGATTGATTTATCTAATGTTAGATATTATATTAATCTATTGAATGATTAATTGTTTTTATTATTTAATGTTAGATTAATCCATAGATTGATTTATATAATGTTAGATATTATATTAATCTATTGAATGATTAATTGTTTTTATCGTTTAATGTTAGATTAATCCATAGATTGATTTATCTAATGTTAGATATTATATTAATCTATTGAATGATTAGTTGTTTTTTTTGGTAAATTAAATATTCATTACTAAACGGGTTTTAAGGATTCCAATTCCTTGATACAAAAACAACATTGATTGCTACTAGTAGAAAGGATTTTCAATAGGATATGCAACCTCGATCCTAAACCATCAAATAGAAAAATAGAGGATGCAACCTTAGATAGAAAGATAAAGAGTAGAAAAGGGGGCACTACCTTAGCAGGATAGGTCACAGATAAAAATAAACAAGCTCCACATAGGGTAGCCACAGGAACAAAATAGAGAGGTTTGAGAAAATCAAACCTCAGTGGTTTTCTCATCCTCATCCTTGGCATCGTCTTTTGCAGGATCCTTAGGCTCCTCCTTAACAACAACCACATCCTCCGTATCAGAATAGCCATCAGTATCTTGGCCAATTTGCACTCCAAAGAAAAGTGTTTGAAGGGATTCCCTAAGGCCAATGATGGAGTTTACCATGGCATTAGCCTGTCATGGTTGAAATAATAAACTCATTTAGATTCCTCACTTTGTCTTCTGCTTCCTTGTCATCTATCTTGATATCTATCACTTTCTTGTTATCTTTTACAGCCTGATCTTGAATATGGGCAGATTTTCTAACAGGCTCTTCCATTTTGTCGAACTTGATACTCTTCCTTGCCTTAAGCTCATGGATAGATTCAATGGAATTCATTTTTCTATCTGCAAGGGAGAGGTGGGTAGGAGGCCTAGCTGACTTTGCATTTGGGCTGGGTTTACTTGGATTGGCCTGGGGGCTATTGGCTAGGATGTGGGTATAAATAACTTTGAACAATCCTTGGTGGGAGGGAAGGTCAAGACCTTTCTTTTTCTATAGGACGTAATGGAGTAGTTCATTGAGTTGACTAGAAATTGAGGAATTTTTATAGGATTGACATCACAGAAGTGGTTAATGAAAGCCAGATGAAAACTACATAGCACTTTCTTTGGGTCATCGACCATGATGAACTCCATGATGGGCTTCATCACATCATTCCAAGGGGTAAGGAGATCCCTCTTGAATATTCCTTGCTTAGCTCCTTTGAATATTTTATCATTGTCTTTGAACTCTTTAAGTTCAACCTCCCAATTGTGTTTCTCCCTATGAATTGAGTACTCTTTTACTGGCTGACCAGTGATGAGAGATAGGAGGTTGACATCTATGCAGAAGCTCCTTCCTCAAGCTGTGACATCACCATTCTCCTAGGATTCCAAAAAGGCCATGGTGATATCAAGTTCTATTCAATAAGGATTCTCTCAGCCAGTATGTTGCATTCAATTTTACTGGGCTCGATGAAGCTCATGGTGGGCTGAAAATTGAGGATAGGAGGTGAACCAAAAGGAAAAATAGGGGATAACAGGATGGGTAACTCTCTGCACCAGTGAGGAAGGGGTAAAAAAAATAGAATAGAGAAGTTGGCTTCACAGACAATGGGGATGCACAGGATTTTTGTGGTGGATTTATGGGAGAAATATCACAAAAAATGCCCCACTTTCCAAGAGTTGTCATTATTGAAATTAACAATGCACTTCAAATTTGGCACTGGAAAATTTGAAATCTCAAGACTTTTTTGGAAATGATTGCCTAGAGAGGGATGATCCCCAAGGAGATTTGGAGAGTTGATAATGATGATCCTTTGAGCTTTGTAATGATTGGGTATAGGGATGCACAAGATGTTTCTGGAATGATTACACATGTCACCATTACCACCAGTAACTTTCGGGAGGATATGCTCAAGACTCTAGTGCATGATCTTGGAAATGAGATCGTTCTTGATCATGTATCCCATAAGGAGAAGCCATAGTCGAGCCACAATACCATTGGAAATCCACCCTTTTGATACTATGACTCTATCTTGGACCTGCTTATTGTTTGGTCCAATGTTGATGCACTGCCAATGCCGATGTAGGAGACAATTGATGTCATTGGAATAAATGTCTTTGTAAATCAACTTATTTTTGGAATTTGAAACACTGTCTAGGTCACTGCACACGAATGACAAAACTTACCACAAATTTAAATAGAGGTTAGTGTACATTTACAAAAAAAATGGACCAATCATACATAATATTTTTAAGATGGAAAATGGTCTGAAAGGACACATGATACCCAATCATAATGAATCTTGCTTGGTTCATGCTCCTTTTGAGATCTTGGGGAATATTCCCTATCCACGGGGGTAGCCTACTTGTAGTGGCACTGAATTTATGCATCTGACATAGGATGAGGATACTGAAGAAGCAACTCCTAATGAGAAAGAACATTAGGATTATCATTGGTGTGAATTTCATTAGGGATGTCATCAGTCCATGTAATAATGTTGGGCGCATGAACTCCAAGGTTAGCCAATATATCTGTAGCTCCACTAGCCTCTCTGAAAGCATGTTGAAATATGACTTCTTGCATGTCAATCATCAAGCTCCTGGCACCTTCAATGTAATCTCTGACTCTCTAGGAAGGATTTCTATTTTTCTTGAGATAATTGATGATATTGAGGGAATCTCCTTCGATAATTAACTTTTTGGGAAAATTTTTGGTAAGGGAAAGACCTCTCCACATGCTCTTCACCTCCATAAAAGGATTGATCTGAATTTCCAATCCCTCAACAAAGGTGAGGATGACTTCTTGATGATTTCTAAGGATTTTTCTTGCTCCCACTTTTCCTAGGTTTCCTTTCACAACCTTGTCAAAATTTAGTTTAAACCAACCTATCGATGGAGGAATCCATTTGGAATCAATTCTGGGATTAATTGAAGGATGAAAATCCTCCAAGGATAGGTCAAGGGATCTACCCAAGGCAAGCTCAAAACTGGAGGTAGGCCTAGGGGAGGGGGGAATGAGGGTGGCATTTTATTTGGCATAGGCTAGGATTTTTTCTTTTTTTTTTGGTAATTAAGGGACATAAACATTACAACTGGGTTTTATAGGTTGACCCAAAACCTATTACAACAATAGCAAAATGCTAAACCGAGACAATAACTCAAAATGGATAGTCTGATTAGCCCTCTGCTGAGGACACAAAGCCAACAAAGAGTAATACCCTTACAAAAATTTACCCACACCTTGGAACAAAGGCAATCGACAACTCCGCCTTCTAACACTTTCTCTTTTCTTTTGGTCGTGAAACTGCAACATGTCGCGATATCGCGACACTTCTCCTTCCTCCTCTTTCTTTTCTCTTTTCATCACGAAAAACGACATGTCGCGATATCGCGACACATTTTCCATGTCGCGATATCGCGACACTTTTTCTAACATGTTGCGAAATCGCGACACTTTTTCCTTCCTTCTCTTTCACTTATTTTTTGGTCGCGACACAGCTGCATGTCGCGATATCGTGCCACTTTCCCTTCTTGCCCTTAGTCATCTCTTTTGACCACGATAAGACTACATGTCACGATATCGCGACACTTTTCCTAACATGCTCTTTCTCTTCTCTTTTAGTCATGAAAAAACAACACGTCGCGATATCGTGACACTTTTTCCACTTGCTCTTTCTCTTATTTTTTGGTCACGATAAAGAGACATGTCACGATATCGTGACACATTTTCCATGTCGCAATATCATGACACTTTTTCTAACATGTCATGAAATCGTGACCCTTTTTCCTTCCTTCTCTTTCCCTTATTTTTTGGTCACGACACAACTGCATGTCGTGATATCACACCATTTTCCCTTCTTGCCCTTAGTCTTCTCTTTTGACCACGATAAGACGACATGTCGCGATATCACGACACTTTTCCTAACATGCTCTTTCTCTTCTCTTTTAGTCACGAAAAAACAACACGTTGCGATATCGCGACACTTTTTCCACTTGCTCATTCTCTTCTTTTTTGGTCGCGATAAAGAGACATGCCACTATATCGCGACACATTTTCCATGTCGTGATATCGTGACACTTTTTCTAACATGTCATGAAATCGTGACCCTTTTTCCTTCCTTCTCTTTCCCTTCTTTTTTGGTCGCGACACAGCTGCATGTCGTGATATCGCACCATTTTCCCTTCTTTCCCTTAGTCTTCTCTTTTGACCGTGATAAGATGACATGTCACGATATCACGACACTTTTTCCACTTGTTCTTTCTCTTCTTTTTTGGTCACGATAAAAAGACATGTCGTAAAATCGTGACACATTTTCCATGTTGTGATATCGCGACCCTTTTTCTAACATGTCGTGAAATCGTGACACTTTTCCTTCCCATACTTTCTCTTCTCTTTTGGTCATGAAAATACGACATGTCACGAAATCGTGACACTTTTACCCTCCTGCTGGTCGCGAGAATACGACATGTCACGATATCGCGCCACTTTCCCTTCTTGCCCTTAGTCTTCTCTTTTGACCACGATAATACGACATGTCGTGAAATCGCGACCCTTTTCCTAACTTGCTCTTTCTCTTCTCTTTTAGTCGTGAAAAAACAACACTTTTCCTAACATAGCCTAGGATTTTACTGGAAATTATATTCGGGATAAAAGGATGCTGGGAAAATATTCAAGATTTTTTTCAAGCTAGACTTGCTAGATAAAATGGTGAAGGCAAGTTTTCCGAAGGAAATTGGGTTGAGGGTTATGAAAGGGGATAGGCCATTGGAGAAAAATATCGATGATAGAGCAAGGTTTAGCCCACAAGATTTGGAAGGATTAGAAAATGGAATCGAGGATGGACGAGGAATAGGGTCAGTGGAGGAAGAAGTGAGGAGATGATTCCCACATAGCTAAGCATAGGGGACATCTATTGGGAATGGTGAGGCCTTTTTTGATCAATTTTTCAATCATGAGGATCCTTTCTTGAATGGTTATCTAGGTGAAGAAGGATATCTTAGGGATGAGGGATTTGATCCACACAATATTACAAGGCAATAGAATATCCTCAATTTCAAGAAGAAGTTGGTAAGCAGTCTTGATAGTAAATTCTCCACTCTCTGAAGGCTCCCAAACAAGGAAATATTTGGGATTATTGGAGGGAATGATAGTGGAGTGTAGGATTTCATGTTGGTGGATTCAATAGGATGATCAGTACATCTGATGATTTTCCAATTGGCTTTGTTATTCTAAAACCTTAAGAAATCTAAAACTTTGTGTCCTATTCTGAGGTTTGTATAGGTTTTTAGTCTGGACATAATAGGATCTTCAATGAGAGGTTTTTCTATAATCTATTTGTCATTCCATAAGTCTCTTTTGCTTCCATCCCCTAATATCCATTTTAGGCCTTTCTTCAATAGTGACCTGAATAGAATTCCAGAAGGTGGATCCTCTTGTAGGGGCTGCATCACTGAGAAAATTACTTCCTTGCAGATATTTCCTTTAGACTATGGATTTACACTCATTTTTGGTATTGATAACCATATGCCAGGCTTGTTTGTCCATCAGAGCTATGTTTAGGGATTGAATCCTTCTAAGCCCAATTCCTCCTTTGTCCTTAGGTATACACACTTTATCCCAAGTGATAAGGTGTAACTTTTGCTTGTTTTTAGTTCTTGACCACAAGAAATTTATCTGAATTTGTTCAATTTTGTGGTATACTATAGTAGGGACTTTAAACACAGAGAGAAAATACATGGGAATGCTTTAGAGGGAGGCTGACATGAGGGTGCTTTTGGAATATTGGGATAATAGTTCACCCTTCCATATTGAAAGTTTTTTTTTATCCTCTCTATGATGTTTTTTCACATGGAAGTAGAGGGTTGACTAAAGAAGAGTGAGAGGCCCAAGTAAGTGGTTGGGAGGACAACCACAAAATATTCAAGGATTATGGCAATATTATTTTGTCTTTGGATGGGTGTATTGAGAAAATAAAACTTTCTCTTATTGAAGTTTACTTTCTGCCCAGCAGCTTCCTCATAAATATGGAGTATGAATTTGATAAAATGTGCCTCAAACACATAAGCATTAGTTGATAAAATAGTGTCATCCACAAATTTTTGGTGCAAAATAGGATTGGTCTAGGAGGAAGCTTTAATTCTTGATAGGAGGCCTATTATGCAAGCTACTTTGATGGTCCTTCCCAAGGCTTAAGAAACAATGATAAATAGGAGGGGTGAAATGGGATCCCCTGCGTTAGCCCTCTACTGCTCTGAAAGTAACTTGCTATGGATCCATTGATGAGGATAGAAAACTAGGGCAAAGAAATGTAAGCTTTGACTAACTCAATCCACTTATGATGGAATCTAAACTTGAGTAGGATGGCTAATATAAATTCCCAATTGACTATGTCATAGTCCTTATTCATGTCGAGTTTGAGAACAAAGGCAAATTTTTTGGTTTGAGATACATAATGCAAAGATTTATGAATAGAAATAACACCATCTAGAATTAATCTACCTTGGACAGACCTTCCTTGGAAGGGATCAATAATTTTTGGAATAATGCTTTTCATCCTATTAGCCATGATTTTGTTCAGGATTTTATATGCAACATTACAAAGTCTAATGGGTCTGAAGTCAGACAAAGATTTAGCAATGGGATTTTTAGGAATAAGGGAAATAAAGGTAGATTTAAAGCTTCATGGAATTATTTTGGAGGATTGGAATTATCTTATAGCTATACACATGTCAATACCAACTATGTCCCAGAAGGTTTGGAAAAAATAAGGAGGAAAGCCATCAGGTCCTGGAGATTTATCAATATACATGGAGAAAAGAGAAATTTTGATTTCCTCATCTTGAAAGGGTGCAATTAAACTAGAATTTACGTTCTCAGGGATATATTGGGGGACATGATGGAGCATGTAAGCTTTATCAAATATGGAACAAGAATTATCATATTCAAGGAGAGAGTTTAAATATAAAACTACCTTATCTTTGATTTCCTCAATATCCGTAGTGGAAGTGCCATCACTTTTAATGAGTTCTTTGATTTTGTTGTTGCTTCTATTTATTAGAGTAGATACATGAAAAAACTTTGTTTTTGAATATCCATCTTTGAGCCATAAGGCTCTATATTTTTCTATCAAAAGTATTCTTCATAGGTAAGGACATTGTGGAATTAAAAAAGGATCACTTTTTCTTCTGCTCTTGTTTGTTCATCAATCTGCCCATTTTGAATTTTATTCTCTATCCTTTCTAGTCTATCTTTGAGGGATTGCTTTTTGGCAAAAAGGTTGCCAAAGACTTCTTTGTTCCATATTTTTAAGTCTTCTTTGAGGATTCTGAGCTTTTGGGTAAGTTTGAAGGAAGGCCATCCTTGAACCTTTTGTTGCCAACATTGAGAAACCCTTTTCCTAAGGTATATATGATGTATCCACATTGTCTCGAACCTGAAAGGTCTTTTGTAAGGGTTGGAATTTTAAATTTCTAACATGAGAGGACTGTGATTGAATCCTATTTTATGTCAAGAATGGAGACAAGCATCACCAAACAATTGGATGGCTTCCTGGTAGAAGAAAACTCTATCCATTTTGACTTGAATGTGTTGGTTCCCTATTCTTCTATTGCTCTAGTTGAACTTTACATTTTTGAGTTTTACATCCATCAGATTATTTAAATTGATGAAGTCATTGAACTCTTCCATGCTTTTGATTTGGGCCTTAGTCCCTCCTTTTCGTCTGAGGGGTAGAGGGGATTATTGAAATCCCCAGTTACAACCCATGGAATGTTTTGGAAAGAATCATTTATCCTCCTCAAGGAATCCCACAACTGTGCTCTCTTGGATAGAGTATTTGGAGCATAAACATTGGTGAGGATCCAACACGTGTTGTTGCTACTATCATGGAATAAAACGCTTAGAATTCTATCTCTAGGGTGGATTAATCTACCTTCAAAATTTTGAGTGTCCCATAAATACATGAGACCCCCTAAGGATCCTCTAGCATGACTAAACACTGCATCTGTCATTTTCCAAATTTTATTTTCTATGGTTAGGAAGTTATTAGCATCAATTTTGGTTTCTTGCATGATGAATATTGAGGTCTTAAGTATTTTCTCTTTGATTTGACAATTATCTATTTAAAAAGCCCATTTAGGCCTCTTACATTCCATGATAGGGTCTTCATTTAGAATGTTTGGAAACCTTTTTGCCTCCCCTACTTTGTGGTTGAGGGGTTTGGAAGTTTTGTTTTCCTCTCTAGGTTGACAAACAACATTAGGAAATAGATTTTTCTGAATGCCATTGGTAATGTCATCCTTGATACCTCTATTAAATTGCTCATTAGATGAAACTCTTCCCATTTTTTAACGTTACCACAGTCAATGGGTGACTTTGTGGAACTTTGGGTTTGCTTGGAACTAAACTTGTAAGGGATTATTTGTTTGAGGATAGGGCTTGAGGGTCCAGTATTGTCCTAATTCTGAGTAGAGGTCATCATATCTAACACTAATATTTTAGGAAGAGGGGATTGCTTAGTAGGTTTGCCAAGATAGAGACTCTTGGGGTTATCTCTAGGACTATGAGAGGGTCCTAACTTAGAAGGGGAATCGACAAAAATAAGATCAATGTTTAAATTTTTTTGGGGAAAGGAAGGATCTGGTGTGGAAGAAGGAATAACTTGGTTATGGGTTTTATCACAAGGGATATTTGGAGCCAAAACACCTTCAACTTCCTCAAGCATGATATTAGATTCACCTAGGATACCAAACTTATTAGAAATAGAAATAGAACTTACTTTTTCTTGCATTGGATTTGTTGTCGAGGTGGTGATATCCTTTCCTTTGTAAGGATATGGGATACCTTGAACTTCTAATGACATTTTTTGTTGATAGGATCCTTTCCATGACTACTATTGGTTCTACCATTTTTTTATATATTTAGGATAGCAATTTTTTGGTAGGAATCTGATCCCTTTGTTCTGTGCCATGGGGGATTTTTGGTGGAGAGGATTACCTTCTTATTGACCTTGGTCCTTTCCCTTGAGAGGTCTGAGACTAGGGCACTGGATCCTGAGATACCCCTGGGTTTGACATTCCACACAAAAAATGGGCTTGTTTTCATATTCCAACGGTTGTTTCCTACAGTAGGACTTGTACTTGAGATTGAAAAAATTAGGAATCTTAGATGCCAAATTTGCATTAACACATGGTAACATTCATGTGTTTGCAAGCAAGCATGATAGGGTTGATTACCACTAGCTCACCTACAAATCTTGCAATAACTTGGAGGATATCATTGTGCTAGAGGTGAAAACTGAGATTAGGAATACAAACCCAAATGGGGGTATAGTTGATATCCTGAGTTTTAGGATCAAAATCAACAACCCACCTTGAAGGAATAGGATTTTATGACCAAGGAACCATGGGCCTCTAGTGAGGATGCGACTAGTGTCATAATGGTTGCTCAATATTATTGCAAATAATCCTTTGTATAGAGCTATTATTTCCATACTTTCTAGGGTTTTCCATTTGGAGAAGGCCCATCTATGGATGGTTTCCATATCAAGCCTTCTCCCAACAAACTTACCCACCAATGCATACTTTTCCATTGAAATATAGTTTTTAGCAACAAATTCAGGGATGTTAATGTCCTTTCCATTGGTAGGAATGAGGGTTTCTATGGAAGACTCATGACCACGATTTCCTCCTTTTGAAACCGCACTAGCAAAGGATATTTTTTTGGTGGGATCAAATATGGGTCCCTTTTGGTGTTGGTAAAGGGGCCCAATGTTGGGAGGTTCTTCCCCCAAAATAGCTTCAGTTCGATCGAGGATCTTGACAGAATTCGATCGTTCATCCTCTGCATATGCACCATCATCCTTATTATCATCTTGATACTTCCTGTCATCCTACCTGCCATCCTTGATTTCTTTATTTTGACCACTAGATTTTTGAAAACCTAGTTTCCTGCCCACTTCATTCACCTCGCTGCTCCACTACTGCTTCATTGCTCAGTACTAGAGAATAATTGATAATGATTAATTATTTTTAATATCGAATGTTAGTCTTAAATTAATTAATAGGTTGATTAATGTTGTATTTATCTAATGTTAGTTGTTTTTTTATTTATTAATGTTAGATTGAGCTAATTTTAGCTTTATGTAAATCTAATAGAATATTTGACGTTAGTCTAACCTAATGTTAGATTATAATTAAACAAATGAACTGATTAACCAATCTAATATTTGATTAATCAGGATTGATTAACTAATGATAGTCTAACCCTATGATAAATTAATTAAATGAATTTATTAGTTATTAAAGATTAATCTAATGAGAGATTAGTACTTTATAATCTCATATTGTAGTTAATAAAATGATAGATTAGTTTAGAAATTAATCTAATGAAATCTTAATTCATTATAATATTAGATTGGTGTTCAATCAAATGATAGATGAATTCTTTTTAATCTTTAAATTGCATTTAATCAAACGATGTATTAAAATTTAGCAAATAATATAAAGATAGATTAAATCATCTCAAAATTTAACTTGGCAATTTAATCAAAGGATGGATTAGATTGGTGTTTAATCCTATGATAGATTAAACTTTAGTCTTACAATTGAATGACAAGACTTTTTAATGATGGATAGATTAATTAAAAGTAGTATTGATAAGAAGTATGGGTTTATTTTGCTTATGGAATTGTTGTGTTAATAATAGAAATTATTTGTGGAATGATTGAGTTATTATAGTGAAATTATTACCATAGTAATGCGTGGGTTGATTAATGATAGAAATTATTTATGAAAAATAATTTAGAAGAAGTATGGGCTTCTTATGCATGTAGTGCTATAGTGAAAGTAATCCTATAGAGAAGCATGGGCTGTTTAGTGATAGAATATATTTGTTGAAAATATTTTGGAAACAAGTTTGGATTCCTTTATATGTTTGCTATAGAATTGATTTCTATAGTGATGCATAGATTTATTAATGATAGAAATTATTTATGTAAAATAATTTAGAAGTATGGGCTTCTTATGCATGTGATGCTATAGTGAAAATAATCTTATTACAATATAAAATATTTGTAAAAATTATTTTACAAAGAAGGGCTTAGGAATTTGTTATTTGTAGAAAATATCTTAAGTTATAATATTAAGTTTCGCTATATTGAAATAGATATGTATAGCTTTGGAATTTGGTTTTTGTAGAAAAATTCTTTTAAATAAGTATGGGCTTCTTTTGCTTGTGTTTGCTATGCTAAAATTATTTTTATAGAAATGCAAGGGCTTGGGATTTAAAATATTTGTGGAAAATATTTTGGGAAAGAAGTATGGGCTTATTTTGTGTATGTAATGAATCATATAGAAATGCATTCATACCTGCAAATGAGCTATTTTTATCCCCACCTTCCTATCAACTATCATGGAGGTCAAAGGAAGTAGATATTCAGATTATGCCATGATTAACCTTCAAATATTCTTATTGTACTTCTGAAAGCATCTCTTGGTGAAAGAGGTTTTTTTTTTTTTATTTGTGGAAAACATCCCAAAAGGGATGCCACTTTTGGGTAAGACCCAAGGAGGCAGGGGTATCCATTCTGCAAAAAATGCCCAGGACTCGAACTTGGCCTACCACCTTTGACATACTCAAGGAGCAAACAAACACACAAAAACAATTTAAAAATAAGTAAATAACAACAAAAATAATAAAATAAAATAAAAAACATGCTCCTTGAGTGTGTAAAAAACAAAAGCACAACCAAATACACACAATAATATAAAAGAAACCACAACACAAACTACATAGAAAAACACAAGAACCACATAACAAAACACAAACAAGACAAAAACAACCAGAACACTACAAAGACAACCCAAAAAAACATGAAAAATAAACACAACCAAAACCTAAAAAATTTAAAAAATAAAAATAAAAAACAACCAACAATAGACAATAAACAAAAACAAAAAACATAGAAAACACTCGCACATAAAAACACAAAATAACACAAACAAAGAGAAACCCAAGAACAAGAACGAAAAAAAACACAAGAACAATAACAAAAAACATAAAAAAAAAAAAAAAAACAAACCAACAAAAACACAAGAACAACAAAAAACAACACAAAGAACACAAAAACAAAACAAAATAAAAAACCCACCCACCTTAAAAAACTAAACAAAAAAGAAAAAAAAGAAATGAAAAATGAACAAAACAATGACCTGTCTAGACCAGAAGACTATTAATGCAAGAATCAACAAAGGAAACAAAATAAAGAATAGAATGAGCTAGGGAACTAAAAAAAACTGAATGAACCAAAGAGAAGCAAAAACAAAAAAAAACAAGAAGAAACTAGGTACCTTCAGAACTGGAGCCATCCAAAGAAATGATAGAAAGAAGAGCTTCCCTAATTTGAGAAGGGTGGCCATAACAAGTAAGATCACCTGTGTCCAAAGCCCAATTAGCTAAAGCATCAACACTCTTGTTTTGATCTCTGACCACATGATTGTAATCAAATTTCAAAAATCCCATCTGGATTAACTAAATATTCTCAATAATTCTTTTTATTCTCCAATCCACCTTATGATTCTTAGAAGGATTCTTCAAGAGATTAATCATAAGTTGAGAGTCAGACTCAACTAACACCTTTTCCCATCCAACCTTAGTAGCCTCCTGAAGGCCTCTGAGGATACCATACCCCTCAGCAAGGTTATTGGAAAGAATACTAAAATTCTCAGCAAAAGGAAAAACCAAGGAGCCATCTAAAAGTCTACCAAATCCTCCTTGGTGAAAGAGCTTTTATTGCAATAGAAGCAAAGACTATTTTGTTGTAATCTAGACCTTTAGTTGGATGGATATATGGTGCCATGTTGTGGAATGGTTTTATGGTTCCTATCCTTGCTATTTCTTGATCTAAAGGTTATGTTAGATTTATTTTTATTCGCAATCTTAAGATGATTAGTTTTAATTTCATATTAGAAGATGTTTTATTTTAATTCTTACGAGAGAGAGAGAGAGAGAGAGAGAGAGAGAGAGAGAGAGAGAGAGAGAGAGAGATTGATTTATCCTTGGGCTTAGGGGTTTCTTTGGGATGGTATCTATAGTTAACCTTTTCTAAAAATATCCTTTTTAACCAGGATTAAAATGGGGTAGCAACACCTAGTTCTTGTGTCCATGAGAAGACAATCATGCAATGTGAGTGATGCTTAGGGGCCCATCATGGATATGGGAAATCAAGCATGGATTTTAAGGTTTCACCATGGGGGTGTAGTTAAACTAGACTAAGACACTATGCCTAATAAACCAACATAGATAGAATTATGGCTAGAAGAAGGAATTGGCATCCCCTTCTCTAAATAATGAGAAGGGATAATCCTAACGCTAAGGTCAAAAAGTCTACATTCATGGAGAATACCAAAAAAGTGAGGAGACCTTTTAAAAGCATCCTTTATACTACAAAGGTATACAAGGTGAACCCTAGTTTGGTTTGTCCTATCCACTTGAATGATGTCTACAACATTATAAAATCAAAATTTGGGTATGTCCAGTTGATGTATGTATTTCATGGATACTCTTGTGAAACTTTTAGAAACAAAATTTCTCTTAGATTAGTTAGATTTTGGGGTTGTTACAGTTGATATCAGAGCTCTAGGTCATAGGGCTAGAAGCTTCCATAGAAAAAATACTTAGAGATGTTTGACTTGATGGATGACTTTTGGGTGGATGGCATTTTATGTAAAATTAGGATGTCCATAAATATTGTCAATGGATGATAGTATCTAGATGTTAGTACATTGGAGAGATGTGACTAACTAGTAGGTAGGAGGCATGAGAAGGAGAACCACAACCTAACCTAAGAAATTTTGTGTAACCAATAAATTATGGCACCAAATTTAAGGAGTGGAAGATAGGAAGGATAGTTCCAAGGCTAGACCCCCAGGATAAAATATGAGGAATTCTAGCAGAGAGGTAGAGAACCTCACTACTATTGTCTCACATTCTACAAGTAAAGTAAGAGCATATTAGAAAATAGATGGGCCAATAGAGATAGATGTTGGAAATAATAGTGAGTCAGAGAAAAAATCATGGGTAGGGTTTAGGATTTTAAGAAAATATTTCTCACTGAATGACTTTATGTGGAACTCTCCTCCAAGGAACAACGATAGTGGAGGTTTACTAAAAAAAAATTCTTAAGTATGTGCTGCTCTATGAGCAAGATGAGAATATGAAGGTACATATGTTGCCTTGGGAACTAATCCTAAGATAAGAATGGTAGTAAACATGCATAATCCTAGGACTCTACAAAGGGTATATAGTTGTTGTGACCCGATGTCACATGGACTTAATGGACCAAGTCAGGGAAAGGATAGGACCAGTTTTGCAATGAAATTTGGGCCAAGATGGGAGGAAATTCTGAAGAGAATAAATATTTTGGTATAAGGGATGGACTTTTATGTTTTAAGAATAAGGTGGTGATCCCTGAAGGTGGTGTTTTAAGGTAATTAATCATGCAATAGGTGCATAGATCTCCTTACTCCACTCACCCAAGAGAGATATAGATGAGGGAGAACATGGATAAGACCTTCTATTGTTCGAGTATGAATAAATGTATCATTGTTTTTGTGGCTCTATGTTTCGAATTCCAGAAGGTGAAAGTTTACCATAGACATATAATAGGGTAATTGTACCCACATGACATACAAGTAAAAAAGTGGTAGGTGATATCTATGGATTTAATAGTTGGTTTATCTAAGACTAGGTACTAACATGATGCAATCATTGTAGTGATTGATAGACTAACCAAGGTTGCTCATTCCATCCCAAGAAACACCAAGGATGATGTCCTGATCATGGATAATAGATTTGCCAAAGAGACCAATCTAGATGTATATATCCTCCCAAATTGGTAGTCAAATATCTATATGGGAAAATGGCAAAGGGAGGAAGGTCAATTATTGATACATATTGTAATACCACTTTATATAGATAAGCATAAGGGGCGAGTGGAAGCTTTTTTACAACCCTTAATATTTATACTCTATTGTTGTCTAATTGCACTACTCTTTTATTTGTTGTTTGATATCTTACTCCAAGTGCATCCACTATTTATTTTGGCATAATGAATATGCTGACCTTGGAATATATAATATATTTGTGGATCAACTTGTCTCTATAGACAAGAATCAGATAAAACAAGAAAGGCTTGGGTCTATCAGATCTTGGGGGTAATATTTACAATACATTTATAGTTTGTGGTGACCTTATTTTTTCTTCTTCCAAGGCTCTTTGCATATTTTATTTCTACCCTAGGATAGTTAACATCTTCTAGACTAGGACTAGTATGGTGGTGAAGTAGGGAAAAATGGTGCACCAAATTATGATAAACAATATGTGTATCTATGTCCTATTGCTTATGAGCATCAAACGAAAGCATGCAAGTAATATGGAAAAGATATCAAATAACAAGAAATGAGGCAAGGTAAATTGCTTTCTTATTAATCAAATGGATCAAATCCAGGTTACAGAATGTCCCCTTTGAGGGCTCAAATTATTGATACAACTATTTACAAATTGGGTGCCCAAGGATCAAAATCCTTCAAGTAACTCGGGTGCACATCCAGTGTCTTTCCTCGTACCCACAATCGAAGTGGGCGGGCCAAGGTTGCCGCCGCTCGTATCTCAGATCTTGATGTCCTATGCTCCTTCCTAATGCACTGTAGAGACCTGCACCTACACACAAGGAAACCAAAAATCGTCAAATAGCAAGTGCGTATGATGTAAAACATGCAATCCCCACAGGCACTAAAAGACTAGTAATGGGCATATGCATAGATATTATATCAAATCAACTCCAAATGACTTGAAATTGCAGAGGGATGTAAAATAAAAGGTTTTGGGAAGATATCACCAAAAATTGCACCAAAATTGAGTCCGATGGTGCCTCGTAATTGCGATGACCGTTCACAACCTGCAAAACCCAAAGCAACCAATTTCTGCCCCTACATATATCCAAAACACATGAAAATTGGGAAGAATGCATAAAATAACATTTTAAGAAAACCCATATGATCAGATTTGCAAAATCAGTGACAGTTTAGGTGTTTCTCCAGATGACCACCGTAGACCTGCGTGAGACCCTACAAAACACTAAAATTGTGATATCTCGGCCAATATAACTCAGAATGACATGAAATTTGAACTGCAGCATAATATGAACATGTAGAAAATAAATAATTAAAAATAGTTAGAAAATTGTTGATAGATTTCTATTCATCATAGGGTGGGACGAATAGGACTATCACAAATTGGGGGCACCCGAGGGTGGGACGCCCATCGATTCTGCCTAAATTTTACCACCAATTCCACTAGGGATTGATGCAAAACACTATGGGGGGTATTTTCATCAAATTTGGTGAGGAAATTCACTCATATGGTTTGGTTATGTGACAAATTGTGCCTACTAGTTCACTCGCAAACCTCCTTCGCTAGGTAGAGATTTCGAGGTAAAAATGGGCACAAAAGGTGAAAGGAAATCTTAGCAGCACTCTGTTGCTTTATCCTAAAACTCCTCTCCTTTATTGTGTGGAAAATACATCCACTTTATAGCCTAAGGAGGCTCATGTGCAAAAGGGCATGCAAGGGCATGCGTGGCAAGAGGTGCCACTTGGCCACCGGGGTGGCATGCATTGGAGGGGGAAGAGAATCTCCCAATTTGGCCTCATTCATGGAGCATGTCATAGGTTTTACTATGTGCTCTGACTTGTGGGTGAGAATAGGTAGGAATATGACCGTTGCCAGGTGCCATTTGTCCAGATTTGACTTTTTTTGGTCAAACCTGCTATTCGTTCCACCCTGGGATGAATGTTGCTATTCGCTCCAGGGTGGGATGAATAGGATCTGTATTCATCCCAGGGTGGGATGAATAGAAATAGGGTGCCAAAAAGGTCTCAAAAGTGGCCTGAAACCTTCCAAAACCTTGCACAGAGTGGTTAGAACCACTGTATACCTCCTGAGGGCTGCCCTAGGGGCCTAGGTATGTCAATTTAGTCATTACTTTTGGTAGCATAATCGGATTGACCAGATTTTAGTGTCTACAGATGCCCCTTTTTGGGATGCATTGTGTGCAGCACAACATCGAGCAAAAATAGATGACTAAAATATTCAATGATTAGGGTTACTCAATAACCTAACCAACTTTAGATGCCCCAATCCTGGAAAGAGCATGCGTTCTTGAATCCTTGCTTTCGATGAGCTAAGGAACTTGCTTGATCTTGGATATCATTCAGTCATGATGCGAGGTTCCCTATGTTACACATACTTACTAGATGCCAAGAATTTTGATTTGATATTTTGTGCTTGTTTGCTGCCCCAAGCAGGAGCGTGATTGTCTTTGTCAATGATTCGTTGAACGAATGCAATTTGCATGATTGAGTGTGTGCTTGTTGATTTTAGACTGAGTATGACTACCCCCTCAAGCGATGAGTCGATGAGGGAATGACTCGTGAGAAAAGTGATGAGTCACTTGACCCAGATGACTTTTGTTAAGGTTACCTTCAGTTGTATCCATTGGAAAATGGCACAGTTTTGAAAGGATTTTGATGATGCTATGGAGGTTTCTTGGAAGCAAAGAGTTGAAAACTTCATTCCCGTGGGGCGGTCCAGCCACAATGGCCTTCTTGGGGAGTGAAGTAGTAACTTTTCCATGCATCCATGAGAAGTTTGCATTCCATATTGACCCTGAATGAATTCCATCATATTTGACTTGTTTTTGGTGGGTTTTTGGACCCTTTTTGGTGCATTTTAAGTTGTTTTAACCTACAAATTTTGTATTCATCCTAGGGTGGGATGAATGCAAATTTGGTATTCATCCTAGGGTGGGACGAATGGCCAAAAGTGTATTCATCCCACCCTAGGATGAATAGAACTTCTACAAGCCTATATAAACCTCAAATGTGAGTTTTGGGCTCATTATTGCATGTTTTCTTTGGTGATTTGAGAGGTGAGGAGGAGGAGAGTTATTTTTCCATAGCGAAGCACTATCGAAATCACCCTATGACCACCATGAGTCAGCAAGTAGAGGCATCCAATGGAGGAGCCGATGCGAGGTGGGTATGTGGTGACTCGACTTCCTCATTATTTTTTCTTTTAAAATTGTAATTTTATTTTGTTGTTATTTGATTTGTTCATAATAGATAATTAACCCTAATTTAACTAGAATACATCATATTTTTGACTTGTTTTGTTTTGAGGCATATCACATTACCGGATAGGTAATTAAACCTAATGTAGATGAAATATACTAGAATTTTTATTTTTTGTATATTTTTTTAGGCACATCACATTACGGGATAGGTAATTAAACCTAATGTAAAGGGAATATGCCAGATTTTGAATTTTTGTATTTTGTTTATGTTTTTGTGCAATTAGATTGTTGTAATAGATTAGTTGTGCATTTATTTTTGTTTTTATGTTTGGGCCTTTTGGAGGCCATCTTGGAGCATGGTGAATGCCTGCTTATTACTTTACCTATTTTTTTTTTTTTTTTTTTTACCAGGTGGTGAAGAGTCGGTACCGCACATTGAAGCTCTTTGAGACCACCCGAGATGCCTTGACTGAGGCTGATTAGGAGTGGCTTGATGCCATGGGGCTCAAGAAGGTTACCCAATTGGAGCCTATGATAGGTGATCGAGCATATTTGACCACTCTTATTAGCCTATGGGACTCATGCACCAACACCTTCCACCTACCCATGGGGGAGATGACGGTGATGCTAGAGGACATCTACCAGATTCTATGGATTTTGATAGAGGGGCGACCGATCCACTCTATGCACCATGATCAGAGAGGTGTAGTGTTGATGAGGTATTTTGGTGAGGATGTGGATGCGATAGAGTTAGACTACCAGAATGGAGGGATATTGGTGGGGTTCTGGCATGAGGAGGGGGTGTTGGGGGTGAGGCATGCACTACTGATGACCCTCATCTCTAATATGCTCCTCCTTGATTCCTTAGGAGCCAGGTTCCCTTGGAACCTGTTGGAGCTGGTGTACGCCCTAGAGGGGTGCACCAAGGAGGAGCCTCTAGTGATGGCTTGGGGGTCTACCCTACTGGCACAGCTCTATGATGAGTTGTATGAGATCCGCTACCATCGATGGAAGGGCTTAGGGTGCAGCTTCTTATTGTAGTGTTGGGGGTGGTAGCACATAGTTGTGGGGTGACCACATGGACTACCATGGATGACCTAGGTGTAGCTAGCAGATAGGGAGATAGGATATGGTATCCTATGGTAGAGGGCATAGGAGAGAGGGTAGAGTCATCATCATGTAGGTGATGTGGAGCACTATATCGATGCATTCTCATGACTAGCACCAAGGTAGGTGATATGGTGACCGTACAGGGACTATTCGAATTGGGTGGATGCTGGAGAGTAGCTCTAATGGGTGAGGTAGGGTAGATGGTTGATTATGAGGCATGGGACCGAGTGGGAGTACTTCCATTTTTCTTAGGTTATGTGATAGTTTGGGCTATGATAGGGGTTTCCTAGGGAGCCAGTAGTATATCGATACCATGGGGATGAGAGGACACTAGACTGGCCAGTAGTGGAGGATGTGGGAGAGGAGGTGGATCCCATAGTAGATGTTCCTAACATGGATGATGTTGGGACTACAGAGGAGTATGACTCATGGTGGGTGATGCACCAATGGTGAGGCGTAGGGGCCCTAGGGGGTGAGGTGGCTAGGGTAGTAGATGAGGTGATGGAGGATGTCCTAGAGGATGACCAGGTAGAGGTGGGTGAGCCACATGGGCATCACCAGTAGATGAATGAGTAGGTAGATCTCCTAGACTTGGGATATCAGGGTGATGATGGGGAGGTCGAGGATCAGGGGGTGCAGGTGTAGTAGGGTCCACAGGGTGACCGATATCTGGAGCTACAGGTTGAGCTGAGTAGGGTCATACAGGAGAGGGATCTCCTTTAGGTGTAGACATAGGAGGACCAGGCTGAGATATCCTCCCTACGGGCATAACTGAGAGCATAGGGTCCTAGGTAGGAGGGATCCAACATTGGGGAGGTAGAGAGGCTATGGGTGGAGGTGCTATGACTGCAGTCAATGGTGGAGATGTACCAGGCATGGGGGCAACAGAGGTAGGCTTATGTGGATCAGTTGGAGATGGAGGTAGTGCACCTTGGAGGGCATCTTCCTGATGATGGGGAGACCAGTGGATCACACCAGACTCGATAGAGTGAGATAGTGTAGTCTTCTTCTAGGTGGAGGACTGATAGGGCTGGTGGCAGTAGGCATGGGGGATCACAATGGACCTAGACTATAGGTGGTAGTGTGAGTCGTAGCACCGGTCCTGCATGACCATGGTGATGGAGACTCTTGGGATTATTTTTGGGGTTTGGATTTTTGGTATTGGTGAGGTCTGAGGACCCACTTTATTGTAGCCCACGGGTATTTTTGGAAACTATGATGTATATTTTTACCCCATATATATATGAGATTTTGTTATGGTCATCATATGTCTCCATTATTGTTTATGAGATGGATGCAATGTATGTATGTGATTTATGATGGTATGTTAAATGCTAATGATTGATGTAGATGGATATTGTTATGTGATTTGTTGTAGTATTGATGGATGTTGTACCATGTATGCATATGTATGCTTTTATGATGTGATGACATATTGATGGATGTTTATTATGGATGCATATGTTTTAATGTGGTGTAATTTGATGCTATGTATATGAGTGGATGTACAATGAGATGGATGACTTGAGTGCTTTGATATGATGAACTGTGATGGATGATTTGACACACTATGTTAACACCATATACTATAACAAAATGCATTACTTCCTTCTTTGTATTTTATTGTTTTTTTTTTTTTGTATTATTTTTGTGTAATGGATATATGGAAATGTATTATTGCAATGTGATAAAATGGAATAAATGAAATGAGATGTTAGAGAATGTAGATGAGGTTTTCATGAGACTCAAACACTCTAGCTAACTTGATCAAAGGTTGTATACTGACTATGCAAGACTTTTTGACAAGGTATGAATCTGCTAGGATGACCAAGATACTTCATATCCCTATGTGTGCAAGTGAGTTCATTCCTGTGAGATGCATAAAGATACCACCATTTCCAGATAGGCTATCCACCAAACCTGTAATGAGGATCACCCTATGAATGTCACAATCCTAGGTTTTGTACTTAGTAGGATTAGACCACTAGGTAGTATAGGCTACCAAAAGCTAGCTCATCCACATGCAAACATTGGTCTGCACACACGCCAAAAGCTAATGTGATAGACATATCATCATGCATAAGGATACCACCATTGCCAGATAGGCTATCCACCAAACCCGGAATGAGGATCACCTTATGGCTTGTCCAAATGCTGAGAATTCCAGGGATTCAAGCTCAAGCTCCCTTCTTTTCTTCAATTTTATTGGGATACTTGCTCATGTGTAGTGATTATAATCACTATTTATTTTGTATTTTGTTTTCTTTGAGCAAGGGATTTGGGGAGTGGTGATAACCACTATTTATTTTGCTTTTGCTTCTTTTGCTTTTTGTGGGATTTTGCTTTTGAACTTTTGGGATTTTGATTTTTTTTTTAACTTTTGGGATTTTGGGAATTGGGATTTTTGATAGTGGTGAAAACCACTATTTATTTTGGGGAATTGGGTAGGGAAGAGCTTGTCCTTTTGCCAATTCTCAACATTCTTGAACCATTCACATAGGGGGATGAGTAGGATAACCTTTTCACTTAAAGCAACCTAGACCACTTCATGGGTTTCATATTTCCTTGCGCAAAACTTGGATTTATTAATGTGTAAATGTGTTGGGATTTGTTGTATACAAGGTATAATCTAAGCAAGACTCTACCTCCTAAAAATCATGATAGCTTTCTACAAAATCTGAAAAGAAAACTAGAGATAAGTGAGTGACTGAAAACCCATTAAGACATTCTAGAACAAATGACTATGTGACGTGGGACAAACACTGTTATTACCAATGTAAAATGTAGGTGAACATGATAAGTGGAAAAATGGAATGATGTGGATAATGATTTTGACATAATTGTTTTTTTTGTTTTTTTGGACTGATGAAGGATGTACAGTCTTAGTGCTAGACACGTATGAGCAACTCTATAATGCAAAGTGCAATAATGAGTGTACCTAATGCAAATGATTTTGAGAATGCAATGAGATGCGATGTAATGAAATGCAATATGATATTTTTGTGTTTTTGTTGTTTTGATGATGTTTGAAGATGCAATGCGATGCAATATTTTTGTATTTTTGATTGATATATATGATGTTTTTATTTTTATGATGTTTGAAGATGCAATGTGATGCAATATTTTTGTATTTTTGATTGATATATATGTACATGTGACCAATGGGCTTATTGGGGGCCATTGGGGCATTTGGGGTGACCAAAGGGCTTATGGATGCCTTTGGGGCTTTTGAGGTGACCTAGATGGTCATAGACCACCTAGGAGCATTTTAGGTTGACCAAGTAGGTTATAGACACCCTTGGAGCATTTTGGGGTGACCTAGATGGTTATAGACCACCTAGGAGCATTTTAGGTTGACCAAGCAGGTTATAGACACCCTTGGAGCATTTTGGGGTGACCTAGATGGTTATAGACCACCTAGGAGCATTTTAGGTTGACCAAGCGGGTTATAGACACCCTTGGAGCATTTTGGGGTGACCTAGATGGTTATAGACCACCTAGGAGCATTTTAGGTTGAGCCACAACACTCTAGGCATGGAAAGGCCAAAAATGAAGGATGTTCAAGGGTTCAAGATCCTTGATTCCTTCAAGGGAGGCTAGGAGGTAAGTTTTAGGTCCGATCTGACTAGTAATGACAAAAGGACCTAACCAATTTACCATAAACTTATCCCTCAGATGGGGCGACAAATTAGAATTCTATTGGTTTTATTTCAGAATGAGGTCACCAACCTAAAAATCTCTAAGATGGACTTTCATATTGTAGGCTCTCTTAAGTCACTCTTGATAGATGTGTAAGTGCTCAAGAGCATTAACGCGACATTCATCAAGCAACGTAAGCTGATCTAGGTGAGCCTACCGTGCGGTGTCATCATCGATGAACTCCTGCATGGATATGCGCAATGATGGGATTTCTAGCTCTAGAGGTATGACTGCCTCGGTGCCATACACTAGTGAAAATGGAGTAGCCCTAGTGGGCATCCGAATGCTAGTGTGATAGGCCCATAGAGCAAGGGGTATTTGCGTGTGCCAATCGGTGTGATTCTCTTTAACAGTCTTCTTGAGAATGGCAATCAATGTTTTGTTGGAAGCCTCTGCTTGCCCATTTGCTTGTGGATAGTAGGGCATCAAAAAGTTGTGTTGGATGTTATACTTAGCTGTCAAAGCATGCACATATTTATTCTTAAATGATGTCCCATTATCCAAAATGATCTTGGATGGAATACCAAAATGACAAATGATATTGTGCAATATGAACTCCACGATGCAGGGTCCGGTCGTAGTGGTAAGGGGGATCGCTTCCACCCACTTTGTAAAATACTCGGTAGCCATAATGATAAATGTGTGATGGCCCGAGGATGCGGGGGAGATTTTCCTGATTAAATCCAACCCCCATTGCAAAAATGGCCAAGCCGATTGGATCGGTTGTAAGGCCTGAGAAGGTACGTGTGTCAAGTTAGCATGGTGTTGACACTTTACGCACTTCTTCACATATGCGCAACAATATCGCTCTAAAGTTGGCCAATAATAGCCCATGCGAAGAATGCACTTTGTGATGGCCATGCCACTGAAATGGCCACCACATGTACCATCGTGTGCTTGGGCAATTGCCCAAGCCGACTCTTGATGCTCTAAGCAATGAAGGAGGATCCCTTCATAGCTTCGATGATACAGAATGTCTCCTAGCAAGACATATTTTGTCACCTTTCATTTGAATGTTCTTTTAGCGGCGTGCGACAATCCAGGAGGGAGATTACCCAACTTTAGATACTCCCTGACTTGTGTGGACCAGTCCTATTGTGAGGAAGCCTCGAGCGTGTGAACTACCTATCCCTCTTGAAATTCATCCCGAGAAAATGTTGAGTGGGAAAGAACTTGTAAGAATAGCATCGTACTGCTATCAAAAGGGGCTTGAGGGAACAAAGTCCCCCAATCGACATGATTCAAGCATTCATGAATGTGCGAGAATCTCTCTTGATGAGGTTCAATTTGAATCAAGTGGACTTCCGACATGGCCTGAGTGTTCTCACGCTCAACCATAGACTATGAGAGCATTTTGACCTGAATGGTTGTCATCTCATCAGTAGGGTTCTGCAAGATCAAGGACCCTAGGGAGGCCATCGTATCCACAAAATGATTAGATGATCGAGGGAGTGCCTCGATGTCATACCATTCAAACTTCACCAAGAATTTATCCACAAGGGCTTTGTAGGCTTGCAGAACTGGGCACTTGCATTGGTAGATCCCTTTGACCTGGTTAACAATGAGCAAGGAGTCACCAAAAATATTAAGCTTGGTGATTTTCATGGTGATAGCCATTTGAAGACCTATGAGCAGGGCTTCGTACTCGACATTGTTGTTGGTGCACGGGAAATCGATTTTAAATGATAGGGGTATGGGAGCCCCATGCGGTGTGAAAAACATGATCCCTATGCCACCCCCTTGCTCGCATTTGGAGCCATCAAAAAATAGAGTCATCTCTACCTATGGCTCAGGCTCGTCAGAATCAGGTGATTCTGATATTTGGAAGACTCCATCATCGGGAAGCTCCATGCTAAGAGGTTGATCATCCTGGAGAGGAGCCTCTGTGAGTTGATCGATGATGACCTGACCCTTAATTGATTTTTGTTCAATAAATTCTAGGTCAAACTCCATCAACAACATGATCCATTTCATCGTGTGACTATTATGATAAGTGTGGCTCATCATGTATCGCAATGGATTCTCTTTAGATACAACATACGTGGTATGGCTAAGCATGTAATGTCGTAGCTTCTTAGTGGTAAAAACCACCGCTAGGCATAACTTCTCCATGTATGCGTACTTGATCTCATAGCTGACCAGGGTGCGGTTGAGATAGTAAGTAGCCTGTTCCTTATGCAGTTCATTATTTTGGGCTAACATGGCACCCAATGCAATCTCAGTGGCTGAGATGTATAAGCGGAACGACACTCCTGGTCTAGGTGGGGCCAATACTAGTGGTGAAGCCAGGTACTACTTTATTGCATCAAAGGCCTCCTGACACTCATCATCCCAATGGAATGTGACCCCCTTGTGCAATAACTTGTTCATGGGTCGACACTTGTTCGACAATTGCACTATGAAGCATTTGATGGACATGATCTTGCCCTGTAGACTTTAAAGTTGCTTGATGGTAGTCGAGGGAGGCATCTCGAGGATGGCCTTGACCTTGTTGGGGTCCACTTTGATGCCTCATTTAGAAACTATAAATCCCAAGAGTTTTCTAGATGTGACGTCGAAGATGCACTTCTTGGGGTTCAGTCTCACGTTATGCTCAATAAGGTGATCGAGGACTTTGCGTAGGACATCGAGATGCTCATGGCATAACAAATATTTAGCCAATAAGTCATCCATGTAATCTTCCAAAATCTTATGCATGTAGTCATGGAAGATGTATGTCATGGCACGCTGGTAGGTGGCACCGATATTTTTAAGGCCAAAGGGCATGACCTTATAGCAAAATGTTCCCCAAGGTATTGTGAACGTCGTTTTGAGTTGGTCCTCTAGGTTGATACGAATCTGATTGTACCCAGAGAAACCATCCATAAGGGATAACATTTCATGGCCCAATGTGGCATCTACCAGGGCATCGATGCTCGACAAAGGAAAATCATCCTTAGGACTCGCTTTGTTTAGGTCTCAAAAATCGGTGCAAATGTGAATCCTCCCATCAGGCTTCTTGATGGGAACCATGTTGGACAACCATGGTGGATAGTCTACAGAAATGATGAACCTAGCATCCAACAACTTTTGTAGCTCATATTTGACCATCAAGGCCACTGTTGGATGCATCTTTCTCAGCTTTTTCTTGATAGGCTTGGCCTTGGGGTCAAGCGTCAGATTATGGGTGACTAGATTTGGATCCAGTCCTGACATGTCTTTGTAAGACCATGCAAAAGTTACCTTCTTCTCTATGAGAAGGGCTATGTAATCAGCTTGCTCTTCAGGGGATAGAATTTTCCCTAGCTTGATACATTGTGGAATCTTGGGATCTGAGCCGATATCTTTGTCAATCATAGGCTCGATTGACATATGCGACCCCTCCTCCAACTAGTGGGGGGTAGGGATCAAATGGATGTCATCAACTAGATTTAGATCATCAATGGGAACCTTGGGTTCCTCCTCAGCATGGAAGACATCATGAGTTGGCCCTAGAGAGAAATGAAATGGTTGTAGCATCTCATCGCAAGGCCAGTACTCAGAGGGCAAGGGGTTTGAATCTCCCTAATCAAAGTCAATTACCCCCAAGTCGAGGTGCAACGGCTGTGATAGGTTATTCAGATCTCGCAAGGGCTCGAAAAGATCTATGGAAATCATATTTATGGATGGATGATTTCCCCTATGTGGCTGGTGGTGTTCATGGACATCAAGATGTCGCAAGACCTAAGGAGGTGGCTATGGAGGTGGTGGAATGATCGGAGGTGGTGGTTGTCTTCTAAAGGTAGAAGTTATCACTAGATGGGGTGGTGTAATGGGAATATTCTTAGATAGAACTCATCCTCATCATCCACAGGGATGACCCATGGGCCTTCCCCATCTAAACTACTAGAGTCAATGGGTGCTACCCCATAATCTGACTCATCATCGGTGGTCCACTCATACGGGGGCCCCTGATCTTCTTCCTCACTATCATGGGGAAGCATGCATGAACCTTCGCCTCTCTCGTAAGATCAAATATCATCATGAGGTGGTTCATCATCCCCTAAGGGCATAGGGAAGTAGTCCCCTAGTGAGTAGACATGATTGGGGTTGGCAAATGGATCTCGCACCAACTCATCCTAAAAGTTGAGCATCATGCACTCCAAGTTATCTGCCAAGACATCAAGGGGCAAAGGCGTGTTGTACCCCAAACCATACTTGTCATAAGGCATTTGATACTATGGTTGGTAAGGGATTCTAGTGCCTTGCTCATACAAGCCTAACCCAAAACCATGCCAATTGCATAGGTCAAGGTACTTCAGGGTGAAGTTAGGGTTAGACAAGTAGTTAATGTCTTCTTTGAAGGGCTCTTCATCTTCCTCCTACTACTGATAAGGTTTGATGCCATAGTCAAGGCCCCCATAGATAAAATTCATTTGATTAGGGGGAGGCCAAGAGGTACGATAGTGCCTATGGGAAGATGGGGTCGACCCATGTCTTGCACTGACTCTATAGCAGGGGTGGTTGTAACATTCCTAACCATGTACTCTCCCAATCCGGTGGAAGCTAGGTGCACTATGACCTGAGGCTATGGATAAAAGAGGGATGAGAGTGAGACCTGATATGATTCATCATTTGTCTCATGTGGTAGCTCCTCATCATCTAGGCTAGGTATCTCCTCTATGGAGATGGTGGATATGGTCGGTTGGACCTCATCAATAGGTCGCTTCCTTGGGTTCCTAGGCAAAGGATCCATAGGCACACTGGGCATCTCGAGGGGTTCTGATGATGAGGATGGTATGACATGCGATGGTGATGGAGTCAAACCTTGGCTAGATTTATTTGGTTGGAAATCCAGATGGGTTGATGGTAAGGTTGACTCGGGGAGCTGCTGCACCATATTGCAATACTTGAAGGGCTCTAGGTCCATAGGGATGACATGAACTTGCCCTTCATGAGTGTACTTGAGGCACTGGTGAGCGATGGAAGGGACACACTTCATGTCCCTGATCCATGGTCTACCTAATAGGATATTGTACGCCATCTCACCCTCCAAGATGTGGCACAAGCATCGGGATGATATTTTCCCCTACCTGAATAGGCAGGATGATCATACCAACCATTGAGCATATGGCATCATTGAATGCTCGGAGGGTGTAGGTAGATGCGACAATGTGGGATGCTAGGAGCTTCAAGTGCTTGAGAGCTATTGTAGTGATGATGTTGCTAGAAGACCCAGTGTCTATCAACACTCTCTTGTATGGTGTTCCATTCACACATGCGATGATGTGCAAGGGAGGATCTACCATATCATTTGGAACCGGTTTAAGCTCATCTTCTCGAAAGGTAATCATCGATTCCATGCATTGCCGCACATGCCCCATGAAGTTGTTGAAGGAGTTGGACTCCTGGGGTAGAAGCTCGATTGCCTTAAGGATCTCCATCAAGGCTTCTCTATGAGGAGGTGATTGTTGGATGAGCTCATAGATGGAGAGCCGGGCAGATGTCATTCTTAAGCTCTGAGCGAGCTTACTCTTAATTGTGACCATAGGCCTAGGTGGGAGGCTCGGCCTAGGAGGCGGTAAAGGCTATGACATCGAAGGAACATCACTCTGAGCCATGGGTGGTGCAATTGGACTTGGGTACCACCTATTTCTTATGACAATGTTGATCATGCCGACATACCCTTGCTTAGGGGGGCATGGTGTACCTCATTCACCTGGGGCACAAGTGTGGCCTGCTCTACATGGGTGGGCAAAGGGTCTTTAAAGACCTCCATCTATTGGTTGTTTGGCATGATAGGGTTGTCCACCTGAAGGGCATTCCTATCGATCATGTCCTACACCAAGTGCTTGAACTTGTAGCACATTTGCACATCATACCCATTTTGCCTATGAAACTTGCAATATAGGTCTTCTTTATATCCTTTGGGCTTCGGTGCATTTGGATCGATGGGTCGACTCTCAAGTAGGTGGATTGCATTGGCCGCTAAGAGGTGCTCAAACAATGAGTCCATAGACTCTACAATGGGCGTGAACTATCGCTTGGGGTGATATTGTTGATTTTGCCCTTGATTATTCTAGTTTTCCTTGGCATAGTTCCCAGGAGTGGCCTAATAATTAGGCTTTTGAGGCAGGCATGGCTTGCGTTGGCCCTGGGACACTAATGGAAACCTGATTCACTACTATTGGCTTAGGCTGCACTAGGGTGCTTTTAGCATTCTTGTTCCACTCCTTGTGAGGCTTCGTAATCTCACCCTCTTGAATATTGATTTCTTCGATGATCCTAGCCTATGCTAGGGCATCTTCAAGAGTCGCATACTGTTGTAGTTGCAACAACAAGGAGATCAGCTTCAGGTAGCTCTTGGAGAACATCTGAGTCAACTCCGACATGGGGAGAAGATAAGGTAGCTTGGTGAGTAGGGCTTACCACCTATTGCCATAGTTTTTTATTGACTCATCGTCATACTGTTTCAACCTAGCTAGATCGGCCAGTGTCACCTTCCTCTTGGTATTGAAGGTGAAGTATTCTAGGAATACGTCTGCAAGTTGGTCCAAGTTGTGGATGCTATGCTTAGGGAGTTGGTAAAACCATTTCGAGGCTGGTCCAGAGAGGGTAGTCATGAATATCCACAATAGCAAAGCATCATCATCATGAATGCCAAAGCATTGACCCAAGAATTTGGTGACATGTTCCTACACATCTTCCTCTCCCTTAAATGTAGCCAATTGAGGTAACTTAAATTGCTCTAGATAGGGAGGCACAGGCACCAAAGGATGGATGGGTTGACTATGCAATTGGTGCATAGTGGGCTTTTGAGATCCAGACCCAGAGGTTTTGTTCTCTATTGACTCTAAGTGCTCTAGCAACACTTTATATAGGCTTGAGAATTTAATCTCATTATCTTTGCTCACATCCTACAATGGAGGTCTAGGCTCCTCCAATCTATTGTAGGGTGATGGGATGTCACCCCATACCTTGGTAAGGCGTATCAAAATATTCTACCTCTGGATCATGCTCAGTGTAGGCCCCATAGGGTGTTTCTCAATCCAGTCTATAAAGAGGGTTATCTACCGATTGTGGGCATCCCATGTTTGGCTTGGGAGGCCCATCATGATTTTTTTGAGGAGGTCATGGAGGTAACATTGTGATGTTCTCATAAGATGAATTGGTTGAGGGAGTCTTCCAAGGGTAAGTAGTACCATATGGGGATTTCCTCTATATAATTATTATGTATAGGGGTTGAATCCTTAACATTATTAGGTACTATTGTTTGAAGTAGGGTTGCCATCATGAATATTTGGGACTAGCCATTTCCTTGATTATTTTGAAACTATGGTCAACAATTTCTCATGGGTGGATTCATGTATCCCTAGTTCCCTTGTGGGAAGGAATATTTATAGTTATTTTTATAGGGATACCTTGGGGAATTCTGCTCCCTTATTATGGCTAAGATTTTGTTAGCTATAAATGTGAGAAGCTTGTGGGATGAGTCTTGCTCAATATCACTAGGGTTGAATGGGGTTAGAATTTGTGAGGATGTAGTAACTAATGGTGAATAGGAAGATGACTAGGAGGTCACTGGCTAATTTACAAGAATTGTTGGTCACACATTGGGGTATAGAGGCATGGGAAGCCTAGGGGATAGCCTTCCAATTTGGATTAGGTAATGTTCATCATCGATGGCCAACTCATATTCTTTTAGTGGTGCCAACAAACCTTTGTCATTCCATGTTGGGAATGTTTTGGGGGTGAAAATGGTGGTGGAGTAGCCCTATTATGGTCTAGGGATTTCCTCCTTCACAAAATGGTTGTGACTAGGTATGGTAACCTTTATCATGTTTTTCAGGCATAAGATCCCAATTACCAAATTTTATTTTGTTTTCTCTAGGCTCTTTCTTTAGGATAGAGTCACAAGGTGAATACAATTTCTTCCTTCTAGAAAGCAGAAAGATAGAGGTCTTCACCCAAAATTTAGTTAGGTGTCCTCAAAAATACTTCTTTTGGTGTTCATTTTGGAGTATATTTGTTAGGTGAGAGAGGCACTTTAGCAATTTATGAATAGACTCAGACCCTCACCAAGTCTTAGACTTACTTCTTGTTGTGATTTTGGTACCAATGGTGTGTCACTAGGATCCCACAAGGTGTGACATTAAACTATTGTCATATTTGATTATCCTTGCATTGGATAGTTGTACCTCACATCAAAGTGATATTGTAAGCCATAGTCAAGAGCATAGGGTTTATCTCAATCAGGGACCTCTAAGAGTTTTTACAAGGTTGACTCCTTATTAAGATGTGATATTTAAGGCACTTGCTATTCTACCAAGGAAAAAGGGATGTGAGATATTAAAGGAATACTCAACAAATAAAAGAAAAATAAGCGATGTCCCAAGAGGTACACTAATATCTCCTTGCAAAATATGCCCAAACTCTATGTTCCAATGGTGAGCACTTCCTCTCCTTGACATAGTGAAGAGCAATTGAGATTTACCAATTATACGCATATGTGAGCATGTGGGTCCTATAGGAGATCTAAGCTCATAAGTGAATCAATTTTAAAATATATGTAGTCCCATCACACACACATACACTTAGCACACCCAATATTCACATAAAATAATGTAAATACACATACATACACTTCCATGGTTTTATAGGTAAAGACCACAAACTAGATACACGCTTCCATGTATATATAAATACAGGTAAACTTTTACATAGATTGTGCTAGAAGCAGAGGTTTTAAATTACCCATAAGTTGCTCAAGGATGCTACGATTTTATAGAAATAAATAAAAGGAAAGTCTACAAATACATGAAATGCAAACTTGTTGATCAACTTTACTAAGCTAATACTATTGTTATTTATAGATTACAAGGGGGGAATTTTCCCTCTAATATTTGTAGGATGACCTGAATTTCTATCTATCCATTTCCTAGGGATTTTAAATATTTAAAGGAGTAGCCCTTGGTTACCATTATTGTCAGTCTATAGTTTTCATGGTTTCAGGCCCCCTCTCCTGTCTTTAATAGTTTACCTACCCTAAAGCTAGAGTATTGTTGGTAGATAGCCATATTTTCTTAGTAATGGCATATTGTCTTTATTTTTTGGGGGGAATCATACTCTCACCTACCTCTTCCTTGGTCTTGGTGCCATTGTCTACTTTCAGATTCATTTTTTGATTCAAGACTTTTATTTGCTCATATGGTCTTGACCTTCTTGGTCGAGACTTTTTTCCTGGCTTCAATCTTCAATATTTTAACAGTTTTGACAAGTAACTTAATTGGGATTTTTCATCAGCCCTTCTTTCTTTGTTGGTTCAAAGATCTTGATTGCTTTCCTAACTTTCCCACTACTTCCTTTGTTCTATTTTGTGCTCCCCTTTTATTTGTTCATACCAAATTTTGCTCTATGATGCATCCATGTCTGCTAACTCTATTGGTGACTTCAAATGATCCTTTTATTGTTGTAGAGAATCTTTCACCCTATCTACCTTTATTTTGAATGTGGGGAAGTATACATTTTTAAACTTCCACTCATGGAGTGATCATGATGATCCCTCTTCTTCTTTAATGTCTAGTGCTAAGATGACAAATAAGTTGCCAAAGGCTGCTTACCCAAACTAATGCAAAAAATGATGAATTTTGTTGATTTTAATATGACTATTATTTGGGTTGATCCTTCTTCTACAATGTAATATTTTTAGTTATCGCAAAAAAATACTCTTCAAATTTTTCTAGGAGTGAGGTTAGACTCAGATATGATTGAAAAGGCTCTAGAATTCTCCTCGTGGACCATCTTCTTATTAGGTGTTCTGCTTGCCCACATATGAGAGTCTTCACTCCTATGTTTATTCTTTGGAGATATTTATTTGGTGAATTTGACATGGCATCTTCTTAGGCTAGCATGGATTGTGATCCCTTTGTTCTTGGCCCAAGCTCTTCATCTTCTTATGGGATGCAATCTCTCTTATGGGATGCAATCTCTCTAGGTTGTAAATATTTATCACTACACTTCTAATGGTTGATCCAAGTGAGCTATGATGATATTTTCCATATGATGTTACTTGAAGAACACAAGATTATACTAAGAGGGGGGTGAAAAGTATAAGATAAAACTTTTCACTTTTCAATCCAAATTATAACAATAATAATATTAATGCAGTATATGAAACAATGCACAAATCATCACACACATGAGAGACACATATTTAACATGGTTCACCCAATGTAGGCTACATCCACAGAGAAATATTGCTTATAAATTTCTCAATAATTTATGTGGGAATCAATTCCTTATTACAATGTTTGTGGAACTCTATCCACAAGAGACACTTATCCCCTCTCACAAGTTCATGGACCCCAATCTATAGGAGACACCAATCCCCTCTGCTCTGGTTCATGGACCTCTATCCATAGGATACTCCAATCCCCTCTGCTTTGGTTCATGGACCTCTATCCACAGGAGACACCAATCTCCTCTGCTCTAATCTGATCTAAAACTTGCTCTCAATTCTTCTCATAAAACCTGCTTAACTCTACTCACAGCTTTGCTCAAATTTGCTAACAAAACTTGCTCAAACCTACTCATAATTCTACTCAATACTGCTCACAACTTTGCTCAAATCAGATCCAAAATATTGCATACAAAAAATTCTCATATATACCCAAAACCAAATATAACAATCCACAAATCTTCCATGCTCATCTACTCCCAATCATACACAATGCACACATTTTTCTTTCAAATATGTTATATAACCCTTGCACATTTACTCATAATATCAATCAAAACCAATGCATAAGTTTACTTACAAATTTGATCTATAACCCTTTGCACATTTATTCCCAATTCCAAAAAAAAACAATGCACTTCTAATAATTCCTTATTTCTCAAACCATGTAACAACAAAAAATATTTTCCTTAACCAAAACCACCTTGAGAAAGAAATTAAATCACCATACCTCTAAATATACCTCAATGATGATGAGCTTATCAAACGTGTCTTAACAAAGTAATTTTCTTTTTGATCCTTCAAAGATCTGGTTAGTAATTTTCTATTTCTTGCACAGATAGTAAATCATCCACAAAAACCTTTCCAAAAAATGTGCACAATAAATCTTGAAAATAATACCTTATATCTCCTTTTTAATCTCACAAAATAAAGCTTTTAATAATAACTAAACCATTAAATTTCCTTTTTCTATCATGCAGAAATACAATTAAAAATAAACCATAATACACCTTATATATCATTTTTCTAACATGCAACAATTACAATTTCAAAATAATACCCAATACACCTTATGTTTATTTTTCTCATGCAAAATTTACAATTTCAAATACTCCTCAATACTCTTTTATCTTCTTTTCTAAATTAAATTTAAACAAAAAAATTTCCCTTATTTTAACCAACAAACCCAGTGAACTATATCCTTTTCACATAAAATTTAAACAAAAATTTGTGCCCATACCTAAATCAACAAGCCCAGTGAACGTGAAGATAATATAACTCCTAACCTCTACCAACACAATGTCCTAGCATTGGCTAGATGACCAACTAGGCTACCCCAGCGGGTATAACTGAATGCAAAAAATCAAATCAAAACCTTCCTCTTCATTGTCTCACTGCCAAAAAAAATAATATATTTGCCAACCAAAAATAGCACTTGCATGAATCGACCCCACAACATCTTACTCAACAGTGCCTTAGCACCAACTAGGTGACCAGCTACACTAGCTACCCAGACGGAACTCAAAACATGACACAATAACATAATTATCCTTTTTTCTTATGGCCACCAAGCAGATCTCCTCTATTACTTATTATCTACTTTGATTTTCACATGGAGAGTATTCGAATATTTTTCATGTTGGTCAAAACTCTCATTTCAAATGAAATATATTTGCTCCTTATATATGCTTTTCTCTTAAAACTCAAGAATGTCAGCGCATATATAATTTTTAATTTTATATTTCCTCCAAGTTCTTTGGCGTCTTTTTTCTTTTTCAAAACTTTATATTATAATATTTTAAATATCATAAAATTAACTCTTAAACATTTGTCCCTCTCTTTTAGGTCTTTGTCCCATGCAACTTTAAAACTTTTGCCTTCTCTTATAATATAATATTATTTTTGTCCCAAGCAACTTTTAAATATTTTTGACCCAAGCCATTTTCAATCTCTTTATAATATTATAATTCTTTACTTAAAACATTTTCCTTGCTTTGTTATTCACCATGTCCATTGTTCTTTCTTGTAAGCTTCTTATCCTTGAAGAATATTTTTGCCTTGAATACCATGCACTCTTTGACATCAATGACAACTCAATATTTCCAACATTACTAATAGGATTTATTTACCTCTTCTTTAGGAATGGAATATCCTTGATCTAATCATGCTTAAAGTATAATATAATTTCTTTGTTTTGTTTTGAAGTTTATTTGATGAATATTTTTTTTCTGTATCTTCATAGTTTTCACTTTGTAATATCTTGTTGTGTGTCTAGTCTCATAACTATTGTGGTAGTAAAATGCCCTATTTTCATAATCTACTTATTGATATTCTCTTGATTCAAATTTAATCTTAATGTATTATGGAAAAGGTTTTAAAATATCTATAGCAACACATATTCGAGTATATATAACATGATTTCACTTCTTAATATTTAGTCCCTCCTTATTGAATTTCCCTAGGGTAATTCTAATATTCTTCAAAGCATCCTTATTGACAAGCAAACATGGAAGTCTAAAAAGCCTAACCCACATTGGAAGCATATTAATAGTTTTTTTCATGACTAAAAAAATAGTCCATGGTTATAAATAAAGAGCATCTCTTCCACTAAACCATGTTCCACCACCCATTATTTTATCCCTAATTTTTTAATTAGAAAAATAGTAAGGAAAAATATTTAGGAAGAAAAGTCAAATTAATTTAATTTCAATCCCAACATCCACTTGATCTAATTTTAAATCTATAAAAACCCTATGATGTGGAAGCATACATGCATGAAAGTGGTTACAAGTAAGACAGTTACCACCTATTTGTAATTGTCATCATTGTATATAAAGGACCCTTTTTGCAAGGAGGGAAGGAAGTGAGGAATCACATAAACAAGGAGAAGAGGATTAACATGCATAGATAATATGAGCAAGAATTGGAATCAAAATTCACACACAAAAAAGAAACATTGAAAGAGAGAGACTCTTCTAAATGAAAATAAGTGCAATGATGCTTATTTTAGAAGGTATACTTTTAAAGTAAGGCATGCTTCTTAAAATAAGACATGATGTTTGTTTTTAGAATATGCTAAACATAATAATTACCTAAATAAAATATTGCTATATAAGAACTAAGTCTTATTTAACTAAATAAAATATTTCTATATAATAACTAAAGCCTTATTTAACTAAATAAAATATTGCTATATAAGAACAAAGCCTTATATAGATACTAAGCCTTATATAGAAGCTAAGTCTTATCAATTGCTCCTTGTTTAAGTTGAAAGTATCCCAACTTTCATATAAAAAATGGGAAAAGTTGTCAAAAAGAAGACTCAATGACCCACTTTGCTTGGGTTAGGAGTTTATCCTTATAACCCATTAAGTTGTAGTGGTAGTGCCACTCCTGGTAATGCATGTCCGAATATGAAGAAGAGTGTCTACAACAAAAGGAGGCTAAAAATCTAGAATATGATGCTCTGGATGTGAGAGTGGAATGTCAGCTTCCAAATGAGGTGGCTCATACCTTTTCAACTAAATACCAAGTTGGGATGAAATATCAATTTTGTAAGCTATCCCACTATTTGTTATTATTATAATATATCTTGAGAGGATGAAAAGTTATAGAATATCAAAGTTGATGCCCTAGAAGTTGATGCCCTAGAAGATGCTAAGACCAAACTATTGTAGGTAAATATAGAATGGTCACACTTGAGAGGACACCTATTGAGCTGGTTGATGGTGTCGTCATATAGAAAGAGGTAATTGTTGTTGTCCTCCCTATTTAAGAACGATACCTATAGCACAAGTGGAAGAAACTATCTTAATCATGTCTTCTATGGGGTAGGATTTTCTTTTCTATTATTATAGTGTCCACATCTGAGTGATGCTCCATTAAATTTCTCTTAGAAAATGGTAGCAAATGTTCTATAGTATCCTCTATAGGTTGGAAAATGATGCAAAGTATTAAATATTGTGATAAATATACAAATTTTACAATAGGCTTTTCTTACAAGAACTAAGATTTAGTATTGGGAGAAAAAGTAAGTTGCTACACCTTACCATATTTTTGAAGCGTATAGGTGTTTCATTTGCCATTTTAAATTGCATTGCGATCATACTAGAATGGGCATCCAAGAAGAAGATCTGAGTAGTCCAAGGGTGTTACATCACATTCCACTATATCCTAGAAAGGCCCAATAGTAAATGTAACTACAAATTTTTTATTAATTAGTGTATAGGGCCCCTATTATTATACCTAACCAAGATGATAGGGGTGAGGTTGATCATATGTGGGGAGTTGTAGAGTAGTGACCAAGCATTCATTTAACATATTATTTTCACTTCCATTTTTGATGATAAAGAGAGCCATCTTATTCTTGATTTGGTAATTCTATTTAAATATGGACTCTTGAGAGGCTTGCGAGTAGTTCTTGGTAAGGAGATCTTTCCCTTATTTCTTACTTTGGAGTACCTACACTCTTTAGTGGACTAACCCCAACTCTTTTGGTAGTTACAAAACTATTTATTGCTACTCATAGCAAGGGAAGAGTACTGATTAGGATATTTTGATTATCCTTTATTGTTAGTAAAGGTCTTAGAGGTATTATATCAAATTTCCTTCTTAAGGCCTAAATTATTTTTTGTAGCCATTGCAAGCTTAAAAGCCTTATCTAAGGATTCAACTTCAAACATAACCAACTCTTTACAAAGGACAAGGGAAAAACCTAAAATAAATTTAACTAGTACCTCTTCTATATCTATAACATTGAGCTTGACCTGGAGCTTGTTGAATGTATTGATATATTGCTAAACTAAATTTCCTTGAGCTTGTTTGAGTTGTAGCTAGTGAGATAACATGTTACAAAGGTATCCAGGGGGATAAAATATTTCCTTGAGTGTTGCTTGGAGTTCCTCCCATTGAATGATATCTTCTACTTTTATTGCAAGCATGTTTTGCTGGTTTTGCCACTAGTCTAGGGCTAAATCTAATTTATGAACTTCAACCATTTAGATATTTTTATGGTCAATCGATCAGACCTAGTTTTAAAGTATACCTCAAGGCTATGAAACCAAGATTCTAACTTATTAACATCAAAGTTATCATCAAATCTTGGAATTGAGACCTTCATTTCTAGTTGGAAGCCCTAGGTTTGATCCATATGCATGTTCATTGGATGAAGCTAGAGCATTGCTTTAAAATATGCCATAAAGTCTTGCATAACACAAGTTTGGCTCTTGGAGTGATCTTACAGAATTTTTTGGAGTGCATCCATATTGATTGAGGATTCAATAGTTTCCTCATGATGGGTATCTTGCTTAGGAGTCATAAGTCTCCTCATGATGAGCAAGATTTTTTTCTAAAAATAAAATTTGATTTTTTTTTTATTAGAAATCTTGAAAACTTGCAAACCTGGGGTTGTATATGAATTTGGATGAATTTTTCTTCCTTGATGAATTTTCACATGATAAAAAACAATATTGTTAGCCCAAATTTAAACAACCATAACTTCTTTGATACTACTCAAAATTTGGCATATGATCACTCCTTTTTATAGTTCTCAAAATGATCTACATGATGGTGGAAGAATATTATGAATTTGACTACTGGAAAGATATAAATCTGGCAAATAGACTGACATTTTCTAAGAAAAAATAATATAGATCTAGAAAGGGTAATATGTGAAAACCCTTAAGGAGGCCAGATATTTGGCAATTTGAGATGAAATATTTGGGTAAATATTGTACCACAATCATTTAGAAGACCAAATTCAAGGCTGCAATCGCTTGACTTTGATTTTAGTTGAAAAGAGCAATAATTGGCATGAAAATTCACACACAAAAAAGGAATATTGAAAGAGAGAGACTCTTTTAAAAGAAAATTCACAAACTTAATATTATTGATGTATAGTATTTATAAAGAATTATAATGATGCTTATTTTAGAATGTACACTTTTAAAATAATACATGATTCTTAAAATAAGACATGTTTATTTTTAGAAGATGCTAAACATAATAATTAACTAAATAAAATATTGCTATATAAGAACTAAGCCTTATATAGAGGCTAAGTCTTATCAATAGAGAGAAAATAATAAGAGGAAGAGGGGATTGCATGAGAAGATAAGTGTAGATGCATTTACAAAAAGATATGTAGGGTGTAATATAATAACATTTCTATAGAATTATTGTTCAAGTCTATTGATAATATAATTGCCCTTCAAATATTTAAATTCTATCTTGTGTAGATTATGTGCATTATAAATATCTAGATTGTGAGATTATGCATTGTTTAATATTGTATACTTAATCTTGTTATGTTAAGATTGAGGTTACATAATGAAACTGTGTTACAATTATTGTCTCAAAGAAACGTCATTCAATAATGTAGTTCAAGCATTGTAGCATAAATACTGCCATTCTAGTATCTATAGTTTGAATGATTGTTGTTCATAGGATGGTGGTCCAAGAAGTGTATCATTCATAATAAATATTTTTTGCTTCAAAAGTATGCATGTTTTATTTTAAATAGATTGGTGGACATTCAACTCCTATTATCGTTCAAGTCATAATATTGTTCAAAATAAAGAATAAGAATATCATTTAATTGAGAGCATAGGAACAAGTGGATGTAATTGAGGTATAATTAAAGAGATCATTTACATTCAAGGAAATAATAAGATATCATTCAAGTGGAGTACAAAGTTTCATTCAAGTGGGAGCACTGTTTGAGCGAATAATAAAGCGTCATTCAAAGTGTAGAGTGTGCAAGTAAAATATCATACAAATGATATCATCATTTTAGTGGAATCCATTTTTCAAGTGGGAATGCCTAGGTAGATTTTCATTCAATTAAAGAAAATTTTCCATTAATTTTGGGTGACATACAATTTGTTATCGTCTACGTTAACTACCATTCAAACAAGTTATCATCTAGGTGGAGATCAAAGCTGCTATGAAATTAAAAGCTTTAATGCCATTCAAATAAAATTTATTGCGCTATTATAATGAAGGATATGTCACATAAATATGAATTATGATTCATTTCATATTATTACTAAATTATGATTAAGTTTTATAATTTGTTATATAAGGAGGTAGTTTTTCACTAAACCCCCTCCTTACGACTATATCATATGCTATCAAAGTCGATTATTTTTCAAAGGTATACAATACACTTTGGAGAAGATATGACACACCAAGGAAAAGGAATACCATGTGTTCTAGGACCTTGGCCAACAAACATAGCTAAAATGTTGAGAGGAATCATTGCCATACTAGATGCAATTGAGTTTACCTAAAGAAGAGGCATTCATATTCAGGAGGTTCGTCATAGTGAAGAGAAGGAAAATAGTCACATAGATAACTAAGATGACGAACAAGGAGAAGAACCAAAGTAATGATTGATTTAGAAAATCTCAAGCATGGGAAGTAAACCAAGGATGGATACCACTAATTTTAATGGAAGTTTAAATCTGAAAGAGTTGATATATTGGATAACAGACATGGAGATATTCTTTGATTATGAATGTATGGAGCAGAAAAATGGGTCAAATTTACATGTACAAGATTGAAGGGACATGTTTAAATTTGGTGTTATCATGTACAAATAGAGAGACAATAAAAAGGGAAGGATAGAATCCAAACATGGGATAATTTTGTGTCTAAATTGAACTCTAAATTTTCACCTACTGATTATCAGATTGGGTTGTTTAGGAGACTTCAAAATCTCAATCAAAAGGAGTTGGAAGTGAAAGAGTTTATGAAAGTATTCTATAAAATGATCATCGAAGCAAGTCATATTGAAGATGATGAGGAGAAAGTGACAAGATACATAAATAAGATAAGGTTGTACATACAAAAAATATTGATATGATTTGAATTAAAATAGTTGAAGAGGTATATCAATATGCACTCAAGGTGGAAGAAAAGTTGACTTTGTAAGAAACAAAAAACTTCCAAATAAAAATGATAGTTTACTAGAGGAAGATAAAAATCCAATAGTGGTAGAGGGTAGCATATGCAAGAAGGAGAATCTAGTACTTATTAGAGTAATTTTAGAGAAAGTGAATATTTCTTAAGAGGAAGAAGTGGTTATGGTAGAGGATTCCCTAAAAATTACTTTTGATGTGGAGAAACTAATCATTGGGTATTTGAATGTTTAATAGTATAGAAATACAGTGATAAAGGAAAATAAATTAGGAACCATGTTGCATAGGTATATGAAGAAATTATTTCCTCACCCAAGAACATGGAGGAACTAAAACAAGGAGAATACCCTATGATAAAAATGGTATTGTTAAAACTGGCCAAGGAGGAGTATGAACCATTGCAAAGGTTTTTTAGAACCATATACAAATTGCAAGACAAGTGTTGTAAAGTCATTATGGATAGTGAAATTATAGATAATATAGTGTCTATAGAGATGGTAGAAAATCCTGGATTGTTAGGTAATGGAGCCAAATTGATAAGAAATGAATTAATTACCATTAAATATTGTTGGCGGGGTTCCAAGTCCATTCAATATTGTTGGTGGGGTTCCAATGCCATTAAATATTTTCTATGGGTAATGATCAATAATAGGAACATGAACAGGGCTCCAAGGGGTTGAAAATTTAACTATATTTCTTGGTGAAAAACACTTGTTAAAAGAACGTGATAACCGTATGGGTGGTTTCAACCCATGGTTTTGGCCCATTGTATTCCGACACCACTATGTGGTTTCGGGTAGTGGAAAAGTCATGAATCTCTATATATTTTGTATTGTAAAGGTCATCTTAGATGTGAATGCTCTTTTTTGATTTGGAGGAAGAGAGGGGAGGAGACATTATACAAGTGGAGAAGATTATTGTATTGTTGCTAATACAAAGGACTGATTGTTTCTTCATGGATGTAGGGTACACTACCCAAATAATGTATATCTTGTATCTCTTACATTTGTGTGATTGCTTGTTGTTTATTGCACTATTTCCTATTTTGCTTATGGGTACTTAACTAGGGTTTGGATTGTTTCTCCATTTTTGTTGTTATTATTTGTTTTTTTTCATAGGCTATGTATTGTTTGTACATTGTAAATTCCCAAAAACTAGTATCAGAGTGTTCTTATTGGGAAAGGGCACTCACAAGAGAGTTTTTTATTCAAGTGGGAGAAATGGGAGAAAGTTTGAAGTTTAAACTGGAGAAGTTTACTAGACAAAATTTTGGTATGTGAAAAACCAAAGTGGAGGATTATTTGTATCAGAAGGATGATCTGTACTTGGTTCTAAAAGGGAAGACTGGTGGTAAACCTAGGATGATGGATGATGAGGAATAGGATCTGATAGATAGGAGGGCACTAGGGGTGATCTGATTGATCTTGGATGATTCTATTGCATACAACATCAAGAAGTAAAAGACCACCAAAGGAGCCATGGATACACTAGCTAAGTTGTATGAAAAACCCTCAACTTCAAATAAAATTTTCTTGATTAGAAAGCTTTTTACTATGAAGTTGCAAGAGGGTGGATCTATCTAAGAACACCTTAATGAGTTTTATGTTGTTATGGGTTCTTTAAAATTTGTAGGGCTTTATTTTGATGATGATGTTATCACTTTAGGGTTTCTTTGTTCACTACCAAACTCATGGGGTAGCGTTGTAATGATAGTGAGTAATTCTATGCTTGGATCTAAAAAGTTGATGTTTTATGATGTGGTTAGCATAATCCTCAGTGAGGATATGAGGAGATAAACCTCAGAGGAGGCTTCATCATCTAGAGTAGCACTATCTAAAAAAAGCAAAGGTAGAAACAGAGAAAGAGGAAAAGGTCAAGGTAGATGGAAAATCCATAACAGAGGAAAATTGAAGGATAGATCTAAAAGCAGAGAGAAAAGCAAGATTGATTGCTGGAATTGTGATAAGAGTGGACACTTCAAGAGCAAGTGCAAATATAGAAAGAAGAATGAGTACAATAATGGGAATGATGCTCAAGAGGTAAACATTGCAGGTGCAATTTATCAGGATGCCCTGATTCTTGCAACAACTTGCACGAGTGAGTATTGGGTTATGGACTTTAGAGCTTCTTATCATATCACTTCTCATAGAGAGTACTTTGCTAATTATACTCCAGGCCATTATGGAGAGGTTTTTTTGGGCAATAACCATCCATGTGAGATTATGGGTATTGGCACGGTGAATATAAAATTGCCAAATAAAAATATTTGGGTGCTTAACAATGTTAGGCACATTCCTAATTTGAAGAGGAACCTGATTTTAGCCAGTGCACTTGATTTGGAGGGATACAACACTAATTCTAGAAACTAACAATGGAGAGTGGCAAAGGTTTCAATGGTGATTGCAAAATGTGAGTTGACTAGAATTTTGTATTTACTGCATAACTCATCTTATTGTACATTAAACTATGTTGATCAGGATGATGTGAAAGCATGGCATTTGTGGTTGGGTCATATGAGTGAGAAAGGGATGAAAACCCTTCACTCCAAAAAACTATTGCCAAAACTCAAGGATGTTGATTTAGGTTTCTGTGAAGGTTGTGTATAAAAAAAATAGAAAAGGGTAATATTTCTAAAATTTGGTCCAAAAAGGAAGAAAGATAAATTAGAGTTAGTACACTCGGATGTGTGGGGTCCCTCAACGGTACTTTATCTTGAGGGCTACTCTTATTATGTTACCTTCATTGATGATTTCAGTAGGAAGAGATGAATCTACACAATCAGGCATAAATCTAATGTTTTTGGCACTTTTCAGAAGTGGAGAGCACTAGTGGAGATTGAGGCAGATAAGAAAGTAAAGTGCCTTAAATATGACAATGGTGGTGAATATTGTAGCAAGGAGTTTGAGGACTATTGCACAAAGGAAGGAATTAGGAGAATAAATACTACTCCTAGGACACCATAGGAGAATGGAGTCTCGAAGAGGATGAACATAACTATAATGGAGTGTACCAAAGCCATGAGATTGCATGCAGGGTTGCCATTGTTCTGTTGGGCTAGTGCAGTTGATACATTAATTTATTTGATAAATAGAGGACCTTGTACTACATTGGATGGAGATATTCCAAAGGAGACTTGGAAAGGTAAGCCTATAAACTAATTTTTCCTTAGAGTATTTGGTTGTGAGGCTTTTGCTCATATAGATAAAGAAAATAGGAGTAAGCTTGATGTAAAGTCTAGAAAGTGCTATTTTCTTGGTTATGGTGTGGATGATATGGGATATAGGCTATGGGATAATGTTGGTAGGAAAGTTATCAGGAATAGAGATGTGATTTTCAATGAGGATAGGTTGTACAAGGATAGGCACATATAGGTTGAAGAGTATGCACTTGAGTTTGTTGACTTGGATGCAATCCCAGAGCATGGTGTAAAAATACAGTATCTTGTTCAGATTTATGAATATGGTACTCATGAGAAAGACCAAGGTGAACAAGAAATTATTGTTACTCCATCATCATCCCCACAGGAAGTAAGGAGATATACAAGGGTAAGACATGCACCTGATAAGTATTCTCCTGCTTTACATTATGTATTGTACACTGATATCAGTGAACCAAAATGCTTTCATGAGGCTTTGAAAGTGGATGATAGGATTAAGTGGGAGCATGCTATGAAGGATGAGATGGACTTATTGACTCAAAATAAAACTTGGGATTTGGTTGAGCTTCCCAAGGGTAAAAGGGCATTTCATTGCAAATGGATGTACAATGTGAAGGATGAAGGTGATGGCAGCAAGAGATACAAAGAAAGACTTTTGTGAAAGGATTTGCACGGAGAAAAGGTAATGACTATGATGACATTTTCTCACTTGTAGTAAAAATAACTTCAATTCAGACTATTTTGAGTATAGTTGTAGTAGAAGATCTTCATCTTGAACAGTTAGATGTAAAGACAATATTACTTCATGGGTATTTGGAGAAGGAGATCTACATGCACCAACTAGAGGGATTTGAGGCCAAAGGCAAGAAGAGCCTTGTGTGTAAACTAAAAAATATCTTGTACTGTTTGAAGCAAGCTCCAAGGAAATGGTATCTCAAGTTTGACAGTTTCATGAGTGAGCATGATTTTACTAGGAGCCAGAGTGACCATTGTGTTTATTTATGGGCTACAAGAAATGGTATCTTTCTTATTCTCTTATTGTATTTTGATGATATGCTTGTGGCAGGATCCAATATACAGGATATTAAGAAATTGAAAAGGGATTTGGCAATTAGATTTGCCATGAAGTATTTGGGGGAAGCCAAACAAATCCTTGGCATGAGAATCACTAGAGATAGGAAGGAGAAAACACTAAATTTTTCTCAAGAGGATTATGTGGAAAAGTTGCTTAAGAGGTTCAGTATGCATGATGCAAAACCGGTAGCCCAACCTCTTGCAAAGCACTTTAAGCTCTCAAATAAGTTATGTCCCAAGACAAAGGAGGAGGAAGAGTACATTAGGAAGGTACCCTATGCTTCATCAGTTGGGATTTTGATGTATGCTATGGCGTGTACAAGACCATACATTACCCAAGCAGTGGGAGTTGTGAGCCAATATATGAGTAATCTAGGTAAATCTCATTGGCAAGTGGTAAATTGGATACTCAGGTATTTGAAAGGAACTTCAAAATTCTATTTGAATTTTAGAGGTTCTAAAGTTGAGTTATAGGGCTATGTGGATTTAGATATGGCAGGTGATTTGGATGGTGGGAGTAGCACTACTGGGTATGTATTCACAGTTGAAGGTACAGTAGTGAGTTAGATATCCAAGCTACAACGTGTTGTAGCTCTTTCTACTACAAAGGTTGAGTATGTATCTGTCACGAAAGGTACCAAAGAGTTCATATGGATTCAGAGGTTGATTTAGAAGTTGGGTTAGGAGCAAGGAGATGGGACACTTTGGAGTGACAGCCAAAGTGCAATTCATTTAGCTAAGAACTTTGATTTTTATTCATGGAAAAAGCACATTCAGTTGAGGTATCACTTCATTCGATCAACAATGGAGGATGGTTTGGTAAATTTGGGTAAGATTCACACTTCCCAAAATTTTGCTGATATGCTTACTAAAGTAGTAACCAGGGAGAAGTTGAGATTTTGCTCTACTTTGGTTGGCCTTAAGGAGTAAGGTCATGATTATGAAAAACTTTTAGTCCTAGGATGCAGGGATGTTGCATCAATCTTTTCTCCAAGTGGGATATTGTTAGGTAATGGAGCCAAATTGATAAGAAAGAAATTAATTACCATTAAATATTGTTGGCGGGGTTCCAAGGCCATTAAATATTTTTGGCGGGGTTCCAAGGCCATTAAATATTGTTGATGTCAATAATAGGAATGTGAACGGGGTTCCAAGGGGTTGAAAATTTAACTGTATTTCTTGGTGAAAAACACTTGTCAAAAGAACGTGATAACCGTATGGGTGGTTTCAACCCATGGTTTTGGCCCATTGTATTTTGACACCACTATGTGGTTTCGGGTAGTGGAAAATTCATGAATATCTATATATTTTGTACTGTAAAGGTCGTCTTAGATGTGAATGCTCTTTTCTGGTTTGGAGGAAGAGAGGGGAGGAGACATTGTACAAGTGGAGAATATTGTTGTATTGTTGCTAATACAAAGGACTAATTGTTTCTCTATGGATGTAGGGTACACTGCCCGAACCACGTATATCTTGTGTCTCTTACATTTGTGTGATTGCTTGTTGTTTATTGCATTATTTCCTATTTTGCTTATGGGGGCTTAACTAGGGTTTGAACTATTTCTCCATTTCCACTGTTATTATTTGTTTTTTTTCATAGGTTGTGTATTGTTTGTACATGGTAAATTTCCAACATCGCTTATAGAGGATTGAACACCTAAATCCATACAAAGTATCATAGTTGCAAAAGGGATATCAAATTTTGGTAACTAAACAATTTATGGTGAATTTTGATATCATAGTTCTTATAAGGATGTGGTTCATTGTGATATTATGTTGATGGATGCATGTCATATTTTGTTGGGAACACCATGGAAATTTGATATAAAGGTAATGCATGATGATAGGGTGAACATCTATACTATTGAGAGAGATTACAAGATGTACACATTAATCCCCTTAAAGGATAAAGAATAAAATGTGGACAATGATATTATACTACGCTTGGGTATGGAAAAATAATTCTTGAAGGGAATGAAGAAGGAAGAATTTTTGCTTTCATTTCTAAAGCCACAAAAGAGGGATAATGAACAAGATGGATAAATTCCCACATTAAGTGAAGAATTTATTAGAAGAATATGTAGATATTCTTTTAAAATATTTAGCATATGGGTTATCACCCATGAGTAGCATTGGTCATCACATAGATTTCAATCTTGGATTGAGCTTACCTAATAAGCCAACTTAGAGGATGATACCAATGGATAATGAGGAGGAAAAGAGGTTGAAATATGAGGATGAAATACTTAAATAAGAAAAAGATGACAAAGGGAGTAATTATGAGACAATAGAGGAATATGGACCTCATCATGACATTGATGGCCTCAAAAAATACCATATTCTTCAAGAAAATAGTGGTGATGAAGAGGTTGGGTGATTTGAAAGGTACACCAAAGGTATTGGCTCTAAGTTAATAATAGGAATAGGATATACTAGCAAAGGATTGGGAAGATGTAAGAAAGGTGTGAAAATACCCATAATGCTAGATATAAGTCCAAATAATGAAGGCCTTGGGTGTATAGGTCAAGTAGGAAGTTGTAAGATCAAATTTGTGAAAAGAGAAATTGGTACAGGGTATGGTTATGCGTAAAGGGTCATCCCCAAAATGTATTTATTAAAATGAAGCAAATCAATTTCAAAATATAGGCGAATAGTGTCCAAACTCATGTAGAAGAAATGATGAATTACTTTTTTTCCATCAAAAAATATAAAAATGTGGTGAATTTATAATAATATTTGAAAAAACTTGTAAAAATTAAAAATGTACTAAATTAAATAGAATTAAAAGCCATGGTAGCATTGAAAGATTGTACTTTTATTTAATTTTCATCTTTACATTTTAAAATTCAATATTTATAATGTATACTAGATCTTATGCTTGGGCAAGTTGGGTCCAAGATAAATATATGTATATATACATCATCTGATGGAAATATGCACAATGTTGTAACTTGTTCCTGTTGTTCCTACTATTCTTGTTCCACTAGTTTACCACAATTATGCAAATTCTCTTGACATTGAAGAGCTCTACATGAATCATTGGAATGATTTATGTAGAGCTCTAAAATGTGGGGGTATTTTTATAATCCCCTATTGTTTGAATATTTCCTTGAGCCACTCATGATTGATAGAAACACAAATGACTAATAACATCATATATTATGATAGATGACCAGTTGCATCACTACTAATACTCAATGACTAACAATATCATAACTAACGATTGATGATCGATAACAACATAGTTGATGATCGATGATAAGTAGCATCATTAATGATGACAGCATTGATTAATGATACATGCTCAAAAATATTATGGTGGATGATAGTTGGCATGCTATTTTTAGTATTTAGGGTTGCTACATAAGTTCCATGTATCAAAATTGCATTAAATTAATGCATGTAGATGGTTACAAAAATTTATTCATAGTTATTTTTGTTTATTTTGCAGAGCAGAGCATAGTAGAGAATACCCTAGGCCTTCGAAACTTACCCTAGAATATCGTACTTATTAAAATACATCCAAGTTTCCAAAATTGTTGTAGCAATGGTGAGCTCTTCCTCCCAATTTCCTCCATCCAAAATTATTTTCAAAAACATTGTGTGCCCATATATTTTTGAAATTATTACAACATCGGGATATGACGCTTCTTGGGTCATGAACTCTGGTCTTCATGTATTAGTGTAAATATCCTAATACAACATGTATTTAAATTTGGTGTATAAGGTTATGACCTTGTATGACAATGAGGGGTCAGTGGTTAACATGATAATTGATAACAAAACTTTATCTTTCACTCTAAAACCTATAGACATCTAGATATTGATAGACCTCCCGAGATTGATATACCTTCCATACAAGGGTGCTGATCTAATCAATACAAAGTACTCTTTGAAAAATGATGACAAAACATATTTGGAGACGATATTTAGTCTCTCATCAAAATATTTGATAGGTAAAACTCTCACTCTTTTCAAAATATTTTCTAAAGTTAAAATTTGTTGCATTGTATAAGTTTTTGAATTATTTATTAATTTTATGTTATAATTATTTTTTCAAATCACTCTAATTCATCAAGAAGGGGCCTAAAAATTTTAGTAGTTATAAACAATTTCCTCAAAGCTATCAACGAATTCTTCCAAGAAAGAATTATTTTGCAAAGAATAATGATGGGCATTCCCTTATACGCATTGGCCTATTTGGTTCGTTGTCTTACCCATACTAGATTTGACTAGAGTTCCTTCATTTATAACCACATAAAATGTGATCTCCAAAATGCCCATATAATGGCAAGTGCCTATGTGTCCTTAACTAATTTTTTACTTGGTTTTTTAATGAAGCTTTATATATTGTACAAAATACTATAGTATCAACCTCACTGCACCTGAACATGTGGATAGTTGGCTTTATTGTGAGACAGGTGCAAGTAAAATTGAAAATTTGAATAAAGTAATATTATTATGGTTAAATATAGTATTTATTATTTTTAATTTTTAATTTATACTTGAATGCAGAGAAGAGCATTTTCATCTTCTTCTAGAAGGGAAGCCACAATAAGAGGTCATCTGCAGGAAGCCAGTGCAGGTTTTGAATCAACACTGATATTTAGAAGATCTACTAAATTGTTGACCCTTCTACATCTTCTGTATCTCATGCACCTATACCTACAAAATGAGTGCATATTGCATATGTTTCTATAGTTGCATGTCCTATGCACATTGATATCAACAAAGTGGAACAATCCACACAAATTCCAAATAATCTAGTTGTTTTAGAATTTAGTTCAATGTCATGTAATACATTTAGTTAAAATTATATTTAGTTAGTTTTATTGAATATTGTACAAAATACTATAATGTATTTGATTTTTAAGTGAAACATTCACACCAAGACATAATATTTAATTTCCTAAGAGAGTTTTCACAAAAGAACACATATTGTTTATTTGAATATAAATGAGCCAGTTGAAAATTTCTTGTGAGCAATTTGTGTTTACACCAGTGACCAAGTTTCATCCAGTTAGAAAGTGCCTATAAGCAATTTGTGTTTGCACTAGTATAGCACAAGTTTCAACTAAATGCACTAGTGAGCACATCAGTAAGAGCACAAGTTTTAGTTGAAAGTGTTTGAGCACCTATGAGTTTGAAAAATTAAAACATCATGTCTAATACAAATTATCTTATCAAACATAAAAAATTGGTTGTAGTAAAATAATTATCCAAAATAATTATTTCATGTATGACAAAAGCAATATGGAAGTTGTTCGAGAAAACAAGAATGATACAGAAAGTAATTGTATAAGCACTAATAAATATTATATTGAATAGATTGATGACAAATATTATGAATAAAATACACTAGGAAGTAATTATTATAGAACAGTTCTAAACATGAACAAGCAAAAAATAAAACACTTCAAGTCGATATGTCTTCCTCAAAAAACAATTTTAAATATTGTAATTTTAGACATATGTCAGAGAAATATTGGAATATTCCTCAAAGAATCGATACAAAAATCTAGTTGAAATATGGATGGATGGATATCATGGAATGGAATTAGACAAAAGTGATGTTTTATAGATACTATAATAAAAACAAATATTTTGTTGATTTAGTGGTAATTCCTAGAGATGACACAAAAAGCAAAAATATTTTAAATCAGACATTGACATCAATTATAGAGCTAACTTCATTTCTCAAAAATTCTTATTTATATATTTGGGGGGATAGTTATTCCATTATTTACTCTTTCAAATAAAGTAATAAGTTGGGACTCTAGGCAATAGCTTCAAAATATATCATTATAGTATATTCTCCTCCATATTATGTTCCACTAAATAACAAGAAGATTCTAGTTAGGTTTTCTCATTATCCTATTACTTAAACAGTTTCTGTGGGGTTCTTTCCCTATGGGACTCACATGTAAGAATCATTATATACTTGAAAATATATGATAAATATGTATGAAATTAGTCAAAAAAGCTTTTCATGTTCTACTTTTTTACCAACAAGCAAAAACTTTAAATCATAGATTTTTATTAGCAACATAGTTGAAGTAGAGGACCTTAAACAAGAGTAAATAATTAATATGATGCTTTGAGCATTCTATTTTCCTATTTTTACATGGAAGGATGAGTTTATTTGGAATCTATAAAATTATGGTGGATACTAGGCCAACTTGGAATATAAGGATTTGAAGTAATTAAAATTTCCTACATCAAAAGCCTTGAAAGAATGTTTGGTTACTCAATACCCTCGATAAGTCTTCAATATTTCGTTGGTTATCATTCTAAACTAAGACTCATACAAATGAGAGTTTGCAAAGAAGAGGAAATCAAGGATATATTAGGTGTGCCTTGTGTGCAAAGTATTTAGAAACCTATGTCCATTTACTTCTTGATTGTCCTTTTTCTTATACTTTTACATGAGAATATTGTTAGGACTATTAGGGTGCTAGAAAAGTTTTTATTAATCAAAATTGTGTATATGTACGATGATGATGTTCATTGGTTTTGATAACATTCTATCAACCACCTATTCAAGTAAAAATCCTACATATCCTAGCTAACTATACTATATGATTTAATAAATTCCTAATATTTTCCACCTTATTACATCATATTTAAAATAGGAATAGGAACAAAAACCCATATCTTATGAACTCAAACATACACATTGTTCACTAATTATATAAAAATATCATGGACTAGGACAAACACAATAGTCCACAATTTACATCATCATGAATAGAAAAAAACTCAACTTCTCACATCAATGGTACTGACCTCATTGAACTTAGAGTCAAATATAGGGATAAACACAACTACTTATAATTTTACATTATAAGTGGATAGGAACACAAGTTATCCATGTTCAAAGTTACAAATAGGGACAGACTCATATATCTACAAACCTCTACGATTAGGGTTACACTTAACCAATCATAGGTACGTCACCCCTCTTATAAATAGGGACACATACAACCATTTACAAGATCATATACAAATAGGGACACAATCTACTTTCTACAAAATAGGGGTGTCAATTTATTTAGAATTAAGTATTATCCCCAATAGACAATGCACTCTAATTTTATTTACAAAATGAATCACAATTGGATCAACCATATGACCCTCTTCAAACTCAACAAAGTGTTAATCATGTGGTCTTCAAAATCCTTTGGCATATTTCTATAATAGGATTGTTTCATCGACCTGGAATAACACATTCTTATATATATATATATATATATATATATATATATATATATATATATGTATGTCTATCCTTGGAAAAACATAAGTGCGTCAATTCATAATAAATCTATAATATCTTTTTGAAAATACATAATGGGGGTTTGAAATCAATTTTCCACCAAATATAATATAAATTAAAAAATATTCCAATCAATGTTTAAAAAAAAGCTAATTCTAACTTATCCTTTTCCTTTTTATTTGATAATTATTGTAAGTAATTGATTATTAAAATAACAAACAATATCCATTTGCATGCATATGAGATAAAATATTTCCCTCTAGCTAGAAAATTAAAAAACAATTGGCACACTCATGCATATAACTATCAACACACAAAATTGTGATGTCACTACTCCAATCAAGTCTCAAACTACATGAGTTATTTATGGAATCCAATGATGTCTATCCTTTTGTCAAGTGTGAATGTGATACATACCATGCAAATTATGGCTATATTGAATTGTAGATAGATATTATAATAATTCCTCCTTAAAAAATATCCCATTGAATGTGGGATAAACACGGCTTTTTCCTTTCAATGAAAATACATGTACATAGCAGTTCAATATCTTCAACATCTATTAAAACATCTCCACCATTGATATGTAATCAAATGACTATGGTTTTACATGAAACTTGGCATAATCTTTTCCCTTGATTTTAATAAAATGACTTGAATTAAAGAGGTTTTAAGATTACGTTGTAAGGTTTCTATAATGGACAATGTACCAATTATCTCATTGAGCCTAAATAAAAAAATATTATTCTTTTCATGCAATTTTTTTTACTTCAACCAATGCATATTTCACTTTAATTGGCTCCTCCTCAATAATTTATTACCATGATTGAATGATAATGGGGGATAACCATATTTATATTATCTAGTATTTGACATCTCAAAATAGACCTATGTTAGTTATCAACTCTTTTCTTGAAATTTCCACCACATACAATGATATATTGATCTAGCAATATTGTCTCCATGATTATATGGCATATCTAGAGTAATTTATTTTAACATGTTTATATCTTATATACCTTTTCTAGTGCCATGTAATTTATGACATCATATAACATGAAATAGCTTATATTGTGTGTGTCTCTATTACCATATCTACCTATATGGATAGGATGTAGATGCTTGTGGATTTTAATCCTCCATAATAGCTAATAGTCAACATGTCAATTTTTCAACATGTCAAAGACAACCTTCAACCAACATGCATGGCATATTTCTGTTCTTTGTGACAACATCTTTGGATGGTATTGTAACCTTAGAGAAATTCATGCATGCAAAATATGTTCAAACAACCTATGTAAATATTTATGTAACCCTTGATATGGTTTCATAATTACCTTCTTTGGATGACCTAGATAAGAGATGACCTGGTCAATGACTCTTTGTCAAAAATTCCATGTTACTGTTGGATTTTGATGCTAAATACTTAAAGAAAAATAACCACAATATCTAAAATAAAGTTACTATATCAAATATAATATAATGGCAATATTATAAACATATAAAATTCATAAATAACATCTATAACAACTCATAAAAATGCTATTATCTAATACTCATTAAAATAGTATCTTGATAGAATAAATATCTCAATCAATTACATAGCTTCACTATAACAATGAATATATAGCCTTCCTATAATGACTCTTGGATGGCTATGACTCTTCCATACCCTGTAATTCTTGGCTATCACTCTTCTTGAGACTCTTCACTTTTCTACTCTATGAAATCATGTTCACATGGACTATTATGCACACTTACATTATTAAATACTTTGCACATTCTAATAATATGTGTGCATTTATTACATTACATAAAGTAAATGCTTACACTCTAATCTAGGGCACACTCCTAATATAAATATGTATCCAAGGTGGTACATTAGCATGTACTAAATAATGTAATATATTCCAATATTTACATCCATGTGATCTAATTACAATACATGATGACCCTTTAAGCATATCTAGAAAACCTTATTTTAATCGGCCCTTCATAAAACATTAGATGATAATTTCAATTGAACATTAATGCATGTATATTCTAGATGATCCATGTATGTCCTCTTACTTTGTATTCTTTCAGGTTTCCAAACTCATGCATAGCAAAAAAAACTATTCTTCTATCTCATGAAGACACCAGCAAGGCATATTTAATATTCATCATCTATGATGCAACAAATGCCTAGTAAATTTTTTAGTTTAATAATTTTATGAATAACATAGTTATCCATGCTATCTTCTTGTCATTATTCAACTTACAAATGATATAAATAATAAGAATTCATTAATAATATCTATAAAATAAATAACAAAAAATTGGACAACAAGCATCCTCTTCAAGTCAAATACACATGCAATCTTCATCACATCACACAACATTCCAATCAACACTCAGGACCATAAAAAAATATAAAAGAATTTATAGGTTCTTAAATCCTTTTGCATATTGCTCTAGGTAGAAATTTGCTTCTACACACCATGCTTATCAACAAATTGACATACATCACCTTCTAAACAACACCTACATCTTGTTTAGCAAGGTCAAATTTGGCATGGAATATAGAATTATTTATGCATCTTCAAAATACACAATCAATCATGAACAATCAAATGTCTCCTCCAAATGATCAAGCAATAATAAAAAATACTATATAAAAACTTAATATCTATAAAATAAACAAGCAACAAAAAACAAGACAACTTCATTGCTTTTGATTTCCTCCAAAATTGAATTCTATTATATCTCACTTATAGCTTTCTATAATACTATATGTTAGGACTAGTAGGCTTCTAGACAAATTGTATGGATCAAAATTTTGTACATGTACAATGATGATGATGGGTTTGATAATTAACTTAATATCTATAAAATAAACAAGAAATAAAAAACAAGACAACTTCATTGCTTTTGAGTTCCTCCAAAATTGATTTCTCTTATATCTCGCTTATAGATTTCTATAATACCATGTGTTAGGACTAGTAGGCTTCTAAACAAATTGTATGAAACAAAATTATGTACGTGTATAATGATGATGGGTTTTAATAATTGTCTCAACCACCTATTAGGGTACTACTCCTAGATACCCTAACTAACTAGATTACATTATATAAAAAATTCCTAACAAATATATTTGTTTTATTTATCAACATTGAAAGAATTAATAAAATGTTAGATTATTTATTTTATAGGAAAAACATTGTACATCCTATGGAGGATTGGTCTTGTCATCATTTTTTGAAATTTATGGATTGAAACGGATAATAGAATTTTTAAGAACAAATCTCAAAATTATTTCACAAGTTTGGAATTGTATTAACTTGCATATACTATAGAATGTACATAGGCATGGTGCTCATTATGGGAAGTCTCAAGTGTAGAAAAAATGTGTTGACCTCTTCATCATAGATTTTGAATATACATGGAAGCATCATCTATGATAATGGAATTAACAAAAAGGACATCCTTTGCTATATGGTAGAATGGTAATATCTAGAAGTTAGATTTATCAAAATTAGTTTTGATGGTGCTTCTAGAGGGAATTCAAAAAAATCTATAGGAGGTGGTATTCTTTAAAATAATGAATTATAAATTTTATTCACTTACCTAGAATCATATAGAACTTTAACTAACAACTATGCAAAGGTTAGGGAAATTGTTACAAGGATAAAAATTGTCATAGAAAAGGATGAAAATTTATCTCAGTTGAGGGGGATTCACAAATAATTATTAATGCTATGATGAAAATAAATATAAGGATTAGATAAAAAATTATCATTACTTTTTATATCTAATAACTATATTTTGATGTAGTATCTTGAGATATTATTATATCTAAGAGCAAGGAAACTAGGTAGCAGATAACTTAACTTATCATGATGTTGATGTTCATCTTAGAAATTCAAAATTTAGAAGGCAACTACCCTAGTTACATTTTATCTCTTAATAAAAATGATGTGAAGGAGATGATTTCAGAATCATAGTTATTTGAAAAAGATGAAGCATATCTTTGATTGAAAGGTAAAGGAAGAATTTCTTTAATAAAAATGTAAGCTAGATATGGTTTTAATTATCCTTACATTGATGTATTATTTTGATGCATATGGCCCTAATAGAATCAATAAATTGATTATTAGAAAAAATATAATCTTATGGAAATCCAAATATGTTAACCCTTATTGGAAGTTTTTAATAATTTTTGTATCCATAGAAAAATTCTCATAGCATGGTCTTAGACATAGAGCATCTCTCCACCTAAAACAAGGGCCACCACCCTTTATTTTATCCTTATTTCCAAACTAGAGAAGATGAGGAGGAATAAATCTTTTAAAATAAAAATAAAGTAATTTGAATTCAATCTCCACTATTGATCCAATTTTTAATATTTGAAAAGACTTGGCTAGTACTTGTGAAACATACCTATTAACCCTCTACTTTTAAGAAATACTATGTCAAACTTTATCATATCATCCTTGATAATCACTTTTGGTGTAGAATTTGTTACCAAGATAGGGCTTGCCATATATTCACTTTTGCTAATTTCCAATTCGGACATCCATACTTCTAGTTAGGGTATCATTTATTCTAATAAGGGCTTTTAAAAATGTCTTTTCTTCCATGCTACCTAGCTAAATTCCTTATATAAAAAAAAAAATAATAATAATAATTTCCCTAAATATGTGAGTAAGAAAAAGTGATACTTAATCCTTACTCATACTTGCTTCCTACATGTACTTTTTCAATGCTCTTCATCAAAGATCTAGAATAAGAATATGTGAGGCTCGTTCTCAACTCACACTCATAAAAATATAGATGAGGCTCACATTGGTAAATTTCAATAGATTTTGAGTTTTAATTTCCTTCTAATGGATTAATTTATAGCTAAGTCCTTACAATCATATCTAATAGTAGAGGTTAGTGAGAACACCATATAGGATCGATCCATTTTTCTTAAATATAGGGTAATTTTTTATAAATTTAATGGGTATTGGCCAGAGACTTCAACCTTGAGAAAATAGATTTATAGGAGTTGAAATTATCTAGGAGTGATTCTATCCTTTGTTCCTAAAGGTTTCTTCCTAGCAATTTTTTGTTCTAAGAAAGAAAGAGATAGAATCCTAAAAGAGGGTCCTTGGTTTATGTGAAGAGCAAGACTCTTCCTTACCCACTGGTATGAGGAATTCATCTAAAAATGTAAATATATCCCTAGTACTAGTCTGGGTTAGGATGTATGGGTTGCCCATTGAATTTTAGGATATGGATACATTCAAGGCAATAGGCAACACTCTAGGATAATTCCTTGAGATTTCAAAAACTACAAAAGATAGATTCTTGGCTATTTATGCTCAAATATTGGTCATGATTGATATAAGTAAAGCTTTACCAGGATCAGTAATTCTTAACTATGGGGATAATATGTGGATCCAAATCATATATTATAAAAATACATCTTTTATATATATAAGATATCATGATGTGGGGCATGTTGAGATATTATGCCCTAAGAAGAGTCCAAAAAATCATATGTAGAAAACCACAAGAGAAACTTATAAATGGATATAGACGAGGATGTTTTTAAACTTCCAAAAAATAGATTTACATAAATGGAATCAATTAAATAATGGAGACTAGTAAGGAAGGATATTGGAATAAATACCAACTCTTTTGAGGATTTATCCTATGAATAAAAAGTAGATAAAATCTTAGAGGTCAAAATACAACAGGTTTAACATATTAATAAGGATCCGACTATTTAGTATGATACTGATTTAGGGATAAAAATTCTCAATGAATCTAAGGAATGTGTCTTATCATATTTTTAAGACTCTCTTGAAGTGCCATGCATCAGGGTTATGCATAGTGGCTATTTATCACCAAATTGGCTAAAATTAGGATTTTTGAAATTTGGAATTGGCTAATATTTGGGACCCTTGACCAGTGCCCATTAGCCAAAAAATTCTAGGTGCAACTTTTTTTGGGTCGATTCTCCCCAATTTTATAATAATTTGACCATTTTAAGTTTAAATTTCCAACATCGCCCCTAATAGTAGTGAAACTTCTACATTTGTTTGGACACTATTTACCTAGATTTCAAAACTGATTTACCAAATTTTTGTAAATATATTTTTGGGCTGACCCCTTACGCATAACCCTGCCATGCACCATTTAGGAGAAAAAAATTGGTAAAGAAAATGTAGTGTTAGATTTTAATACCTCTACCATTAATAAGGAAATACCATAAAATGAGCAAGACAAGTCAAAAGATTATATAGTAGAGCCAGAGGAAGATAAATCTGATGAAAAAGAAAGTTGTGAAAGAATATTAAGGAATAGAATCATAAGACCTACCCTTGATGCAAACAAGGAAAAAAGAGGGAAACCCTAAAATTATTAAGTGAGGTCCAAGGAAGCAAGAGCAAACATAGAGAAAGGAACACACACTAAGTTGGTTGAACTTCTATTTAACAAACAACAAAATGATACTCGTAATTTGCAAGTGGGGCCAATAGCCCCTAATGAGACATGATTATCATCTCATGGAATATAAGGGGTCCTAATGTACCCTCAAATTAGAGGTGTATCAAGGACCTTTGTTTACGTAATAAGCCTAATATTCTTTGTATCCAAGAAACTATAATGAAAAAAGAAGAAATTTTCAAAACTATGAAATTAGTATGGGCAAGATGTGAATGGAATGCTATGAATTCTAAAGGAGCGATAGGAGGAATTCTAAATTGCTGGAATCCTATTATAATCTCTTGTGTAACCATTCATAAAACTAGACATTATATAGCCTCTTTAGTCAAATGCTACTTTGCAAATATTCATTTCATCCTTATCAATGTTTATAGACCTGCAACTCAGTTAGGCATATTAGAATTTTGGAGTGGGATTTAATCCTTTATGACAAGTAAATACCAAGAAATCCAATTCTTTTTCATAGTATATTTTAATACCATAACCAAGCTGGATGAATTTTTTGGGGGAATTAGGAAATTAACCCAAAGTATGAGATATTTCTAGGTTTTTATTCAAATCAATAATCTATGGGAGGTTGAGTTTGAAGAAGACAACTATACATGGACCAACAATAGGAGAGGCCATAACCTAATAGCAAAAAATAGATAGATGCATACTATCAAATCATTGGATATATGAAGGAACTTGTGCTAAAATTAATACCTTCACAAGTATTGATTCAGATCAATGGCCAATAATAGTTAAAATGGTGGTAAATGAATTCAATAAAGGATTATATTTTATATATGATCAGATGTGGGAATACCATCCTCAAATTGTTAATATGATAGCACAAATGTGGAATTATTTAGGAAATGATAGATTGTATACACTTTCAAAACAAATTAAGTTAGTGACATCTAGATTAAAAGAATGGAACAAGAACACTTGGAAATATTTTTGAGAAGAAATAACTAAAAGATAAAATTTCAAAATTAAAAAAAAAGTTATCATAATAATCCAAGCTCAGAGGAAAGGGATTTGTTTAGTGAATATCATAATATTTTGAGTAAGAAAGAGAAATTTTGGAGATTAAATTTAAGATAGACTTGGTTAAAAGGAGATAAAAATATAAAGTTTTTCATAGGATGGCTATAGTACAAAGACTAGAATATAGAATTAGTAGAATTAAATCAATATAAAGGGTTTGGATTGAATATCAAAGTGAAATATAAAAGGAGGCAAGGTCTTTTTACTAGAATATTCTAGGATCATAGGAGTTTGAAGTTCTTAATGATAAACTTCTTCAAGAAGTACCTTCAATTATAATAGATGAAGACAATAGGAAATTGATGGAGCCTATTACTCTAGAAGAAGTTTATTTAGCTCTTTTCTCTTTTAATAAGGATAAATCCCCAAGTCTAGATGGACTTTTTTCAACATTATATCAACATTATTGGGATAGATTGAAGGATTCTTTATTGATGGTAGTGGCATAGTCCAGGGTAAAACAATACATACCTTATAAAATAAATGCAACATTTCTTATCTTGATTCCAAAAAAGAAGGATGCAAAATTGATTGATTCTTTTAGACCCATAAGCCTATGTAATATGGCATATAATATTATTTTCAAAGTGATGGCGAATTGGTTAATACCATTTCCAGAAAAAAATATTTTAGAAGAGCAAGGAGGATTTGTGAAAGGGATATAAATTTTGGATGGGATCATAGTAGCTCATGAAGTTATGCATTCAAAAACTTCAAGAAAAGAGAAAGCAATGATCTTAAAACTTGATATGAGTAAAGCCTATGATAGGGTTAAACAAAATTTTCTTTTTGTAGTATTAGAAAATCTTGGATTTGGAAATAAATGGGTATGGATTAAATCTTGTGTCTCTACAATTTTATATTTAGTGTTGGTCAATGGGTTTGTAACATAATAATTTAAAACCAAGAGAGTTCTTAGATAGGGAGATACTCTATCACCATATTTATTAATTCTTATGTTAGATTTTTTGGATAGGAACTTGAATAAGGCTAACTAATATGGGATTATAAGTGGAATTAAGGCTAGTAATAACATCGATAAATATCACCCAACAATAATTTGTATATGATAAAACCCCTTTTAGAAGGGCAAGGATAAATGAATCCAAAGCTTTGAATAACTTATTAAAGGAATACAAAAGAGCATCAAGACAAAAAGTTAACGAAAAAAAATTTAAAATTTACTTCCTAAACACCCTAGCTAAAATCAAAGTAGGGATAAGCGAGTTAGTTCAGATGGAAGTAAATTTATCATCAAATTATCTAGGGATGCTCTTATTTGAGGCTAGAATGAGGATAGAATTATGGAATCTAGTTATAAGTAAAGTTCAAAATAAACTACTAGCATGGAAAGGTAGATGGTTATCATTAGTAGGAAGAGTGCAACTAATTAAATCAGTATTACATGCCATTCCAACATATTATATGTCCTTGTATACCATGCCAAAATCAATAGAAAAAAATTTAATTTATATTATGAGGTCATTTTTGTGGTTAGTATTACATCATAAAAGGATATTTTCTTTAGTCAAATGGAACAAGGTGTGTGATGATAAAACTAGGGGTGGTCTCAATTTAAGAGTTCTTATGGATGCAAACTTAGCTCTAAGGGGAAAATTAATTTGAATATTGTACAAAGAGAGTTAAATACAATGGGAAATAATTATTCTAAGTATTTTGAGCCCAATGACCCAGGATTAATATTTACTGTATTCTCTCTACCAAATATATTTGCACTATGGAATGGTTAAAAATTTGATCTAGTGATTAAAGGTTTAAGATGGGTGGTGGGAACTAGAGAAAATATTTCTATTTGGATGGATACTTGGTGTGATAAGAAACCACTCAATCTAGATTCAATTTTGAAACCATGGATGAGATTACTTCAAGATAAATATGGTTATAGCGTTTCAAAAATTTTGTATAAGGCTTAGAAAGGAAGATACAAATGGAAAGAATTTGTTTTAACAAGTATATAAGACATTGATGCTAGGAGATAGCTTAAAAACAATGATTATTCTAAGGGGATCCAAGGATAAGTTGATTTGGGAGTTAAATAACTCAATAGAATACACAACAAGAAATGAATATAACGTAAAGCACCACCAAAATAAGAATATCACGAGAATATAGAGAGATATTTGGGATAGCCAAAGTATTTTTAAAGTCAATTTTTTTTTTTGACTAGTAGGTCATAGAAGAATCTTATCCTAGGATAACCTTATGAAAAGGAGTATTCATGCCCCCTCACAATGTGTTCTTTGTAAAAAGGAGCAAGAGAGTATAGACCATCTCTTGGGACATTAGTCACTACTTTGAAAACTATGGCAATGGATTCTTAATATGTTTAGTAAATTCATGGTGATGAATGGAAGAATTGAAGAATGATTAAAGCAATAGCATAACACATTTTAAAGTGAGGATTTATAGACATACTAGGACATATCAAAAGATAAAATACTTTGGATTGTATGGCTAGAAAGGAATAAATGAATATTTAAAGGAAAGGAAAGTAGTTTAGAGGTAATGAAAATGAATATTTGTTTAGACATAGAGGAGTCTAAACCAACCCTATAAACTCACCCAATAACTAATCTAGAAGCAAAGAGCCTTGATAGATGGAGTCAAGTCATCAAATTAAATTATGATTTTAGGTATGGGAGAAACAAAAGAAGGTAAATAATATAAAGTGGAAACCACCAGATGTGGAGTTGGTCAAATTGAATTTTAATGGAGCCTCTAAAATAAATCTAGGACTAGTAGGAGGAGGAATAATTAGAAATAATAGAGAGATTTTGTCCCATTACACTTTCAATAGTGGATTTTAGACAAATAATGAAGTTGAAGCTTGCACAGATTTGGAAGGGTTAAAAATATACAAACAAATGAAATGTAATAGAGTATGGATGGAAGGTGATTCATTCATAGTAATAAATAAATTTTTGAGGAAAACAAAGGCTCCATGGAACATACAAGAGATAATTATGGAAATTCAAGATCTTGCTATAGAGTTTGAAGAAACCATGTTTATGCATATGTTAAGGGAAGGAAACAAATGTGCAAATATGCTATCCAATAGAGGAGTTTTAATCGAGGATCATGAAGTTAAATTCTCTTCTTCATGGTTAGAGGAAGTAGTAGGTTTAGCTGAAGTTAACAATAAAATGTTGATTGCCTAATTCAAATAACGATTAAGATTCATTTTAATATTTTCTATTGGTAATATTTTTTTTATTTTACAACAATGTGCTTTCATATAAACTATTTATTATAATTTTTATGGTTTCTCTTGTGCTTTAGGAACGAAACTAGCAATCCAGATTTGGTAAAGTAGACTATGATAGTGTGATGTTTTGGAAATATTACTCTACTAAGATGTAATGCATAGATAGTAGATGTGAATTTTTGGTATTTTGAAGGTTGTTGTAGGAAAATGTCAAGAAGGATGCTAAATTATAGAATATTTGTATTCACACAAAAATTTGAAAAAGATAAAAATAAAAAATAAAATCAAGAATTTAGACATTTTATGTAAAATGATGTAGGTTTCTAGCTATAACAACTCAATTGATATGATAATTGAATCTATTTGTAAACTCTAAAGCTCTAAAAAAGAGATTTGTGATTTTTCAAGGGTGGGGGACCTGAGTACTACCCCTTATTCTCTAGTAAAAATAATAAAATAAAATTTTATTTTTTATTGAAGTGATATGGCATTAAATGCACACAATCCGTGACTTTTCTTCCATGATTTCTTGACATAGCTGATATCTAGGTTAATAATAAATGTACAAAAAGGATATTATTTTTACCACTTCTCCATATCTTCTTCAATTTTCTCTTTTTTATTTTTTATTGTTTATAATCTAACTCACTCATTGCTCTTTTCACTCTTCTTCCACAATTTTTTTTAAACTTTAGATAGTATTAATTGAAGTTGAAACTGTTAAACTACACACATGATGATATCATTTTAGTTGCTTTACTTCCAAATCTTCTTCCATTATCTACATTGGCATAGTGACAAGGATATTGTTAGATGCAAAATGCACACAATGATATCATTTTTATTGAACATAATGAATTAGTTTTAATATGAAAGTAAAGAAGACATAAGTTGAGAAAAATCTTACATCATAATTTCTTTACAAGATTCAATATGAGGACTATTCTAACTACTCTAACGTTTCATTTTCTTTTTATATTATCATAATCTTAGGCCTAACTCAAACAAACCATATCTAAAAAAATCATATATCATCCTAGTCACTTTCCAACATGCAAGACTAGTCTAACTACTTTAATACTTTATTTTATTCTTAGATTATGAAAGTAAGAACTTATATCATCTCAATCACTTTCCAATATGCAACATGAGGACCAATGTTACTATTAACACTTTATTTTGTTCTTACATTATGGGAATATTTGGTCTAAGATAATATGATCTACAAAAAAAAAAAAATTGCTTTGAAATGAAAAATTAAATTATCTACAAAAATGAGATATGCATGTAATTAAAATATATAGTATCATGTTATTATTTCCTTTCCTTACAGAAATTTTAAAATTGTTTATATCTTTTTCATTGGTATAGTGAATTTTAAAACCAACTATAATAAAGATATTAAAGTGTTCAACATTTATAAGGCATTAATTTTTGTTTGATATATATTCTTGTTGTGAATGCATGACTTGTTAATAATTGCATGCTTCCTAGCACATAAATGTCATATATAGAGCACTTGGCAATATATTTTTATGATTATCTATAGAAAATAATATTTTCAATATATGTTCAATACTATGCAGTAAATATTAATATTTCATTAAAAAGTAAAATAAAAAATATATATAGAAATAGTAATTTATAATTAAAACTTATCTTGAATATATTTTGATAAAATGTTAAAAAATAAAACTAAACCTTAAGTCTAATTGATTTCATTATATTTTTGGTGGAAAAAATGTCTATAATTAGTTTACTAAATATAGAAAAATTAAAATGGAAGACATTGTTTTATAAATACTAATAAATATATCATAAATTATAATATAAAACTAATAATATCAACCATTAAGTTAAATTTAACTTTATTTTATTAAGTTTTCCTACTCTATGTTGATATAGTGTTATGCACACTCCTATTCTAATTCTTTCATGAGTTCTTAATATTAATATTGTTAACATTGAGGTTAAAAATCATGCAAAATGAATTCTTGATGGGATTGAAAAATATGCAAAATGCACACATAAGGATATCATTTTCATCACGCATTTTCTAACTATTCTTTCATGATTTTTTTGAGATTCTGAAGCACACACTATTAGTATTTTCCCCATTCCACTCTTTTCCCATGGATTTTTTTTACATAATTAACACAGGTTGAAAAATGTAAAATGTACATGCAATGATATCATGTTCATTTCTACTCTTTCAACTCTACTTCCATGATTTTAATTCACATAGTTAACATTGAGGTTGTAAAATACATGCACATTCATATCATTTTCATTGCACATATTGAATTAACTTCAATATCAAAGTAAACTAACATATGAACTAAGCAAGATTTAATATCATCATAGTTCTTTTCCAAGATCTCATGTGCGGACTAATCTAATCACTCTAGCACTCCAATTTATTATGAGATTGTGAGAAGTGTGGAACTCATATGATCCATAGAAAATAGTCTATTTTTAGATTTAAAAACATGTATACAAAAAAATAAAAGATACTTACACTCATGACTTATAGTATGATGCTTTTCATTTCCTTTCAATAATTTCATAAAATATTAAATCTTTTTCATTAGTGTATTTTGAAACTACTAAAATGAGGATATAAAACTAGGGGTGGTCTCAATTTAAGAGTTCTTATGGATGCAAACTTAGCTCTAAGGGAAAAATTAATTTGAAGATTGTACAAAGAGAGTTAAATACAATGGTAAATAATTATTCTATGTATTTTGAGCCCAATGACCCAGGATTAATATTTACTGTATTCTCTCTACCAAATATATTTGCACTATGGAATGGTTAAAAAAATGATCTAGTGATTAAAGTTTTAAGATGGGTGGTGGGAACTAGAGAAAATATTTCTACTTGGATGGATACTTGGGGTGATAAGAAACCACTCAATATAGATTCAATTTTGAAACCATGGATGATATTACTTCAAGATAAATATGTTTATAGGGTTTCAAAAAAATTGTATAAGGCTTAGAAAGGAAGATACAAATGGAAAGAATTTGTTTTTACAATTATATAAGACATTTATGCTAGAATATAGTTTAAAAACAATGATTATTCTAAGGGGAGCCAAGGATAATTTGATTTGGGAGTTAAATAACTCAAGAAAATACACAACAAGAAATTAATATAATGTAAAGCACCACCAAAATACGAATATCACAAGAATATAGAGAGATATTTGGGATAGCCCAAGTATTTTTAAAGTCAAAATGTTTTTTTGACTAGTAGGTAATAGAAGAATCTTATCCTAGGATAACCTTATGAAAAGGATTTTTCATGGCCCCTCACAATGTGTTCTTTGTAAAAAGGAGCAAGAGAGTATAGACCATCTCTTGGGACATTAGTCACTACTTTGAAAACTATGGCAATGGATTCTTAATATGTTTAGTAAATGCATGGTGATGAATGGAAGAATTGAAGAATGATTAAAGCAATAGCATAACACTTTTTAAAGTGAGGATTTATAGACATACTAGGATATATCAAAAGATACAATACTTTGGACTGTATGGCTAGAAAGGAATAAATGAATATATAAAGGAAAGGAAAGTAGTTTAGATGTAATGAAAATGAATATTTTTTTAGACATAGAGGAGTCTAAACCAACCCTATCAACTCACCCAATACCTAATCTAGAAGCAAAGAGCCTTGATAGATGGAGTCAAGTCATCAAATGGAATTATGATGTTAGGTATAGGAGAAACAAAAAGAAGGCAAAGAATATAAAGTGGAAACCATCAGATGTGGAGTTGATCAAATTGAATTTTAATGGAGCCTCTAAAATAAATCTAGGACTAGTAGGAGGAGGAATAATTAGAAATAATAGAGGAGATATTTTGTCCTATTACACTTTCAATAGTGGATTTTAGACAAATAATGAAGTTGAATCTTGCACAAATTTGGAAGGGTTAAAAATATGCAAACAAATGAAATTAATAGAGTATGGATGGAAGGTGATTCAGTCATAGTAATAAATAAAATTTTGAGGAAAACAAAGGCTTCATGGAACATACAAGAGATAACTATGGAAATTCAAGACCTTGCTATAGAGTTTGAAGAAACCATGTTTATGCATATGTTAAGGGAAGGAAACAAATGTAGAAATATGCTATCCAATAGAGGATTTTTAATCGAGGATCATGAAGTTAAATTCTCTTCTTCATGGTTAGAGGAAGTAGTAGGTTTAGCTGAAGTTAAAAAGAAAAAGTTGATTGCCTGATTTAAATAACGATTAAGATTTATTTTAATATTTTCTATTGGTAATATTTTTTTATTTTACAACAATAATGTGCTTTCATATAAACTATTTATTATAATTTTTATGGTTTCTCTTGTGCTTTAGGAATGAAACTAGGAATCCAGATTTGGTAAAGTAGACTATGATAGTGTGATGTTTTAGAAATATTACTCTACTAAGATGTAATGCATAGATAGTAGAGGTGAAGTTTTGGTATTTTGAAGGTTGTTGTAGGAAATTTTCAAGAAGGATGCTAAATTCTAGAATATTTGTATTCACACAAAAATTTGAAAAAGATAAAAATAAAAAATAAAATCAAGAATTTAGACATTTTATGTAAAATGATGTAGGTCTCTAGCTATAAAAACTCAATTGAGATGATAATTGAATCTATTTGTAAACTCTAAAGCTCTAAAAAAGAGATTTGTGATTTGTCAAGGGTGGGGGACCTGAGTACTACCCCTTATTCTCTAGTAAAAATAATAAAATAAAATTTTATTTTTTATTGAGGTGATATGGCATTAGATGCACACAATCTGTGACTTTTCTTCCATGATTTCTTGACATAGCTGATATATAGGTTAATAATAAATGTAAAAAAAGGATATTATTTTTACCACTTCTCCATATCTTCTTCAATGTTCCCTTTTTCCTTTTTTATTGTTTATAATCTAATTATTCTAAGTATTTTGAGCCCAATGACCCAGGATTAATATTTACTGTATTCTCTCTACCAAATATATTTGCACTATGGAATGGTTAAAAAATTGATCTAGTGATTAAAGGTTTAAGATGGGTGGTGGGAACAAGAGAAAATATTTCTATTTGGATGGATTCTTGGTGTGATAAGAAACCACTCAATCTAGATTCAATTTTGAAACCACGGATGAGATTACTTCAAGATAAATATGGTTATAGGGTTTCAAAAATAATTTATAAGGCTTCGAAAGGAAGATACAAATGGAAAGAATTTGTTTTTACAAGTATATAATACATTTAGGATAGGAGATAGTTTAAAAACAATGATTATTCTAAGGGGAGCCAAGGATAAGTTGATTTGGGAGTTAAATAACTCAAGAGAATACACAACAAGAAATGAATATAATGTAAAGCACCACCAAAATACGAATATCACAAGAATATAGAGAGAATTTTGGGACAGCCCAAGTATTTTTAAAGTCAAAATGTATCTTTGACTAGTATATAATAGAAGAATTATCTTAGGATAACCTTATGAAAAGGAGTTTTCATGGCCCCTCACAATGTGTTCTTTGTAAAAAGGAGAATATACCATCTCTTGGGACATTAGTCACTACTTTGAAAACTATGGCAATGGATTCTTAATATGTTTAGTAAATGCATGGTGATGAATAGAAGAATTGAAGAATTGTTAAAGCAATAGCATAACACTTTTTAAAGTGAGGATTTATAGACATACTGGGATATATCAAAAGATACAATACTTTGGACTATATGTCTAGAAAGGAATAAATGAATATTTAAAGGAAAGGAAAGTAGTTTAGATATAATGAAAAGGAATATTTGTTTAGACATAGAGGAGTCTAAACCAACCCTATCAACTCACACAATACCTAATCTAGAAGCAAAGAGCCTTGATAGATGGATTCAAGTCATCAAATGGAATTATGATGTTAGGTATAGGAGAAACAAAAAGAAGGCAAATAATATAAAGTGGAAACCACCAGATGTGGAGTTGGTCAAATTGAATTTTAATGGAGCCTCTAAAATAAATCTAGGACTAGTAGGAGGAGGAGGAATAATTAGAAATAATAGAGGAGAGATTTTGTCCCATTACACTTTCAATAGTGGATTTTAGATAAATAATGAAGTTGAAGCTTGCATAGATTTGGAATGGTTAAAAATATGCAAACAAATAAAATGTAATAGAGTATGGATGGAAGGTGATTTATTCATAGTAATAAATAAAATTTTGAGGAAAACAAAGGCTCCATGGAACATACAAGAGATAATTATGGAAATTCAAGACCTTGCTATAGAGTTTGAAGAAACCAGGTTTATGCATATGTTAAGGGAAGGAAACAAATGTACAAATATGCTATCCAATAGAGGAGTTTTAATAGAGGATCATGAAGTTAGATTCTCTTCTTCATGGTTAGAGGAAGTAGTAGGTTTAGCTGAAGTTAACAATAAAATGTTGATTGCCTAATTCAAATAACGATTAAGAATTATTTTAATATTTTCTATTGGCAATATTTTTTTTATTTTACAACAATGTGCTTTCATATAAACTATTTATTATAATTTTTATGGTTTCTCTTGTGCTTTAGGAACGAAACTAGCAATCCAGATTTGGTAAAGTAGACTATGATAGTGTGATGTTTTGGAAATATTACTCTACTAAGATGTAATGCATAGATAGTAGAGGTGAAGTTTTGGTATTGTGAAGGTTTTTGTAGGAAAATTTCAAGAAGGATGCTAAATTCTAGAATATTTGTATTCACACAAAAATTTGAAAAAAAAAAAAAAATCTAGAATTTAGACATTTTATGTAAAATGATGTAGGTTTCTAACTATACACACTCAATTGAGATGATAATTGAATCTATTTGTAAACTCTAAAGCTCTAAAAAATAGATTTGTGATTTTTCAAGGGTGGGGGACCTGAGTACTACCCCTTATTATCTAGTAAAAATAATAAAATAAAATTTTATTTTTTATTGAAGTGATATGGCATTAAATGCACACAATCCGTGACTTTTCTTCCATGATTTCTTGATAGTTGATATCTAGGTTAATAATAAATGTAAAAAAATGATATTATTTTTACCACTTCTCCATATCTTCTTCAATGTTCTCTTTTTTATTTTTTATTGTTTATAATCTAATTCACTCATTGCTCTTTTCACTCTTCTTCCACAAATTTTTTTAAACTTTAGATAGTATTAATTGAAGTTGAAACTGTTAAACTGCACACATGATGATATAATTTTAGTTGCTTTACTTCCAAATCTTCTTCCATTATCTACATTGGCATAGTGACAAGGATATTCTTAGATGCAAAATGTACACAATGATATCATTTTATTGAACATAATGAATTAGTTCTAATATGAAAGTAAAGAAGATAAGTTGAAAAAAATCGTATATCATAATTTCTTTACAAGATTCAATGTGAGGACTATTCTAAGTACTCTAACGTTTCATTTTCTTTTTAGATTATCATAATATTAGGCCTAACTCAAACAAACCATATCTAAAAAAAATCATATATCATCCTAGTCACTTTCCAACATGCACCATAAAGACTAGTCTAACTACTTTAATACTTTATTTTGTTCTTAGATTATGAGAGAAAGATCTTATTTCATCTCAATCACTTTCCAATATTCAACATGAGGACCAATGTTACTATTAACACTTTATTTTGTTCTTACATTATGGGAATCTTTGGTCTAAGATAATATGATCTACAAAAAGAAAAATTGCTTCAAATGAAAAATTAAATTATCTACAAAAATGAGATATGCATGTAATTAAAATATATAGTATAATGTTATTATTTCCTTTCCTTAAAGAAATTTTAAAATTTTTTATATATTTTTCATTGGTATAGTGAATTTTAAAACCAACTATAATAAAGATATTAAAGTGTTCAACATTTATAAGGCATTAATTTTTGTTTGATATATATTCTTGTTGTGAATGGATGACTTGTTAATAATTACATGCTTCCTGGCACATAAATGTCATATATAGAGCACTTGGCAATATATTTTTATGATTATCTATAGAAAATAATATTTTCAATATATGTTCAATACTATGCAGTAAATATTAATATTTCATTAAAAAGTAAAATAAAAAATATATATAGAAATAGTAATTTATAATTAAAACTTATCTTGAATATATTTTGATAAAATGTTAAAAAATAAAACTAAACCTTAAGTCTAATTGATTTCATTATATTTTTGGTGGAAAAAATGTCTATAATTAGTTTACTAAATATAGAAAAATTATAATGGAAGACATTGTTTTATAAATACTAATAAATATATCATAAATTATAATATAAAACTAATAATATCAACCATTAGGTTAACTTTAACTTTATTTTCTTAAGTTTTTCCTACTCTATGTTGATATAGTGTTATGCACACTCCTATTCTAATTCTTTCATGAGTTCTTAATATTAATATTGTTAACATTGAGGTTAAAAATCATGCAAAATGAATTCTTGATGGGATTGAAAAATATGCAAAATGCACACATAAGGATATCATTTTCATCACAAATTTTCTAACTCTTCTTTCATGATTTATTTGAGATTCTAAAGCACACACTATTAGTCTTTTCCTCATTCCACTCTTTTCCCATGATTTTTTTTAACATAATTAATACAGGTTGAAAAATGAAAAATGTACATGAAATGATATCATGTTCATTTCTACTCTTTCAACTCTACTTCCATGAATTTAATTGACATAGTTAACATTGAGGTTGTAAAATACATGCACATTCATATCATTTTCATTGCACATATTGAATTAACTTCAATATCAAAGTAAAAAGGACATATGAACTAAGCAAGATTTAATATCATCATAGTTCTTTTTGAAGATCTCATGTGTGGACTAATCTAACCACTCTAGCACTCCAATTTATTATGAGATTGTGAGAAGTGTGGAACTCATATGATCCATAGAAAATAGTCTATTTTTAGATTTAAAAACATGTATACAAAAAAATAAAAGATACTTACACTCATGACTTATAGTATGATGTTTTTCATTTCCTTTCAATAATTTCATAACATATTAAATCGTTTTCATTAGTGTATTTTGAAACTACTAAAATGATGATATAAAACTAGGGGTGGTCTCAATTTAAGAGTTCTTATGGATGCAAACTTAGCTCTAATGGAAAAATTAATTTGAAGATTGTACAAAGAGAGTTAAATACAATCAAAAATAATTATTCTAAGTATTTTGAGCCCAATGACCCAAGATTAATATTTACTATATTTTCTCTACCAAATATATTTGCACTATAGAATGGGTAAAAATTTGATCTAGTGATTAAAGGTTTAAGATGGGTGGTGGGAACTAGAGAAAATATTTCTATTTGGATGGATACTTGGTGTGATAAGAAACCACTCAATCTAGATTCAATTTTGAAACCATGGATGAGATTACTTCAAGTTAAATATGGTTATAGGGTTTCAAAAAATTTGTATAAGGCTTAGAAAGGAAGATACAAATGGAAAAATTTTGTTTTTACAAGTATATAAGACATTTATGCTAGGAGCTAGTTTAAAAACAATGATTATTCTAAGGGGGCCAAGGATAAGTTGATTTTGGAGTTAAATAACTCAAGAGAATACACAACAAGAAATGAATATAATGTAAAGCACCACCAAAATAGGAATATCACAAGAATATAGAGAGATATTTGGGATAGCCCAAGTACTTTTAAAGTAAAAATGTTTTTTTGACTAGTAGGAAATAGAAGAATATTATCCTAGGATAACCTTATGAAAAGGAGTTTTCATGGCCCCTCACAATGTGTTCTTTGTAAAAAGGAGCAAGAGAGTATAGACCATCTCTTGGGACATTAGTCACTACTTTGAAAACAAAGGCAATGGATTCTTAATATGTTTAGTAAATGCATGATGATAAATGGAAGAATTGAAGAATGATTAAAGCAATAGCATAACACATTTTAAAGTGAGGATTTATAGACAGACTAGGATATATCAAAAGATACAATACTTTGGACTATATGGCTAGAAAGGAATAAAAGAATATTTAAAGGAAAGGAAAGTAGTTTAGAGGTAATGAAAAGGAATATTTTTTTAGACATAGAGGAGTCTAAACCAACCCTATCAACTCACCCAATACCTAATCTAGAAGCAAAGAGCCTTGATATATGGAGTCAAGTCATCAAATGGAATTATGATGTTAGGTATAGGAGAAACAAAAAGAAGGCAAAGAATATAAAGTGGAAACCACCAGATGTGGAGTTGGTCAAATTGAATTTTAATGGAGCCTCTAAAATAAATCTAGGACTAGTAGGAGGAGGAGGAATAATTAGAAATAATAGAAGAGAGATTTTGTCCCATTACACTTTCAATAGAGGATTTTAGACAAATAATGAAGTTGAAGCTTGCACAGATTTGGAAGGGTTAAAAATATGAAAACAAATGAAATGTAATAGAGTATGGATGGAAGGTGATTCAGTCATAGTAATAAATAAAATTTTGAGGAAAACAAAGGCTCCATGGAACATACAAGATATAATTATGGAAATTCAAGACCTTGCTATAGAGTTTGAAGAAACTAGGTTTGTGCATATGTTAAGGGAAGGAAACAAATGTGCAAATATGCTATCCAATAGAGGATTTTTAATCGAGGATCATGAAGTTAAATTCTCTTCTTCATGGTTAGAGGAAGTAGTAGGTTTAGCTGAAGTTAACAAGAAAATGTTGATTGCCTAATTCAAATAACGATTAAGATTTATTTTAACATTTTCTATTGGTAATATTTGTTTTATTTTACAACAATAATGTGATTTCATAAAAACTATTTATTATAATTTTTATGTTTTCTCTTGTGCTTTAGGAAGGAAACTAGCAATCCAGATTTGGTAAAGTAGATTATGATAGTGTGATGTTTTGGAAATATTACTCTACTAAGATGTAATGCATAGATAGTAGAGGTGAAGTTTTGGTGTTTTGAAGGATGTTGTAGGAAAATGTCAAGAATGCTAAATTTTTAGAATATTTGTATTCACACAAAAATTTGAAAAAGATAAAAAAATTAAAATTAAAATCAAGAATTTAGATATTTTATGTAAAATGATGTAGGTTTCTAGCTATAACAACTCAATTGAGATGATAATTGAATCTATTTGTAAACTCTAAAGCTCTAAAAAAGAGATTTGTGGGGGACCTGAGTACTACCCCTTATTCTCTAGTAAAAATAATAAAATAAAATTTTATTTTTTATTGAAGTGATTGGCATTAGATGCACACAATCCGTGACTTTTCTTCCATGATTTCTTGACATAGCTGATATCTAGGTTAATAATAAATGTACAAAAAGGATATTATTTTTACCACTTCTCCATATCTTCTTCAATGTTCTATTTTTTCTTTTTTATTGTTTATAATCTAATTCACTCATTGCTCTTTTCACTCTTCTTCCACAATTTTTTTTTAAACTTTAGATAGTATTAATTGAAGTTGAAACTATTAAACTACACACATGATGATATCATTTTAGTTGCTTTACTTCCAAATCTTCTTCCATTATCTACATTGGCATAGTGGCAAGGATATTTTTATATGTAAAATACACACAATGATATCATTTTTATTGAACATAATGAATTAGTTCTAATATGAAAGTAAAGGAGACATAAGTTGAGAAAAATCTTATATCATTATTTCTTTACAAGATTCAATGTGAGGACTATTCTAACTACTCTAAAATTTCATTTTCTTTTTATATTATCATAATATTAGGCCTAACTCAAACAAACCATATCTAAAAAAATCATATATCATCTTAGTCACTTTCCAACATGCAGCATAAAGACTAGTCTAACTACTTTAATACTTTATTTTAGTCTTAGATTATGAGAGTAAGATCTTATATCATCTCAAACACTTTCCAATATGCAACATGAGGACCAATGTTACTATTAAAACTTTATTTTGTTCTTATATTATGGGAATCTTTGGTCTAAGATAATATGATCTACAAAAAAAAAATTGCTTTGAAATGAAAAATTAAATATCTACAAAAATGAGATATGCATGTAATTAAAATATATAGTATCATGTTATTATTTCATTTCCTTATAGAAACTTTAAAATTGTTTATATCTTTTTCATTGGTATAGTGAATTTTAAAACCAACTATAATAAAGATATTAAAGTGTTCAACATTTATAAGGCATTAATTTTTGTTTGATATATATTCTTGTTGTGAATGCATGACTTGTTACTAATTGCATGCTTCCTAGCACATAAATGTCATATATAGAGCACTTGGCAATATATTTTTATGATTATCTATAGAAAATAATATTTTCAATATATGTTCAATACTATGCAGTAAATATTAATATTTCATTAAAAAGTAAAATAAAATATATATATGAATATATTTTGATAAAATGTTAAAAAATAAAACTAAACCTTAAGTCTAATTGATTTCATTATATTTTTGGTGGAAAAAATGTCTATAATTAGTTTACTAAATATAGAAAAATTAAAATGGAAGACATTGTTTTATAAACACTAATAAATATATCATAAATTATAATATAAAACTAATAATATCAACCATTAGGTTAACTTTAACTTTATTTTATTAGCTTCTATTTGTGAAGCAACCAACTTTAGACATGCTTTGGACTTGTATTTGGCTGTCTCTGGTCAGGAGATTAATGAGCACAAGTCTATTATTTTATTTTTCAATACAGATCCCAGGGTTCAAGCTAGAATTGTTCAGATTCTCAGGTTTCAGGTTGGAATTCTTCCTCTTACATACTTGGGGATTCCCATTTCTGTTGGTCCTCTACCTAGGGCGGTTTGGACTAACATACTTGACAAATTTTGTAGTCGAGTTAGTCGTTGGACTCATAGATGGTTAACTTTTGCTGGTCGGGTTTTACTTTTGAAGTCAGTTGTTCAGGCTTTACCAATGTATAGATGCCTTATTCAGATTGCTCCAACAAGTTTTCTTCATGACCTGGATTCTCTTTCTAGGCAATTCCTATGGGTTGGCAATCTTGGTTCCTCAAAATGGAGTCTTGTTAAATGGGAGACTATTTGTCGACCAAGGCAAGCTGGGGGGTTGGGTCTTCGTCTAAGCTCTCTTTCTGGGACTGCTTTGGCTGCTAAGCTGTATTGGCGTTGGTGTAGTAATCAGGAGCAAACTTGGGCCAAGATTATCTCCCACAAGTATCTTAGGGGAGTGGAAGGTTCAGAGATTCCTCGATACAGCTTGACTGGTCGAGGATCATTTATTTGGAATACTTTGAAAAAGGGAGCAGAGCTGGTTAAGCAGGGGTTATTCTGGATTTGTTATACTGGGTCTCGAGCTCTTTTTTGGCAAGATTATTGGGATGGCTTTGCTCCTCTTCTTAACGATTTTCCACATCTTCAAGATCTTGCTCAATGCTTTTGGGATGCTAGATGGTTGAAGGTGGCAAATTTCAAAACTGTTAAGTCCTTTGGTCAGATGGTTAGTCTCTAGTGGAAGGATCCTCGAGAATGGCCTACTGGTGGCACTATGGATGCGAGGGCAGAGCTGGCCCATATTCTCGCTAGCCGTACCTGCTCTTCTCTACCTGGGGATGATGTGCTAGCATGGGGAAGAGATAATAGAGGGATATTTTCGGTTGCTACTGGTTATTGTGTTTTGGATCGGCAACGGTTTGGTGAGGAGGAGGTTCCATGGTGGAAGCAAGTTTGGAATAATTTTATTTGGCCGAAGTGTAGTTTTTATGGGTGGCAGGCTACTCATAATCGTTGTCTCACTTGGGATAATTTTCAAAAGCGTGGGTTTGTTGGCCCCTCTTTATGCTATAACTCGTGGGAAGGTCGAAGAATCCGTTGGGCATTTACTTCTCCAATGTGACTTTGCTCGACAAGTCCGGCATTATTGGTGGGGAGTATGGAATCACCCTTGTTCGCATGCTTCATCAATAGTTGATTTTTGGAGGAGTATGGGGCGGCCTCCCGCAGCGGCTTTCTTTTTACAAGTTGGATGGAGTATTGGTCCTTCACGCATTTTTTGGCAGATTTGGCTTGAACAGAACCGTCAGATTTTCCAAGGTAAGGAGTTAACTACTTCCCTGGTCTGGCAGAGGATTTTGCGAATGATCCAGGAAACTGTGTCTGCAAAATGTCGGATTATTTCTCCCGTGGACCATGCGGAACGTCAGATCATGGAAAGATTAGGCTTGATGGTTAATGGTCCTGGTCCTAATGTCTCTTGCGGATGGATGGGTCGAATAATCGGGTGTGGATGGGTCGGAAAATGGAATCTGCCTCCTCCGAGAGTGCTAAAAATTAATACGGATGGATCTTCCTCGGGTAATCCGGGTAATGCTGGTATTGGTGGTGTGGGGCGGGATAGTAGTGGTACTATCCAATTTTTTTTATCTTGCTTTAAGGGACATCATTCTAATAACTTCATGGAAGCACTCGCAATTTTATATGCTTTGGAGCAAGGGTATGCTTTGGGTTGGCGTCGGATTGTTTGTGAATCTGATTCTCAGATTGTTATAAATTTGTTAAATTCCGGAGATAGTCTTCATGGTTGTTGGCGGTTGAGTTGGGTTGCTCGGAAAATTCTTAATATCTCTGCTCACTTGGACTTCATTTCTTTTGTGCATATTCCTCGGGAGTGGAATAGGGTAGCGGATTTGTTAGCTAAATGGGCTTCTAAGTTTTAAGATGGTTGGGATGTTCAAAATTGGTCTCAAATTTCTTCTGATTGCTCTCAATCTCTCTCTTCTTTATTGAGAGCTGATATGTCTGAATAGCTTCTGATTTTTCTTTGTATCATGAATGTTTTGTTGAGTTAATAAATTTTTACCCTCTTTTACAAAAAAAAAAAAAAAACTTTATTTTATTAAGTTTTCCTACTCTATGTTGATATAGTGTTATGCACACTCCTATTCTAATTCTTTCATGAGTTCTTAATATTAATATTGTTAACATTGAGGTTAAAAATCGTGGAAAATTAATTCTTGATGGGATTGAAAAATATGCAAAATGCACACATAAGGATATCATTTTCATCACACACTTTCTAACTATTCTTTCATGATTTATTTGAGATTCTAAAGCACACACTATTAGTCTTTTCCCCATCCACTCTTTTCCCATGATTTTTTTTAACATAATTAATACGGGTTGAAAAATGAAAAATGTACATGCAATGATATCATGTTCATTTCTATTCTTTCAACTCTACTCCCATGATTTTAATTCACATAGTTAACATTGAGGTTGTAAAATACATGCACATTCATATCATTTTCATTGTACATATAGAATTAACTTCAATATCAAAGTAAAAAGGACATATGAACTAAGCAAGATTTAATATCATCATAGTTATTTTCCAAGGTCTCATGTGCAGAATAATCTAACCACTCTAGCACTCCAATTTATTATGATATTGTGAGAAGTGTGCAAATCATATGATCCATAGAAAATAGTCTATTATTAGATTTAAAAACATGTATACAAAAAAATAAAAGATACTTACACTCATGAATTATAGTATGATGCTTTGCATTTCCTTCCAATAATTTCATAAAATATTAATTCTTTTCATTAGTGTACTTTGAAACTACTAAAATGAGGATATAAAACTAGGGGTGGTCTCAATTTAAGAGTTCTTATGGATGCAAACTTATCTCTAAGGGGAAAATTAATTTGAAGATTGTACAAAGAGAGTTAAATACAATCAGAAATAATTATTCTAAGTATTTTGAGCCCAATGACCTAGGATTAATATTTACTGTATTCTCTCTACCAAATATATTTTTACTATGGAATGGTTAAAAATTTGATCTAGTGATTAAAGGTTTAAGATGGGTGGTGGGAACTAGAGAAAATATTTCTATTTGGATGGATACTTGGTGTGATAAGAAACCACTCAATCTAGATTCAATTTTGAAACCATGGACGAGATTAATTCAAGATAAATATGGTTATAGGGTTTCAAAAATTTTGTATAAGGCTTAGAAAGGAAATACAAATGGAAAGAATACACAACAAGAAATTGTATAAGGCTTAGAAAGTATATAAGACATTGATGCTAGGATCTAGTTTAAAAACAATGATTATTCTAAGGGGGGCCAAGGATAAGTTGATTTGGGAGTTAAATAACTCAAGAGAATACACAACAAGAAATTGATATAATGTAAAGCACCACCAAAATAGAAATATCACAAGAATATAGAGAGATATTTGGGATAGCCCAAGTATTTTTAAAGTCAAATTTTTTTTTTGAGTAGTAGGTCACAGAAGAATATTATCATAGGATAACTTTATGAAAAGGAGTTTTCATGGCCCCTCACAATGTGTTCTTTGTAAAAAGGAGCAAGAGAGTATAGACCATCTCTTGGGACATTACTCACTAGTTTGAAAACTATGGCAATGGATTCTTAATATGTTTAGTAAATGCATGGTGATGAATGGAAGAATTTAAGAAAGATTAAAGCAATAGCATAACACTTTTTATAGTAAGGATTTATAGACAGACTAGGATATATCAAAAGATACAATACTTTGGACTGTATGGCTAGAAAGGAATAAAAGAATATTTAAAGGAAAGGAAAGTAGTTTAGAGGTAATGAAAAGGAATATTTATTTAGACATAGAGGATTCTAAACCAACCCTATCAACTCACCCAATACCTAATATAGAAGCAAAGAGCCTTGATAGATGGAGTCAAGTCATCAAATGGAATTATGATGTTAGGTATAGGAGAAACAAAAAAGAAGGCAAAGAATATAAAGTGGAAACCACTAGATGTGGAGTTGGTCAAATTGAATTTTAATGAAGCCTCTAAAATAAATATAGGACTAGTAGGAGGAGGAGGAATAATTAGAAATAATAGAGGAGAGATTTTGTCCCATTACACTTTCAATAGTGGATTTTAGACAAATAATGAAGTTGAAGCTTGCATGGATTTGGAAGGGTTAAAAATATGCAAACAAATGAAATGTAATAGAGTATGGATGGAAGGTGATTCAGTCATAGTAATAAATAAAATTTTGAGGAAAACAAAGGCTCCAACATACAAGAGATAATTATGGAAATTCAAGACCTTGCTATAGAGTTTGAAGAAACCAGGTTTATGCATATGTTAAGGGAAGGAAACAAATGTGCAAATATGCTATCCAATAGAGGATTTTTAATCGAGGATCATGAAGTTAAATTCTCTTCTTCATGGTTAGAGGAAGTAGTAGGTTTAGCTGAAGTTAACAAGAAAATGTTGATTGCCTAATTCAAATAACGATTAAGATTTATTTTAATATTTTCTGTTGGTAATTTTTTTTTAATTTTACAACAATAATGTGCTTTCATATAAACTATTTATTATAATTTTTATGTTTTCTCTCGTGCTTAAGGAAACTAGCAATCCATATTTGGTAAAGTAGACTATGATAGTGTGATGTTTTGGAAATATTACTCTACTAAGATGTAATGCATAGATAGTAGAGGTAAAGTTTTGGTATTTTGAAGGATGTTGTAGGAAAATGTAAGAATGCTAAATTTTTATAATATTTGTATTCACACAAAAATTTGAAAAAGATAAAAAAAAAAAATTAAAATCAAGAATTTAGATATTTTATGTAAAATGATGTAGGTTTCTAGCTATAACAACTCAATTGAGATGATAATTGAATCTATTTGTAAACTCTAAAGCTCTAAAAAATATATTTGTGATTTTTCAAGGGTGGGGGACCTGAGTACTACCCCTTATTATCTAGTAAAAATAATAAAATAAAATTTAATTTTTTATTGAAGTGATATGGCATTAGATGCACACAATTTGTGACTTTTCTTCCATGATTTCTTGACATAGCTGATATCTAGGTTAATAATAAATGTACAAAAAGGATATTATTTTTACCACTTCTCCATATCTTCTTCAATGTTCTCTTTTTTATTTTTTATTGTTTATAATCTAATTCACTCATTGCTCTTTTCACTATTCTTCCACAATTTTTTTTTAAACTTTAGATAGTATTAATTGAAGTTGAAACTATTAAACTACACACATGATGATATCATTTTAGTTGCTTTACTTCCAAATCTTCTTCCATTATCTACATTGGCATAGTGACAAGGATATTGTTAGATGCAAAATGCACACAATGATATCATTTTTATTGAACATAATGAATTAGTTCTAATATGAAAGTAAAGGAGACATAAGTTGAGAAAAATCTTATATCATAATTTCTTTACAAGATTCAATGTGAGGACTATTCTAACTACTCTAACGTTTCATTTTATTTTTAGATTATCATAATATTAGGCCTAACTCAAACAAACCATATCTAAAAAAATCATATATCATCCTAGTCACTTTCCAACATGCAGCATAAAGACTAGTCTAACTACTTTAAAACTTTATTTTGTTCTTAGATTATGAAAGTAAGATCTTATATCATCTCAATAACTTTCCAATATGCAACATGAGGACCAATGTTACTATTAACACTTTATTTTGTTCTTATATTATGGGAATCTTTGGTCTAAGATAATATGATCTACAAAAAAAAAAAATTGCTTTGAAATTAAAAATAAGATTATCTACAAAAATGAGATATGCATGTAATTAAAATATATAGTATCATGTTATTATTTCTTTTCCTTGCAGAAATTTTAAAATTGTTTATATCTTTTTCATTGGTATAGTGAATTTTAAAACCAACTATAATAAAGATATTAAAGTGTTCAACATTTATAAGGCATTAATTTTTGTTTGATATATATTCTTGTTGTGAATGCATGAATTTTTAATAATTGCATGCTTCCTAGCACATAAATGTCATATATAGAGCATTTGGCAATATATTTTTATGATTATCGATAGAAAATAATATTTTCAATATATGTTCAATACTATGCAGTAAATATTAATATTTCATTAAAAATTAAAATAAAAAATATATATAGAAATAGTAATTTATAATTAAAACTTATCTTGAATATATTTTGATAAAATGTTAAAAAATAAAACTAAACGTTAAGTCTAATTGATTTCATTATATTTTTTGTGGAAAAAATGTCTATAATTAGTTTACTAAATATAGAAAAATTAAAATGGAAGACATTGTTTTATAAATACTAATAAATATATCATAAATTATATGATAAAACTAATAATATCAACCATTAGGTTAACTTTAACTTTATTTTATTAAGTTTTCCTACTCTATGTTGATATAGTGTTATGCACACTCCTATTCTAATTCTTTCATGAGTTCTTAATATTAATATTGTTAACATTGAGGTTAAAAATCATGCAAAATGAATTCTTGATGGGATTGAAAAATATGCAAAATGAATTCTTGATGGGATTGAAAAATATGCAAAATGCACACATAAGGATATCATTTTCATCACACATTTTCTAACTATTCTTTCATGATTTATTTGAGATTCTAAAGCACACACTATTAATCTTTTCCCCATTCCACTCTTTTCTCATGATTTTTTTTAACATAATTAATAAAGGTTGAAAAATGCAAAATGTACATGCAATGATATCATGTTCATTTCTACTCTTTCAACTCTACTTCTATGATTTTAATTCACATAGTTAACATTGAGGTTGTAAAATACATGCACATTCATATCATTTTCATTGCACATATTGAATTAACTTCAATATCAAAGTAAAAAGGACATATGAAAGCAAGATTTAATATCATCATAGTTCTTTTCCAAGATCTCATGTGCGGACTAATCTAACCACTCTAGCACTCCAATTTATTATGATATTGTGAGAAGTGTGGAACTCATATGATCCATAGAAAATAGTCTATTTTTAGATTTAAAAACATGTATAAAAATAAATAAAAGATACTTACACTCATGACTTATAGTATGATGCTTTTTATTTCATTTCAATAATTGCATAAAATATTAAATCTTTTTCATTGGTGTATTTTGAAACTACTAAAATGAGGATATAAACTATTCAATTTCTATAAGGTGTTAATTTTTCTTTGGCATATTTTTGTTTTGAATAAATGGCTTGCTTATGATATGCAACATAACATTCATGTCTCCTAACAAAAATTTCATTTATGAAGTGTTGGTAATTTCAATTTATGTTTACCCATCATAAATTATATTTATTAATATTATATTTCATGTCAAAAAAAAATTATAGTGCTATACTCAATCAAATTTTTAGATTAATTGTGTAATAGTTTTTTCATGTCAACAAATAGTAGATTGCAAAATGAATTCTTTATGGGATTGAAAATTATGCAAAATGTACACACAAGAATATCATTTTCATCACTCATTTTCTAATTGTTCTTTCAAGATTTATTTGAGATTCTAAAACACACACTATTAGTCTTCTTCCCACTCTTCTTCAATTATTTTTGTTAACATAATCAACAAGGGTTGGCAAATGCAAAGGTCACACTACTAGTCTTCTTCCCACTCGTTTTCTATGATTTTGTTAACATAATCAATATGGGTTGGAGAATGCAAATTGTACATGTAGTGATATCATTTTCATCACTCCTCTTTCAACTCTACTTCCATGATTTTGGTTCACATATTTAACATCGAGGTTGCAAAATGCACACACATTCATATCCTTTTCATTACACACATTGAATTGATTTCAATATTCTAGTAAAAAAGAAATATGGACTAAAAAAAATCTTATATCATCCTTGTTATTTTCTAATATCTAATGGTAGGACTAGTCTAACAACTCTAACACTCCAATTTCCTATGGATTGTGAGAATTGTGGAACTCATATGATCAATGGAAAATAGTTATTTTTTAATTTAAAAACATGTGTAGAGGAAAATAAAAGATACTTGTATGATGAGTTATAGTATATTGTTTTTCTATTATTTATAATAATTTCATAAATTATTAAACATTTTTCATTGGTGTTTGTGGAAACTACTAAAATGAAGATGTAAACTATTCAATTTCTATAAGGCTTTAATTTTTCTTTAGCACTTTTTTTTTTTTTTTGAGAATATGGTTTGTTTATAATCTCTAACATCACATTGATATATCCTAACACAAATTTCATTTATAAAGTGTTGGAAAATTAAATTTATGGCTACCCATAACAAATTATATTTATTAAAATTATATTAGTACCAAAAACAATTTAAAATGCTATATTAAATCAAATTTGTAGATGAGTTATACAACAATTTTTCCCAAGTTAAGAATTCCACTATCTAATTTTTAGTAAGCAACAAAACTTTGAAAGGAATAATCAATTACATCAATTTTTTTAAAGAACATAACATTTAAGTAAAAGATATTTTACAATTTTTCAAAACTAATAACAATTCAATTTTTTTTTATATATTTTCTTCTACTATATAAAAACATGCAGTAAAATTACCTAGTACTTTTTAACAATAATAAAAATAAACTAAAATAAAATAAAATTAAGACTATAGAATCTAATTACAATGTATTAACTGGTGGTAAATCAATTTCATATTTATTTTTTCAAAATTAAAACTATAAAATCTAATTACAATGTATTAATTGGTGGTAAATCAGTCTCATATTTATTTTTCCATTTTAGTTCAATAGCTTACATAGATTCTTTTAAAATATAAAGATAAAAATATCAAATTGTAAGCACTCAAATCAATTACACGGTGTTTTTACAAATGAATATATCAACCTACATGCATATATCCAGCAAGAAAGTTAAATTAAAAATATAATATTTATTTATTTTTATTTTTTTGAAAATTTATTGTACTTAACAAAATGTAAATTTTTGCTTCACACAATTCTTACTTTCATACACAGATATTTTTCTATTTTCCTATTCTTGTTTAGAATAGATTAATCATCAACATAATATCTCGTTAAAAGTTAACAATTTTAAATAATTTGATTGAAAACAACTAATTTCTATCAAAACAACAATTTAAGATTCGTTATCAACATAATATCTCATTAAAAGTTAACAACTTTTAAATAATGAAAATGAAAATAACTAATCCCTATCAAAATAATTTACTATTTCTAATTCAAACTATGGATTAAGATGTCTAATTCAAACTATTCCATACACTACTGTAACCCTATATAATGTAAATTTTGAATTTTTATTTATCATGTACAATATTCTACAACCCTTTGCTTCAAGTTCGTTCAATTCACTATCCAATACAATAATTTATTAAAATTTAAATTTAACACCACCATGTGGACCTAAAAAACAGTTTCAAATTTTCCTATACGATGTACAAGATTCTACAATTTTTTTTGTTTCTTAAAGTTTACTATACAATAAAATCTCCACATAACAACTTTCAAATCAATAATTTAATTATAAACAAATTAAAATATAAAAATTATTAATTATTTATGTATATGCTATCCAATAAAATCTCATTTAAAAAAAAAAATCAAATTTGATTTTAAACAAAGAATCGCTATAAAAACAAACTAAAACATCAAATTAACAATATTTCATACACTATCCATTAAAATAATCGATATAAAAACAATTAAAATATTAAATTTACAATAATTTAATGTATTAACACGACAGTGGTATTAAAGATGGTCTATCCATAGAGGCTTTAAAACTCTGATTCGAATAATACTAAATGTAAATGTAAAGTTGTACATATATTGAATAAAAAACATCTTCTAAAAATCGTTTCTTATAACCTATATCCTCAACCAAAAAAAAAATGCTTTACCCTTTATATTTTCTAAGTTTTTCAAGGTCACTATAAATAAATAAAACATCTATATCCTCACCGAAAAAAATGCCTTACACTTTCTATTCTCTAAGTTTTTCAAGTTCAGTATGAAAAAAATAATTGGAATATTTATTTAATGCTTAATCAGATACAAGACTCACAAAGGTTTATCCTAGAATAGGAACATAGATCCCTTCTCATGCTGGTAAAGATTTAAAATTAAATATCATTTCTTAAATATTTATACTACTAGAAATGAAATCCACATGAGTTCCATGATTAGTTTCAATTTTGCAATAACTTTCAAACTCCTTAGTTAAAACCTTCACAATCCAAAAATTGGCACATCATTCATGGAAAAATTAAAAGCAGCTTAAGCTTGCTCTAAAGGAAGAAAAAAAAAACAAAAACAAAAAACTTAAAAACTTTTGAGTCTTGAAATGACAAAATATTAGGTCATTTTAGGTCATCCAACCTTTCTCCAAAGTGTATCATTTGCTTTTAAGGAAACATATTCCCTATAAGAAAGATCTCAAGCGCTCCTAAATCCCAATTATCCTCGTGAATCCCATGACATGACACTCGAGAGAAGAGACGAAAAAATGACAGTAACGTTGGTGTTCGCCCAGATGAAAACGGAGTGATGATGAGTGGATTTTCAGGTTTCGAATCCTTTCGCCATCACAACCAGAGGCGGCCAAATCAAGAACGAACACTGAATGGAGAAAGGGACAACCTACGTACTACGCGTCGAACGCGAATGATCGTGGGCGCGATCACGTCTTTGGAAACGTTTACTAAAGTCCTTACCTCATTTATTCCAACTGTTGTCGTACTGCATGGAAAGCGACAGCTCATGTCGTAGGACTTACCCATCAGCTCCTCCTACACAACGATACGTTGTCGATTCGGCAAACAAATTTTGCGTCACTCTTTCCATTGGCTTACATCACCTCAATCTTTCTCCTGTCATCTCACCGCTTTAAGCTCTAATATGTATATGTGATCGCGGTATTCACAAATATATATATTGAATCCCTCTTGAAATTTAGACTCTAAATATTTGCTGTTTCTCTATGAGGGGGCACACGATCCCTACTATTGAGGTGCCGCCTCAAAGGGTGGTGACACTGTGCACATATTCCCCGCAAACGTCGCAGCTTTTTTCATTCAGGAAAAAAAAAAAGGGGCTTCCAGGCTTTCAGATGACGACCGTGATGACTGCGACAAGACAAAATAAAGCGTCCAGATCAACTCGCCATTGATCTTACCTCGATTTTTCGACAGTGATTCTCTGCAAGGTGTCGCCCCCTGGGCTCCACTGCCATCCAGATCGTTTGAAACTGCGAGTTCTGTCTGCTCACACGTCAAATGTTGAGATTTTTTAGTGTCGTCTGTTTTGCCTTTAATCTTTAATCCGAGCATTGAAAATTTTTTACTTTCGTTACCCGTTTCGACTGGAATTAAGTTCATATTAATCCAGGCAATGAAAAAATAATAATCGAGTCAAGTTTAATTTGAGTTCCACGTTCAGAACCCAAGCTAAATCCATAGAGACGTGAAATGAATCATAGATCAGGGTCAAATTGAAAACTTGTCAAAATTGAAACACCCGTTTCGACTATAATTAATAACCGAGAGTCAATTTGGATTTAAGTTCATCCTTGTGAAGCCAAACTAAGGGGAATGAATCATATTAATCCAGGCAATGAATAATTAATAACCGAGTCTAAGTTAAATTTAAGTTCGACGTTCAGAACCCAAGCTAAATCCATCAGAGACGTGGAATGAATCAAAGAAGGCGATGAATCTACGTAAAATCAGGGTCAAATTGAAAACTTGTCAAAATCTAAACACCCAAAACTCACTGTAAAAATAACAGCCGAACTTGAGGTCGAAACTTTTTCCCAGAAATAAGAAAAAGACCCATCCATGCACGTGGAAATGCAAAGGTGGGACGTAAGATTTTTAAGATAAGTGACAAGGCAGTTGGGTTTAGTAGAAGAAGAGGAAGATCTTTCATTTTATTTTCAGCTGAAAAACTTTATATATTGCTAGTCAAATATTGATGGGAAATTAGTAGTAATATATCACTACATTGATTGCTCCTAATTTGCGCAGGATTCATCTCTTGGCTATAAATTTTTATGTGCTAGCCTACTCCCATCTATGTGATGTGCTCGACCTAAGTTTCTGCCATGAAAGCTCTTCATGCAGTTCATAATTTAGTTAACGGTTACTGATTCCAGCGGAGTGAAGTGAAAAAAACTACAACTAGTTTTAATTGCCAATTTGAATAACTACAGCTAGATTGAAAGAACCCACTCGTTACAATTACACCTACTTAAGATCAAAACGTTCCATTGCATATTATTATACTGCGGTGGACGTTTCTGCAATAGACTTCTTAATAATAAATCTATATAGTATACCACCACAGCATGATCCATTATAAATCTATAATAAATCTGCAATAGACGTGAAAAAACCATATTGGAATAACATCACAGCAGCATGATCCCTTGGGAGGATTTAATACAAAAATACGGTACATATTACAGGTCTCCATGGCCGAAGAGATACATACAAGAAAAAAAAAGAGAGAGATAATGAAATTAATGCTGGATAAATAGTGGATCTGCACAGGGATAATACTCGACCTACAAAAAAAAACCTAACATAGAAGGAATACTGCAAGAAAACTCCTTTTAGTAAGACTAACCTAGATGCTTATGGACGAGAAAAACAAACATCTTTTGTCCTTGAAGTCTGTACAGGAGGCAGCAGATATGCAAATCCAGGGTACTAAAACTATATTATTATAATTATGATTATTATTATTACTATGATTCCATTTAATATAATAGCATTCAACCTTTGCTTTCTGCCATATCATCAAAACTTTTGGTTGATGGCTGCTCCTCTGGTGGCGTTGTTGCTGCCAAATCTGGCGTGTCCACCAAATCCAAAATCTCTTCGATGGTCAGGTCCCCGCTTTCAAGACTGGGGAACCTTTCCAAATTTGGGTCATTATCTTGCGGTGGTGAAGTAGTGGTAGCAGTACCTTTTGTCGTGAAAGGACCAACCAGAAATGGGTCTCCCTCGGGGCATGAATGCACCGTTGCATCAGAGACAGAAGAGGACGCGTCAGCCATGGAATCTGCAAACGTTACTGCAACCGTCTGACTCGTGGACGTGCCATACCTTTTGCCCATCTTAAATAGTTTTGCCTCTCCTCCATCTGGTACTGAAGAGGAAGAACCGTTTGTGCACTTCGTTGCAGCTGTTGCAGATGCAACCACTGCAGCAGATGTGTCTGTCCTCGGAACTTTTACACCACGGATCATCTGTTGCATTTACCAGACATGATCATTTTCTAATTTTAGAGACCCCCAAAATAACATGACCAACTTCATTTAAAAAAAAAAAAACACTACAAATCAACATTGCAATATAATACAGGCTTCCTTAAATGCATGCCTAAAACGGTAGCCAGAAAACATGAAACCCCAAAAAAAGAAAATGGTGAAAAACATAAGCATGGATAGGATTTACATATTTTCCAGTCTTGGTATCAGAATATATCACGATAAAGTCACCCTCTTGAAGACCATTAGATCTTACAAAATCACCTGCACCAAAAAAACAAGCTTAAAGATACTATTTTGACAGAAATGTAGATTACAGGAACGTCTAAAATGTAGTTTTCCTATTATTAATTCTCTAAAATAAGATATAAAAAGTGAGGAGTTCATACCAGTGTTCTCCAGAAGATACATCCTACTCTTGTTGTTGGGCCAAAACCTGGCAACACACAAACATCATTAATGTGCACTAAAATGATGAAGTTAAGGAAAAAAACAAGGATTTGGAAACTAATATATATAATTTACCTGTAACGCATGTTCCACACACGAGACGTTACGATATCCTCCATCGCAATAGAAATCCCATCCCTCGCCTCCAGCTCAGGAAGATGCGTTTAAGCCTCCTTCTGAACACACAGTAAATTTTAAGGCCAACCAAAAAAAAAAAAAAAAAGAATATCATGAGCAGTACCTCTGATAGAATCAATTACACACCACCAACCCTAAACCCTAGTAAGAAATCAAAATGCTAAGGCAAACCAGCCGTAGGCAGCACAATTCTTCCAAGGTTACCCACGTCACTCTGCTTCAGAACCTTCTGAAGCAAAAACTTCAAATTCTTTTCCGGCTTCCAACCCTGCCAACGTCAATGAAAACACACTATGAAGTTCCATTACGGCGGTGCAACCGCAACCAAGCAAACGAGCAATTTGATTTGATTTGCATTCACCTGACGGCGATCTGTCTGCATGAAGCTTTGGCGCTGTTGCTGATACTGAATGAGACCGAGATTCACTGGCTCAGCCGGTTGAGGCGGCAGAGAGGTGGGGGAGGAAGACCAGTGGCGGTTCTGGTGGTGGTGGTGGTGGTGGTGAGACAGGGACCGTCTTTGACGAGCCATTCTATTTTTTCTCGCCTCCTTGGTGGACACCGCAGGAGGGGTGGACCGATAATTCATGTAGTCTATGTGTGAAGAAACAGCTGCTGATGGGTAGCGATATTTTTCATGAGCTCCAAGCCCCGGGTTATTATAAAGATGTTGCTGGTTCTGGAATACCGTCATCTGGGTGCTAGTCGGCCATGCGTCTATGGGCTGGATCATGTGCTGACACTCGCTCTGGATAGCGAAACCCGAGCCCTCCTCTAATGGGACCCTTCTGTATTTCGCAGGGTGGTGGTGGATCCCTTCGGAGGCGGCGCCTGGAGGGTTGATGCTGTTTATGGAATATAAGGACGGGTCTGCGGGCATGGAAGAGTAGCCCTGGTGTTCAAAACCGTGATCTTGCTGAACCATTAGCCCTCCTCCACCATAAAGATTGTATTGATCCACGAAGTAGGACGGGGCAGAGGCGCCCCTGTAAGGGCACCCGTCGTGCATAAGTCTCTGCTGTTGGCAAAGCTTTCTTTTTCTTTGAAGATGGTGGTTCTGCACCCACGCCAGAATGAGCTTGAGGAGGTGCAGCATGCCGCGTCTGCCTCCCCCAAGCTGTTTCGCCGCGGTCTCGATGGTAGACCTCTTGAGCTTGATGTTTCTGAGATCCTCAGGGGAGATGGAGTCCCTGTTGGACTTGAGCCACTCGAAGAAAACCATGGGGAGCTCCTCCGACGATATGTCGTCGCGCTCGCCCTCCTCAAACGACCCTCCGGGCGAAGGGAAGCCGTCCAGGCCGCCGGAAAACGGATCCCAAACGTCGGATCCGTCCAGCAGGTCTAAGTTCTGGAGCTCTTCCAGAACATCGATTTTGTCTGTGTGGTCAGGATACGGATCCAAATTGCTGTCGCTGTTGTTAATGGCGGCGGTGTTTTCAGGCGGCAATGGGGGAACCAGGGAGCTCTGGTAGGAAGTGGAGGTGGCAGAGTCGCCTCCGCAGATTGTGACGTCCTGGTCTACTGAGGGAGTGCTGGGTGCCGCCGCGCATGACGAAGAATGCCGCTCGTGCATGGCTTCCTCGTTTTTTATGTTGGTGGGTATCCATGAAGAGGAGGAGGGGGACGAGACGGAGACGGAGGCGGAGACCGTCGAGGAGGAAGTGGAGGAGCCGAGGGAAGAGCTGGCTGCTCCTGCTCCGCCCGCGGCGGCGTGAGGCGGAGTAAGATTGCACTGCAGCTCTCCAAACGCAGGGAGATTAACACAGTCGAAAATCCTGGCGGCGTCCAGCAAATCGTCTGCGGAGGTGCACTCGTAGTCCGTCCATTCTGCGCCGCCAGCACTGGGGACAATCAAATTCCCCTCGTTGTTCAAAAAATCCATGGCGTCTTCGGATTCAATGGTTCTTTCTACTTTCACCTTCACTTCTTTTGCTTCCTGTTCTGTTTCTGAAATTCTATTTGCTTCTAGTTTTGCTTCTTCTGCTGCTGCTGCTGCTGCATTGTGAGCATTACTGTCACTGTCCATGTTTTCTGTTAAATGAATGAAAAGAGGGCGAGGACGTCAGAAACTTGAAAACACCAGCAGAAATCCAAAAGTCATTTAAGGCCTAGAGAACCAACAGACCTTCAACATCAGTTGAGTAATAATCACTGCACCCGGCTATTCTGGGCACAAGTATAAATTACACACACACACACATATATATATATATATATATATATAAAGAAAAATAATGTTATAAAACACTCTCCGGGTTTTCCAGCATCAAGCTCTTACTTACTTACTAACCCCATTTTCTGCAACACGGCATTCCTCATTTCATTCCCTAAAAATCTTCCCTCATCATGTACACACGAAAAGTATGAAAGCCCTTAGCCCCCCTTAGATTTCATGGCACAAAGAAAAGGCAACCAAAACCCGGGAAAGAAATTAGACAAATCAAAATCATGACCCAAAGGCTTCCTCTGCAAGGAAACTAGAGCGATGTTTATAAACCGTGGGCACTGATACATTCACCAAATCTCGGGAAGTACAGGCAGGGAAGGAACGGGAAAAAAAAAAACAGGGTCAAAATCCAATTTTTCTCGCAATGAATTTCCCAAACACAAGGTGCCCAGGTTTCCTTGATGTCCTAGCTGTCATGGCCGCGGATGCATCCGCGAATCGTCACCCTTTTGACTCCCCTCAAAATCCCTGAAGACCCTCTCAGCCGCACTCATATACGTGCCGTAGACCTCCCAAGATCCACACCAACAACAACAACAACAACTTGGTGGTATACACACTGTATATACTCCCAAGAACCACACCCAACTTGGTGGTATACACACTGTATATACTCCCAAAAAGAAAACCGGACCCATAGGAGAGATGCGATGCTACGTAACAGTAACAGCCCTCCTCGTCATCCGCCCATGACAAAACCGCGTTGGCACGAACTCCGAAGTGACCAGCACGTCGCCGTTCACATGGACGGACTTTCTAACCTTTTTCCCAAATTAAGCTGGACCGCTACTTTGGCGGGTGCCCCCCTCCAAATTTCCTCACGTTGTGTTTGTTTTTGAATAAATGCTGGGTTTTCCAAGCGAAACCCGTCCCCCCCAACTAAAAGTAAAAGTAAACACACCCGAGATAAATCAGGCCGGCCCGGCGCGCAGACAGTTCACAGCAAATTTCGAAGCCAGGCTTAAATCAATAATTATAGCTTTCACGAATACGAGAATCGAGAGGAGGTGTGCTCGCCACCTGAAGAAGAAAACGTTGCCATCCGTAACGCAATGAATGGTGGTGGTAACGGCAACTTCAACATAAACATAAATCCCTTTTTCTCTTTTTCTCTTTCTATCAGTCATCCTCTTGTCTTGATTTGTTGGTGAAACGGCGCGGCCTGCACACGCCCCCGCTACGTGTCACCGTGGCCACCTCCTCCGATTGTTGCCACATGAACATTACCAACATCTTCATCCCTATCGATATCTATATCTTATTACCAACTTAGCTCCTGAATCTAAAATGGCTTTAAGCCCTCTAAATCTTAAACGGTAGATTATGCATGGAAAGTTCTATATACATTTTTCTTAGATTCCAATGGCCTTCCAGGTGAGAGACTTGAATTTTTGGGGGTGGCAACCCACGTGTAGCTGGTGTGTCACTTGGGATACGCATGCTCTTTGACTCACCAAGCCAAAAGCCTTTAATTACTGGTCGAATTGTGTTCAATTCGTTGCCACCAATATTTTATTAGAAAGCATAAAGGTATGTGAAATTTGAATATATGTGGGTTATGGTTGCAGATTGGATCGTGGTTGTTTGGTCATGTTTATCTCATCAGATAGGAAACTTGAAGAGTAAGCTTTCATACATCCCATAATCATATCTACATTATGTTACCATGAAACCAAGGAACACCTGAACCATCAAAAGCAAAAGCTCACCTAACATTGTTTTAAGCCTATGTAATCCAAAGCACTTCAAATGGAAATGGAAATTAATGAACAAGACATGCAAATTCTTCTCTTGAGCCATGCAAGCTACCATACTTATCTTCTTTCACTTTTATATATTAAAAATTTGGGTATATTATACATTGATTTGATTCCATAATCTATATTCAGGACATAATGAGAAGATAAGTGTAGAAGGATTTCATGTTCTTTAACATATAAAACCTTATCTTTGATTCCTTTCTGTGCTTTCCAAGGCATCGACATCAAATATATCCTCAGAACTATCATGGAAACCAACATAGGCTTCATGTGTATGGCCTAAGAAAGAGAGATATATTTCAACAATCACCAGTATTTGAGTCCCAATGATTTGGACTCAAGCAGCCTACACCCAACTCAATAAATTAATTAATGCCCAATAGAGATGTTGGGTTGTTTATTGCCATGGAAAAAGGAAGACAGCTTTTGCTTCCCTTTTCATGTTTCTCTTATTCCCACCGCTGGTATGGCCCATTGGTTTTGCACCTTCGACATATACAATCATTTTGTGCCAAGGTTATAGAGGATCGTTGTTGTCTGCTGGCGTTTTTTAAAGTCTTCTTTTGTCTAAGGTTGTCTTGGAAATAACAGTAAATGTGTGATAGCGAATGAAGAAGCGTAAGTTAATGCCTTGTAAAGGAAGCAAAATATTCATTTATTATTCATTGGAAGATGCTTTACTGTCATTTCAAGAAAAAAATTGGACCAGAGAATGGCAATTCTATTTTTTTTTTTTTGGATAAATTTTATTGATCTGAGATTCTACAAATATTTTTAATGAATATCTGATGGAACTGATTATGTTGTGATCACGTGTGACCCTTTTTTGTTTCCAAATTTCCTAAAAAGATCAGGACCAACGAGAAAATTAAATTATGGTTATTAAAATAAGAATTTTTTTTCTCAAATTTTTGATAAGTATTAATGGAGTGAGTTGTCGGACAGTGGATATGGATTTTACCAAGGAGATAAGTGGTAAAAGATTTAATGTTAATAAATTAAAATACAAAATTTTAAATATATATAATTTATTGAAATATTAAAATTAATTAAATTATTAGCAAGTGTTTATATTTTAGTTAAGATTATGATGTAAGTGTTTGAATTAAAGTGATAATTTAGGATTAAAACATGTAAAAATATGTAATTGTATTTGAATCTTAATGGAGTTCAATAACCGAACAAATAGAAACTACCACCTTAAAGGGTTAATAATACTATTAAAAAAAACATGTTAATATATTAAAAGTACAAAATGTTTCACCAATATTTTTATCTTTAGAATGGGACAATAGATAGAAAGGATCAATGCAAGTGAATTGATTAGCGAGTGTGTATTGTGACATATGCCCTATATATACATAATGATATTTAGATACAATCCATAGCTAACCTAAGAGTCTTTCACTAGCTTATGATATAAAACTATAAAATAAGTAGGTTTTATAGGTTATTTCAACTACCTAGCATTGAAATTAACTTCATCACATAATATTAGATATAAATGTATTTGTAAAAAAATTAAATACATTGCCTAAGGCAACAATTCATGAGTAAATTGCAATATAATGACTTAATATTAGCTTGAATGGATTATCATAAAGTTAACATCTCATGATCCCATGGTTTACCTCTAATGCACATGGAGGATCAAAAAAATGAGATTTACTAAGAATCCAAATTTCTACACCCCCAAAAACCATAATTTTAGGAGAGATTGATCTATAGCATGGTAGAAACAATGAAAGTAATTAAGGCACAACATAATTCATGAACACTAAGTTTGTATTATAGTACATAAATCAAATTTTATTATTATGAGAGATCATAAATATTTTAGTGAGATCTTACGTACAAAAACTCTCTTTTATATCTTGAAGAGTTCAAAATTTTAAAAACTTTTTGGATTACAAACATAGTAACAATAACTTCCATTGCAAGTACTAAAGCTAAAAACTAAAGAATCAATATGATATAATCTTGAAGTGTCATAAATTCATAGGGAAATAATACCCATAATGATCTACACTTGCAAGATATATACTAATAACTAACTAAAATTGCACATGTAAGAGTTCATAAACCATGCTCTAATATTATATGCAACCATAACACATAATAACTTCATAAGTTTAAGATTGTAACCTCACATTTGTTATAAGATGGTAGTCATATGTAAACTATTTTACTATATCAAACATTTACTTTTCTAAGAACCAATTAAAGATAGCATAGGCATATCTTACAACAGAAATAACAATAGATACACTAATATTATACTAGGTCATGTGTCTCTTCTATCAAAATAAATCAAATAAGTTTGAACCCATATCTTAAAACAAGAGAAAAAAACAAATTTTTAATATTATAATCAAATTATGTGCTTCTTCTATTTGAAGTATGTCAATAATTTTGGATAATATTCTATGATGGGAATCATGACTACTTTATCTTGACATGTATTTTTTCTCTTAGAAGCACCTTAAAGAAGTTGGATATGCTCAAGTCTCAATATCATCATGATATGCATGAGGACTTAAGATCTCTAGATGTTATAAAGTGTGTTCATGAGATCATATATGTCAAGATATCTTAAATTATGCTACTAATAAAATATCAGTATATATCATCTAATCAGACAAGGATACACACACATATATGATGATCAATTTCCCACATCATATGCTTATGTTTACAAGCCAACAAGTGGTATTCCAAGTGTTGAAGCATGTTAAAGTAACCATGCATGGGAATACCAAATATATGAATGTTATATTACAAAAATATATGTCATATGAAATATCCACAAACTCATGTTAGACATTTTTATTTCGTGCATAACTAAACAAGTGGTTATGCATACCAACACAATGTCAAGATAACTTTAAGATAACCTAATCATTTAACAATTTCAAACAATCTATGTGAATGGATGCAAGTTGTATGTTCTCAAACTATATGTATTTTTATAATATATCCATTATAATTTTCACATTATATGCTCATCTTGATATGATTATGATCAAGATATTAACAACCCACCTCAAGTGCTTGTATAATAGAACCATGAAATCATCATTAAGAACATGTCATAAAATGTGAAGGTTATAAAAAATTTATTTCAAATATCCTAATATAGAGAGAATGGAGATTGCATAAGAGTAATTCCATATAAAAATATTTCTTATTCCATAGTCATTGTATTGGATAGAACATAAATGCTTGACCATATAAATGATTCTATAAATGATGCAAAAAATATCAACACAATATTAAATTTTACTATATAGTCACAATATAAAGAGAATATGTACACAATGAGAAACAACAAGTATCTAAACTAGCCAACTATATTCATGTTCAATTTATAACTAGTACTATGGTATGTATCACTTATTTTAACATTTTAAAAGCACAAATATGAATTTGTTGTAATATATCAAGATGATCCACATTATTTTGTAAGTCAAATATGAAACCATATAGAAAAGAATGAGCCATATTAATATTGGAATTCACAATATTTTCCAAAAAGGAATAGAAGAAATCCATCCACTCAAATATTATATAAAAAAAATAAAAAATATGAAAGAAAGAAATATATAGTGGGCAACAATAGGCACTATAAAAATCACTATATTATTCATAAATAAGAATCACAAAATTTTGATGATGAATAAGGAGTGATGGGGTTATTTATATCAATACCAAAACCCTAAATATATAAATGACCTTAACCTTAAGCCAACATAAAAAGAAAGGCTTCAAGATTAATTACAAGTTCATAAGATGGGTTTAACAATAACATGGATAACTACAATCCATATGGATTTCATAATAATAATAATATATTACAATAAATTCAATACATTGTGCAATGAATGCCCTTAGACCTATTCAATATTACACCATACAATGTCAACCTTGGCCATGAATCAAATTTTACTTTCAACAACCCACCATATCTAAACTACAGGGCCCAAGAGAGAAGACATTAGTGACAATAATATCTTATCCCATTTGATGGATTCTCTAGTGGGCCTCTATAGTTGAGGTAGATCCTTCACAATCTCCCTCATATTTTGGAAGATGTCAACCTATCTTTAAGAACTCAGCTTCCATCCTTTACAATTTTACAAATAAATTTTTTGTTGGATGTCTTTCCCTCTTAGATTATCTACAAATGATCTTCAACTTATTTGAAGACTTAACCCAACCCTTGCACCCTAGGTTCTTAATTTCCTTAGATTTGAATTCCTTCAAATGAGCCCAATTTTATGAAGTGTCATCACATATCCTTATTGCCACCACTATACATTATTTCTACCTAAAAATAAACTAGAAGAAATAAAAATTGATCGAGTAAGAGTTTTTGAGATTCCAAAACATGGGAATCATATGAACCATGAGGTTTAACATTTAAAAAAATAAGGAAGATTATCAAGGACAATATTTATGCATTTTGCATCATCTTTTTTTCCTTCAAAAGATACAATATCAATTCTTAATGCCTTGAATCTCATAATATAGCCCTTATTGTTATCAAAGTCAACAAATTTAAGGGAAGAAATTTCTAGTTCCAAGCAACTTGCTTTGATAGCATTAACTTTTCAAATTAACTCATGCAATTTTGACCATGCCTTAATAGTTTCACTTTTCTTCTTGATGTTAAAAACCAAATCTAGTTAAATCAACATGGAAAATAGGCCAAGATCTTCTTCTTCCCTTTGATCATAAGTTTCTTCTTCAAGAGCTATTGCTCTATATTATTGAATAATACACCATAGGTTCTTAGTACATAAAAGACCAATAATTTGAGATGATAAAATACTATATATTTTTCCATTAAGATAAGTAGCTAGGGATTGGTGATCCATCTTACACAATATGACTCCTAACACTACAACTCCTTGAACTAATGTCAATAGTATGTAAAGCTTGAAAAAGCATTTATTTTGGAAAAAATGGGCTCAAAATGCTTCCATATATAAAAGTTATTGCCTCCAAGAATATTTGCCAAAATAGAACCACAAAAAAATAACTCCATACTTTAGAGAAGTAAGATCCAATTTCCTAGTGCTACTTGGTGATTCGTATTTTGCTAGTGTATTTTACTTGTGATTTTTCGTTATAGTGCCTTTGTACTTATGTGAATGTGACAAATATTTGCTTCTAATTATTTTATTTGATATAAATATATAAAATGGGGTTTAGCATGGCATGCAATACAACCATGTCAACCTTGGATCCATCAAAAACATCAAAACATTTGAATAAACTTAGACAAAATTGAATCCTAGTCTCCCTTGTTCTAAGTGCAAAGTGCTATCCAACCTAGCAATTACACATATGGAAGATAAAGTCATCAAAATATATCTATGTGCATTCAAAATCCTAGGTCTTCTAAATAGACCTTAAATTCCATTTAAGACTCCCTTCATGATCATAAAATCAAATATATACAATACTCCAATTAGAGTTTATTGAAGCAAGTAGCCAAATATGCACAATGCCTCATATACCTATGGTAAAATCCCTAATTAAAAAATGAATGGGTGGAAAACACATGGATGTAGTCAAGTGACTTTATTTGATATAACCATTGATACTACCCATCATTTGATAAACTACCTCTTATAGTAGCATCTTATTAGATACACATTTGGAAAATAGTGTTAAAGTTCAATTCTTCAATGATTTACATTATGAAATGGTAGATATATTAAAAAATATTAGATTTCCTATTTTGGCATAACAAATCTCTAACTAAACTTGTAACTACCCCTATCCTATAGTGCATGCATAGTCCTTATGATGGGTGGTTATACCACATTCATGTTATATGGGCTATGATGTAATAATTCCTAACATACCCCCTTTATTACATCATAGTTTTAGTTATATATTTATCTTTAGCTCTCAACTCTTGCTTTGGTTCATGGCTCTCTCAATGGCTCTTGGCTTCTAACTCTAGCTCTTTTGGCTTCTAACTTGATGAAATATTCTAGGATGATGTTAGAATTTGAGAGATAAATCCCCCCTCAATGTAGACTATACTAAAATACTTAGGAGTATCTAGTTTCATCAATCATGCACTCTAAAAATATATTTATTACAAATACTTATTTAGTAATTTCTAATACTTATAGAATTGAATGAATAAAATGTGTGCCTCCTTCATGTGAATAATATGCTACCATGTATCTGGTGTTGACCATTGAATTTATTTATCCCCAGTTTTTATCCTCCATGTGATTGAAATAAAGTTATGTATGACTTCTACTTCTAAACCTTCTACTTTCCATTTATTCTATTTTTTTAGGATCTAGTCAATAATATCATAAGGGTAGGTTTTTTGATAGGGTCACCAAAAAATATTTACATAAATAATATTTCAACCATCATTACAAAACCTCAACAATACCAAAGCAGACTAAGATACTAAAATTGTAGTAAAGTGTTACAAATCATTAAATACTTATTTTTAGAAAAAATTTATCAATATTCTATTGATATTTAGAAATTTTTCTTTGAAAATTAGAGAAAGAGAAAAGGTAAATACCACTCCCCCAATCTTAACATGATCCCTCCTCTAAGAAGTTGCAAGCTTCCTAGATAAATCTTCATCAAAATCGTCACATGCTTCTAGAAATGAGTTCAAACCTCCTTTATAAATAATTCTTCCAAATTTTGCCTTACCCTTGACTTCTACATATTTGTCTAGTTTTTTCTTCACAAGATCTGCACCCGTATTGCTAAAATTCCTCCACAAAAAGACTGAAACTGCTTCGGCATACCACTTCCCAAACTAAGAGTAATTAAACTAGAGTGAGCTTTTCCATTTCTTCTATCACAATTAAGTTCTATATTATTTACAAGTTCTTCTTTTATCATACATTATTTTATATGATAAATAGGATGTATGTTTTGAATACAATCTTTAGCAATTTTGTGTACTTGTTTCATCCCCTTGAATGATCCCATAGCTGCCATATTTTTTCCTTGAACAATAATGTAGCAACTTGTAAAGTGCTCAATAGCCTTTATAGTTGAACCATTAGGGCCTAACAACTAATAATTTTATGTAACAAATATAAATTTATTTCGTATTATATTGCCAATTTTGATGATATCACAATGCATCTTATCATTTAGTATTTTGATTGCTTACAGTGATGGTATAGTCCTTGACAAGATTTTTATGAGATCATGGTATTTGATATTGATGTCAGGATCTCTTGTTTTTTAATTTTTAAAAATAAATAATCTTCTCTTAACAAGATCAAGTTTACAAGCTATGTCATGATTCTTCAAAGTTCTTCTCACAAAAGGTCATTCACTTTGTAAATGTTTTCTTTGTAACTAGGAAAATGTATGGAAAAAGAATAAACTTTGAACATGTCATATTCTTTCTAAGAGGTATTGAACTTCTTGGCCTTAGAGGTATCCCATGGCTTACACTTTTCATGGTTTCATTTGTATCTCACTAGTAGTCTACCCTACTTGACATATTCTTGTTCATTCTCCAATTCCTTGGAATAATCAATAGAGCTTTTAAAGTTGTTGAATGTATTATTTCCTATATAAATGGAGAAATTTGGATGAATCCAATTTTCTTGACCTTTTGTATGTTTGATTGCCCCAAATTCATACCAAACATTATTGAGCTAAACTTGTGCAATAAAAATAAGTTCTTCTTCTCCGTGATATTTTTCTTCTTATTATTTAACTAGGTTTTCTTTAGCTACATTATTTTGTTGTACTATTTTCAAAATTTGATTTTGCTTATCTAATGATGACTTATTTTGTTATTGGTTAATCTATCATGAAAGAGATCCAATTTTAAATGGATTAAGACAATATTCCTTTATTGTGTGGCTATTTCTACCACAAAGTTCACACATATTTTGTGTGTGAAAATTATTTCTTTGTTGTTGATATCCTTGAGAATCATTTCTTTGATTCTAATATCCTTGAGAATTATTTCTCTGTTGGAAGTTTTATTGAGGTCTTATACCTCTTTTGAATGGTTGCTTCCATTTTATTTGTAAGAAGTATTTCTTCTTCTTCTTTTCTTGTATGTGAGGCCTCTACTTTTTGAAGTAAGTTCACCAAATTTTTAAATCTTGGTGTTTATTTAGTGATATTTAATGTTGTCACAAATATATTGTATTGAGAAGGGAGATATCTTAAAATAAACAAGTGTTTTATCAGAAACCTTATCTCCCAATGCTTGTAGTGATACTTGTGGTTTAGATATTCTCCTCATGAAATATTTTAGTCTTTCACCATCCTTCATCCTTAAGAAATGGAGTTGGCTTTATAGAAATAGAATTTTATTCCAATTCTTTGCTTCAAAAATTGTTTGTAGTTTCTCCCATGCATCTTTGGCTATGGTTGAATCTCGAATGTATGCTTGTACTTCATCTACTACTCCAAACATGATGATTAAACTTACCTTTCTATTTACTTTGTTAAATATTGTTTGATCTTCATCTTTTTATAGTATGATAGATAATGGTTCCATATAGAACTTATCATACTTCTTTAAATTTGAGATTTGTTTTGATTTTGGTATTACATGCAGCATAATTATTTCCCCTTAATAGTTGGGAATTAGGCAATTAAAAATTTGGTGTACCACTAGACATATCAAACTTTTACAAAATTTGAAAAAAAATATTTCATAGAATAAGTCTCAAAAAATGCTTTTCGATGAGTATATATAAGCATATACTTGCAATTTGAATGATGCCTCAAATTACAAGAATATCAATGTCTTGTTAGAAAAAAATAATAAATAAAGGGAATTTTCTTCGAAATATTCTGATTCTTTTAAAAAATTATATGCTTCTTCTCCTTTTTATTTTCATCAACTAGAAGGAGTGATCTTGATATTTTATGCTATAATAAGAATTTCCACAATTAGTGTGGGTAAATCCTTTTTCATGGTCAAGTCCTTTCTCCTCCACCTTATGTTCTTTTTGCATTCTCCAATTTGGTTCTCAATTTTGGGACCTTTAATTCAGTGATCATAAAGTGATTTAGACTATCTTGCTTAAGTTGTGCCAACTATTAAAATCAAACTTGTCTATCTAAGTTGTAGTCACAAAATTGTTGGAGCATTTTTTTTCAAATTTTTGGAAAGAGTCTTCATTGAAAAGATATTTGTCTACTTGAATGCTAATTTTCCTAAGTAGAAAATTCTCGTGTGCCAATATTTGGTTGGTGCCTTTTATTTTTTCTTTGGGCAATAATTTTCTTTGAGTAAAAATAAATTGGTGTCATGAATTTTAATTAGGCATAGTTTGAAGTTTAGAATAATGTTGATGCTTTTGGATTATTCTACATTGATCGATGTTATTTCCTCCTTTTAGAGCAGTATCTTTTGAGTTACTTGTAGAGAGAAATCCATAGATACAATAATTATTTTGATATTTGCAATGAGATATTTCTATAAGATACATGAATGATTATGAGTGTTTACAAGGAGCATCTATCTTTAGGCACTTTCCTTTTTATAATTCTTCTACAATGCTTTCGATGTTTTGTGACTTCATTTTAAGAGAGCCTTTTATATTTATTTCACAATGTTTCAATTTTCCACTACTTCATTTTAATAGAGCCTTTTATAATTCTTTCATAATGTTTTCACATTTTGCTACTTCTTTTAAAGAGAAACAACATAATTTATAAATGGAGCTAAATAGAATTCAATGCCTTCTTGGTATGAATGTTGATTTTATTGAATAGAATGTTGTTGGTCCTTTTATTCTTGACATATTTTTTGGATGATATGTCTCATATAAGCTCCACATGTCTTTCTTGGACAATATATTTCAAATATTCTTCCATATCTTCCTTCCTTTATTATAATTAAAAATATTTAATCACCATACCATATGCTATATTTTGTAAATAGTTAAAAATATGAGTCACCTGAGTAGTACCTTGTTGAAAATAAACTATATCCTATGGAAAAAGTGGTTGTCTTGTACCCACATTCACCTCATGGGTGAATAATTCCTAAAACATTTTAAATTAATGTAATAAATTTGAAACCTTATGCTAGTTGGAGACCTTGTCAAGGATGTCTCTATTTCCTTGGTGGTTCTTGTAATTGCATTGTAGCTTTCTAGTGCCTCTTTTTTCTTTTCAATGCTAATATTTTACAAAATTTACTACCTTGAGATGACTTCTATCTCTATTAGGGTCTTTTGGCAAGATTTTTGTCTTGAAACCCTTCTTAATAATAATTTGATCTTCTTAAAATATTCTATGGGAATGCTTCAAGAATAATATGGTTACCTTTTCTTTTAAGGTTAAACTTAATCAATTCTTCATAAGGTTGTTTACCCTTGAAAACTCTTTTAAATAGAGAACTCTTTGTAGCTTCTTTGTATTAAATCTTGAGGTGGATCAAAAGGAGATATTACTCTTGTTTCTACCTACTCTGATACCACATGTAAAAGGTTAATTATTTTATGATTTACATTATGAAATGGTAGATATTTAAATACATTGGATGCCCACATTTAGCATAACAAACTTGTAACTAATATTGCAACTACCCTTGTCCTATAGTGCATGCATAGTCCTTGTGATGGATGGTTATACACACTCATATCATTAGTCTATGATGTAATAATTCCTAATAAATAAATGGGAATTTTCTTAGTAATTGAAGAGTCTAATGTATGCCCAATGAGCTTGGATAACCAAATTAGCATATGGTTACAAAGCCCTTTTGGATTCCTTAATGAAATCGGGACATGAATAATTGTTCAAAATATATATATATACAAGGAAAAACAATAGAATTAATATAGTAAAAAAATATTTCTCTTTAAATTCTCCTTTTGAAAATTCTTAAAAATATATGTACAAGTTTTCTCTCTATGCAATTAAAAAATAAAACTTCTTTTTATTTTAAACAGTGTGACCATGCATAGAATGTTAATTAGGAAAATAGTCATGTAAAATGTAAGCCTCTTTCAGTTCTTTATATTTCTAAACTCTCTATTTTTTATAACTGTTGGAATAGAGTGAAACTTGTTGAAATATTTTATTAATGATCAAACTTTGATACATTACACTAAATAATTACAAACATATATTATTTTTTCATATGAGTCCTATAAGGAAGTATCCCATATAAACCATTAGGGTAATAGTATAATCAATACTTCTAGCTAAATATTGTATATTCATCATCCTCTTGTGTATCAAGCATTAGATCTTAACTTTGTTATTCTACTATTTTCTCTGAACTAATTTGATTCAATCTTTTCTTTCTTGTATTTTTGGCCATTAGAGCTATCTCCCCTTTTTTATGACTTTGAGATGATATCTATAGGAGTGGTAATGATATATAAATAAAACAGTTCTTTTTTGTAGGATGCAACACCCTCTAATTTTTCTTTTATTGAGATAAAACATCTTTTATGTCTATTAAAAACTTGAAAATTAATAGAAATGCCTCTATCCATTATTTGAGCAACAAAAAATAAGTTATTTGTAAGTCCTAGAACATACAACACATTGAAAATGGTGCATTCTATTAAAAGTAGTTTGAGGGAAACAATTCCTATTCCTCTTATGTGATAACTTTTGTTATCTACCATTGTTACTAGCCAACCCTCTATTTCTTGAAAAGTGTCAAACCATTGTATATTACTAGTCATATGATTATTAGCTCCTAAATCAACATACCAATTATTATCTCTATTTTTTTTTTAGTGTATATCATTAGAACTTTGTATGCAACTTTTATTTCTTCTTGATCAAATTTAGGCTTTCTCTGTATCATTTCTTGTGCCACATGACCTTGTTGTGAATAATTTGTTCTATACCCCTAATTATTTTTGGGTAAACTATTTGAATTTCTAGATTGAAATTTTTCTTGTGACCTAGTTTGAGAAGAAGTTTGTGATTGATTCCACTTATTTAAAGCATTGTATCTATAGAATTTAGTATCATGAATTTCTTCTTTCTCACATATATGACAATATATTCTTCTCCATTCAAATTGATTTTGTGAAGAAGATGAGGATGGATTAGTGGAAACTCTAGTATTTCTTTGATATATTCTTCTAGAGATCAAAGCATTATTTGAAGAATCATATTTTAATTGTATTTCTAGTTCATGTTGTTATAGAATATTGATTAGTTCTTCAAAATATACTCTATGGTTTGAGACTTGTAAATAAGTTACTAAAATTTTGTATGAATTAGGTAGTGCATGCAGTACAATTGAAACTAAAAAACTATCATCAATTATTTCTCCCAAAGCATTTAATATTCCTTTTAATTATGTTATCTTTCAAATAAAAATGTTCCACACTATCGTTGTTTAGCATTTAAGTTGTATATTGAGACTACAAGTGATGAATAGTTGCTTGATTTCTACTTTCTAAAGTTATGCATAAACTATTCCATGTTACTTTTGATGTATTAGTTTCACTAACATGAGATTGAATTTCATCTATGATGCCTAGCATAATTATTAATTGGGATTTTTTATATTTTTCATCAAAATCCATTTGTGCCATTCGATCTTCAAGATGTGGTCCATCTCCTGAAACTATATCCCAAAGTTTCTCTACCACAAGAATAGTCCTCATATTATTTTTTTATGGGATGAATTTTGGACCTTTTAATTTTTGTGTATAAAATTATTTATACTACCTTATAACTCATTAATTAAATAATTTTTATGGTGCATAAAGTTATCTTTAACTACCTTATAACTCCATTATATAAATATGATCCTTTTAAACCCTTTTAATATATTTCTATAGTTTGTATTTTTTAAATTGCTTGAAAATATCTATAGTTTATCTATAGCAAATAATTGTTTTTCAAAAGTATTAAAAAACAAATCTTTTTTATTTTTTTAAGAAAAAATAAAAGAATCTAGAATCCTTTAGCTTAGTGCTAAGATTTGGACACCTTAACATGATCAGATTCAAACACCTTTGACATTCTTAAATTTTAACACCTTGGGTGTGCTTAAACTTAGACACCTTGGTGCTCAAATTTTATGGGTGTTTGGCTCCTCAAATTTTGTAGGTGCATGTTTCTCTTTTTGATCCTTCTCAAAAATTTTAGGTCCACATTAATATTTGTAGATTAATATTTATCTCTTCTCAAACCTTTTAATGGTTAATGTAAACTCCTTAGGTATAAATATTAGGTGTAAACATTTACTTTAATTTCTTCCTTTAGACTTTAAAACATTAGATATTTTTCTCAAATGCACTCTCATAGGCTGTAGGCACTAGGCAGATGCATTTCCCAAGTACAAGCAATTTTTTAAATGCATTCTCACATGTAAAGTGTTTAGGTGCTTATATTCTTCACTAATAACATTATCTATTCTCAAGAAATAAATTTATTTGCTTTGGTAAAGTGCTCAAACAATTATATTCCTCACTAATAATGTTCTCTTTTCTCAATAAACATATGTTTTTTCTAAGGTTAAAGTGATTAGGTGCTTATATAGATGTTATGTAGTAATATAATAGGTATTTCTGTAATAGAATCATTTATTTCAAAAACTATTAAATATTAAATAAAATAAACTTCAAACAATGGGAATGCCAAATACCTCCAAAGCATGAGACAATAACTTAGAAAGTAGCATCACCTTCTTCTAAGGAACTCTAGTGTGAAGAGAAATGAGTGAATTAGATTCCAAACAATAGAAAAGGAAAAAGAAAAAATTGAAAAAGATATGGAGTGGTAAAAATAATATCCTTGTTTGTACATTTATTATTAATCTAGATATCAAAAATGTCAAGAAATCATGGAAGCAAAGTCAACGATTGTGTGCATCTAATGCGATATCAACTTCAATAAAAAATAGAATTTAATTTTATTGTTTTTATTGGAGAATAAGGGGTAGTACTCAGGTCCCCCACACTTGAAAAATTACAACTCTCTTTTTTAGAGTTCGAGATTTTACAAATTGATTCAATTATCATCTTAATTGAGTTGTTATAGCTAGAAACCTACATCATTTTACATAAAATGTCTAAATTTTTTATTTTTATTTTTTTATCTTTTTCAATTTTTTGTGTGAATACAAATATTCTAGAATTCAGCATCCTTCTTGACATTTTCCTACAAAATCCTTAACAATACCAAAAATTCACCTCTACTATCTATGCATTACATCTTAGTAGAGTAATATTTCCAAAACATTGCACTATCATAGTCTACTTTACCAGATTTGGATTGCTAGTTTCCTTCCTAAAGCACAAGTGCAACCATAAAAATTATAATAAATAGTTTATATGAAAGCACATTAATATTATAAAATAAATAAAATATTACCAATGAAAAATATTAAAATAAATCCTAATCATTTATGGAATTAGGCAATCAACTTTTTCTTGTCAACTTCAACTAAACCTACTACTTCCTTTAACCATGGAGAAGAGAATTTAGCTTCATGATCCTCAATTAAAACCCCTTTATTTGCTAGCCTATCTGCACATTTTTTTCCTTCCATTAACATATGCATAAACCTAGTTTCTTCAAACTCTATAGCAAGGTCTCAAATTTCCACAATTATCTTTTGTATGTTCTATGGAGCCTTTGTTTTTCTCAAAATTTTATTTATTACTATGATTGAATCACCTTCCATACATACTCTATTGCATTTCATTTGTTTGCAAATTTTTAACCCTTCCAAATCTGCCCAAGCTTCAACTTCATTATTTTTCTGAAATCCACTATTGAAAGCGTGACGAGACAAAATATCTCCTCTATTATTTCTAATTATTCCTCCTCCTACTGGTCCTATATTTATTTTAGAGGCTCCATCAAAATTCAATTTGACCAACCACATCTCGTGGTTTCCACTTTATATTCTTTACCTTCTTTTTGTTTCCCCTATACCTAACATCATAATTCCATTTGATGATTTGAATCCATCTATCAAGGCTCTTTAATTCCATATTAGGTATTGGGTGAGTTGATAGGGTTGGCTTAGACTCTTCTATGGCTAAACAAATCTTCCTTTTCATTACCTTTAAACTACTTTCCTTTCCTTTAAATATTCTTCTATTATTTTCTAGCCATACAGTCCAAAGTATTGTATCTTTTGGTATATCCCATATTTTCTATAAAACATCACTTTTAAAAGTGTTATGCTACTGCTTTAACCATTCTTCAATTCTTCCATTCATCACCATGCATTTACCAAACATATTAAGAATCCATTGCCATAGTTTTAAAACTATTGAGCAGTGTTCCAAGAGATGGTCTATACTCTCTTACTCCTTTTTATAAAGAACACATTGTGAGGGGCCATGAAAAATCATTTTCATATGTTTATCCTCATATAAAATTCATCTATGACCTACTAGCCAAACAAACATTTTGACTTTAAGAATACTTGGGCTATCCCAAATATCTCTCTATATTCTTGTGATATTCCTATTTTGGTAGTATTTTACATTATATCCACTTCTTGTTGTGTATTCTCTTAAGATATTCAACTCCCAAATCAACTTATCTTTGCCCTCCTTATAATAACCATTGTTGTTATCTTTCTACTCAACTATCGCCTAACATCAATGTCTTATATACTTGTAAAAAAAAATCTTTCCATTTGTATCTTCCTTCCTAAACCTTATACAAAATTTTTGAAACCCTAGAACCATATTTATCTTGAAGTAATCTCATCCATGATTTCAAAATTGGATCTAGATTGAGTGTTTTTTTTATCACACCAAGTATCCATCCAAATAGATATATTTTCTCTAGTTCCCACCACCCAGGGTTATGCGTAATGGGTCAATCCCAAAATATATTTATAAAAATGGGGTGAATCCATTTTGAAATATAGGTGAATAGTTTCCAAACTTATGTATAAGGTCCACTATTATCAGGGGCAATGTTGGTAATTTAAACTTAAAATGGTTAAGTTATTATAAAATTGGGGTGAACTAACCCCCAAAAAAAATTGCACCCAAAAATCCTAGGTTAATGGGCCCAGTCAAGGGTCCCCAATATTAGCCAATTCAAAATTTCAAAAATTTAAATATTCGTTAATTAACGATGATTAGTCACTATGCATAACCCTGCCGCAACCCATATTAAACCTTTAATCACTAGATCAATTTTTTTTTTAACTGTTTCATAGTACAAATGTATTTAGTAGAGAGAAAACAGTAAATATTAATCTTGGGTCATTGGGATCAAAATACTTAGAATAATTCTTGCACATTGTATTTGACTCTCTTTGTACAATATCCAAATTAATTTTCCCCTAAGAGCTAAGTTTGCATCCATAAGAACTCTTAAACCGAGACCTCCCCTAGTTTTATCATCACACACATTGCTCCATTTCACTAAAGGAAATATTCTTTTAACATGTAATCCTAACCACAAAAATGACCTCATAATATAAATTAAACTTTTTTCTATTGATTTTGGCATAGTATACAAGGACATATAATATGTTGGAATGGCCTATAAGACTGATTTAATTAGTTGCACTCTTCCTGCTAATGATAACCATCTACCTTTCCATGCTAGTAGTTTATTTTGAACTTTACTTATAACTAGATTTCATAATTCCTCACTATACCCTCAAATAAGAACATCCCTAGATAAGTTGATGGAAAATTTGCCTCCTCCATTTGAAGTAACCTACATATCCCTACTTTGATTTTAGCTGGGGTGTTTAGGAAGTAAATTTTGAATTTTGTCCTATTAACATTTTCCCTGATGCTCTTTTGTATTCCTTTAATACGTTACTCAAAGCTTTAGCCTCATTTATCCTTGCCCTTCTAAAAGGAATTGTATCATATATAAATTAATGATGGATGATATTGTAGATGTTATTGTTAGTCTTAAGTCAACTTATAAGCCCATGTTGGTTAGCCTTCTTCAAGTTCCTACCCAAAACCTCTACCATAATAATGAACAAATATGGTGATAGAGGATTTCCCTATCTAAGACCCATCTTGGCTTTAAATGATTATGTTACTAACCCATTGACCAACACTGAATATAAAATTGCATAGACACAAGCTTTAATCCATCTAACCCATTTATTCCTAGATCCAAGATTTTCTAATACCTCAAAAATAAAATTCCATTTAACCCTATCATGGGCTTTACTCATATCAAGATTTAAGATCATTTCTTTCTCTTTTCTTGAAGTTTTTGAATGCATAACTTCATGAGCTACTATGATCCCATCCAAAATTTGTCTCCCTTTCACAAATCCTCCTTGCTCTTCTAAAAAAAAAAATTCTAGCAATGGTCTTAACCAATTCACCATCACTTTGGAGATAAACTTATATGCCATATTACATAGGCTTATGGATCTAAAAAAATCAATCAATTTTGCATCCTTTTTTTTGGAATCAAGATAAGAAATGTTGCATTTAGTTTATAAGGTATGTATTGTTTTATACTAGACTATTCCACTACCATCAATAAATAATCATTCACTCTATCCCAATTATATTGATAGAATATTACAAAAATTCCATCTAGACTTGGGGATTTATCCTTATTAAAAGATAAAAGAGCTAAATAAACTTCTTCTAGAGTAATAGGCTCCATCAATTTCCTATTGTCTTCATCTATTATAATTAAAGGTACTTCTTGAAGAAGTTTATCATTAAGAACTTCAAACTCCTCTGATCCTAGAATATTCTAGTAAAAATACCTTGCCTCCTTTTATATTTCACTTTGGTCTTCAATCCAAACCCTTTCTATTTATTTTATTCTACTAATTCTATATTCTAGTATTTGTACTATAGCCATCTTACAAAAAAAAATTAATATTTTTATCTCCTTCTTTTAACCAAGTTTGTCTTAATTTTAATCTCTAAAATTTCTCTTCCTTACTCAAATTATTTTTTTTGTAAGTTAATATTTCATTAAAAGGGGTTTTGAAAGGACCCCAAAACCTTTTTACAATAGGTCACCAGACCAAATATAAGGCCATAGGAAATTCCAAAGGAAAATCCCAAGTATGGGCCACAAGAAAGGCCAAAGGAAAGGCTAAAGGATGGCCTGAAGGAAAACATTCCTGAAGCACCAAGTGGGAAAATTTTAAAAATCTACCCAAAATTGAAAATTCCCTCCAAAGTAGGGAAAACACAATTTTGAAAAATCTTGCGTAAAGGATAAACCAGAACCCGATATTTCACCAAGGAAATACTAGAAAAAAAAACTATCGAATATAAAACCACCCCAAATAGCAGGATGGAACAAAGGAGCTACCAAGAAGAAAATCTTGCCAAAGGAGGACCGGGGAACATGTACAGGCCTAAAAAATGAAACAACAAACTAGGGATCTCCACAGGCCATGAAATCCCCTTAAAATGAGGTTGAAATACAAAGACACCGACATAAGTAGAGGAAGAAGTAGAAGTAGAATCACAAGCCACATGAAAGAGGTGGGAAAGTTTCTAGGGAACCCAAAAGGAAGGAGCCATGGGGTGAACAAGCTACAGGCGTTAAGCATAGGTCATCCCATACCAAAAATATGTAGCAAGAAACCTCAAACAACCTTCATCACTACCAACAAATATCTTTAGGAAATTAAATAAGTAAGACCAGTGGGATCACAGTAGTAAGTAATGCAAAGACCCCACCAAAAGCCACGAAAAATGCTGAGAACCCACAAAGCCCACATCCATGAACCCAAAGAGCAGAGTCATAGGAATAAGCACATGGTACCTTCCCTAACCAAAAATATGTTGTGCAAAACTTCTCAAGAAGAAACTCTCCCAAAGCCATAGCACATCACACCTAGAGAACCTAAAAATCCTGGTACCAAGTAGAAACCTACAAAAAAATTGGGACACACTGAAAGCGCCAGGGAAAAGGATCCCTAAAGCAACCAAAAAATCCCAGGGAAGGTCCCAGGGACATCCCAGACCAGAGGTACACAAAAAAAACCCTTCAAACAAGCATTGAAGGGGGTAGACAAAAGGATAAGTGACCTCCCACCCCAAGGAGATCATCTACCAAACCTGCTAGCCAAGAAGGAAGGGCCAGGAAAGTGCTAGGGAGCTGGGACATGACCAATGAAGGGGGAAGTAGGGAAGCAGAATAAGACTTCCCAAGGAAGTCCCCTATAGTCCCCTTGACTTCCTTACTCAAATTATAATGATCTTCACTAAGCAAATCCCTTTCCTTTGAGCTTGGATTATTATGATAACCTTTTTTAATTTTAAAAGTTTATATTTTAGTTCTTCTTTCTTCTCAAAAATGTTTCCAAAAGTGTTCTTGTTCCATTCTTTTAATCTAGATGTCACTGATTTAATTTTTTTTTTAAAGTTATACAACTCATCGTTTCCTAAATAATTCCACATCTCTGCTATCATATCAAAAATTTGAGGATGGTCTTCCCACATCTACTCATATATACAATATAATATTTTTTTGAATTCACTTACCAAAATTTTAACTATTATTGGCCGCTTATTTGAATCAATCCTTATCAAGGTATTAATTTTAGCACAAGTGCCTTCATCTAGCCAATGATTTAAGAGTATGCATCTATCTATTTTTTTCTATTAGGTTCTGGCATCTCCTATTTTTGGTCCATGTATTGTTGTCTTCTTCAAACTCAAACTCCCATAGATTATTATTTTGAATAAAAGCCTAGAAGTCTCTCATAATTTGTGTTGATGTCTGAAAATGTACACTTACATTGCACTCATGCACAACACCAACATGGGAATCTTCCTCTCATGTGGGACTTCATGACAGAAAAATATCTCTAAGAATATTCGGCTCTCATTAAAAATAAAAAACTAAACTAAACTATGGTTAAACTTGCTTGGGAAACAGGGGAAGGAAAAAAAAAACTACACTAGAAAAATAAACTGCAAATAAAAATTGCAACACGGACTACGAAATAGATTTAAAAACTACACTAAACTGCATTGGAGAAAGGGAGAGGGATAACAAAAAATAAAAAATTGTAACAACAAACTAAGAAAATAAAAATAAAATAAAAAGAGGTGATACACCAAAATAAAAAGTGGGTTGATTGATCCACCTAAAACTCCATAAAAGACATAGTACAAAAAATACGAGACACAAAACAAACATGAATCAACTGCAAGAGGTAAGGTTGGCATGAACCAAGGGTCAATGCCACATGCAATCCAACCAAACTGAAGATACACAGAATGTAGCTCAAACAAATTTTTGTATTATTTCTCACAGTGTTATAAAGGTCACCAAGTGACAGAATGAATCAACCCTCTTCAAAGATCTGAAAAAATATCTTTTATAGACAAGAGATAATTTCCAGTCTTCTATTTTCTACCTAAAAAGTTATTTGCCCACTTTCTGATTTTTTATTTGCCCACTTTCTGATTTGTAGGGCTACAAATAGATTTTCCCCTATTGGCATTAAAAAACTGTAAAACTACTGCATTAATCCTCATTTAAAATTGCACAAAATATTCCACGCGGATGTCTAAAAATAAATCTTCTTTCTAGGTTTACAACACTAAATTGCACAAAATATTCTAGTTTTTACAACATTTACAGCACAATACTGCATAAAATACTCCAGCTATTTACAACATTTACTGCATAATACTACATAAAATACTCCAACTGTCTACAGTATTTACTGCACAATACTGCACAAAATATTTGTATACCTGCTTTCCAGGTCTACAAGGCTACGTAACGTTTTCCACCTAGACGTATAAAACATTTACATTTTAAAAAAATGGATAGCTCACAGATGGGGAAGATTTAAATAAAATTTACATAATAACTACATTACTTATCCAAGTGTAGGCATTGATCAAGACTCAACACTATGCATCCAAACTGGTCAATGTGAAACTAGAAACTGTGAACTAGAAATAGTTAAACTGAAAACAATCAAATTGAAAATTGTTAAATTAGAAGCAATCAAACTGGAAACAACCAAACTGGAAAAAACCAAAGTGGAAACTGTCAAACTGGAAATTATGCAATGTATAGTCAAACTAGACATGTGGGATACATGAACCTGTAACTAAATATAGGTGCCTAATTTTGAATGAGAGTCAAGTGCCCAATTTTAAATGGGAGTTAGGTGCCATATTTGAATAGGATTCAGGTGCCAAATTTGAACAGGAGTCAGGTGTCATATTTTGAATAGGATTCAAATGCATGATTTAAACGAGAGTCAGGCACTAGATTTGAATGAGAGTCAGGCACCAAATTTGAATGGAAGTTAGGTGCTAGATTTTTAACGAGAGTCAAGCACCAGATTTGAATGGGATTTAGGCACCAAATTTTAAGTTTCAAACACCATATACGTGTATCAATCAACTCCATCAACTACAAACATAAACTCATCCACCACATATCATTGGATTTTTGTAATTGGTATAACCATTAATAAATTAGAGCAGGAGACTCAAAATTTATTAACAATTTGGTGACTCACAGGAGACACATGTCTACAATGTGTAAAGAAACCAAAAGACCAGGTAGCCTTAGCATAAATTGGGTACAAATTCATTGATCATCTACAGATTTTCACAAAAAACTAAATTCTATACTTGCTTTGTAAGGTAGAACTGTTGGAAATAATACTTGCAATAGAAAAAAAAACTGCACAAAACTGAGCAGAACAGAAAACTACAAAAAATTGAACAACCAACATAAAACAAGGTAAAATAAACATACTTCACAAGAAGCAAGAGGTGTCTTGGGACACTTAGATAACACAATAAAAAAATGAAACTAAAACTACAACCTATGGCTAAAAAATTCAAGGATAAGCTTTGAGATAAATCCCATTTACTAGGATCTGTAGTGTTTCTCCATTGATCCTTGAGAGCTCAAAATAATTACTATCTTTAAATCATGTAATAATGTATGGCCCACTCCATATAGGGTCAAATTTTGTATGTTTGCCTATATTTTCTCTATCTTCATCCCATTTCATGACCATATCTCCTTCTGCAAAGCTTTGTGAGGTAGCCCTCTTATCAAAGTACTTCTTCATTACTAGCTGATTTTATTGAAGTTTTTTCTTATCTTGGTCTCTAGTCTCTTCCAACTGCATCAACTCTGCAAACCTGAGCTCCATAGAATCACAATGCTTTAAATTCATTTGATAAACCATCTCCAAGGCAGGAATCTCTAGTGAAATAGGGATCTCGGCTTCCTTGCCATACACAAGTCTGAAGGAAGACTGGCCTATGGCCTACTTTGGTGTAATTATGTCTACCCACAAGGCAAATTTTAGTTTGGTATGCCATGTTTGTTGATTCTTCTCCACTATTCTCTTAATGATCCTGATCAAATTTTTATTTGTGAACTCAGTTAGTCCATTCCCTTGAGGGTAATAGTTGGAAGATATCTTCGTGTAGATCTCATATTGATACTAAAATTTGTGACTGTAGCACCTATGAATGCTTTAGAATTATTAGCAATGACTATCTCATGTGCTCCAAACCTTGTAAAAATACTTTCCAAAAACTCAACAATGGCTTCTCCAGTGGCTTCTTTCAATGCAACAACCCCGGTCCATCTTGTGAAATAATTTGTGGCTATCAATATAAACTTATGGCTAGCACTTGAAGGTGGATTAATCACACCTATGAAGTCTATTCCCTATTGTTTGAATGATTGATCTACAAAAATTGATTATAATGTAAAGGAATACCTCTTCTTCCTTCTTGAGAAAAATAAAAATTTCTTACATTTTTGGACCCACTGAATTGCATTAAAAAATAGAGTTGGCCAAAAATAACCAGCTCTCATTATTTTAGTTGTTGTGAATGATGATGAGAATGACCTCCTAAAAATCCTTGGTGGAACTCCTCCAACATTTTTTTAGTCTTTAATGATTCAATACACCTTAGGAGGACACTTTCCTGACTTCTTTTAAAAATAATCTCATCAATCACTTTAAAAGATAATGCTTTCAATCTCATATTTATCCTTTGGGTTCTATTGTATGCTACTGGGTAGGTTCCAAATTTTAAATAATCTAACATAACATAGAACCAATTTAACTTTTCTTCTACTGGCTTGGCATTAAAGAATACTTTCTCAATATTAAATCCTTTGTAAGGTGTTCACACAGGGCTCTTCCCCATACTAATTTTTTCACTTTAATCTCAACATCAAAATTCATAATTTTTGTCACCCAACTAACCCTTTTATCAGGAACATCATGGCCTAACAAAAATTCTTTAATGCTGGGATGAACCACAAATACTGTTATTCTATTATGAGCCACCAAATGCTTGAAAGTTTTTAAGGCTCTAAGGAGTGCAAAAATCTATTTTTCCATAAAATAATACCTCTCTTCATACTCCTTAAGGTTTTGGCTCATGAAGGCAATGGGCTGCTCTATTTTCTCATTATTTTCCTATGTAATAATAGTAGCAATGTTATATTCTCCCTCAAAAGCATACAAAATGAAGTCTCTTTCAAAATTAGGGTTAACTAAAATAGGGGATTTGGAAATAGCATCCTTGATTTTTTGAAAACTCTGCTCACCTTCTTTGGTCCATCTAAAAGGCTGATCTTTATTCAACATTGTGGTAATTAGTTTTCCTCACAAAATTGATCTTACCCAGGAATGACTGCAAAGCCTTCTTGTGAGTAGGGAGAGACAAGGTCGGAATAGCTTCAACATATTTTGGATCGATGGAAAGACCCTCCTTGGAGACAACATGTCCTAATATTTTACCCTCTTCTATAGAAAAATACATTTCTTTGGGTTTAAAGAAACCCAAAACTCTTTGCATATTTGAAAAATTGCTTCTATATGTTGCATATGCTCATCAGCATTCCTGGAGAATACTGTAATGTCATCTAATTAAACCAAAATTGATTTATTTATCAATCATTTGAAATGTAGGTCCATAACCCTTTGAAAAGTGGCACCTGCATTAGAAAGGCCAAAAGGTATTTTATGATATGTAAATGTATCCCATTTTGTGGTAAATGCAATTTTATGTTGGTCTTTTTCCTTAATCACTACCTAATTAAAACTTGAAAAACCATCCAGCATAGAAAATCTTTCAGCTCCTACCACATTTTACAAAATTTGATCCATTGAGGGTTAATTGATAATGGTCTTTAAGGGAGACACGATTCAAATCCTAAAAGTCCACATACAGTCTAATTTCTCCATTTTTCTTTTTTACTAGTACCAATTTGGCTATCCAAGTGGAGTGTTTGATGGGATATATGATATGTGCCTTGATCAATTTCAGCAATTCTTTTCTCATCAAAGGTTCAACTTTGGGTTGGAAAGGTCTCTGCTTATGGTGCACTAGTTTAACATCAATAAGAAGCTCTATAGTGTGTTGTATAACATTCAGAGCATACTCCTTCAACTGGTCATAATCCCATGTTATAATATCATCATATTCTTTGCATTTCTAAATGAAAATAGCTTCCTGATTAGGAGAATTACATTTTCCAAGCATAAGGATTTTATCTGGAGCAATTTGGACATCTTGGCAAGCATTAATGTTTTTTATCATACTTTTATGTTTACCTTTTTATTGATCATTAGGAGTGAACAAACTTTCCAAATTAATGAGTCCCTTTGGAATCCTATTGCTACTAAGTTGAATGATATCATTATCCTCATGTTTGCTGCAACTTAGCTTGGATATCCTCAAAAAATTCAACTTCTTGCAAAATAAAGTTTGTTATTTGCTGATTTGAGTTAAACACTTGCCAATGTTTATCATTATTAGGAACTGAGGGCCTAATAATTGATTTTACATGTTGTTCCTCCTTCTTGAATAAGTCAATAGGTAACTCATATTGTGCCCCCACAACTACCATCCTATCAACTTCTTGATTGCTCTTTCTAGGTACTATTTGGATATTCAAGGCATAAAATCCTTCAAGTAGGTCCAACACTCTACATTTATATGCTTTTAGAAGTTTATTATGAACAACACACTAACCCTTCACTTGCTGCACTACCAATTTTGAATCACCAAAAATTTGCAATAGTTTCACTCCTATTTTCTCTGCTTGTAGAATTCCATGAATTAAAGGTTCATACTCTACCATGTCGTTAATGTAGCTGAATTGGAGGTTGAAGTAATGAAGGAATTTCTCTTCAAAATTAGAGGTGATCACTACACTAGAACCAACACATTTCTTGCACTTAGCTCCATCAAAATGCAGCTTACACACACCTATTTGTTGTTCTATTTTCATGACCTCTAGCATTGTGCTCTTCTCCTCCAAGATATAGTAGGTTCCCATGCCAACCTCTTGAAAATTACCATATGGATTATATCCATATAACCCATTTGCCCACTCATCAAGCCAAGTATAAATAATAGGAGATGTTTGGATCTATTTAGAAGAACTGTCTGACTCCATAGCTGTATAATTAATTTTAGGTTTGGTATCATGGAGTTTTACATGGAAGTGAGAGATAGTCTCAGTTGATATGAATAATTTGGTACCATATCTTGGGGTTAAGGACACCTTGGACCAATCTAGAGACATATAACCCCATAATTTTGTTGTGAAGTCCCTAGACAAGCATAAATAAAACATAGGTGGAAGGTCTATGATTGATATATCATGTGTAATGGTAAGATTAGGGAGGCATGAAAAGTAAGATCCAAATTTCTAACCACACCCAATGTCCTAATAGTGGTGCCATCTAGCTGCATGACACCAAAATTCATAGGCTCAATTGACAATCCTAAAACATCAACTATTCTCTTTGGAATTACACAACTACTAGATCCTAAATCAATCATACAATTATGGACCAAATGCTTTCCTATGATGATGGTCATATAAAGGAGGATATTTAGTAGGTAATTGTACCTCATTAGGAGCCATTTGTATTAGATTTGTAGCTTCTACAATAGACTATTTAGACTTTTTAGATCTTGAAGATATGTGACTTGGAGCTTCTTTAAGGAGATCCATCTATCCTGAACATGCAAGAGTATCCCACATAGAAACTTGGAAGTTGGTCTTCTTCATTTGCTCCACCAAGTTGATAGGTTGATTTTTTGCATTTGTTTGGTAGTCCAATCATTTCTTGGCCTCTCAAAAACTAGGTAAGTAGGCCTATTTTATCATGTTCTACTAGGGTGCTGCATTTGAGTCTATTGATTTCTCCAATTTGGAACATCCTTGAATGTGACTATAGGTTTTTGTTTTTGAGTCTACTAATTTGTCCAATCTGGAACATCCTTGAGTGTGACTGAAGGCTGCTATTTGACATTGGTACTTGGAGTTTGAGGGGATATGTTTACTTTTGATATAGAAGGACCATTAGTTACAACTTTTCCTTTAGATCTAATATTATAGTTAGATTGTATTTGTTTCTTAGGTTGATTAACCATTGTCTGGTTCACTACACAATGCTCATTTTTTTACCAGTACATAAAAATGCTATCAAGAGTTGATGTAGGAGGATGCTGATATTGTTATTGTTTCACTATCTGATAGTTAGGATCCTGTGCCACTAAAGCACTACTACTATTTCCGTATGCAATACCATTTGGATCATAAGGTAACTAACAAGGCAAACATCACCTTTTTTGTTTAGCTAAGTTATTTTACATAAGTATCAGGGCTTCATGTGGGTTGGTAATAGGAGGGAACTATGCTTGTAAAGACCTTGTTGGATGAGCATAATTTTGATATGGAGGCTTATGATGATAAGGAGGGTAGTATGGCTAGAAATACCTTTGTTGAGGCTGATTTTGCTACTTCTCTAGACTATTAAGCTTGTTGCCCATTGTTCTGACTAAATTCAACAGATCATTCATTTGGTCATTTGATTGACCAAAAGTGTTAGGTACATTCTCATTAATTGGCAATGGATTAACTGCTAGAATATTAGCAGAATCTTGAGAGGATAATGGGTTGGGTACAATCACATCTAGAAATAGAGGTATAGGAGGTCTAGAGGCAATCCTACTACACTGCACTAAATATTTTTTAGCTTCAACATCCTTTTCATATGCATCAAGTAATGTATTGACTTCTCTAGTTTGGATGTTCATACCTATGTTAGAACTCAAAGCTCTCAAAAAATATAGAAAATTAGATTGTGCACTTGGCCTTACCTCCATGGGTACTCTATCCTATGTCCTTTGGAATCTAAAATTGAAATATGTGATCTACTCATTGGGATCTCTTTTTGTGGTAATCAGTTGCTCCATATGTGACAAGCTATCTAATTTATCTTTGAACTATTTTATCAAATTATTAGCCAAGTCATCCCATCTTGCAATGGTGTGAATAGGAAGGCTTCTAAACCACTAAAGGGATTTACCCTTTAAATAAGATACCAACCTTCTAACTACCACATTTTCTTGTTTCAAATTATGCACTGAGCATATATTTGCCATATCTTTTAGATGTTCCATAGGAGTGACTAATTTTTCACTAGTATAAAAATATAGAGCCTTAAGAGCTAATACTATAATATCATCATGTACTATCAGGGCCAATGGACTGCCCTAATTGAAATAAGGATAGGCTTTAGGCAACAACTTAGCCATGAATGGAGTAAATAGAGAAGTGATAATTGGAGGTGATGTAGAAACTTGATCTTGAGTCCTTCCCCTTCTTTTCTTCCTTGAGGTATTGAAATAAAGTTGCTAGAACTGGACTCTACCTTTACTTCTTAAACTTCTTCTTGTAGACACATCCCTCATAAAATGAGGATGTAATCAATGATCTGGTCCTCTTAACCAGCAAAGTCACCAGTTTTTTTTTTTATATATAATATGCTTCAATAAGCAAGTAATAGTCAAGAAAAACATTGAATTTTGACTGTTTTAAAACATAAACATAGTCAGTATAGATGTTTCAAAGCAAACTATAGATCTATCCCATCGAGTGTACTAAAACTATTGATATCTAAAATATACACTTACATTGCACCCATGCACAAAACCAACATGGGAATATCCCTCTCGTATGGGACTACCTGAGATAAAAATACCTTCGAAAAGAGTCATCTCTCATTAAAAATAAAAAACTAAACTAAACTATGGTTAAACTTGTTGGGAAAACAAGGGAAGGGAAAAAAAAACTACAATGGAAAAATAAACTACAACACGAACTGGGAAATAAATTTAAAAACTACACTAAAACTTTATTAGAAAAGGGAGAGGGATAATAGAAAATAAAAACTATAACAACATACTAAGAAAATAAAAATAGACAATACGTCAAAATAAAAAGTGGGCTAATTGGTCTACCTAAAACTCCATAAAAGACACGGTACAATAAATACGAGACACAAAACAAACATGAGTCAACTGCAAAAGGTAAGTTTAGCGTGAACCAAGGGCCAATGCCATATGCAATCTATCCAGACTGAAGATATACAAAATGCAACTCAAACAAGTTTTTGTATTATTTCTCATAGTGTTACAGAGGTCAGCAAGTTACAGAATGAATCAACCCCCTTCAAAGATCTGAAAAATCTCTTTTATAGATAAGAGATATTTTCTAGTCTTCTATTTTCTACCTAAAAATTTATTTGCCCAATAACTAAAATTTTATTTTCCCACTTTCTGATTTTTTATTTGTCCACTTTCTGATTTGTAGGGCTGCAAATAGATTTTCCCCTATTGGCATTAAAAAACTGCAAAACTTCTGCATTAATCCTCATTTAAAACTGCACAAAAAATTCCACTTGGATGTCTAAAAATAAACCTACTTTTCAGGTTTATAGCACTAAATTGCACAAAATATTCCAACTATTTACAACATTTACAGCACAATATTGCACAAAATACTCCAACTATTTACAACATTTACTGCACAATATTGCACAAAATACTCTAGTTGTTTACAACATTTACTGCACAATACTACACAAAATACTCTAGTTGTTTATAGCATTTACTACACAATACTGCACAAAATAATTTATATTTGCTTTCCAGGTCTACAAGGTTGCGTAACATTTTCCACTTAGACATCTAAAATAGTTACATTTAAAATAAAATGGACAACTCATGGATGGAGAAGATTTAAGTAAAATTTACATAATAATTGCATTACTTCTCTAAGTGTAGGCACCAGTCAAAACTAGAAACTATGTAGCCAAAATGGTCAATGTGAAACTGAAAACTGCAAACTGGAAACAGTTAAACTAGAAACAGTCAAACTAGAAACAGTCAAACTAAAAATTGTCAAACTAGAAGCAATCAAACTAGAAGCAATCAAACTAGAAATAGCCAAACTAAAAACAACCAAACTAGAAACTATCAAACTCGAAACTACATAATGTGTAGTCAAACTGGACATGTGGGATATAGGAACCTACAACTGAAGATAGAAACCTAATTTTGAATGGAATTCAAGCACCAAAGTTTGAATGGGATTCAGGTGCCAGATTTGAATGGGAGTTAGGCACTAGATTTGAATGGGAGCTAGGCACCAAATTTTAATGGGAGTTAGGCACCAGATTTGAATAGGAGTTAGATGCCAGATTTGAATGGGATTCAGGCATCAAATTTGAATGAGAATCAGGTACCAAATTTTGAATGTGAGTTAGGAACCAAATTTTAATGGGAGTAAAGCACCAAATTTGAAGTTTCAAATACGTGTACTGATCAACTCCATCAGCTACAAACACAAACTTGTCCACCACATATCATCAAATTTTTGCAATTGGTACAATCGTTAATAAATTAGAGCAAGAGGTTCAAAATTTATTAACACTTTGGGTTAATTTCCTAATTCCCCCAAAATTTTTGGTTGACATTAAAATATTCTATGATCAAGAATTGGATTTCTTGGTCTTTACTTCTCATAAAGGCTTAAATCCCACTCCAAAATTCTAATCTGCCTAACTAAGTTGTAGGTCCATAAACATTGATAAGGATGAAATGAATATTTGCAAAGTAGCATGTGACTAAAGAGGTTATCCAATGCCTAATTTTATTAATGACTACACAAGAGGTTATAATAGGATTCTAGCAAGTTAGAATTCCCCCTACCACTCCTTTAGAATTCATAGAATCCCATTCACATCTTGCCCATACTATTTTCATAGTTTTAGAAATTTCTTCTTTTGTCATTATAGTTTCTTGGATACAAAGAATATCAGACTTATTACATAAACAAAAGTCCCTGATACACCTCTACTTTGAGGGGACATTAGCACCCCTTATATTCCATGAGATGATAATCATGTCTCATTAGGGATTATTTTCCCCACTTGTGAATTACCAATATCATTTTATTGTTTGGTAAATAGAAGTTCAACCAACTTAGTTTGTGTTCCTTTCTCTATGTTTACTCTTGCTTCCCTGGACCTTGCTTGATAATTTGAGGGTTTTCCTCTTTTTTCCTTGCTTGTATCAAGGTTAGCTCTTATTATTCTATTCCTTAATATTCTTTCACAACTTTATTTTTCATCATATTTATCTTCCCCTGGCTCTACTATAGAATTTTTTGACTTGTCCTGCTCATTTTTTGGTATTTCCTTATTAATGGTAGAGGTATTAACATCTAACACTACATTTTCTTTATCAATTTTTTTCTCATAAATTGTGCATCACACTTCAAGAGAGTCTTCAAAATATTATAAGACACATTAATTAGGTTCATCGAGAATGTTTATCCCTAAATCAATATCATATTGAATAGGTTGTTCCTTGTTAATATGTTGAACCTGTTGTATTATATCCTCTAAGCTTTTATCTACTTTTTCTTCATAGGATAAATCCTCAAAAGAGTTGGTATTTCTTCCAATATCCTTCTTTAGTGGTCTTAATTGTAATTTATTCCATTTGTGTACAACTATTTTTTGGAAGCTGAAAAACATCCTCATCCATATATATTTGTTTCTCTTATGGTTTTCTACATATGATTTTGTTGGACTCTTATTAGGGCATAATATTTCAATAATCCCCACCTCATGAGATCTTCTATATCTAAAATATGTGTTTTCATAATCTATGGTTTGGATCCACATCTTATCCCCATAGTTAAGAATTACTAATTCTAGTAAAGCTTTACTTATATCAATCATGACCAATATTCGAGAATAAATAGCCAAGAATCTATCTTATGTAGTTTTTGAAATCTCAAGGAATTATCCCAGCATGTTTCCTATTGCCTTGAATGTATCCATATCATAAAATTCAATGGCCAACCCATACATCCTAACCAATACTAGTACTAGAGATAGATTTATATTTTTAGATAAAATCCTTCATACCAGTGGGTAAGGAAGCGTATTGCTCTTCCCATAAACCAACGACCCTCTTTTAGGACTCTATATCTTTATTCCTTATAAAAAAATGGCTAGGAAGAAACCTTTGGGAACAAAGGATACAATCACTCCTAGATACTTCCAACTCCTATTAATCTTTTTTCTCAAGGCTAAACTCTCTGACCAATACCCATTAAATTTACTAAATATTGCCCTATCTTTGAGCAATGTGGATCGATCCTTTATGGTGTACTCACCAACCTCTACTATTAGATATGATTCTAAGTATTTAGCTATAAATTGATCCATCAGAATGAAATTAAAACTCAAAATCTATTGAAATTTACCAATGCAAGCCTCATTTGTATTTTTATGAGTGTGAGTTGAGAGTGAGCCTCACATATTCTTCTTCTACATCTTTGATGAAGAGCATGGAACAAGTACATGTAGGAAGCAAGATCAAGTAAAGAGTAAGTCTCGCTTTTTCTTACTCACATATTTATGGAAATTAAAATATATATATATAAGGAATTTAGCTAGGTAGCATGGAAGAAAAGACATTTTTAAAAGCCCTTATTAGGATAAATTATACCCTAACTAGAAGTATGGATGTCCTAGTTGGAAATTAGAAAAAGTAAATCTATGGCAAGCCCTCTCTTCATAATAAATGCTACACCAAAAGTGATTATCAAGGATGATATGATCATGTTTGACATAATATTTCTTAAAAGTAGAGGGTTAATAGGTATGTTTCACAAGTACTAGCCAAGTTTTTTCAAATATTAAAAATTGGATCAATATTGGGGATTGAATTCAAATTTATGACTTTTATTTTGAACATTTTCTTGCTCCTAATCTTCTCTAGTTTGAAAATAAGGATAAAATAAAGGGTGATGGCATTTTTTTATGTGGAGAGATGCCCTATGTCTAATACCATGCTATGAGAATTTTTCTACGGATACAGAAATTATTAAAAGACATCCAATATGGGTTAACATATTTGGATTTCCATAAGATTATATATATATATATAACCAATTTATTGATTCTATTAAGGCCGTATTCATAAAAATAATACATTAATGTAAGGTTAATTAAAACCATATATAGCTTGCCTTATATTCTTCCTTTACCTTTCAATCGAAGATATACTTCATATTTCTCAAATAACTATGTATCTAAAATCAGATCCTTCAGATCATTTTTATTAAGAGATAAAATGTAACTAGGGTATTTGCCTTCTAAAATTTGAATTTCGAAGATAAACATCAACATCATGATTGGTTAAGTTATCTGCTAGTTTTCTTGTTCTTAGATATAATGATATTTTAAGATACTACATCAAAAAATAGTTTTTAGACATAAAAAAATATTGATATTCTAATCCTCATACTTATTTTTTATCATATCATTAATAATGATTTGTGAATCACCCTCAACTAAAATATATTTTCATCCTTTTCTATGATAATTTTGATCCTTGTAAAAATTTCCCTAACCTTTGCATAGATGTTAGTTAAAGTTCTATATGATTCTAGGTAAGTGAGGAGAATTTATCCTTCATTATTTTAAAAAATATTGCCTCCTCTAGATTTTTTTGAATTTCCTCTGGAAGCACCATCAAAACTAATTTTGATAAATATTTCTAGACATTACCATTTTACCATATAGCAAAGGATGTCCTTTTTGTTAATCCCATTTTCATTGATGGTGCTTCCATGTTTAATCAAAATATATGATGAAGAGGCCAACACCTTTTTTATACACTTGAAACTTCCCATGATGAGCACCATGCCTTTGTACATTCTATAGTAGATACAAGTTAATACAATTCCAAACTTGTGAAATAATTTTGAGAATTGTTCTTAAAAATTCTATTATTTGTTTCAATACATAAATTTCAAGAAATTATGACAAGACCAATCCTCCATAGTATGCACAATGTTTTTCATTTAAAACAAATAATCTAACATTTTATAAACTCTTTCAATGTTGATAAACAAAACAAATATATTTGTTAGGAATTTTTTACATCATGTAATCTAGTTAGTTAGAGTATCTCGGAGTAGTGCCCTAATAGGGGGTTGAGACAATTATCAAAATCCATCATCATCATTTTAAAAGTACATAATTTAGATCCATATAATTTGTTTAGAAGCCTACTAGTCCTAACATATGGTATTATAGAAAGCTATAAGCGAGATATAAGAGAATTCAATTTTGGAGGAACTCAAAAGCAATGAAGTTGTCTTGTTTTTTATTGCTTTTTTATTTTATAGATATTAATTTAATTATCAAAACCCATCATCATAATTGTACATGTACATAATTTTGATCCAAACAATTTGTCTAGAAGCCTACTAGTCCTAACATATGGTATTATAGAAAGCTATAAATGAGATATAAGAGAATTCAATTTTGGAGGAACTCAAAAGCAATGAAGTTGTCTTGTTTTTAATTGCTTGTTTATTTTATAGATATTAAGTTGATATGTAATATTTTTTATCATTTGGAGAAGACATTTGATTTTTCATGATTGATTGTGTATTTTGAAGATGCATAAAGAAGTATATCTTCCATGCCAATTTTGACCTTGCTAAACAAGATGTAGATGTTTTTTAGAAGGTGATGTATGTCAATTTGTTGATAAGCATGGTGTGCAGAGGTAAATTTCTATCTAGAGAAATAGCCAAAAGGATTGGAGAACCTATAATTTATTCTATACTTTTTATGATCCTGAGTGTTGATTGGAATGTTGTGTGATGTGATGAAGATTGCACATTTGTATTTGACTTGAAGAGGATGCTTGTTGTCTAATATTTTGTTATTTACATTATACATATTATTAATGGATTCTTATTATTTATACCATTTTAAAGTTTAATAATGACAAGAAGATAGCATGGAGAAGCTATGTTATTCATGAAATTATTACACTCAAAAATTTTATTAGGTATTTGTTGCATCATAGATGATGAATATTGAATATGCCTTGCTAGTGTCTTCATGTTATAGAAGAATAGTTTTTTTGCTATGCATGAGTTTGGAAACCTGAAGGCATACAAAGGAAGAGGACATACATGGATCATCTAGAAGATACATGCACTAATGTTCTTATGAAATTATCATCTAATGTTTAATGAAAGACCAATTAAAATAAGGTTTTCTAGACTTGATTAAAGAGTCATTGTGCATTGTAATTAGATCATATGGATGTAATTGTTGGAATATATTACATTATTTTGTACATGCTAATGTACCACCTTGGGTACATATTTAGATTAGGATTGTGTCATATATTAGAGTGTGAGTATTTACTTTATGCAATGTAATAAATGCACAAGTATTATTAGAATGTGAAAACTATTTAATAATGTAAATGTGCATTATAGTCCATGTGCACATGAGTCCATAGAGTAGGAAAGTGAAGAGTCTCAAGAAGAGTGATAGCCAAGAGTCACAGGGTATGGAAGAGTCATAGCCATCCAAGAGTCATTATAGGAAGGCTATATATTCATTGTTATAGTGAAGCTATGTAATTGATTGAGTTTTTTATTCTATCAAGATACTATTTTCGTGAGTATTAGATAATGGTATTTTTATGAGTTGTAGAATTTATTGATGATTTTTATATATTTATAATATTTTCATTATATTATATTTGATATAGTAACTTTATTTTAGATATTGTGGTTATTTTTAGCATCAAAAGCCAACGGTAACAAGGAATTTTTGACAAAGAGTCATTGACCAGGTCATCTCTTCGATAGGTCATCCCAAGAAAGCCATTATGAAACCATATCAAGGGTTATCTAAAGCTTTATGTAGGTTTTTTGAATATTTTTTTCATGCATGAATTGCTTTAAGGTTACATTTTCATTAAAATATGTTATCATAAAGAAGAGAAACAAGCCATGCATGTTGGTTGAAGGTTATCTTTGACATGTTAAAAATTTGATATTTTGACTATTAGCTATTGTGGAGGATTAAAATCCAACAATAATCTACATCCTATCCATATTGGTAGATATGTTAAGATAGACACGCACAATAGGAGCTATTTCGTGTTATATGATGTCATAAATTACATGGCACTAGAAAAGGTATATAAGATACAAACATGTTAAAAACAATTACTCTAGAGATGTCATGTAATCATGGAGACAATATTGCTAGATCAATCTATTGTTGTATGTGGTGCAAATTTCAAGCAAATATTTGATGACTGATATAGGTCTATTTTGAGATGTCAAAGACTAGATAAGATAAATATGGTTGTCCCCAACTATCATTCGATCGTGGTGATCAATGATTGAGGAGGATCCAACTAAAGTAAAATATGCATTGGTTGAAGTAAAAATATTTGCATGAAGAGAATAATATTTTTTGATCTAGGCTCAATGAGATAATTGGTACATTATCCATTAAAGAAACCTTGCAACATAATCCTAAAACCTATTTAATTCAAGTCATTTAATTCTAATTAATGGAAAATAATATGTCAAGTTTCATGCAAAACCATAATCATTTGATTACATATCAATGGTGGAGATGTTTTAATAGATATTTATGACATTAAACTACTATGTACATGTAAATTTTTGGTAAATAGATATTTTATATATAAAATGGGTTTTTTAAGAGGATCCCAAAACCTTATAACATGAGAGACCGCAACCCTTAGTAAAAAAAGGAGCCCCTTGGGCTAGTACAGTAGAAACCATAGTAAACCTTACCAAAAAAAAAACATAGTAATGCCTAGGAGGGCTACATCAGAAACCTCAAACTAGAGGTAAAACATGCTAAAAAAATAATAAAAATAAACAGATGCATCCATTCTAAAAACCTAAATATCCTCTCCTCGCTCCCCATGCCCGTCCGCCCAAGCCTGATCCTCTCTTCTTGCTTATGTGGAATCATTAACAATATCTTGGCTGGTGACCTTCTCCACGTCCATCGAAAACAACTACCGCCATATACATGTGGACAGTAATCCCTTATTTTCCAAGTGTTCGGCTAAACCATTGCCCTCCCTGTAGGTGTGCTTGACTTGGACCAGGTTCCTCTAGAGGAGGAGGTTCATGGACTTAGAAATGCATTGAAAACCTTCCATATCGAATCCTGGGAATTCATCATGTAGTTAATGATGTTCGGTAAGTCCCCTTCAACTACCAAGGGTTGGGTATCCTCTAAAATGAGCTTGAGTCCTCTCAGAAGTCCTCTAGCCTTCGCAACATGATTGATTTGAAACCCCAAGTTTTCATATAAATCCAGGATGTGCTTTCCATTATGGTCTCTAACTGATCCACCTGCAGCGGCCGCCCCTGGGTTACCTCAAGAGGCCCGATAAAAATTTAACTTCAACCATCCTTGAGGAGGCCTGACCCACCTGACGTCCTTCCTGGATAATCGTGGATCCTCTCGCTCCTTGATCTCCCCTGATAACTTCAAGGTTTTGAACAAACCCTCTTCAAACACATGCTTGGGCCATGGTCTGGAGATAAGCTTGGATTTCTCAATGGCAAAGGTGATGGCCCTATGAGCTACTGAGGGAGGATCCTTGGGAGGATTACTGAAGACCCGACCATTGTGTTCCAACCATATCTGCCATAAAAAATGGTGGAAGCAAGCATTCCACAGGAAACAGAGCTTGGTATTTTTAAAATGATTAGACCATTGGAAGAAAGCCTCCTTAATGGTCTTGGGGGGAATCCATTGGATATGAAAAGTAGAGAGGATGGAGCCAAGGACCGACCCAATGAAAATGCAGTGCAGGAACAGGTGGTCAGATGACTCACAGGTAGACTCACATAGATAGCACCTATTGGGAATAGCAAACCCCCTCTTGTGAATATTATAAATTGTGAGAGATTTATTCTGAAAGGCAAACCACAAGAAGAAATTTACCTTTGGGATCAAACATTTCCTCCAGACCACGTTGCAAGGAAAGTTTGATTTCAGCCCTTTGCATTAGAATTCATAAGCAGATTTGACAGAGAATCCACCATCATCGGTCCTCCTCCAAATCATTTGATTCGGACCTCTACTGGTGGGTATGATGATGTCCTTAAGGATGAAGGATAGGAAGTCGGCCATAGTCTCTAGTCCCTCTACATCAATTACTTTCCACTATAGGGAGCCATTTATCCATTCAATGAAATTGGCCACCATCTACCCAAAGTTGTTATCAAGAAATTTTTTAAGGTGAACCATCCCGGTCTACTCAGAGAGAGGATCCTCTAGGGCCCACCTATCCTTCCAAAAATCTATGCTTTGGCCATCCCCAAGGATCCACCCAATGTCATCTTGGATCAGTTGCCTAGATTGAACAATGGCTTTCCAGAAAGCTGACCCCCCAGTGGGAATCCCATCCTCAAGAAAGGAAGTGTTAGTGAGGTATTTCCTCCTAATAATTCTAACCCATTCTATCATTTGATCTACTAGGATCCTCCAGGTGTGTTTTGCAATGAGCGCTAGGTTCATATTGACCATTCTCCTAAACCCTAATCCTCCTTGCTTCTTGCTTCTACAAACTTTGTCCCAGGCCACCAAAGGAAACCTGGACTTGTCTTCATTGCCTGACCAAAGAAATTTCCATTGGGTCTGCTCAATATTGTGAAGAACTGAGGTAGGCAATCTAAAAATAGACATGAAAAAGATCATAATCCCTTGGAGGCACACCATAGTGAGGGTTGCCTTGGCAGCTTGGGATAATAACTTACCTTTCCATGATGCCATATTTTTATGGATTCTCTCGAGCACCATGTTCCACATCCCTTCCTTAGAACACCTACAAAAGAGAGGGAGGCCAATATAGGTAGTGAGGAGGGAGTCAATAGAGCACCCCAGGATCCTTGCAATCTAAACTTGATGCATGACAGGGGTGTTGAGAAAAAATATTTTGCTTTTGATGTAGTTAACTTTTTGATCGACAACACTCTCATAGATTCCTAGGATTCGTTTGATGAATCTGTCTTGAGCTATTGATGCTATGGTGGATAGGAGCATGTCATCCACAAACTACTGATGGTTCATCACCTCAATCCCCGAGGCAGGGAGGATTCTGGTCACCTTCTTCCATTGTTGGGCATCCTTGAGGGCTCTTCCCAAATATTATGCGAGGATGATGAAAAGGATGGGGGATAGAGTATCCCCTTGATGTAGACCTCTTGAGCTCTAAAAGAAACTAGCAGGAGAGCCATTAACTAAGATAGAGAACCAGGGGGAGGAAATGTAGCCCTAGATGAGGTCAAACCATAGGGGATGGAAGCTAAACTTAAGGAGGATATCTCGAAGGAAACCTATGTTAACCCTATCGAAGACCTTGTTCATATCAAGCTTGATGAAAAGGGCAGCCTTCTTGGTCATTGAGGCAGAATGCAGGGTTTCATGGATCGATATGACCCCATCCAAGATGTTCATCCATTTCACCGAACTGCCTTGATATTGATCAATGATAAGGGGGATAACGGGCTTCAGCCTGTTGGCCATAACCTTGGTCAACACTTTGTATATGATTTTGCACAAGCTGATAAGCCTATAATCAGAGATGGATTTGCATTTAGAGGCTTTCAGGATGAGGACCAAGAAGGTGGAGTTGAAACTGTGAGGTGCAACTTTGGTTGACTGGATCTCTCTAATGGCCTCATAGACATCGTTCCCCACCACATACCATAGGGTTTGGAAAAACCTTAGAGATAAACCATCCGGCCCAGGGGCTTTATTAGGTTGCATTGAAAACAAGGCCTCCTTAATCTCATTGTGGGAGAAAGGTTCCACCAGTCTAAGGTTTGCATCCTGAGGAACGATACAAGGAATATTTGATAGGAGAGTATCCTGAGCTTTGCTGTCACCCTCCAGGGAACTTCCCAAGAGGTTCTATAAAAAGGACACCACTTCAGCCCTGATCTCAACTATGTCCTTGGTGGATGATCCATTACTGCACATAATCTCCCTAATATTTTTGGATGCCCTGTGTCGCATAGTGGAGGTGTGAAAGAACCTGGTGTTAGCATCTCCTTCCTTGACCCATAGGTCTCTTGACTTCTGCCTCCAGAAGGTTTCCTCTCTAGCCAGGATGTTATGGAAATCTTCTAGGAGGTTCCTTTCCTCCTCCCTAGTGGGGCTATTGTGGTCCCTAGCTTTGATTCTCCTTTCCATCTCTTGAAGTTTCTTAGTAATGGCTTTTTTATTGACGAAAAGGTTGCCAAAAACCTCCCTATTCTATATTTTCAAGTTTTCTTTGACCATCTTCAATTTTTGAGTCAACCGAGAAGTGACGGATCCTCCCAAATTTTTATGCCATCATGAGGATACTTTATATTTGAAATCCTTGTGGAGATTCCACATGGCTTTGAAATAGAAAGGAGTTTTGAAGGAGGGAGGCCTGCCAGTTTCAAGGAGGATGGGACTATGGTATGATTCGATCCGAGGTAAGGCCAATAGGGTGGCATCACTAAATAGAGGGATAGCTTCTTGAGAGATGAGGAACCTGTCCAGATTCACCTGGATGAGCCCGCTATCAATCCTCCTATTGCTCCAAGTGAAAGAGGACCCTTTGAGCTTAACATCAATAAGCTCATTTGTATTGACAAAACCTCTGAAATCCTCCATGCTTCTGCTGAAATATTTGTTACCTATTTTCTTCTCATATGGATGCAGTGGGCTATTGAAGTCTCCTCCTATGATCCATGGAAAGGTGTTGAAGGTGGTCTTCATTTAAGTTACAATTTCCCACATTTTGGCTCGCTCGATGGGGGAATTTGGAGCATAAATGTTGGACAGGATCCAATACTAATTGTTGTTCTTAGAGTGAAACAAAATGTTTAGGATCCTACTCGAGGATGAAAAAAGCCTTCCTTCAACCAGGGTAGGGTCCCAAAGTCACATAAGCCCACCTGATGTGCCTTGATCTGGACTAATAAGGCACTCTCCTTTGGCCCAAATGGCCTTGGCAGACTTCCAAGAAGAGAGCTCATTGATTTTGGTTTCTTTCATAATGAATATGAAAGGATTGATCATTTTCCTTAGGACAGCCACCAGTCGTTGCTTGGCTACCACGTTGAGGCCCCTCACATTCCATGAGAGGACCTTCATTTTGAGGTTTTAGGGTTTTTCCTACCTCCCTTCACCAATTGGAAGGGGGTTTGGTTCCTTGCTTGTCATTTTGGTTTTCAAAATCATTAGATAAAAGCATCAACTGGGTTCCATTTGTGATGTCCTTCGTCATTTCCTTGTTTCTCTTCTCATTGTCATAGGGTCTCCCTCTTTTCCTTTCGATGCCATAGTCAATGGCATGTTTCTTGCTCCTAGTGTTTTTGGGGTTGATTCTCCTAGATACGGATGGGCCTTCTTTTTCAAAGAATGGGTACCTCACCCTTATTCAAGCGGTTTAGGGATTTCCTATTGCCCGCTAGGTACACTTCCATAAAATAATTTGGAACAACAATTTTAGGAAGGGTCTGTACCTGGGTAACTGGATCCTCTATGCTAGGACTTGTGTGAAGCAGGGATTTTGATAGCACCTCTTGTTACTTTTGGGCTGACGGGGAGGCTTCTCCTCGTGGTTTTTCTTGCCTTGATCTGGAACATGACTCTAACCTTCCTCCTGATGTGCTTGGTGGGTGGGATTACGCATGATGTGTTTTGAGCCTAGCACCGGCTCCTTTTTGAGAGGGGTAATACCCCAGTTCCTCTACATGCCCTTGTTTGGACCTGTCACCTTTTGATTATGGGCCCTCAAGATAGGGCACTGATTTAGGAGGTGACCTTGAGTGTGATAGTGAGTACAAAAGGTTGGCTTGTTTTCATACTCGATGGGCTGCCTCTTGATGATGTGTGATCCTCTATACAAGTTTATGAAAGTGGGTAACTCTATTTCTAGGTTAGTGAAGACACAACAGCGTGCATGGACCATCTTGGATCGAACCTTGGTGTAATAATCAATGGCAACGAGCTCACCTATGTACCAGACTATCCCTCTGATGACATTCTTGTGTTAGCATTGGAAAGGGAGGTTTGGCAACCTAACCCATAGAGGAGCTACATTTATGTTTTGGATTTTAGGGTTGAAATTCTCTCCCCACTTTTGGATAAAAAGGCTCATGTGCCCTAGGAACCATGGTCCCCCGGCCAAGATGTTGCAGCAGTCCTCCTGAGTGTTGAGCCTGATGTCAAAAAATCCACAAGAGAGGGCAACAATTTCCATGTTGCCACTGGTCTTCCACTTGTAAAAAGTCCATTTTTGAATGGTCTCCATGTCTGGTCGCCCTCCTATGAACTTGTCAATCAGAGTAAAACGCTCAAGCTCTAGGTAGTTGTCCATTAGGTCTTCCGGGATGACCAAATATGCTCCACAAAGAATCATTTCCTAGGTGGGTTGATTTTTTGGGGATCCTAGACTTAGTACCTAGGCGTAGGATCCTTTTTAGTTTAGGTTTACCCCACCTCTTGGTCCCTCCTTTTTAGGAGGGTCTCTTTCGCTCCTGTCCAACCCATCTGCCTGGGCCCCTACTGCATCGGGCCTTGCCCCATCATCATTGTCATGGTTTGTCCCTCCAGGACCCTCGCCTAACCATCCTGCCTCCTTTCTACCACATCCTCTCGGTCACTCTCCATCCTCCACTCGCTCGCCTGCATTCTCGCTCTCCATCCTTCATTACCATGTCTTATGTACATGTATTTCCATTGAAAGGAAAAAACAGTATTCATCCCACATTCAATGGGGTATTTTTTAAAGAGTAATTGTTATAATATATCTCTAAAATTAAATATAGCCATGATTTGCATGGTATGTATCACATTCACACTTGATAGAAGGATATACATCATTGGATTCCATAAATAATTCATGTGGTTTGAGGATTTATTGGAGTAGTGACATCACAATTTTGTGTGTTGGTAGTTATTTGGATGAGTGTGTCAATTGTTTTTTAATTTTCTAGCTAGAGGGAAATGCCTTATCTCATATGCATGCAAATAGATATTTTTTGTTATTTAAATAATCAATTACTCACATTAATTATAAAATCAAAAGGAAAGGGACAAGTTAGAATTAGCTTCTTTTTAACCATTGATTAGAATATTCTTTGATTTACATGATATTTGGTGGGAAATTGATTTCAAACCTCCATTCTTTTTTCCAAAAATACATGATAGATTTATTATGAATTGAGGCACTTATATTTTTCCAAGGATAGATGTATATATGTTTATAAGAATGTGTTATTCCAGGATGATGAAAACATCCTATTATAGAAATATGCCAAAGGAAGACCACATGATTAACACTTTGTTTAGTTTTAGATGGGTCATATGCTTGATTCAATTGTGATCCATTTTGTAAATAAAATTAGAGTGTGTTGTATACTAGAGATAATTCTTAATTCTAAAGAAATTGATACCCCTATTTTGAAAATAGTAGATTGTATCCCTATTTGCATATGATCTTATAAATGGTTGTATGTGTCCCTATTCATAAGAGGGATGATGTACCTATGATTGGTTAAGTGTACCCATAATCATAGAGGTTTGTATACATATGAGTGTGTCCTTATTTACAACTTTGAATATGGATAACTTGTGTCCCTATCCACTTATAATGTAAAATTATAAGTAGTTTTTATCCCTATATTTGACTCTAAGTTCAATGAGGTCAGTACCATTGAGGTGAGCAATTGAGTTTACTCCTTTTCATGATGATTTAAACCATAGACTATTGGGTGTCCTAGTCGATGATATTTTTTTATATTTAGTGAACAATGTGTATGCTTAAGTTCATACGATATGGGTTGTTGTTCCTATTCCTATTTGAAATATGATGTAATAAGGTGGAAGATATTAGGAATTTATTACATAATATAGTATAGTTAGCTATGATATGTAGGATTTGTACTTGAATAGGTGGTTGTTAGTCTATTATCAAAACCAATGACCATCATCATCATTGTACATATACACAATTTTGATTAATGAAAACTTGTCTAGCAACCTATTGGTCCTAACAATATTCTCATGTAAAAGTATAAGAAAAGGGACAATCAAGAAGTAAATATTCATATGTTTCTAAATAATTTGCACACAAGGCATACCTAAAATATCCTTGATATCCTCTTCTTTGCAGACTCTCATTTGTATGAGTCTTAGTTTAGAATTCTAACCAAAGAAATATTGAAGACTTAAGGAGTGTCTTGAGTAACCAAACATTCTTTCAAGGCTTTTGATGTAGGAATTTCAAATTGCTCCAAATCCTTATATTCCAAGTTGGACTAGTATCTATCATCTTTTAATAGATTCCAAATAAAATCATACTTCCATGTAAAAATAGGAAAATTGAATGCTCAAATCATCATCTTAAATATTTGCTCTTTGTTGATATCCTCTACTTCAACTATGTTGCTAATAAAAATCTAAGGTTTAAATTTTTTGCTTGTTGGTAAAATATTAAAACATAAAATGTTTTTTTGACCAGTCTCATACATTTTTTTTCTTTGTGGAAAACACCCCAAATGGGATGCCACTTTTGGATAAGTCCCAATGAGGCAGGGGTATTTATTTCACCAAAAATACCCAAGGCTCGCACCTGGCGTACCTCCTTTAGCACACTCAACGAGCATGCCTAAAACATAGTCTCATACATATGTATCATATATTTTCAAGTATATAATGATTCTTACATATGAGTCCCATAGGGAAATAACCTCATAGAAATCGTTTAAGTAACAGGATAATGAGAAAGTCTAACTAGAAACTTCTTGTTATTTAGTAAAACATAAAATGGAGGAGAATATACAATAATGATATATTTTAAAGCTATTGCCTAGCATTTCCCATTATTGCTTTATTTGAAAGAGTAAATAATGGAATAACTATCCCCTCAAATCTATAAATATTTTTTTTTGAGAAATGAAGTTGGCTCTATAATTGATGTTAATGTCTGATTTAAAATATTTGTGCTTTTTGTGTCATCTCTATGAATTGCCTCTAAATCAACAAAATATTTGGTTTTCTTTTATAGTATCCATAAAACATCCCTTTTATCTAATTCCATTCCATGATATCCATCCATTTATATTTCAACTAGATTTTTGTGTAGTTTCTTTGAGGAATATTCCAATATTTCTTTGACATACATCTAAAATTACAATATTTACAATTGTTTCTTGAGGAAGACATATCGACTTGGAGTGTTTTATTTTTTTTTTGATGAAAAAAGCAAATTTATATTAATTTAATATAACAACCTTTACAATAAAAAAAAGTGGGTGGGTTAACACACCCCATGGGGAATCAAACTAACCCTCATTGACAAGGGTTAGTAAACAAAGCCACCAACAAAACATAATTTTACCAATCATGATCATTGATGATCATTACATCAAATAAATCATATCATATGGAGTAATGTGTCCTAGCGTATTGTCGTGCATAAACTGCTAGTGATTATGGGATGGGAATCCACCCCTCTACATCACGATTAAGGCCTTCAGTACCCGCATCGCTCCAACCAACAACTATCCCAAGAGAAATTGGTTGAACATCATCCCAACCCCATCCTCATGGGATGAAAAAGCAATGCCAATATTAGAATTCTTCCTAACTAGTGAGAGCTGGTACTAGTGTTTGTCTATGAGAGCACTTCTTGCATATGATGGAGGTCAACGGTGAGAGCAGGATTGAAAATGCTCTTGAGAAGAGCGCTATGTGGGGATACTATTGACTACACATAGAGAATTGGCCCAGTACACCAGAATAATATGCAGATGATCCAAATCCATAGCAATTTTGTTGGCTTGAGTACATATTTGTAGCCACGTGTCATTAAAACTTTTAATTTATTAGCATGAGTAAATGTGATAAAAGGTGTACACTATTTTAAAACAATTTTATTTTTGGTATTTCAAATATGAAAGAGTAGGCTAATATTGAAAACCTACCACACTTCAAAAAGTGGGAGATACAAAGTAAAAGAGTCCCCAAGAATATCTTGGGGCCAAGAAACTCTTGTAGTTGTAAATGGGGAAAAAAAGAAAGAACCCATTCCCAAGCTTACCTAGATCTTCTACAATTCCAAAATAGGTGAATACAAGACTCGAGAACACCACAAAAAGGACATTTAGGATCAAGAATTCCAAGGTGCTTCAAACATTCCCCCAAGGGAAGGCCTTGACACAACAAGCTCCACATAAAAAAATATTACTTGGGCTCAACATAAGTAGCCCAAACATTCTAAAATATAGAATTCCATCTAGTCCTTGTAGAAAATATGTCCCAACACTTATTAATCTTAGGCACCAAAGTAATATGATGATATAATAATTTATATCCCAAACAAGCCTTATAATTAAGCAAAGGATTTTCAACATGCCATCTCTAGTCTGACCACCAAGGACACTACGAGTGCACACCAATCTTATGCAACATAGAAAAAGGGGTGAGAGAAATAATAACATCATATGTATATTTTTCCACACCATTTAGCCTGAAGGTGTGTTTGAACTCATTCCATGGGATCCAATCCCTGGTCTAGCGAGAAAATAAATCAGCTATTGTAACAATACCCTTTTTGAAAAACTATTGAGCATGAATCCATTGCACCCGAGATAAGGGAGAACCTTTATGAAGAAACATGGGGGACCAAATATTCATAGAATTTATGGATAAGCCTTTACAGAAGCCATATCCTCTCCAATAGATCCAAGGAGTGATCTATTTCCAGGATTTCCATATACTTTTAATAACAAAGAAGCCAAAAATATTAACAAAAACTGGAGCAGCTATGAGGAAAAATCCAACCCTCTTCATGCTCTACAATTTAAGGGAAGACCAGAGGAAATAAAATAAACCAAAAATTTCCAAGCTTTAGCTCCCCTCAGGGACCTGATCACCCACTTAGCACATAGAGCAATACCTTGTCATCTACAGTCCAGCATACCCATTCCGCCAGATTCTCTAGGAAGATAGTAAATATCCCAGACAACTCTATGAAATCCCTTTATTTTAGAAGAATTATTCCAAAGAAAATATTGAAGGAGTTTCTCAAGCTTATTATAGCAAGCTTGTGAAGGAACCTAGCAAGAGGAATAATAAACATGATTTGCAGCTAAAACTTTAGATCAAATCTGAAATTTACCTGCTAATGACGACTTCTTAGTAAGCCAAAAATCAAGTTTCTTTTCAACTCTTTGAAGTACATAATTCCAAAATTGAGCAGGGGAGCCTTGAAAGGAAAAAGGAATACCAAGAAACTTAAAAAATTCTCTAGGAGAGATCCAATTCCAATGATACCCTTGAAGCCAAGGTGGATTAGGCAAGGGAGACTATCTGAAGTAGGAGGTCTTCCTCCATTGTATACTAGAACTAGAGGCTATGCAAAAGGTGTTCAAAAAAAATAGAGCATTAGAAATAGATTGCTCCTCTTCCCTTATAGTAAGAAAGGATTCATCAGCAAAGTGACCATTAATAAGTTATCCTTGATCATTTGGAAGAGCAATTCCTTTAATAAGACCTCCAAAATCTTGAGAAGCTAAAATATAATTGAAGGCTTCAACAACAAGAATATATAATGAAGGAGCAATAGTACACCCTTTCCAAATGGACCTAAATAGGCCTACTACTTTAGACTATGAATTGTTCATATTGATAATAGTCGAAGCATCTCTGAATAGCATAGCAATAGTCTGAATGAAAACTAGCCCGAATCCTAAAGCTTTGAGTATAGCAAGAATGAATCTCCATTCAATGCAGTCATAAGCTTTATCAAAATCAATCTTAATAAAAATCAACTTCTGGTTTGATATCTAGGCCCATTCCATGCCCTTCTAGATAGCCAAAACATTTTTGAGGATGTACCTTCCTTGAATAAATCTAGTTTACTCTGATCTGACTATCAAAGGAAGAAGAGGACTAAGGTGAGAGCCAAAGATTTGGCAATGATCTTGTAACTAACATTCAATAAAGTTATAGGCCTCTAATTAGTAATAAACTTTGGGTCCCCTTGCTTGGGTATGAATTTGATACTACCCATGTTAATAATTATTCCCAAAGAGCCTACTCAAAGAGCCTCCAGATAAATTTTATACATATTAGGACCAACTAAGTCCCAGATATCGTTGTAGAACTCACATGGAAAGCCATCTAGAACTGGTTCTTTATCATTTTCCATTTGATATAATGCATCCTCTAGATCTATAAGGGAGAGTATTTTATCACACCTTGCTCTTTGAGACTCTAAAACCTTAACTGGTACAACTACCATACAAGCTGCCAGTGCTTGCTCCCGCTCAGGGGAATAATCTTGAGCAAAAAAAACATTAGTATAGTGCTTGAAAAAAGCATTAATCATATCAGGAAGAGAGGTAAGCCTTATTCCATTGTCTTGAATGGCCTTGAATTGAGTAGCTTGCTTGGGAGTGCAGAGCCTTTAAAAAATTATTTGGTGGCCCTATCACCAACTTTAAGCCAATGAATACGGTATTTAGTTTGAGCTCCCCAAGCCTCATAAAGTTAATCAAGTTTAATTTCATGCCTCGTTTGGGCAACATGAGACTAAATTTTATGATTAAATGGACAAGGCTCATTCCTAAGAGAAGCTTTGGCAATCTCATCATGAAGGACAACATTGGAATATCTTCTAAAATGTGCCACCTTTTTTCCCAAAGTACAGAGCAAGACATTTGTATGAAAAATGGCATCATTCCACCATTCTATCCAACCCAACTCTCTAGTAGGTCTAGGAACTAGATTCTAGACTCTGCAGATATGACAAACCATGGAAGGGTGTTGAAGAAAGGAAGTATTGAAAAAAATTGTGACTTGTAGTGTCTCTGAGGTAGGGATTTCATCAGCACATTAAACATGATGGGTGAATGGTCGAAAGTAGTAGTACTAGGAATAGTTTCTACAAAAAAAGTTGAAGCATTTATCCTATGAAAGAAAAACTGCACGTGATCTGAAAGCATGGTTCTATCCAGCCTTCTCAGAATTCTTGCATTGCCAGCCTATAAATTAGACCACGTATACCACAAATTTTTAGGAAAATCCTAAGGAGAAAAACAAGAATTGGGGTCTGACAAACCCAATTTTTTTTTCATGAAGTACCAGGTCTCTCTTTCCCTAGTAGCCCATCGCATGGGAAGTTGTCCTATATTATCTATAGGCTTTTTAGTCATATTAAAATCTCTACACATAACCCAAAAAACAAGTAGTAAATAAAAAGCACACCATTTCCAGAGGCTACAATTATCTTGAGCATCATTGGAGGCATAAACATTAATAATACCAAAATATAGCCCACCAACCTCAAGTAAAATCCAAACTACATGATTGGAAGGGTCCACACCCCACGAGAAAAAATTATCTTTCCACCTAGCTTCCAAAATAATGATAGCTCTCCCTCTACCATGGGAATGATTGGTGGTATAAAAAATCAACCTAGCCAAAGAAAAGGGCAAGTACATTGCAAAATAAAGTTAGAAATCTTAATCTCTTAAAGACAAAGAAAGTCAAAATTACCATAAAACCTAGAGCATGAAGCAATATCATCTCTAACCAAGTATTTTTAGACTAAGTTCGTCAACCCTCTAACATTCCATGATAAAAAAATCATGAAGATCAATCAAGACTCATATGTCCAGCTACATCTTTAACGTCTCTGAGGTTTGAAAGAGAATCATAAATATTACTAAGAAAATGCTCTTGACCTACTTTCCAAAAAAAATTTGACATATTTTGTCCTGGTGAACCAAGGATTCTCCTTGTGGTGGGCTACAAGATCTTTAGCCATTAATAGACGCCCATTTAGGTTCCATGAAGCTTGATGAAGACTACCCATTAGTATGCAAAATTAGAGAATCTAAAGACTGAGTTGGAGTAGAAGTAACAATTTTGGCAAAGGAATCACTATTCGGTGGTACATTAGCAACCATCTATGAAGTCCTAGCATTGGGTGTCATCGGTTTCATGGTATATTGCTTCGTCACCACCCCATACCCAGTTTTCATAGAAGACACAAGGTGTTGAGGCAAGCTATTGGGAGTAGCCGTAGGGTTTACATTTTTTCTATTCTTACCCTTATTTTGCACTATCTTCCATTCATCTTGCCCCCCTTTGGAAGCAGGGACAGATCTAGTAGTAACAGGATCCACAATTATCTCTTTAACTTTAGTCTTGTTTGCCATTAAAGGATAATATTTTATCTTATGGGTAGTTGATTGGCAATGGTAACATGTGTTAGGCATGTTTATGTAGACAACACATTGCTTGAACCTATAATCACCAACTTGTACATCAAAAATCTCCCTGAGGTCTTTAGAAAGATCAAATTTGACACAAAAATGTTGTTGAGAGCATGAGGCATAAAATTTATCCATTTCACAATAGAAAAATTCACCAATGGAGGCCACAAGGTTCTGATAATAAGTCTAGAGTGGAAGAGAAATACCAGGGAATTCAAAACTAAAACCCATAAGGAAACATCATTAATGACCAAAAAATCATTGGTCCAGGGCTAAAAATTCAACAAGGAGCTACGAACAGACCAAGGCCCATGACTGAGGACCGCTTTAGCCTAAGCAGGGTCAAGAAAATGAAACAAAAAACCCTTTGGTGAGGTTCTGGATACTATCAACCTTAACGCCATGCCAAGCTTATTGAACCCAATTTCGAAGGAGGGTCTTGGCAGGGATACGACCTAGAAAATACCCTACCAATGTATGTATTCCATCCAAGAACAAGTAGTATTAAAATTACTCAATGGGAATACCTCCAGAGGAGAAGTATTACCTTATGATAAACTTTGGGAATGAACTTTTATGGTTGCTTTTTCAAATTTAGCACCATTGATTCCTTATACAACTTTAATAGATGTTGGAGATGTTGACTGAGCTCCATCCATAAAAAAGAGGTTAAATCTTCCAAATGACAGAGTACAGTTAGTGAAAGCAACAAAAAATACCCTAAGAGGCATCTTGCACACACTCTAGAGTGGAGATTCAGTATAGCACAAAGAACTCAAAACCCTAATGCATGCAACTTCTTCCTCTGGCTTCTTACATGGTCTTCCCAAATTTCATCTTCGGTGGAGTGTTTTACTTTTTGCTTGTTCATTTTTTTAGACTTGTCCCATAATAACTACTTCCTAGTGTATTTTACTCACAATATTTGTCATCAATTTATTCAATATGTTCTTTATTTGTGCTTATACAATTACTTTCTACATCATTGTTGTTTTCTCGAACAACTTCCATATTGCATTTGTCACACATGAAATCCTTCTTTTGGATATTTGATTGTATTACAACCAATTTTTTATGTTTGATAATATAATTTGTATTAGACATGATGTTTTGCTTTTTCAAACTCACAAGCTCTCAAGTGTTTTGCTTTTTCAAACTTACAGGTGCTCAAGCACTTTCAACTAAAACTTGTGTTCTTATTGATGTGCTCACTAATGTATTTAGCTGAAACTTGTGCTATACTAGTGCAAACACAAATTTATTAAAGGCACTTCCTAACTGGCTAAAACTTGCTCACTAGTGAAAACACAAATTGCTCACAAGCACTTTTCAATTGACTCATTTATATTAAAAGAAACAATGTATTCTTTTGTGAACACTCTCTTAGGAAATTAAATATTATGTCTTGGTATGAATATTTCACTTAAAAAATAAAATACATTCTAGTTTGAAAGTTTCACTAAAAAATCAATTACGTTCTAGTATGAACATTTCCAATGACCCATAATAGGTTCATTTTTCCAATTAATATTAAGTATGCTCAAATAAAATCATGCTAAATAATATTTCATGGACGACATGTTCTCATATGTGATGTAGTTTTTATCTTTGTTTCTAGGTCTCCAATATTCATGATAGGTCTCCAATATTCATGAGATTTACAAGGATCAATTGTTACATAATATTTTTAGAAAAAGTGATTCTCAAAACAAATGATGTTAATTTAAGGTTCCTTAATAGTCTTCCTCTTGGCTCGGAAACATCTAAAAATAAATGTTGATACCATATATTGGTAAAAGAGTAAAACATGAAAAAAAAAATTATTAATCTCATACATTTGTAAGTATATAATAATTCTTACATGTGAGTCTCGTAGGGACAAAATCTTGTATAAAATGTTTGAGTAATGAGATAATGGGAAAAACTAACTAGAAATATCTCAATATTTAGTGGAGCATAATATGAAGGATAAGATACAATAATGATGTATTTTGAAACTATTTCCTAACATCACTTATATTAATATATTTTCTATCCTTTGAAACTTTACAAGCTAAGCATACCCAAGCTAATGATTACCATTTTAGATTAGAAATAAGAGGATAAGGCTTCAACCTAGCATTAGACTAAAATTTTATAGAATATACCTTATTGATTAGCCATTTAATATGTTTTTTGATAACAAAGGGTAGAGGGGGCTCTACAGGAGACTTCCTATGGAAGTCCTGTTCCAGTTTCCTACAACCCTTCCTTGGCCTTGTCCCAGGTCCCTGATCCTATCCCAGCTTCCTTGGCACCTCCTCTTCCCATCCTCCATGGTAGGAAGGTGTTGTAGACGATATCCTTTGGGGGGAGATCATTGTTCCATTGTTCTGCCCCTTTTCATACCCTGTGGTGGGAAGAACACTGCTCCATTGTTCTGCCCCTTTTCCTTCGATTTCTGGGTCTTGGGATGGTTTTAAGTTCTTCCCTAGGACTTTTCCTAGGTTTTTTGGATTATTCAGGGTTTTTCCTTGAATTATCTTTTTTTCTCAGGTTGTTTATGTAAGTCTTCTTGACATTTTCTCTTAGAGGATCTTCAGTGGTGGAATGCTAGGTCTGAGGAATTTTAGCTTCATGAGAAGTTTTGCACAACATCCTTTTGGTTTGGGGAGGACCATGCACTTTCTACTGTGACTCTGCTCTTTGGGATCGAGGTGGTGGGTCCAGTGGGATTTCAGTTCCTTTTGTGGCTTCTGGGAGGGCCTCTATTTTTCTTGTTGTTGTATCCCTGTAGGACTTCCTCATCTATGTCCTTGAAGCTATTCGTTGGTGGTGTTGAAGGCTTTCTGGGATGCTTAGTTGCTTCTTTTTTATTTGGGATCTATCGTCTGCAGTCAGGCTTCCTCGTGACTCCTTCCTTCCTTTTGTATTCCTATGGAACTTTCTCGCTTATTTCCTTTAGATGTGTTGTTCTGCTATTGTTGCTTCCTCTTATGGGTTGGTATTTTTGAAGGCTTCCTTTTTTTTGCTTAAGGACTTTGTGGCCTAGGGATTTCCTCTTGATGTTGATCTATTGTTGCACCATATTTTAGGCTAATATTCCATTGCATGAGGATTTCATGGCCTACAAAATTCCTCAATATGTTGCTTCATATTTCAGGCATTCAAGGGATTCATTTTTTTCCTATTTTCATGATCCTTTGCCATCCCTGGATGTTCCCAGTCCCTATTTTGGTAGGATTTGCAATTTTTCTATTCCTTTTCTCCACCCATTTTTTTAGGGTGGGTGTTTTGTTTTAGTCTAGTTTTCCCCTGTGTGGGAAGCATTTTCCTTTCAGTTTTTTGTTTCCCAAGGGTGGAATCTAGTTTTACCATCCTTGGGAGGATTCAAATTTTAAATTCTAGCACTGATGTCCTTTTCTTTCCTATGGGAAGTTTCAAATTTTTTTTGGTAGTTTGGGTGGTTTGGCACTTTTTCCCATCCTTGGAATGCTTCAAATTTCATGCTTGGTGCCTAAAATTTCAATTTCATTGTTCTGGTGGGCTTTCCTTTCCTGCATAGTTTTCCTGGCTTCCATCCTGATCTTGCTTCCTTTGCGCCATCCTTTGTGATTTCCTATTTCTGTTCCTCTGGTGCTTTCCTTTTTTAGTTCCTTTTGGCTTTCCTCAAGCCTATCCTATTGTCCATCCTTGGACATCTTCCTTTTGATGTAATCATATTTCAATGTAATCAGGTTTTGGGATCCTTGATAAAAACCCATATTTAACTAACCAAAAAAATATATGTTTTTTGATCAATTGAAAACTATATGGTATGAATTTTCATGTTGTCAAGCCTCAAGATAGGTTCATTTTTTGAACAATTTTATGGCATCAATAGAATCTATATATTTTTCTCTTTCATTGATTTTTGAATGATCTCTAATCACTTATTTCTCCTAAACTCATAAGTTTATATTTTTCAATCCCATCACTCCAATATGTTTCCATTTGCAAATCCTCCTCCACTTACAAAGAGGAACCCTTTGTTTCCTCACATCCATTTCAAATAAAATATTTTTGAATTTTATCAATTTTGGATGTTATACTTACTAGAAATCTTGAAAGAGACCATGCATGATAAAAAACTTAGCTTTCAAACCTACAAAACAATATTTGTTTCTCCTTCTTTCCTTTGTTAGAAAAAAAAATACTCAAATAAGTTGATGGTATTTTTTAAGTTTAAACTATAAAATCTTCATATTAATCTATCATAAATCTAGGGCATTGTTAATGATATAGATCTTAGATTTTCTAGTATTACCAAATTGTTCAATGACCTTATCACAACAATGTAGTATTGATTAAATTCCATGGACTCCGTGAGGGATGTCCCAAAATAAAATAATCAACAACAAATTATAGATGAAATATGAAGGGACTATCTATTGTAACTTGAATACCTTTGACTTAACCTTCCATTTTTAACTTTTAAAAAACTCTCCCCAATCCCTCAGTAAGAATAATAAATAAATAAGGAGATAGGGGATCACCCTAGCAAATTCCACAAGATGATTCAAAGTATCTGGTAGAGGACCCATTGTTCAAAACATAATATTTTAGAGAGCTATAAAAATATCTAACCCAATCATACCAACCTTAATAAAAACCAAAAAATTTGAGAATAGCATGTAGAAAATTCTAGCAAAACCTATAATATGCTTTGTTCATATCTAATTTTATAAGTGTACCTTATTTTTTCTTAAAATAAAGATAATGTATGGAATTATGTTCAATGATTACAATATTTATAATTTGTTTACTATGAACAAAACCACCTAGTTCCTCTAGGATAACACAATCTAGAATGCTTTTCAATCTATTTGCTATAGTTTTTGAAATTATCTTATAATCATATTGTAAAGGCTTAATGGGAAAAAACTATCAAAATATTTTATCTCATCTTTCTTGAGAACCAATGCAATAAAAATGGCATTAATATCATTTATTATGGCCTTATTTTTCTTGGCCTATTCAACTATAACCAACATACCACTCTTCAAAAAATCACAAAAGTTTTGAAAGAAAATTGCAAGAAACCCATTGGGGCCAAGTGCCTTGTTAAGGTGGAAAGATAAATTTGTATCTTATAGATCCTCCATAGAGATGTTCCTTATCAATATTTGATTGTGTTCCTATGTGATAATTGATGGAATATTTTACAAAATATTACCTTCAACCTCATAATATTGACCAATATCTAAAGGAATATTTTTTAAATAATTAATTGCTTCACTCCTAATATCTTATTCCTCAACATTTCTTCCATATAGGGTTAAAATATTTTTTAATTAAATAAAACTACAAATCTATATTAGCTAAAGCATGAAATATTTTGGTATTTCTATTCCCTTTCTTAATCTATATTTCCCTAGACTTTTGGGACCAATGTGGCTCTTCATTTTTCAATCCATTATGATAATAAAAATATTTATAATTATTACACATAAGAATCCTTATCCATTCCATTGATCTCTATTATCTATTTTAAATTATTGTGTTTGGATTTATTTTTCTTATTTGTTTTAAATATGTTACCAAAATATTTGATATTCCAATTGTGTATTTTTCCTTTAGATATTTAATTTTTTGAACAAATATGTATGTACATGATCCTTCAAACCTTACTTCATACCACCATAACATAACCAAATAAAAGAAATCAAAGTCTTATAGAAATATTGATTGAAATTGAAATGGTTATGGTTGACCTTTATTGATTAAACATCTCAAGAAAAAGGGTTTGTGATTTGATCCTACTCATTATAAAATGTTTGAAGAGATTGTATATTATTTTTGTAAACATGTAATGGATAACAAAAATCCATCTAATATTTTTTCTAATATGAGTCTGACCTGCACATTTATTATCCCATGTACACTAAGATTAAAGGAAGAGCATGCTAAAATATATTTAAATTAACAAATAAAGAAAAATCTGATATTGATTTAAACCATCTAGGAGTACCACCATTTGTTTTTCAAGGACATAGAACTATGTTGAAGACATGCCAAGAATCCATAGATCACAATTATGAATAACCATTGAATTTGACATAGAAATATTGAGGTCCTTCCAATATCTTTCACAAGAAGTAACTACAATTGGAGCATATGCACTTATGAATCCCAATTTGATATTTTCTTTTTCTTTCAAAAATTACTAAAAACTAAATTACTTTTAGCTTCTCCAATTTGTTTTGTTACATGTTTTTGCAATACCTCTTGAAGCTCTTATAGTAGAAACTACTAGATAGAGCCCCATATCCTAAATACTTTTGAATTTATTCTTATATTTATCACTACATATTAAGATAAACTCAAGAATACCTATTAATTCCCTCATAATACATTTTCAGAGGTCTTATTCATACACTTAATATTCCAAGATACTATTTTCATCATCACTTTTTATTTTTAATTGTGAGCTTAGCCCCAATTCTTGTTAACACTTGCTACATTTGTTTTTAGTTTCCCATATTGATATATCTTTGAGTTTTTTTTTCTCTTTATACTTGCTTTGAAGGTATTCCTATCCTTTTTTCCTTACCACCAACACTTATATCTTCCTTAAAATCTTTAATTTTTCTAGACTATTCATAACAAGACTTATACACATAGGTTTATGTTACCCTAAAGAAATTGAATTATAAGGAATATAAATAATGCATAATTTTTATATTTCCTTATAAACCCTAAGGTACAAGGATCACCCTCCATAGTCCTTACATTTATGTACTACACCAAAACCATTAAATTTTCATGGATATCATTGATAGTTCTTTATTTATTATGTTGCTTATAAAACTATAAAATATAATCTTATGAGACTTAGGTTTATGTTGTTCTTGAGAATATAAAGTGCAAGGAATAATATTAGAAGCACTTTATTATTATGTTATCTTGGAAACCCTAATGTGCAAGGATTATTCTCCATAGTAATTACTTTCTTATGTTTCCCTAAAGACCTTAAATTTTTATGGATATATCTCAATCTCATTTTCTTATTATTATTATTTTGTAACCCTAAAGTATAAGGGATAAGATTTAAACTACCTTAATTCTTATTTCAAAAAGAGAATTTTATACTACTAGAGGAAAATGAATATGATTTACCTAGATTAAACTTGATCTTTTTTGTGCCCTTTGCTTTACATCCACATGTTCCTTTGCACCTTTAATTTATCTTCTAGGATTTTACCTTTTCAATTTTCTTCTTCATACCATCCCTCTCCTACTTTAATATAATAATTTATACATCCTTCTTGATTTTTGTATCTTGCTTATAAACCTTGTGTCATTCTAGTTAGATCTAAAGGTGTTGTATCTCTTTTCTAAAATTTTACTTAAGTTATTCCTTTTCTTGCACTAACTCTTGAACCAAATACTCTTTCTCTAGATTGAACTTCTTATTAAAGGATTTTATCCTCTACTATGCTTATCTTTTCAACTTCTCATTTTCCTATTCTACATGTCCTCCAATATCTTATTTTCTTCCTTTTTTTTTTAAATAAATGGGTAAAAATTTATTGATAAAAAGTCTGGATTACAAAGTATAGCTGAGCCCCCACCCAGGACTCAAATAAGCAACAAGACAGGCTAAATCACCAGACAAGGTCAACTCCCGAACAAAACCAAAAAAAAACAAACCACATTAAGTCTGAACATCCTTATGGATCAACTCCCGTAGGTGTTGAGAATCCCCAGACAGGAGACTCTCCCAGTTATCAATACTTTGTCCTGGATAAAAACCACATCCAGAGAATGAACACGAATCAAATCATGAATAGATTTTTATCTGGGGATGTTGTTCAACCCCCTTACATTCCATGAAAGTATAATCATTTTTGGGGGTTATAAAAATGGGAATCCAATGTTCTCACCAAACCTGACTCTACCAAAGTCTCCCCCATTAACTTAATTTTATCCTGGTCTTTCTTCCGACCCACCTTCATATTCTTATCTGAAGCATTTTTTTTAATTATTTTATGCTGCAATCCTAGCACCGTAGGAGTTTTACAATCCATGGATGACTGCATCAGTGCCTAGGTAGGAGAGGGCACATCTAAATCTGTGCCATTTTCTAAGATAACTTCACTTTCAGGGCTAGGGCCAACCATATCACCTATACTCGGAACCAAAGCCCTTTGTTCTTCATTTAAACCCCCTGTATCTAGTTCCCTTGGTTCCACCTCATGAAGAGACAACTGATTTGGTCCTGTTATATCTATAACAGGTAGCGATGTTTTAGGTATCTCCATGCATTGATCAAGATTCTCTAGAATTTCAAAACGATTGAGCTGAGCATCTGGCTGGTTATCCTTAATGTCTCTTTTTGCCTTTCTTCCTTTGTTCCGAGGTTTTACCATAACAAAGCCTTCCTTATCCTGATCCCCCTCCTTTATCGGGGCTTTTCCTTTATCCATATTTTGTACAGCTTGATAGGGCCCAGGATTTGAAGCCACATGTAGGACAAACTTAGGGCATTTTCTTTGTAAGTGGCCATATTCATGGCAAATCCAGCAATGAAATGGAAGAGCTTCATAGTCAAGTTTTTTAACCCATGTGGTTGATCCGAACTGTATTTCAATAGAATCTAGAATAGGATTGTTTAAATCAATTTCAACACAGATACGGGCAACAGATATTACCTTTTTATCCAACGTCTGTCCTGACGGCCCAACCGGCTTCCCAAGTAGAAGGGCAATCATATGCAAGATGTCATTTCTCCAAAATTCCAAGGGGAGCCACGGAAGCCGAACCCACACCAAAACCCATGACGACCGCTCCTCTAATGGGTTGAAACCCACATGCCAGGGTTTAAGAAAGAGTCCCGCTTGGTTATAGAAATAGGGACCTCCTTCAAATGCTTTGTTACGATTCAAAAGACAAGAAAAAACCACCATAAAATAGTTTTTTGCACTCAGCATCACCTCCACATCACCTTCAGGGTTCCAAGTCTTCCTAACCCAAGCCTCCACAAAGGGAAGAGAAATTTGGATGCCCATAAATTTACCAATAAGTGCATGTTTGGTTAAATACTCCACATATTCTACCACCGAGTCTGGTTGAACCACTAGAACCGGCCTAGCTTCACATTGTTCCAAACATCCATTGTTCTTTAACAAGCAATTCCTGGCATGCAATGGGAAATCCTATTCCTTCCAATCATTTTTAAAAGAAATACCAACCCTAGCATGCACGCTCTGTGACAGACCTGATGCCATCACTACATTCCTCCAGTTGTTCATGCCTCCTCCATAAACTATTGCCATCCCCGCAGATCCCACCAGATAGGTCTCAAAAAAATTCTAGCAAAGCAGCTTTCCTCATCAAACCCTAGCAGAGCAAAAAACTTTTTTCCATATTATTTTCTTCCTTCAACTATCTCTTAAGATATGATATATTTTGCTTGATTTGTTTCTTTACATCACTACTTTTCTACTTTAGTTCTACTTTGACTCTTAAGTTATTTTATTTCCTTTCACACCTTTTCTATTTTTTTCAAGGTAGCCTTTGAATCTTTATTTGGTTTGGCATTTTACTCTTCTCTAGTTTTTACATATGTCTGGAGGTCTCCTAGTGCTTTCTCTTTTTCTTTGATTTAGTCTTTCATTCTTTGTTTGCATGATTTTGAGTGTCATATCCTAATTCAATTACCCTAATATTGATAATATCTAATGAGTAATGTCTTGATTGAATTATATGATCCGTATGAATATTTATAAGAAAAAAGAACCTAAAACATGGGCTAACACATCAATACCAACATGGTGAAATGGAGATATGAGAACATATGAAATAGATAATTTTGTGACGTCCTTCACAACGACCCCAAAATTGGTGACCCACCTTAAATTTTGTGATTTTGAGGGATTTTGTTTATCCATTTTTGCTCGCATCAAGGTCTTGGAAAATTTGCTTTCACTTTGGAATTGATGACATATTTGCATTTTGAAGGTTTGAATGTAGTTGCAATGCTTCAAACTGAATATTTTGATTATTTGCATATTAATCGCATTATTTCAAATCAAATAATTTGATTAAAATCATTTTCAAAGGTTTAAATGATTAATTTTCATTTAAATAATTAAATTTTATTTTAGGGTTAACCCTAAAATTAATGCAAAATTGAAATGGACATATCTTGAGCTAGACAAAATTTGTTTGATCTCATTCAAAACTTGGTAAAAATATATGGATTTTCTATTTCTAATGGTACAAAACTTATAGGTTTTCAAATGTCAATTTCACCAAAAAAATAACAATTTAATTTAGCAATTTGGGAACTTTAAAATATCATATCTCATAAACCATGATAAATATTTGGATGATCTCAATAATTTTGAGCACCCTTTTGGCATATTTAGATGAATGGAAATGTTCATTAAAATATGAGAACTTTGAAATAATTTTGGAAAAAAGGAAAGTTATGGGAGAATGAATAATAAATAAAGTAAAGTTTGGTTTGGTTTTAATATTATGATTATTATTTCATTATACAGGTAATACAAGGGCAAGGGTTTAAGAATATAGTCATAAAATCTGTTCCCGAAATTGTGATGAAATAAAATAACTAAACTTTTCAAATTATAAATAATTCATTGAAAAGCCAAGAACAGGGTTGGACATTTTTGCAGAGAAGGAGGAAGAAGAATCTGAAGGAGCAAAGGAGGAGAATAGTGTGAATGCTACAGAGGATTTGAGATATACAGAGATATCAAGAGCTTTTATTGTAAGATCATTTGATTATATTAAATTATTTTGGTTCAAATATGTGTAATTTTGTATTTGAATTTTGAATAAATGATTTAATATAGTTTCTTTAAAATTAAACTCCATCGAAGATTGCACCAATTTATTATTTTATTGTGTAAATTCTGGTAGACAATGAATCTGGTTTTAGGTCTCTGTGTTTTTCATTTCTTTATAATTTCTTTACTCTAGAACCTTTATAATATATTTTATATTGAAAATCATTGCACAAATTGGACTTTATAACTTTATAACTAAGTCATGAATAAATTTATTATTCAAATATTAAATTAATTAATATTTGAATAGATAAATTTAATAAATATAAATGAGTATTCCGATTTCCAACTTTAATATCATAAAGTTTGAGAAATTAGGATTGATATCTTTTCATTATTTGGTTTGGATTCATTATTATTGGGTTTGATTTCTTCAAAGATCCAAGCTTTTCTATTGGATGCTCATATTTATCTTTAAATATTTAATTTGATAAATATTTAAGGAATAAATATTTTTTCAGAAGGAGATTCCTATGAACTTTATTTTGCACATCAATAAGATTAAAGTTCATAAATAGATTTATATTAAACTCTTATTTTATGATTAATAAGGTTCAAGATCTTATATTTTGAGTTTAATAAATTTCTAAGTTTGTTCATTATTCAAATATTTCAATTTCAATGTTATATTTGAATGAACAAATATTTATTAGTAAATGAAACCTTAATTGTGATTATCATGAAGTTCAAAACTCTATGATTAAGGTTTACATTTTATAGATTTATTAAAATTTATAAAATTTGATTTTATTAAAGTTTAATGAATTTTAATGGTAATTAAAATGCTAAATTAGATTATTATTTCAAATTCATTGGAAGCATTTTAATTAAGGTATTATGTTGAGAATATAAATTGAATTTGCACAAATAGATCAAAATCATAAGGCAAATTTATTTATCATTGTTTGGAGAATAGAATTTGTATAAAAGGCACATAATGCATGATGAATTCAAAATCAATTACCTAATTCCCAGGCCCCTTGTTAACAGTAGCTTGCAAACTATAGAGATTATTCAGGCACTTATTTACGCACATATGCATGACACATAAAATATTAAGTGAGAACCTTGGAGAAACATACTTTCTTTGCAAGAGGGGATTTTGAATCCTAGTTGTCGAGTGATTTTTGTGACTTGACACAATCAAACCTTAACAAATTGGAGCTAGAAGAAGGGCCTGAAAACAAGTATTTTATTTTAAACATTTGAAATTTGTTCAAATTTTGATATTTAAAAAGAAAAAAAAATAGCATTTCCCTATTTATGATGCATTAATGTGGATTTGCTATAAATTTGGAAATATGGTTAAAATTCAGTTGTTGAAATTTCTTCACACATAGTATTTCATGCTGAAATTGGTTCAATGGCAGAAAATGATTTACCTTATTATAAGCATGATGGAATGATTACGGCAGAAGAACATATTCATGCATATAAAAACATTATGTTTCATTTTCAAATTGATTTACCTTATTATAAGCATGATGGAACGATTACGGCAGAAGAACATATTCATGCATATAAAAACATTATGTTTCATTTTCAAACTGATTTACCTTATTATAAGCATGATGGAACGATTACGGCAGAAGAACATATTCATGCATATAAAAACATTATGTTTCATTTTCAAATTATGCAGGAAAATGTTCTTTGTAGGATGTTTCCATACACATTGGATGAAGTTGCTCATGATTGGTTTATTAATTTACCTACAGGTTCTGTTAATTCTTGGGCTCAACTAGAAACAATATTTCTCAAAAATTTTGGAACATTGGTTGACACGGATTTGTTATCAAATCAGTTTGTCTCTATATGTAAAGAATCTAATGAATCTATGAGCCAATTTAATGATAGATTTCATAGGTTATATACTAAAATAGAGACATATTTCATCATTTCAAAAAAAGAAGTCCTTCAAATATACTTGGAAGCCTTAGATGTCTTTACTTCTACGTGCATAAGGATAAGTCTTAAAAATCCATCCTTGTCTAGAGCTTACAAGAAGGTAATATTCATAGAACAAAAGTGTATTTTGGAAGGAATTGATGTGGATCAACAACGGTGTATTTTGAAAGATATTGAGTTAGGTCAATTATTATTACTTAATCCTAAGGCTCAATATCATATGTCACCCATGAGTCAGATAGAAACACAACCTTCTCCCATGATGAATTATTCCTCAGGAGATATGGTTTTAAATCAATGCCAACCTTCTAATATGGCACCTGTGAATCTAATGATGTCTAATGTGAGCAATCAATGTGATGAAATTGAATGTCCCAATTTTACAACCACCTTTATTGATCAGGAGGAAGAGCAAGTTTCAAAACCAACATTCACCAACGAGGTTTGTGATAAACAAGCTCATCAAGATGTAGAAACTAACTCAGTTTTAGAAACATGTGAGCCTTTAGAAAAAAAGGAGTTAGAGCCATTATTCACAAAGGAAGAGTGGGATAAATTTATGAAGCAAAATACAAAATCTGATCCCACTGAAGGAGGTCTTGACTCACCAAAAGTGGTTGAAAGTAAATTTGAGGGGAAATCAATAGATGAATCTAAATAGTGGCTAGAAGATATGATAGAAGTTCATAACTTGTTCTCAGAAGATAATTCACAAAGGTTGGTTACAAATAAATATTGCGATGTTCACACAAATTTGAACATAAGCATGGATTTCAGCATAGAAACCTTTGAGCCACTAAAAATGGTTGAAGGTGAATTTGAAGAAGAGTTTCTTGAAGAGCTTGGAAATTATGAGGAAGATGCAATAGAGTTTCATCCCATGGATCTAGATGACCATTATTATAATTGTTTAAAAATACATGAGGAATCATTATTTTCTCATAATTCTATTGATGAAATTTCTATTTCACTTGATATACAGGATGTTGAAAATTCTACCTCAAATGAAGATTTTGAAATTTCCATGCAATCAGAAAATGATGTGCCAATTGCAAAAATTGAGAAGGTTCCAAAATTGAATCATTTTGAAGATGAATTTATTGAACACCTCATTGAAATTGAAAATAAAAACATGGTAAATGTTTCTTATGACTCATTTGTTAATAATGAGGAAGAGGTAAAGTCATCTCTTTTACTATTGACTAATGAAAATTTGAGTACAAATTCACATGAATGGTTTGGATTTAATGTTGGTGATGACCTAAAATAAAATGTTGATCTATTTGAAGTAACTCAGGTGGTTGATCAAGAAGATTTATTATTTAACACATCTCATTATCAGTGAGATTTGTGGTTTGAAAAGGATGGGCATATGTTTAATTGGGTGCCTAATTTTGGTATTTTTGAAAAGCAGGTTTTACATGAAGATAAAGAGCTACAAGATGACAATGATGGAACTCATGAAAAAATTGCAATGGCTCATCAAATTGTGGTAAATGCTACTCATGATGTGTTTATTATGGATGACAAGGTAGAATCTTCACCTTTGTTATTGATGGAAATTCCAGGTAACAAGTTGTATGATGTTCCTTTAGATGTTCATGATTTTGATAATAAAATATCAAGTGTTGTTAATAAGGAATTGGAAACAACTTCTAAATCTATTGCCATAAACAAAATAAAAGAAGACATGCTTGAATCATGAAAATATGAAAGATGGAATGAACTTTGTACTAATATAGAGTGAAAATGGTAGAGGTATATTGGAAGATGTTGTGGTGAACTTAATAGATCGATTCATGATTGGATGGAAGGACACATATGGACTTATTGGGATGGGAATATATTATTCAATTTCACACTAGTTTCTAGAAATGAATAAAATAACTCCATCTACTTAAAACTTATACAAGAAGGAAAAGAACAAAAAAGAAAGAGTGATAGATAAATAAATGGATGGTTCCCTTAAGCACCAATAACCACTAAAATAGTTGTATATAATAATGATGACACTCTATTGTAATAGTACAGGTCGTTAGGGGTATATATACTAATATGTAAACCCCAATAAAAACATATACCATAAATGATTAAGGTTAATTACAAATTAGGGTTTGACCATGATAACGTTAATTATGGGCATAAAGTAAATGCGTAAATAATAGACAATAATATTGCATATTATTGCATATAGGCTTATATATGATTATATTATACAATTTCAACCATGGCCAACAAATTAAAATTATTTTTTAACAACCCCTATAAATATAAATTAAGGACCCAAAGAGAGAAGACATTAGTTATTATAGCATTTGTTTATATAATGGGTGCCCTAGTGGGCCTATATATTTGAGAGATGATTAGTTGAATCCCTCTTATCATCTATAATATGACCACTCATTTTCTTAAATTCTATTTCAATCCTTTATAATTGGTTGGATATCCTTCCTTCTTATTGTAGTACCCTAAAATTGGTGCAGTAAACCTTAGCAATAATTAAAATTACCTTAGTAATAATTCAAATTCAAATTTTCAACCCCGAACCGCCTTTTAACCGCTTTCCTCATTTTTCGTGCCATTTTTAGGATTTGTTGTGACCGTTGGACGATATCGTCGCCGATCAGACGATATCGCCTCAGATCGGACGATTTCGTCTGGACTAGGACGTCCAGACGATTTCGTCCCAAAACTAATTTTTCATAATTAGCTTCTGTTTCAACGGCGTCTCTAACCAGGGCAAAAGCGTGTCTGTGCGGTTAGAGACCTCCCCCATTGGAGATCTCCCAAATTGGGATGATCTCCAACCTCCCAACCTCCTTCCTATGCCTATTTAATCTTAGGCCCTCCCCTTGACATTCCCCTGGCTGAAATTCTCTGCACTTCGAGTTTTACATGCATTAGAATATCCTAGACTACTATTTGCCTTTGTCCCTTTTCAAATTTTCTTGCAGGAACTTTGTTATTCTTCAGTCGGAGCAAGCTCAGATCGTCGTAGACGATCCTGTCCAATTCGAGACGATTTCGTACCAATCCGAGACGATTTCGACTGCAGTCAACATTGGGGGCAATCAGTGCCCTGAGTTTGCATTCTTTCTCCATTTATCTATTGTTTTGCTTTGCATTAGTTAGACTTATTACTATTTTGCATCCTGGAGTTCACCCATATAGTTTTAATACATAATAAAATCATAATTTGTCATTAAATCATTGTAATGCACTCATGTTTTGTTTATAATTATCAATTTAATATTATTATTATCATTCTACATCATTACCCTCTATTGGAATAGTTGCATTTTCTATATTTTGTATCTATTTCTCTGATTGCAGGTCTCTGACGAATTCATCAGATCTCAGATGATCTTGTCTGATCGCAGACGATCCTGTCAGATCAGAGGCGATCTTGACTGCTTCAAAAATTAGAACCTCCATCAGACATCCGGATCAGGTATGGCTTTTCTCATCTAGCTTATTCTCTATGTTTTATGTTCAATTCTATTTTTTGTATTCATTTAAATCTGCATTTCATATAGAACAATTTAAATTCATTTGGCCAAACCTAGGATTTGAATGATCAAAGATAAAATTGAACACATCAAACACATTCCCAACCTAGGCGTGGAAACTGCCATTCAAAAGTTTCCTGGTGAACCCACCATCCATCAAAAAATCACCTTAATACACCTCCCCCGAGAGGCGGGACCTTCCAAAGGCCTCTCAGTTCGAGGTATTGTCCCATCCTTCCCGCATCCCCCTTTCGGGCGTGGATCCTTTAGCTTGAAGGTAAGGGTGCGGAAAATTTGGAACGATACATTTTGGTGAACCCGACGTGAAACTAAAACCTTTTGAAAACAAAAAAACAAAAACATAGATGCATTTAAAATCATTAGAAAACTACTAAGTTGCATATCATGTTTAGATGGTAGCTCCTAAGAAAAGACTAGCAGTTACTATAAATGTTGAAAACCAATTAGCAGCCATAGAAATTAATTATGTGCTTAGTGTGCTTGAAACAGATAGAAACCAACTTTTGTGGGACGAACTTGATAGGAGACTAGGTATCATTTCATCTAGGTCAACAGAACTTAAACAAATCAAGAGGCTTGTCCTAGATAGAATCCTGGATCCTCATCAACTCATTTTTTATCATGAACTTCAGAGAGCTTGCCATAGGTGGTTAGCAGATAGAAGAGCCCTTGTGTCTTCGAATTGTTCACCTTTGAGGAATACCTCGAGAATGCAGCCATTATACACCAATTCCTAGGTCGTGTAGAAGATCAAGAGGTCGTTCTTACGGATAGGGAAATATGGAATAGAGTTCCTAGAGCTGTGTTATATCGAGAGTATTGCCACGAGCTTTACTTCTACCGACCAGAGTCTGAAACAGATAATATCACCATAGCACACTTTGTTGACTTCTTGAAAAACAATTTTCAATTTGAAGAAGAACATTTCATGACTCCTGAAGAACTTGAGCCCATTAATGATATTTATAAATTGTTTATAGAAAACTAGATCATTGCTTTCATTATTATTATTTCTTGCGTTTTGTGTGTTGTTTGTTATCTTTATAATATTGTTATAAAAAAACAAGAAAAACCAAAAAACATAACAAAAATCAAAACATTTTATTTTAAATATTATAGTAGGTATATAATTAAAATATATACCTCTTAAGCTTGTTGCATATATATATATATATATATATATATATATATATATATATATATATATATATTTGCTGAAATCTAAGTTTAAGCACAATGACTAAACTTAGGAATGGTAAACAAACTGAAGAAGAAGAAGAAGATTGGTTAGGCAAGAAAAATAAAAAATTAAATACCCTTCTTGAGGATCCAATTCCAGAAGAAGAAACTCTAGAACAGCCAGAAGATGACCTGGTTGAAGAAAATGAACAACAAGAAAATGTTAGAGAGGAAGGATCCTCATCCCCTAGAATGGCTCCAGACGAAACTGTTACTTTTGATAACATAGATCATTTCTGGAAATTCTTCAATAATAATATTGGTGCTCTTAATATGGCAGTTCGTATTGATAGGGGACAAATTAGTGACACTCAAGCAGCCATGGAACATATGTTTGACATACACACTAATCCCTTGTCTTTCGTTGATCAAGAAAGTGATAAAGCTGGACCATCCAATATGGATATGGCCGCTATAATTCAGAACATGCAAAAACAACAGGTTACCCAACCTCCTAAGGAACCTGTTATTGAGCCTAAAATCATTCCCACACAAAAGAGACCTTCATTCACTTCTTTATTTCGCCAAACTATTGATCAATATGCTTCAAATCGACAAAAACCTAAAATGAAGCCAAACACCAATTTTCAACAATCTGGGATACAACATAATACAACTTCAAAACTTCTTCATAACACCCTTCCTACCAACAATTTACACAATAGTAATATAGCATCTAATATTCATGTCCCTCCATCATATGCTCACAAATCTCATATTAATGCCCTACCGAACCAATATGGTGGGCAAACCAATAATCTGGAAGCCATGGTGAAACAGTTAGCTTCCCGCATGGACCAGATAGATCCCTACCGTCCCTCGTACAATTATCGAGAGATGTGTAGTCAACCTCTAGATCCTATGGTTGTAGCACAACCATACCCTAAACACTTTCCCATGCCCGTTACTGCCTATATATAAAGGAACCGAAGATCCCATAGAGCATCTTCGCATGTTTAGGATAGCATGTCATGATATATCACATGATGACTTGTTATTACTAAAAATGTTCCCGAAAAGTTTAGGAGGAATGGCATTAGAGTGGTACTATCAATTGCCCACTCATTCTTTGAGAAATTTTGAAGAGACCGCTGAATCTTTTGTGCATCAATTTAGTGCCTATATCGAAAGGCATGTAACCATTAAAGATTTGTACAACTTAAAACAAGACAAAGATGAATGTTTTGCTGATTTCTTAGCTAGATGGAGGCAGTTGACAGGAAAACTGCACTTTGTGCTACCTTATAGGGAAATGTTGGACATTTTTATTAATAATTTGCAAGAACAAATATCTTATGAGTTATCAACTGCTACTTTGACTACCTTCGATCAGGCTATAGACTTAGCTCGAAGAGTAGAAGATGCTCTCATTAGGAGAGGCCAGCTTAGGAAGAAAGATGATGAGAAAACATCCAGAAATCAATATAAAAACAAACAAGTTGTAGGTGACGGAGTCACTGACAGCAGAAATGTTGCTAATATCAATACAACGAAGACAACAGAAAAATTTATATTGAAACCTCTCGATAAACCTCCTCGAGAGTTTACTAGATTGAATCAACCATTATCAACTATTCTACCCCAATTACTCGAAAGAGGTTTGATTCAATTACCGACTATCCGGGAACCTGATCCAACCATACCCGGATACGAAGCCGATTTACACTGTGATTTCCATAGAGGGCACTGGACACTCTACCAACTCTTGTAAAAGGTTAAAACATAAAATACAAGATCTGATTGATAATAATGAGATGGAGGTGCAAGCCTTCCAACCTAAACAAAATGCTCCTAATAATGCTCAAAAGAACATTCCCCAAAATCAAAATCAAAATGCTAATCAATCATTAGATATATTTCAACATCCTTTACCAAGACATGGTAAAGAGGTGGCCAATCAAATTGAGCATCATAATGTCCCTCCTCCTACCCGATATGTAGGAACTATTAGCGGACATTTACCTAATCATGATTTACAAAAATTTGACACAACTTTATCCATGGTCACGACCAGGCCCCTACATAATATTCAAACACCGGATCTCAGTGATGTAGAATCGGATACTGAAAGTGAAATAGACATCACCTCAAATCAATCGAATAGTTCTGAAGATGAATCAGATCCTATTCAACCTATCACAGATTCTATGGTTTCGGAAGAACCATTTCCTAGAAGAGTTACTACTCGACCTTCTTCTAATCAGTTCCTTCCTAATGAACAAGCTATAAATGCTAGACCAAGACCTATTCAGCATCCTCAATATAACATTGTAGGTACCATCGGAGTCGTTACCAGACAACAAGCTCAAAATTCTCAACAAGAACCAAATCAGAACGATGGATCAACTCCATTTGTTTTGAAAAATCCCAATAAAGGGAATCATGCTCCTAATGTTCAACCTAAACCTCCTTATAATATTAATGAGCAATTATCCAATACTACAGCCAGAATTTCCCTTTTGGACTTATTAAGATCTTCTCCTACACATAGAGATGAATTGATGCTTACATTAAGCCAAATGATGGTACCACAAAACATTCAACCTGAAGCCATGGCCAATACTATCATCACTAGAGAAGTCGATTGTATTGACTTTCGAGATAAAGATATACCACAACATAGTTTACATAAGGATAACCCCTTATATATTACTGCCCTAATAGGAGATGTAGCGGTCAAAAGGGTCTTGATTGATAATGGTTCATCTCTAAATATTTGCACTTTTGACTTCTACCAAAGATTTGGGTTTAGAAGTGATGAAATGAAGAAAACTGACATGATCATAAAAGCTTTCAATGACGAAACACAAGAAACGTGTGGAGTTATCACCATCCCATTGCAAGTTGGTCCGAGAACCTTAGATACGACCGTGTTTATTGTACATTGCCCCGCATCATACAATATACTCTTGGGTCGTCCTTGGATCAATGCAATGCGGGCTGTCCCATCAACTTTACACCAATGTGTTAAATTCGAATTTAAAAATCAGTTGGTCACTATCCATGGTGATCCTAGACCCTTTGATATGTGTGCTTTGGCAGAACCTGTTGGAGTTCAATTTTGCCCTGCTCTGTCATCCACACATCCTAATTCTTATTTTTCATCTAAAACTGTGAAACACACACCCATAACTTCATCTATTTCTCCTCCATTAATTTCACCCTCATATATAGATCAACAATCTTCTAAACAAACCACTCTAGAACCTCAAAAAGATCTTAAATCCACAACCAATCCTTCATGTTCCATCCCTATAATTTCAAAACCTATAGACCCATCTATTAACACCTCCACATTATCTACATCTATCATACCTTCCACATCTAAAGATATAGGGAATGATCCTTCTACATCTTATGCTCTTTCTGATGAACTCTTACCTGATTTATCTAACATTCTTATATCAGAAAAAACAAATGCTTCTATGCAAAATTCCATTATCTTAAGTAATTTGCCGCCATCTCCTCATACTTTGGGCCTCCCACAACCTATGGGAAGTACTTACCAAGTCGGGAGTTGTGCCTTCATTTATAAGGGATATGAGTGGGGAAGAATACCCAGGAACATCAAAACTCATCATGAGGGATATGCTCGATGTTATTTTACTAATGAGTATATTAAAGCTAAACCTATAATGCTTAAAATGGGATATAAAGGGAAAGGCTTGGGACCTTTCCAAGATGGTATGAAAGAACCCTTTGAGGTAGAACCATGGCCCGCCCGATGTGGTGTGGGCCTATTTCCTAGTAAGGGTCAACCCTTCCCTTTTGAAGATGATGATCAACTCATATGTTATCAAGATTATTTGGATGGGCGTGATGATTTGCCTCTAAAAAATCAGCCATTTACATGCAATATGCTATCCATAGCTTATCCTGAAATGATTGTTGAATCCGATGATGAGTTGGAAGGAGATATCTTCCATGATGTCTCCGTTGAAGAGATGTTACACAATGGTTTTTATTTTGATGGTTCTATACCTACTATAGCCCAACTTGAGGCCACGACTCCTCAAGATGAATTATCCAAGTTAACCTTAAAATAATTACAAGAATTGGGCGTTTCACCCACCCCACCTAATTTTGAAAGAGATCTACACATGGAAGTAGAAAACGTCATTAAAGTTAACATTGGAACCGAGGATAATCCCCACATAATCAATATTGGATCAGAATTAAGTCAAGAAAAACAAGAGCAATACATTGCATTCCTTAAAGAATATGAAGATGTCTTCGCTTGGACATATGAAGATATGCCGAGGTTTAGACCCTTCAGTAGTCATGCATCACCTAGTAGTCCATCCGGATGCTAAAACTGTTAAACAGAAACTTAGAAAAATGCATCCCAAAGTGGCCTTGCTAGTCAAAGGGGAGTTAGAAAAACTCCTGAATGTTGTTTTTATACAAGCTATTGATTATGCTTGAATGGATCTCGAATGTAGTTCCAGTCACCAAGAAAGAAGCTACCAAAGTTAGGGTTTGCACAGACTTTAGAGATATTAACGTTGCATGCCCTAAAGATGATTTTCCTCTTCCCAACATGGATCAAATCATTGATTTTACTACTGGGAGTGGAATGATGTCCCTAATGGATGGATTTTTTGGTTATAATCAGATCAAGATAGCTCCTGAAGATCAAGCTAAAACAACCTTTATTACCCCCTGGGGTACCTTTTGTTGGAAAGTGATGCCATTTGGCTTAAAGAACGTAGGTGCAACCTATCAACGAGCTATGACTTATATTTTTCATGACATGATGCATGATATCCTACATGATTACGTAGATGATATCATAGCTCATTCCATCAAAGAAGATGATCATTTAAATGACTTAAGGATAGTGTTTGATCGGTTAAGGGAATATCTTATCCGACTAAATCCTGCTAAATGCATATTCGGAGTTAAGTCCAGTAAACTATTAGGGGTTATAGTTTCTTTACGTGGCATCAAAATTGACCCTCTCAAGATTGTGGCTATCACTGATATGCCCGCACCTACCAATATATCTGAGTTACGAAGTTTACAAGGTAAGCTTCAAGCTATCCGTCGCTTCATCGATAAGCTGGCGGACAAAACCAGTCCCTTTCTTAAGCTCCTTAAGAAGGATGTCCCTTTTAATTGGGATGATGAATGTAAGGAAGCTTTTGAACTTCTCAAACAATACCTCCTTAACCCACCTGTGCTTTCACCGCCTAGACCTGATCGCCCATTTATCCTGTATATTTTAGCTTTCGATTTTGCTTTAGGAGCTATGTTAGCTCAACTTGATGATGAGAAAAGAGAACGTGCTAATTATTATATTAGCCAAACTTTAATTAGTTATGAAACCCGCTATACAACATTAGAAAAACTATGTCTAGCGATCATATTTTCTATGTAAAAATTATGCCATTATATGCTCGATCAGAAAACTTATGTCATTGCTAAATATGATCCCTTGCGGTATCTCATGAGTCGACCTTATTTATCGGGTCGCACAGCAAAGTGGGTTCTTGCTCTAAGCGAGTTTGAACTCATGTTTATAGGACAAAAGTCTATTAAGGGTCAAATCATAGCAGATCAATTAGCTGTTGCACCCTTAGAGTCTACCCATCCCCTCATCATTGAGTTTCCTGATGAATGCCTTCAATTAGAGGCAGACCATGTTGAACAATGGTCCTTATACTTTGATGGAGCCCGATGCATGAGTGGGGCTAGTGCAGGTATTATTTTAATATCTCCACAAAAACACATTATACCTTTGTCCTTTAAATTAACATTTGCTTGCACCAATAATACTGCTGAATATGAAGCTCTAATCCTTGGATTACGAGCTGCCTTAGCACTAAAAATTAAACATCTGCTAGTTTTTGGTGATTCTCAACTTGTTATAAACCAAATTAATGAAGTTTATCAGACCAGAGATGATAAATTGTGCCCATATAAAGCATATGTTTTACAATTAATATCTCTATTTGATCAAGTTACCTTGGAAGCTATTCCTCGAACTAGCAACCGTGCGGCTGACGCTATGGCCGCAGTTGCATCTCTTCTGCCCTTGGAGTTAGATGACGAATATGCCACCATCATTATTCATCGACTCCAGGAACCCGCTTCAAATAAGTCATGCTTAGAACCTTTGGATGTGTTTCTAATCAATGAAACTACTCCTGAACCTTGGTATACGGATATATTTGATTTTCTTCACAATGGGACTTTCCCTGCCAGTTCTAATAGAAACCAACATCGGTTATTACGTAGACGAGCAAGTCGATTTGTAATAATTGGCAATACTTTATATAGGAGATCTTTTGAAGGTATCCTATTGAGATGTTTGAATTTAGAAGAATCCAGATCAGCTTTGAGTGAAGCCCACGATGGATCTTGTGGAGGACACTTCAGTGGTAGTGTCATTGCTAAAAAGCTCCTTAGGATAGGATACTTTTGGCCTACCATGGAGAATGATGCACATGATTATGTGTGCCATTGCGACAAGTGCCAGAAACATGCTGACCTTGTCCATGCCCCTGCACAAGAACTGTAGGCTATTTCATCTCCTTGGCCCTTTTCAAAATGGGGCTTAGACATTATTGGCAAAATTAATCCTGTGTCATCTGATGGACACAAATTCATCATAACCGCCACTTGAGTATTTCACGAAGTGGGTTGAAGCTATGCCTTTAGCTTCCTGAATTGGAACACAAGTCTCTAAATTTATTTTTAATCAAATCATTTGTAGGTTCGGAATTCCTGCAAATCTCATCTCAAACAATGGAACTTGTTTCAAAAATAAAGATGTTAAGAAATTATGCCAAAAATATAAGATTCAACATCGCTGGTCCACTCCCTATTATCCTCAGGGTAATGGCCAAGAGAAGCTTCTAACAAAACCTTAATCAAAATTCTCAAAAAATTGGTCAATAAATTTGGCCACGATTGGCACATTCAATTATATCCAGCTTTGTGGGCTTATCGAACTAGTGTTCGAACCCCCACTGGAACTTCACCTTTTGTTTTGGTTTATGGCGCTGAAGCCATTTTTCCCTTTGAATTAGAAGTTCCTTCTTTGGCTCTACTACTTCAAGATACCGAAGTAGGAGATGAATATCGAGCTAGCAGACTCAGTCAGCTGGAGCTCCTAGATGAAAAGTGCATCAATGCTTTGGAGCATCTTCGTGCCTACCAAAACAAGCTTAAAAGATCATATGCTAAGAAAGTTCGTCATCGATCCTTTGAGGTCGGCGATCTTGTTTTAAAAGAAAATCAAAAGAATACTAATGCAACTAAAGACCTTAAAGGTAAATTTGAGCCCAACTGGCTTGGACCATATATTATCACTTGCTAAATTTGAATCGGGAGCATACAAATTATCTACCTTAGATGGTAAAGAACTTAAAGAACCCATGAATATTTTGCATCTTAAACGTTACTATGCATAAAAAATTGGTCATTTCATCATTGTATATATTTGTTTAAAATATTTCAAAAAAACCACTATCTTGTATTTCTTTCAATTTATAAACTTAAAAATTAAAAACATCAAAAACATTCAAAATCATCAAAATCTTCAAAAACATCTTTTATTTTTGTACTTCTCAAATTGTGACATATTGCCGTTATATTTTCAAATTATTTTGGATAAATTAGCATTTATTTGGAATCCCGCACTTTCACATTCACATGAATAAATATCTTGATTTATTTGGCATGATTACTAATCTCTCTTATATCAAAGTCCACAAAATTCAATTAAATAAAGTTTGAGCATAGAGAATTGATCTTGTTATTTACTTAAACCAAGCATATCCTTTCACAATAAAATGATTATATTTGTAATGTCCATGCTATGCTACATAGTAGAAGTGGTTTCTTGAGCGAAAAGTTTCCCCTGCTATCCTATCATGCACATGGTCTAGAATCTTTGAGAATTGACAAAAGGACAAGCTCACCCCTACCCAGAATAAAAATCCCTTGCTCTACAGATAATCCGAGCAAGTATCCCTAGAATAGGAAGAAAAGAAAAGTTCAAAAATCAAGAAAAATAAAAAGCATTATTTCAGCATTATCTCAAATATCAAAGCAAAAGATACAAAAAAAAAAAAAGAAAGCAAAGAAAGAAAGAAAGCAAAATAAGCAAAAGCAAAAGCAATAAAATCCCTTTCCCTACCCATTGAAAAGAAAAGAAGGGTTGATGAGCTTGAATCCCTGGAATTCTCAATTATTCGAAAACTGTGAGGTAAGCCCCATAACAGGTGGTTTGTGCCCAACCCGCTTGGCCTTGGGTAACTCCTAGCGTGGTGATATGTCTGTCACATTAGCGACCTTCTTTTGTACGAACCTATGTCTGCTTATGGATTAGCTAGCTCTTGATAACCCGACTTACATAGTAGTCTGGTATGGTTATATGCATCTAAATCATGGTTAATGAACACTTATTTGGTTAATTTAAATCACTTGTATCAAAGTATCTTGCTCAAACCTGGTAAATGAACAATACAATCGCACACACATTTGTATTTGAGAGATTTTGTGTATCATTATGATAAATCAAGATCGGAAATGAACTCACATACGCACATGGGATTCCTTATAAATCTAACTTTTGTCTTTAAGATACTTTGAAATATTTTTGCAAATTGTCTGGAATAATTTCATTTTCTTCTCTGAGAACAGTTGTTTAGTATAAAGACAACTACATGCATTACCAAAAAAAATCAAAATCATTTTTCAAAAACATGCAATAAAGTTACTTATATATAACTTTTGACTTTCGTGACGATGGTATAGTTCCAAAACCAAAATTGGAATTTTATGCCTAGCACAAGTCCTCATCTTCATATTTTCTGTTTATTTTCAAAAATTAAAAATTAAACCATGCAATAAAACTCAATATTATTTTCTTCTTTTGGATTTCGCGATGATGGTATAAGTCTATACCTAAATATTCTATGCCTAGCGCAAACCATTGTTTTAATTTTATTTTCCCATTTATTTCAAATAAATTCATCAAAAACATATGACTTAAATCATTATGTTACACAATTATGCTTTACAAACAGACCGAATACTTATTCTATTTCATGTCATTATGTTCAAATTCAATATTGCAACCATGGTATAATTCCTAAGGAATTATTCAAAATTTTATCACACTTAGGAATTTATGCCTAGCAAAAATCATTTTAAAATATTTCATGCATACTATTTTTATGAAAATCTGAAAACAAATCATCATCATCATCATCATTTGCATCATCACAACAAAGTCTTAAGACAGTCTCTTAAGCACTCTTTTACTTTTAACAATATTTCTATACTGGGATTAGCTTGACGACCGAGTGAGCGGCGACTCCATGAAATGGTCTATAATAGCGACAATGTCCTTTGAAATTATTGTTAAAAGTCCCCTTTTATTTTTTATCAAATCACATCACAACAACCAATTTGTTTACATCAGATTATTTCATTTAAATTTTAAAAGCATGACATTCAAACCATAATATTTCCAAATGACATAATTACATGAATCATCAAATCAATCACACCAAACATTAAAGCATCATAACAAACACATAAGACAAGTCATATGATCAAAAATATCTCATCTATATATATATCAACAATATATACATCATCTCAAAACTGGATCGGTATGCCACAATCTGTACCTCAGCATACTCAATCCTCTATCAAAAATAATCAACACTATGTATCAATATGTGCAGTGTAGTCTATAGCAGCTAGCCTCGAGAAGCCCTCGAGCTCTCAGCCTCATCTCCTCCCCTACCCTGAGGTGGAGGAGGTGGCCCCATCGTAGTCCGTGTGGTGCCATGAGTCCTGGACGTCGATCGTGATGATGTCCTAGATGACCCCATCATGACAGGCTCTGCAATATGAGCTGGTAATGGCACCCTCTGCTCTACTGGCACCGCTTGGTAATATAGAGCCTGATAGAATGTAACCTGGGCAATAGCTCATGCTAAATCTCGAGTGCTCGCCCCTTCGCCCCGAGCCTTGAGTCATGCAGCCTCATCCTGCAAGGACTGCACCTGAGCTCGGAGATGAACAGTCTCTGCCCGGAGAGTAGCCATCTCGCTACTCTCTCCTGCCTCGACACCCTTGCCCTTATCGAGCGATGGTGGCCTCTCTCTCCATGGAGAAGGGGGTCTCTCCTCCCTCCTCTCCCATTGTCGTGGCCTCTGCTGAGCCTGTGGCCTCCTCTGCTCTCTCCCATCGTGACCCTGTGCCACCTCAATGGCCGCCTGGCGCCGCCTCCCCATCCGATGCACAACTACATGAATCGGACCCTGAGCCCTCGTCATCCGAGGAGGGCGGATGCCTGCATACCAGGCATCATAGCCGTCGACAACCCCAATGTCGTCACCATCCATTGGCTGGATGGGGGCATCATCTACGTCCTGACTCCAGAAGCGCTGCATATCTAGAGCCCCGCTAACTGTAGTGTTATCCCGGACGGTCCGGGAAAACTCGTAGTCCCTGAGAGATGGGATCCCCTACTGTAGACCGAACTGCCTCAAAACTCGGTCGTACCGATGGAGCTCCACCTCTCCCCTCTCCATCCTCAGCTAGAGTTCGCCTGACGTGAGCTAGCTCCTGTCCATCCTCGGCCCACCCTGGATGATCTCTCCAAGGCCTCCAGGTGATCTGGTCGGAGACAAGGTCATCAAGTAGTCTCCGGGACACTGGCAGATCTATCCGCCGTTGTGACCCTCTTCGGAGCCACCAGTAGAAAACTCGGGGCCTCTCCCCATCAATCCCTATCAGTGGGAGCCCTATCGGCCTTCGCACCATGATGTGCTCCCAGCACCAAACCTGTAGTAGTGATGTCATGACTAGACATCGATCGCCCTTGTATACGACCCCATGCAGGATCCTATACAATCGGCATAGTACAAAGCTCCCCCAAGCAAACCTATACCCATGGTCTCTCATGTCGTAGACCACATCTGTCAATAGCCATGGTAGTCTGCATCCACTCTGATGGCATAGTAGTAGACCACCTACCACCCCAACCAAAACCTATGTCAGTCTAGATGCCCCAGGCATCTGGCGTAGCGACTCGATGTTCACTCCGCCCTTCTCCAGGGTGAAGCTCGGATCTCTGCACAGTCGCATCATCGCGTGGCCCTGATTGGCCGTGGGAGTGATTAGCCATCCTTGTATGGGGATCCTCAAAATCCTCCATACATCCTCCAATGTGGGAGTCATCTCCCCTATCGATAACCGAAAACAAGAAGAACCCGGATACCACCTCTCTGCTAGGGTTGTCAATAGCCCCATATCTCATAGACACCTGTGGCATATCTGCCATGTGTTGCAAGCCAACTTGTGCCAACTGATCTCGCTCTTTACGAGATAGAGCGGCCAAGTCATCCTTTAGTCCATCGTATTTCCATTCTCGGCTCTTTAATAATCCTCTCTACAACATAAACAACAAAACAATAAAAATCATTAATACAATCATTAATTAAAAATGCAAGTAAAATAAGTTCACTTTCATACAAATGATGATATCGTCCACTATTGGACGATATCATCCCAAATTTGAGCAAATTCATCTCCGATTTTGCATGAGGGAATCATCCCTTATTGGACGAAATCGTCCCCATATCGTCGATTTCGCCCTTGGACGAAATCGGCGATATCGAGACGATTTCGACGAAATCGAGACGATTTCGTCCCGATGACGTCGACGGCCCAAAAATGGCCGTGATGCTCAAAAATCAGTCAAAATTAATCTAAAAAGCATGAAATTCTAAATTAAAGCATTCTAAACTAAGTTTAGACCCTTACCCGTAGCCCGCGTCGGACCTCTGTCGATCTGTGCGCTGTCTCAACCATCTTGTCTATAGAGCTCTAGAAATCAGTAAAAATGAACAGTAACAATGAATTAGGGTTTTACCCTATTTTTCTTAATTTTATTCAAAAACAATTAAAAACATTTTTAAAATTTTGCTTTTTCGTGTTTTTACCTCAAACGTTCGATTTGGGTAAAAACACGGAGGGGGCACCATAGTAAGTTGTCGTACGATTCGACCTAGAATCGTCGCCTAAAAATGGGAATAATTTTTGCTTTCTCGTAGATCGAGAAGAACTCATATTTAACGCATTTTCTTCAAAAAATTCGCTAAAGAGGGGGCAAAATGTAGCACCCTAAAATTGGCGCAATAAACCTTAGCAATAATTAAAATTACCTTAGTAATAATTCAAATTCAAATTTTCAACCCCGAACCGCCTTTTAACCGCTTTCCTCATTTTTTGCACCATTTTTAGGATTTGTTGTGACCGTTGGACGATATCGTCGCCGATCAGACGATATCGCCTCAGATCGGACGATTTCGTCTGGACTAGGACGTCCAGACGATTTCGTCCCAAAACTGATTTTTCATAATTAGCTTCTGTTTCAACGGCGTCTCTAACCTGGGCAAAAGCGTGTCTGCGCGGTTAGAGACCTCCCCCGTTGGAGATCTCCCAAATTGGGATGATCTCCAACCTCCCAACCTCCTTCCTATGCCTATTTAATCTTAGGCCCTCCCCTTGACATTCCCCTGGCTGAATTTTTCTGCACTTCGAGTTTTACATGCATTAGAATATCTTAGACTATTGTTTGCCTTTGTCCCTTTTCGAATTTTTTTGCAGGAACTTTGTTATTCTTCGGGCGGAGCAAGCTCAGATCGTCGCGGACGATCCTGTCCAATTCGAGATGATTTCGTACCAATCCGAGATGATTTCGATTGCAGTCAACATTGGGGGCAATCAGTGCCCTGAGTTTGCATTCTTTCTCCATTTATCTATTGTTTTGCTTTGCATTAGTTAGATTTATTACTATTTTGCATCCTGGAGTTCACCCATATAGTTTTAATGCATAATAAAATCATAATTTGTCATTAAATCATTGTAATGCACTCATGTTTTTGTTTATAATTATCATTTTAATATTATTATTGTCATTCTACATCATTGCCCTCTGTTGGAATAGCTGCATTTTTTGTATTTTGTATCTATTTCTCTGATTGCAGGTCTCTGATGAATTCGTCTGACGAATTCGTCAGATCTCAGATGATCTTGTCTGATCGCAGATGATCCTGTCAGATCAGAGGCGATCTTGACTGCTTCAAGAATCAGAACCTCCATCAGACATCCGGATCAGGTATGGCTTTTCTAATCTAGCTTATTCTCTGTGTTTTCTGTTTAATTCTGTTTTCTGTATTCATTTAAATCTGCATTTCATATAGAACAATTTAGATTCATTTGGCCAAACCTAGGATTTGAATGATCAAAGATAAAATTGAACACATCAAACACATTCCCAACCTAGGCGTGGAAACTGCCATTCAAAAGTTTCCTGGTGAACCCACCATCCATCGAAAAATCACCTTAATACACCTCCCCCGAGAGGCGGGACCTTCCAAAGGCCTCTCAGTCCGAGGTATTGTCCCATCCTTCCCGCATCCCCCTTTCGGGCGCGGATCCTTTAGCCTGAAGGTAAGGGTGCGGAAAATTTGGAACGATACACTTATACTATCCAAAAATGGTCTTTGGATTCCTTGAATGATTAGATTGGTCATTGGACCTTTGTTTCTTTCCCTTGGAGTTGAATTCCTTTCCATGGGAATATATTTTGGAAAAAGCACCATAATTTTTTATAGCTACCTACAAGTGAGTTAGAGGAGAGAAACGGTAATCAAGAGTTAGAGATTTATGTGTTTCCAAAAATATATAGGAATTGCATAAAACACTAGTCCAATCATATAAAATAAATGAGAGAGTTTAGGAAGGATAATATTTATGCATTTTGCAATAATTTTCTTATTTCATTTATAAGATGCAATATATTGTTTCAATACATTAAATTTTGTAATATAGTCCTTGATGTTATCAAAATTAGTCATTTTAAGAGAAACAATCTCTAGTTCCAAGCTACTAATCTTTGTAGTATTTACATTCCTAAATAAACCATGTAATTTTATCTATAACTTGGTAGGATCACTTTCATATTTCATGTGGAAAATAAAATTTGGTTCAATAAATAATGGAAATAAACCAAGAGCTTCCTCCTATTTATGTTGTTATATTTCTTCATTAAGGGTCATTGTTGTCTCTATTTTAAGATGCACAAAAAATTCTTACTCCATTATAAAAATAATTTGGGTTGAACATATATTTTAAATTATCATATTGAGGTGAGTAACATAATCTTGAGGACCCATCTCACATAATCCATTCCTTAATAGTATATCGGGTCCTTAAAATGATTTCACTAGTGTAGAGAGCTTGAAAAATCATGTGATTAAAAAAGAAAGGGCTCAAAAAACTTTTGTATGCAAAAGCTAATCCCTCTAGAAGTCTTTCCCTAATAATTATCAAAGGGAAGGATTTATGGAGCTCCCTTCTCTTCAAAGGTTTTCAAATTAATGAAGGAATTTGAAATTTAGTGGGTGAATAGAAAGGATGTTACAAATTTATTAAAACAATGGAAATATCCATTTTCCAATTTAGACTTATATCAAGCTTGGAAGTTAGCCCTGCCTATTTTTATTTGGGGCATTTGGAAGGAAAGGAATAAAAAAGTATTTCAAAAAATGTATAGGAATGAAATATCAACCTGTAACAAAATTTTGGCTATAATTAAGGAAAATCTCTCTATTATACCTCATCATAATGATGGAGGAAGGGTAGTGGAAGCCAAAATTGCTTTAAAATGGGGCTTTCCTACAAGCAAAAATTATGATATTGACCCCAAAATATTGGCTATATGGAATATAGTTTGGAAACCACCTCAACTTGTTTGGATTAAAATGAAATTTAATGGGGTAGTTAAGGGAAACCCTGGTAGGGTAGGAGGAGGGTGAATTTCCAAGTGGGAATATCATAGTAGCATATGTGGAATAACTTATGGAATTCAATCCAACCATATGGTATAAAAAAGGCTCTATTCATAGGCATGAAATTAATGAAGCAACTAAATATAACGAGGGTAATTATTTAGGTAACTCTTTAAATATAATTCATTGCTTAAGAGGTAAGAATGAATCTAGTTGGAACATATCAGACATTATATCAGATGTAAGATAGATCATTACAACCTTGGAGGAGGTTAATATAGTGCATATCTATCAAGATGGCAACGAACTGGTATATTGGTTGGCCAATAAAGTGTTAGACAGTCCTTAATCAATTCTATGGAGGGGTGATTTCCCTAATGAATTAAGGAGTATAGTTTAGGGGGAGTTGAAATCTTATGATAGACATAATTATGGTTAAATTATTAATTAGTGGTTTCAATATTTACTAGCCTCTTGTAGTCATAGGAAGTGAAGTGTTTATATATTTTTTTGGCAACGGGTCTATGCGACTTCTTATCTTGTTCTGTTGTTACTATTTGTAATTGCATATTGTTGATGTCTTAGTTCCTTTTTGTTTTTTCTAATTCCTCATTGTTTGATTTAATGTAGAGGAGTGGTATTGTAAAAAAGGGTTGGGGCCCTTTCAAAAACCCCTTCTTTTCACCCTAATAAAAAATAATATTATCAAAGGTAAAAAATTAACCTCTAAAACCTCATAACATCTATAGTCAACCATAATGAACCACTTGACATGTACTAATTCACTAATGAATACTACTAATATTATTCCACTTCTTCAACATTGGATGTCGAGTAAATATAGGAAGAACATTTTTGTGGTTTGATTTGTTAGATATATATATAGAGAGAGAGAGAGAGAGAGAGATAAAATTAGCTATGGAATACTAGGATGCCACATCAATAATCATGTTGACCAAATCTTGGTTGGCTATGCAGCATAAGTAAATGCTACTAGTTCCTCCATAAGGAATTCCATCTCACTACACCATATTGTCAATGAGTCAACCAAAGGAAAAAGACATGGTTCAAACTTGACACCATCCTTCCAAAAAGACTAGTACAACATTCCTTTGTCTAGTTTGTCATGCCCTCATGCTAGAATAAAATCAAAGGATATTCTATTTACCTTCTAACTCATTCTATGTTGTCTATGTAAAAGGGACACACTTTGACTTGAACCCATGTACAAAAATATGCATTATCATATGCCATGCTCATCTAACCATTAGATCACTACCTTTGTTCAATAGGGGCATGTTCCTTCTTCTTGGAGAAGGTTTTCACACCTATAAATCATCAAAACATGTGTCAAGATTTTAAAAAAATATAATGCATATAGTTTTAACCTGTGTAGAAGCAAACAAAGGTGCCTTGATTTCCCGGTTCTAACCAAAGCATCAAGAATCCTAAGTAGAAGACAATAACACAATTCCCTCTTCTTCTTTGTCCAAATATTATGTCTCCCTTATGAGGATATAATTGTTACCTATCCATGAAAAGGAGTAAACAACCTTCTAAGAGAAAAGTATTAAATTTATTATTTCTCATTTGAATGTGCACAAAATGAATCAAGTATGTTTATATCATATCAAAACAAAAATAGGAGTAGGCATACATCCTCAAAAAACTAATATAATTGATGGTAAACCATGGAGTAAAATATTTTTTATGCCAAAATTTTAAGGCTCCAAATAAAATTTTGCATGAAAAGTAATGATGCTCCATACCTACTTTGATACACTATGTTGGATTTCACACCAATTTGTAGAAACAAATAGAAGTACTCTAGTTTCTTAAATCTTAGACAAGAAGGAAGAGAAAAAAGAAAGAGTGATAAACACACAAATGCATGGGTGCCCTTGAGAACTAATGCTCACTAAAATATTTTTAGATAAAAATCACAACACTTTGATGCAATGATCAGGGGGTTAGGGGTATTTATACCAGTACTTAAACCCTAATAAATAAAATTAACCTAAAGTAATATGTTATAAATGCTTAAGGTTAATTACAAGTTAGAGTTCACCCATTACAAGGTAAACAATGGGCATATAGGTGATACATAAATAATATATAACTACATTACATAATGATATTCTATATGCTTACACATGATTATACCATACAATGTTGATGTTGGACAATAAAGTTAGATTACAACTTTCAACATAGATTGGGAAGCAAGAGTAGATTCTAATTATGGTGACTAGGCAACATATGAAGTGAATGGTTGTTTTAAAAATTCTACCATTGTGGCTATGTTTATTAATGGTGAGATGATCACAACAACATAAAAAGAGGAAATAGGAGAAAAGGGATGCAAAAAATTAGAAGAGGAAGAGAGAGAGAGTAGTGGGAATAGAAGTGATGATGCAATTATCATGGAAGAAGGAATGATAAGAGGAATATATCCCCTAAAACAATGGATCCTTCATTCATTTTTTCTCCTTAGTAGAGCTAACATTGGTTACTTATAGGACTTTTTTGGTGCCAAACCATGTCTCTATGTATTCACTATTGGCCTTGATTTCTTAGGTTTTATTTCCTCCTATTTCTATATTTTCTTCTAGAGGATTATATAATACTTTACTTTCTTCCATCACTTCTTTTTTTCCTATAATTATAGATGGTCTAATGATAGTATCCTTCTTTCTTTCCATTCCTTCAATGGGAAGGAAATAGCCATGTTTTTTCTATGATATTAGAGTGTTTGTATCTCCCACATTTGCATCACCTCCTATTGTGGTAGCAAGTTACATATTATCTTCCTTATTATTATATTTGGGTGATGCAAAAAAAATTCCTCTAACTTGAATTTCATTATTTTTGTTTCTAATGCATTCAATTCATATCTCATGTGCTTACATGCTAGTATTTTTCAAAATTCTAATCTTGCATATTTCTCAAGACATCTAATATATTGAGAATTTATTAGATTATCTAAATTTAAATCACTCTTTATACTTGTCCTTAGCATAAAATAAGAACCAAGAAGGAGGGTTACTCAAACACTTGTTGAGTTTGTACTCATAATACTTTGGAGCATTCAACCTAACCTTCACAAGTTTTTCATCTACATTTCTTTATCTTCTAACATTAGGCCTTTTATCATTTGCATGATTGGATTTGGTTCTTTTATCAAGCAATAAAATTGCAAAAATGACCTCTATATCATATGACCAAAGTTCTATTAATCTTCTCAATCTGATTCTTCCTAAGATATTTGCAAGTTGGGTATGTCACACTTTGTGTATGCGAGTGGTGTCTAGGTACCTTTACTTTACTTTGTAAAAATAAAATATTATTTTTTTCTTAAATTATTTTTTATTTATGTAATCCATTTGATTAACATACTCTATAATGAACAAATAATGTAGCATATATGCAGGTTACTCAAACGGATATTTGACAAACCCATACAATCTAAAAAATTAATTATATTTTGTAATAAGAAATCATCATTTGTTCTCTTTCAGGTTTTCTAATTAGTTTTTTATCCCTATAGATGATTGGATATATCTCCTTTGATATCTTTGATGGTTGGCATATACACCATGGTATATACATCATAAATATTTCTCCTTTTGCTCTTGTATGGAACCTTTATGTAATCACATACAGGTAACAATTCTCCTTGTGATTGTTGGAATATATTACATTATTTGGTACATGCCAATGTACCACCTTGGGTACATCTTTAGATTAGGAGTTTGTCTTATATAAATGTTTTAGTAATTACACTATGCAATGTAATAAATGCACAAGTGTTAGAATGTGCAATGATGTAAATGTGCATGTAGTCCACATGTGCATGAGTCATAGGATAGGTAGATGAAGAGTCATGGGTAGATGAAAGGTCAAGGGACATTTATGCCTATATATAGGCCTTTGATAGATTGAATCTTGTGAGAGAGGCTAGAGAGTTAGTAGTAAGTAAGCTAGTAGAAGATAGTAGATACAATGTAGATCATGCATAAATTTTGGAGTGTTTAAGTCCTCCATTATATTACATTGTACTATTTTGTGAGCTTTCAATAAATGGCTATTTTCTGAGTTATTGTAAAATTTTCTCATATGTTTTTACTACATATTATATTGCCATTATCATATAGTTAACATTTCTTGCTCATTTTACATCTTGTGGTTGCATTTCCTTAAATATATATCATCAAAAACTAACAATGGCATCAGAGCACAAGGTAGATTGATAGGAAATAGAGAGACCCACAAGAAATATTTAGAGGAGATAGGGAGATATCATTTTCAACAATTTTGAAATTGAATTTTGGCTAGAGTCTTTCTATAGAGTTGTAGAAAAAATCATGAAGATTGGGACTCAACATTGATTCCACTAGATTAACAAATCAACTAGTGAAGATTTATTATCTCTAGATTTAAAGTTTTTCCATTACATTTTATCTAATACTTTGTTGCAAAAAAATTGATTCAAAGAAATCTTAGAAGCTTCCTACAAGAGCTAGGAATAATATCTTCTTTGGAATCTATCCAGTACTTGAAGGAACAAATGAAAGATTGAATATTTTAGATGCCTTAAGGAAAAATATCCTATTACAAGAGTTGTAGATTTCAATATATAAAATAGAGGAGACTCAAGAAAGATATCTCCATTGAATATTGAAGACTTCACATTGAAGAAGTTGAAGAGACCCACAGGAGGTCCCATTGAAGAACTTCCAGTGTTCGAAGATTGAATATAGAGAAGGACTAGCAAAGGTTCTATTGCATATTTCAGAAGTAGTAGATTTTAGAGATACAATAAAGAGATCCCATTGCAAAAATTCCATAGTTGAATATTGAAGATATCAAAGAAGGTATCATTAATTTTTTTAGAAGAAGAGAAGTTGCAGGATTTGAAGGCCCAAGGAGAAGACCTCAAGCATACTTGAAAGGAGAAAGAAGAAGAAGGTCATTAGAGGATATTTGAGGAGAACTCAAGGGAGAATATTGTTAGAAAGGAGAATTTACTAATAGAAGGATTTGGGATGATTGTCACCATCCAACAGCAAGCCTAAAAGGAAGAAATATTTGGCAAGAAGTTTGCAAAAATTTTGAGGAGATTTTATTAAGACTTCAAGACATTCCTATTCTTGAGATTTTATGAAGGCCACTAAATAGGCCAATATTGAAGTCAAAATTTGATAAGGAGGTTGAAGGAGAAAGGAGCTAGAAGAGGCCACAAAATCTGATAAATTTGAAGAATACCATTGAAGGATTGAAGGCTGATTTGGAGAAAGGAGTTTACTAAATTTTACAACAGAATTTTAAGGGTTTCTAGAAGGTAATTTTTAGCTGCAATTTAGAGGAGTTTCCTATAAAATTTTGGATATTCGAGGACAGCATATCAAAGGATGAATTAGTTGCATTAGAATATGAAAATTTTAGATTTAAGGAAAGCAATTTGGATAGCACTATTAGCTACAAATTCCACGGTCCTAGAACAACAAGTTGAAGGAAAATAGGCAGCATTGGAAGCTGCAAGATATAGCAGTTTAGGTTAGTGACTAAAGGAGAAGAATTCAAGCATTTAAAGTTATTTTAGAGCAAAAAATATCAAGGATTTGAAGTTGTAAAAATTAGAGCAAATAGGTGAATCAAATCACCAAGCAAGATTGCTACAACGAGGTCAAAATAATGTTTTATAGTTGGTGTTATTAAAGTTTCTTATTCAACATTATTTAAGTTCCTTTAAAAAACCATTTTAAAAGTTATTAAAAGTAGCAATAAGGAGGTTGATTTTAAAGGTTTTCAAGTTGAGTAAGGAGGTAGTATAATTATCTTGAAACCTTCAAAATATATTAACACAAGTTAGTGTTAGAATATTGATTAAAAGGAATAATAAGGAGAAATTTGTTAGTGCTTAATAGATGTTATTTCTAAGAGCTATTAAAGTGCATTAAGTATTAAGCAAGAAAGAAATATTAGTGCACAAAACAAGGTTGAGTTGGAGTATCAAAAGACACCATTGAGCACAGGTAAAATTGCAACAAGTCTTGGTGAAGATAAGTTGCCAAAGGAGCACTACAACCACCAAGAAATAGAGAGGGTGCCACGATACTAGAGACAAGAAAGAAATCTACATAAAGAGACTAAGAAAGTCTTGAAATTTTGGTGCAATAAAGGTACTTTATTTCAGCTTAATACAAAATTATTTCCAATTTTAATAGTACAATATTTATCTTTTACAATATAGCAAAAGGAAAATAAAAGTTGAAGTGTCTTAAGACACCAAAGTAGCATAAAATTTGCAGTCATCAAGTAGAAAATTATTCAGTCTAAATAAGAAGATACAAAGAAAATGAGAAAGATCCATCTAATGGCTTAAATTCATCTTATTCAAGGTGTCTAAAGACACCAAATATAGTGGCATAGTCCCAATAAGGCAACGCACACAATACAAAAGGAACCTACAACAAGAAAGAAGACTAAGTAAGGACAACATAACACAACAAAGGTGCAAGTTTCAAGGAGAATAATGAAAATATTGATTTTTAACCAAGTGGAAGAGAAGAGAAGCTTGGATGAACAACCATATAGAAGAGAGCATTAAAATATCACAGGAGGAACCACCTTCATTGGAGAGGAGCCACCATACATTGGAGATCAAGAAAGTACAATGTTGTTGCTAGAGGAGCCAAACAACTTGCAAGGATTTGGCAAGAGAATTAAGGAGATAAGGGACATTGAGTGCTTGGTTACATGCAAGAGAAGAAGCCTCCACTTACCACAACAAATAAATAAATATTATACCATTTGGCACAAAGGAGAAGACAACATTTGTATTCTTAGTAATACCTAAGGAATATAACGTTGTCACAAGGAGAAGAGCATCCAAGTCTAAGATAATGCTTGCACTTATGCCACACACTATTAATAGCCATTAGTGACACTTCATTCAAGCAAGGAGGGAATCAATCATCATTCTTCAATACTCAAAGGGTGATATAATTCTTGTGCCACCTAAATCAACACCTTCCAAAGACTATAACATCGTTGCACTAGCTAACAAGAATATTTATATTTAAGGGAAATGAAAATGTCATGTGGTATGCATTCCAAAGGGAGATAGATAAGTATTAATAGCCCTACCTGAAGAGAGTGTATATATCAAGCTTCCATAGGAAAAAGAGCATTTAATATGAGAAGAGGATGTCTAAAGTGTACCATATAATGTAGAGAGTTTAATGCATATTGTCATATCTTGAATACTGAAGAGAATACAACATTCAAAAGCTTTGAAAGTAAATTCAAGGAAGAAACCAATCAGCACATAGCGCATCACACCATATGAAAGGTATATTTACATTGAATTAATATTTGCTTTCCATCAAGTGCAAGGAGATATAAGGTCCATTATTTCTAACGCTAAGCTTAGCTAATTATTGCATTGATAATTAAGGAAATAACAACCTTAGATAAATCATTGATGGATTAAAAAGTCAATTAAAGTAAGGAGATTATAACTTTAAAGAGTTATTTCAAAATTACATTAGTTGAGATTCAAATATCAAAGTATTTGCAAAAAAAAATTATCAGTTAAATAAATTATATTACGCATGGGTTTTAATAGGGACCCAAAACATGATTACAAACAGGCTTTAGAAGCCAAGCGCCCAAAAGAGAACAAAATAGGACACAGTCCTTCAAGACCAAAATACCACCAAGGTTGTCCCCACAACATAGGACACAATCCTTCAAAATCAAAAAACCTATGAGGTTATCCCCATGACACATCTAGAACAACATAGCAAAAAGCAGAGGGTAACCTTATGTAGAAAATAAAACCAATAGAAAAAAGATGTTTTAGGTAGTAAAGGTAAATCCTCCAACCCCTCACATATAAAATATGTTCTTAGGCTTCTTAATCAATATCAGCATCAACCTCCTGAATCTCATCATTCGACGTATCCATATTAGCATCCTTGTCCTCACCTTGGTCATCCATAGGAGTAGTAGCAACCTTGACATCCTTAGTAGGGGTTTTACCAGCATATTCAAAGGACTTCCTGAAGAAAAATAGATTTAGTACATTACGCAAGTCAGCCAGTTGAGATATGTTGTTGGAGATAGAATTGATGATAAAATATTGTTTACACTATTTAGGGGAATCCTTTGTATCATCATCTGAATCAATGATCAGGGATTCTTTTTTTTGGGCCAAGTTCTTCAGACGGACAGAGAAGCAGATAGTTTTTGGCTCAAGCTCAAGGGATTTTCTCTTGAGTCTCTTCCTCAACCTACAAAATGTTTCAATCACCTTTTTCTTCTTAGTAGAAAGCACAAGAGTTCCAAAGGATTGAGGAGTTGTTTGAGAAGAACTAGGCTTTATGGGGCTATGCTTAGGCTTAGGTGCAGGATACAAGATGATACCCTAGGGTAGTGTATGAGCCAGTTCTTATACAAAATATTAAACAATCCTTGGTGAGCAGGCAGTTCAGAACCATTTTTCTTTCAGCAATGATCGATGGTATAACTGATGGAATTAAAGAGGAACTGTGGGATGTTGACTGAATTAACTTCACAAAAATGGTTGAAAAATGCAAAATGGAAACTACATAAAACCTTATCAAGATCATCAATTGTGATGAACTCCATGATATATTTTAACATACTACTCGAAGGGAAATGGAGCTCCTCATAGTGAATCCCCATCCGAGCTTTTCTACAAAGCTCCTTGTATTTAATCTCCTCTAACTCAGCATCTCAATTATGTTTTTCTCTACATATGTATCTCCCTTTGGCTTGCTGACCAGTAAGCTCAACCAAAACTTTAATGTCAACATCATACATTTTGTTATGAATGGTAACCCTACCATTATCCCACGAACTCAGGAATGCAGCAGTAATTTATGGGTCCTCCCCTTCAAATTTTTGGAAAAATAGGATGAAGCCCTTGGTAGAAAAGATGCCTTTAGCAACTGAGTCCATGTTAACACTAGAAGGCTCAACTAAGTTCATGGCTACAACATAGTAACACCTTTGGAGGAGCGATTGGAGAGGTTAGATATGGAAGGAGACTAGATCAAGGTAAGGATAAAAATAAATAGCCAAGAGTGCAAAAATAGAAACAATCCAATGACTTCATTGATAGGAGTGTCGAATGGGTCAAAAATGGAGTCACGAAACGAGGTACTCATGACAAAAAATGCAATAAAAATTGTGAAAATGGAGCATGTGGGAATCCAAACCAAGCATCCACATGATGGAAATAATGGACAGGGGATATAAATTACAGGGAAGGGCATGAGGGAAGGAGCTAACGTGGATGAAGGAAAGAAGTTGTTGGAAAGGGACAATGAGAGGAGACAGAGACATGGTGGCACAAAATTGAAAGGGTAAAAATACCATGGGGAATGGGAGGAATCAGAAGATAAAAATGTGGATTCCAGCAAGGCATGGATGGGGGAATAAATAAATGAGTGAAGAAAAACCGCATAAATAAAAACTTAGAAAGGTGGAAAACCAAGGATCAAGGTTGACAAAACTGCATAAACAAAAACTTAGGAATACGGGAAACTAAGGATCAAGGTTGAAAAAAACAAAAATATTGGGAAAACCATGAACCAAGGTTGCATTGGAAATAATAGAGAAAGGAATAAATTCAATGAACATGTGTCCTATTTGAAAAAGGGCTGACATGCTCCACGTCAGCATTGGTTCTGCTTGGTGATAAAATGTCTTGCTCTACAATAGCATCCAAATCCTGAGGAAGACTATTGGTCCAAGTCATCATATTTGAGTAATGGACACCGATATTATCCAAAGTGTCATTTGCTTTATTACTTTCTCTAAACGTGTGCTGAAAATTTATTTCTTGAAAATTTTGACTAATAAACCTTGGCTTCATCACAGTTCCTTATCCTCCAAGATGGAATTTTGGAGTTTTTTAAATAATTTATGATCTTCATAGAATCACCTTCAACCATGAGTTTATCAAAGTGATCTTTAGCCAAGACAATGCCATGCCAAACAGCTCTAGCTTTGGTGACCTGATTTATTTGGGTTCCTAAGAATTTTGCAAAAGCAAGGATAACCCTACCTTCGTAGTCTCTAAGGATACCTCCAGCTCCATCAAGTCCAAGGTTACCCTTGGAAGCACCATCAAAATTTAGTTTGATCCAACTTTATGGATGGGGAATCCATTTGGAATGAGTCCTGATGTTAGAGGGTGGAATTAGATGACTGACCACAATAGGAAAATTGAGAGAAAGACCCAAAGAGACTTGAAAGTAAGAGGTAGGATGAGATAAAATAGGACAAAGGAAAGCATTCTTAGTGGCAAAGGAAAGAATTTTATTTAAGAAATTATCTAGACTTTGCAAAGTATTAAAAAAATCTCTACGGTTTCTTTCGAGCCAGACTTGCCACAAAAAATGAGGTAGCCAAAAATATTTGTAAATTATTAAACTAGGAGATATAAGCTTTTCCATCTTGAAATTGAAGCATTATTTTGTAGATATTATCATTTTATAAATTTCCACTTAGGTAGATATAATGAGTTCAACACCAAATTAAAATCTTGAAATTTAGATACCTTATCATTTATAATTGAAGGATATAGGAAGCAAAACATTCAATTGCTTGAAATTTAGAAACTATTGTTTATACTATTCTCTTATACAAATTAAAGGGACAAAATAACTCCAACTATAGAGTCTCAAAATAAATATAACTTTATCAAATTGAAAGTGAATATATCAATAGGGAGAAATAAGGTGAAAAATAGGAGTTGAACATTATATTAAAATTGACATCAAAACATTAGGGATTCAAATCAAAAGGAAATATAAAGGAAGCTAAGCACTTTATCAAGATCATAGCATATTCTAATCACTTGGGAGATATAAGGGATTCTACAAAACTTAATATTTGAATAGTTTTTATCAAATTTTTCTCATATACTCAACACTCGGGAGTCATAAGGTAAACAACTTCAAAGGTTTTGAAATACAAAACTTCCATCAAAATTGTTCTAAATACTTGGGAATTACCTAGAGATTTGGAAAAACTAAATTCTTATCAAAACCATTGATTGAACATTAATATTCTCAAGGTATTCTCAAAACACTAGGGAGCTATAAGGAATTCCACTTCAAAGATTAATTTAGAAGAAACATGGATGAAATAGTGAGGAATGCATTCAATAATGAGGAACTATTTCATGAGTTGGAATTTTATTCTTAAAATTTAATAGATACCTTTGATGGATACAAATATTTGTCCACTAGTAAAAAGGAAATATTTTTATTGTTTCTCAAGGAAGCAAAGGAAGGGAATTTTATGACATTAATTGGTTATCTTCATGAAGTACTTTTTAGAGCTTGGTGGAATACTCAAAATATAGTTATATTTACTTCATAAGAATGTTTGGTGTATATATATATATATATATATATATATATATATATATATATATATATATATATATATATATATATATCATTGATTATTTTTGAATTCTTCCAAAACAAGAAGCACAATAGCAATCCTAGTCCATACTATTGTGATGATATACTAACACAACATGAAGAAGATATATCACTAGAAAATTGCAACAACGAAGAAGAAGAAGAACAAGTAAAAGGAAGCATGACAGAAAAGAAAATATGACAATGAAATAAAATACTTTCAAGTTGAATACATATCAAAGTGAACTAAAGAAACAATATGAAAATACTCATCTAGATACGGACAAAAAGTACAATGAAGGAAGCAAGAAACAAGATCTCGAATTCTAGAACCAAAATAAAGACCATATTGAATACTAAAGTCTTCAATACCCAAATAATGTAATACAGGGGGTTGTTGGAATATATTACATTAATTGGTACATGCCAATGTACCACCTTGAGTACATATTTATATTAGGAGTTTTTCTTAGATAAAGGTTTGAGTAGTTACTTTATGCAATGTAATAAATGCACAAGTGTTATAATGTGCAATGATGTAAATGTGCATGTAATCCATATGTACATGAGTCATAGGATAGGTAGATAAAGAGTCATAGGCAGATGAAAGGCCAAGGGACATATATCCCTATATATAGGTCTTTGATAGAGTGAATCTTGTGAAAGAGGCTAGATATTTAGTAGTAAGTAGGCTAGTGAAGAACACAAACTTATACTAAGAGGGGAGGGTGAACAATATAAGACCACTTTTTACTTTTCTTTCCCAAATAGTATTAATCAATATAATCAATGGCAATATCAATAGCAATAACCAAAGAAATGCACCAATTATCACACACAATACAGACACCACAATTAACATGGTTCACCAAATGCAGGCTACTCCACGGAGAAAATATTTTACTAAAACTTTCTCAATCAATCTCTTGGGAATCCTTCCCAATTACAATGTTTATGGACCTCTATCCAAAGGAGATGTTGATCCCCTAATCTCAAGTTCATGGATATCTTCCACAGGATAAATAATTCTACTTCTGCTCTGGCTAGTGATCTTCTAGAAGACTTTGTCTCTCTACTGCACTAACTAGTGGATCTCTGATGCAGGAGCATCCGGTGAGGGAAAAACAATCTTGCATCCTCCAAATTCTTTTCTTAATTCTCTGAGTACTTTGAATTTAGTGTGGTTCCTATCCTTTCCCACGGGGAAGCTTTGTAAAAAGAAAGGGAAGTTTCGAGGAAATTTTTTATTGCAAAGGCAGAAGTTGGGCTGGGGTCGCGAAATCGCGACCCCAAGGCATCGATGAGAGCAAAGGCCAGTTTGGGTCGCGATATCGCGATATCTCGACGTGTTACCAAAGAAAGCAAAGGGCGGTGCAAACTTGAAGGGAGGTTGGTTTGATCGCGATATCGCGACGTCGCGGTATCGCGACGTGTCTTGCAAAGAAGAGAAAGGTTGATCAGTGGGTCGTGATATCGCGACATGTCATGATATCGTGGCTTTGTTTGCCAAAATGAAGGCGGGAAGACAGTGGGTCGCGATATCGCGACTGATAGGAAGTCAAGCTTATGAAAACATGAAGGCTAGTGAGAAGGCAAGCTGCAGTGACACGTGGTCTCCATGTGTCTTATGGTGACGTGGCCAGTTGAATATCGAGCCAGAGTTAGACGCGCGGCTATCGCGAAGGTTAAAGTTTAAAATTGACGACCGCATGTATTAAAGAGGGGGATGGCTTTCGCAATAGTACAGAGCATGGACATTATGGGCATAACAGAGTCTGAAAGGACGATCTGAGCAAGGCGGCGTCTGCAGGTCAGAGAAGATCATTAATGGGGGTTCCTCATGGTGGATCGGGCAGATGGCCCATTTATGACCAAAAATTTGAAAACCCAGGAAGAGGGGGAAAATCCGAATTTTTGAAACTTTTGTTAGGCGGGCATTGAATGCTGTGAGGATCGGGGGGCCTCGATAAAAACCCAAAAATCTGTAATAGGAGGAGGGCGGACCGGAGAACAGAGGAGGAAGTAGAACGAGGGGAGAACAGAGCCGAAGCCGAGACCGGCCATTGTAAGCCTGCGGGCTATTTTATTTTAAATGCATGTAAATATTTGAAATTTGAATGAGAATGCAGAGTTTGTAAGGTCCCTGTTTTTTGTGCCCCATCAGTGGTATCAGAGCGGGAGTTCCTGAGTGCATAAACAGACCGCCGGTCGTGAGGCAGTTTGCACCAGGACGTGTGGGAGGGTTTGAGTTTGGGTGAAGATGCCTCCGAGAAGAAACCCGATGGGTGGAAGAGGCATGGCAGCGGAAGATTTTTGGGCTTTGCAGAGGCAAGTCCAGGCCCTGCAAGAAGAGCTACGCAGAGGACGTGAGCCAATAAGGGATGCAGACAGTGAGGATGAAGTGGAAGAGGAGAATGAGTTTGAAGAAGAGGAGGAAGATGTAGACCCGTCACAGGCCCGGCTATACAAGGCCATATCCCAGATCGGGAAGAGGCCGAAGTTAGAGGTTCCCACGTATTTCGGGAACTTGAACCCAAAGGAATTGATAGACTGGGTGAATGAATTAGAAGAATACTTCGAATACGAAGAAGTTGAAGACCCTAACCGGGTCAGATTTGCTAAGACCCGACTGAAGGGTCATGCTAGCATTTGGTGGAAGGGGGTACAGCTGGAGAGAAACCGAAGAGGAAAAGAACGGATTACCAGGTGGGACAGAATGGTGGAGAAATTAAAAAGATAGTTCATCCCTGTTGACTATGAGCTGGATCTGTTACGTAAAATGCAAAGCTTGAGGCAGATGAACAGAACAGTTCAAGAATATACGGAGGATTTTTATAAAATTTCCATCAGAACCGGACACTTAGAAGCCAGCAAAGAAAAGGTGGCCCGTTACATTAATGGGTTGAGACCGAGTGTGCAGGAGGAGTTGAGTTTGGTTCGGGTAAGCACCATTGAAGATGCTTACCAGTTTGCTTTGAAAGTGGAAGAAAAGCTGAACCGAAAGTTTGACAGCAAGCAAAAAGTAAAAGGACCGGGAGGAAAGAACGGTGGAAAGAAAGAAGGAAAGGAAGAGGAGAGCAACAGCCGAGATCAGGAAGAAGAAGATGAAGACCCAAAACCGCAAGTTCAGAATGATAACTACCCGAGAGGAAGAGGTAGATCTGGACGCGGGTATGGAAGAGGAATATTTCGTGGAACATGTTTCCATTGTGGAGAAGAAGGGCATCGTGCATTCGAGTGTCCACAACACCGGGAAAAGACGAACAAGAAATCGGTGGGTCCCGCCAGAGCAGTTGTGGCAGTTGAAGATGCTGATTCAGAACATTCTGAAGAAGCTAAAAAGGGAGAAGCCATGATTGTGAGAAGGACCATGCTGGTGGAAGAAGACAAATCTGAACAGAGGAGAAGCCTATTTCACACCCGGTGCAAGAGTGCAGGCAAAGTTTGCAATGTGATCATCGACAATGGAAGTACAGACAACTTAGTTTCTGAGGAAATGGTTTCTAAGTTGCAGTTGGAAAGAAGGAGGCACCCGCATCCATACCGGATTGCATGGTTGCGGAAGGACCACAGAGCTTGGGTCCGAGAACAGTGCTTAGTCACGTTCAATATTGGGAGGTACCAGGATGAAGTCCTGTGTGATGTATTCCCCATGGATGCATGCCATTTGCTGTTGGGCAGGCCATGGTAGTTTGATCGGAGTGCAGTGCATGATGGCCGTGCAAATACTTATTCCTTGGTGAAATATGGAATGCGGCACAAGTTGAAGCCGTTGCAGACGGAAGATGAAAAGGTGTGTAGCAATGCCAGAATTTGTCTGGTAGAGGGCATAAAATCTTGCCCAGAAGCGGGATTTGAGCCGGATATAAAGGTTGATGAATGTTCGAAGATATTGCAAGGGACGCAGCCCGAACAACGTAGAAGTGAAGGTCACTTCTCCTTCTTACCCGGGGTGTCTGATGCAGGAGCATCCGGTGAGGGAAAAGCAATCTTGCATCCTCCAAATTCTTTTCTTAATTCTCTGAGTACTTTGAATTTAGTGTGGTTCCTATCCTTTCCCATGGGGAAGCTTTGTAAAAAGAAAGGGAAGTTTCGAGGAAATTTTTTATTGCAAAGGCAGAAGTTGGGTGGGGTCACGAAATCGCGACATGTCACGATTTCATGACATGTCACGAAATCGTGACCCCAAGGCATCGACGAGAGCAAAGGCCAGTTTGGGTCGCGATATCGCGACGTCGCGATATCGCGACGTGTTACCAAAGAAAGCAAAGGGCGGTGCAGACTTGAAGGGAGGTTGGTTTGGTCGCGATATCGCGACGTCGCGGTATCACGACATGTCTTGCAAAGAAGAGAAAGGTTGATCAGTGGGTCATGATATCGTGACATGTCATGATATCGCGACATGTCGCGATATCGCGGCTTTGTTTGCCAAAATGAAGGCGGGAAGACAGTGGGTCACGATATCACGACATGTCGCGATATCGCGACTGATAGGAAGTCAAGCTTATGAAAACACGAAGGCTGGTGAGAAGGCAAGCTGCAGTGACACGTGGTCTCCACGTGTCTTATGGTGACGTGGCCAGTTGAATACCGAGCCAGAGTTAGACGCGCAGCTGCCGCGAAGGTTAAAGTTTAAAATTGACGACCGCATGTATTAAAGAGGGGGATGGCTTTCGTAATAGTACAGAGCATGGACATTATGGGCGTAACAGAGTCTGAAAGGATGATCTGATCAAGGCGGCGTCGGCAGGTCAGAGAAGATCATTAATGGGGGTTCCTCATGGTGGATCGGGCAGATGGCCCATTTATGACCAAAAATTTGAAAACCCAGGAAGAGGGGGAAAATCCGAATTTTTGAAACTTTTGTTAGGCGGGCATTGAAGGCTGTGAGGATCGGGGGCCTCGATAAAAACCCAAAAATCTGTAATAGGAGGAGGGCGGACCGGAGAACAGGGAAGTAGAACAGGGGAGAACAGAGCCGAAGCCGAGACCGGCCATTGTAAGCCTGCGGGCTATTTTATTTTAAATGCATGTAAATATTTGAAATTTGAATGAGAATGCAGAGTTTGTAAGGTCCCTATTTTTCGTGCCCCGTCAATCTCTCTCCACTTGAAGAATCCTCACTTAGATTTGTCTTCAATTGTCCTAGCTACTGGATCTCTATCCATTGAGACTCTATCCTCTATACTTTGTCACCTCCAAATCTTTGTCAATAGGCTCAATCAAAGCATTCTCAAATTTTCTCAATAGGTTCACTCAACACCTACTCAAATCTGCTCAATAGGCTCACTCAGAACCTGCTCAAATATTCTTAATAGGCTCACTCACAACCTGCTCAAATCTTCTCAATAGGCTCACTCAAAACCTACTCAAATCTGATCAATAGGCTCACTCAGAACCTGCTCAATTCTGCTCAATAGGCTCACTCAGAACCTGATCAAATTTGCTCAATAGGCTCACTCAAAACTTGCTCAAATCTACTCAATAGGCTCACTTAGAACTTGCCCAAATCTACTCAATAGGTCCACATAGAACCTGCTCAAATGTACACAATAGGTCCACATATAACCTATCCAAATTTGTTCAATAGGTCCACACAGAACCTGTCAAAATATTCTCAACAGGTCCACACAGAACCTATCCAAATATGTTCAACAAGCTCACTCAAAACTTATCCAAATCTGCTTAACAAGATCACTCAGAACTTGTCTAAATCTACTCAATAAGTCCTCTCTAGGACTTGTTAAAATTTGCTCAACAAGCTCACTCAAAACTTGTCCAAATCTGCTCAATAAGTCCTCTCTAGGACTTACTCAAATCTGCTCAACAAGCTCACTCAAAACTTGTCCAAATCTACTCAATAATTCCTCTCTAGGACTTGCTCAAATCTGCATAGCAAGTTTTCACAAAAGCTTACACAAAATCAGTCCACAAGCCTTCTCAAAGACTTGCCTCAAATTAGCTTAACAAGCTCACATAGAACTTATCCAATCTCATAGAATCATAAAGAGAATTGTTAGAGACTCAATATGTTCTATACTCAAATCTCAATCTCAACTCAAATCAATCTCGTAGACGCATAAATATGAAGAACACAAGCTTATACTGAGAGGGGGGGTGAACAGTATAAGACCTCTTTTTACTTTTTCCTTTATATTTCAAAATAGTAAAGCAATATACCCAAAGCAATATCAAAGCAATGCACAAAATCATCCACAAAGTGACATCAATTTTAACGTGGTTCACCCATAATGGTTGGGCTACGTCCACAAAACTTTTCTCTAAAAGTTATCTCAAAGTTCTTTGGGAATCCTTCCCAATTACAATGTTTATGAGCCTCGGCTCAAAGGAGATACCTTCCCCTCTGCTCTGGAAATGATCCCTCAGAAGATCAACTGCCTCTACCTCTTGCCAACACGTGGAACTCCTTTCCACCGAAGACCTCCTGTCCTCAATGCTTAGCCTAAGAGACCTCTGCCTTCTATGATCACGTCCACAGCAGCTCAACAACCTGTACCAAACACGAGTCGGTCGGTCTAGTACAAGTCTTCCTCTGTCTATCAGATCTGTCCACCTTTGAACAAATCAATCCTCTGCACACAAGCCTTCTCAAAGACTTGCCAAATCTGTCCTTAGGTTCTTCTCAAAGAACCAATGCACCTCTGTCCTCAAGCAGTAGCACTCCGCATTCGTCTTTGCCCTTTGTGCTCTCTACGCCCTCTGCTCTCTTTGCGCAATCACAGCCGCACTTGGTCGAACTTCAACCTTTGCACCTCTGTGCAATCACAATGGCACCGTCTTTGCACACTCTGCTTCCTTTGTGATCTTTCACACTTAGAATGATTCGACGAAATGCACTCTGCACACTATGATCGAATTTTGCACTCTGCTCTCGATGATCGAACTTCTTGCTCTGTGCACTATCTACGAACGTCGCACTTCAACCACACATTCATTCACTCTTCAACTCTCCAAACAGCCCTCCTTTTATAACAAAATTTTCATGATGAAAACTTTAATCTTAGTCGACTGTTATACCAAATGCAAACCCTAATCTTCATCGACTGCAAGCCCTAATCTTCATCGGCTAAAATTTGACTTTGTCGGCTTCACTGCCTCTGTAACTCTTCTGTAGCTTCTACCACGAAAATACAACATGTCACGATATCGTGACACTTTTTGCTTTCTTAACCTCTTCTCGGCTTGCACCCGCGAAAGCAGAACATGTCACGAAATCGTGACACTTTCGCTTCCTTGCACTCTTCTCTGCTTGCACTAGCGAAAATGGAACATGTCACGAAATCGTGACACTTTCGCTGCCTTGTGCTTTTCTCTGCCTTACGCCCGCAAAAATGGAACATGTCACGAAATCATGACGCTTTCGCCTTTGAGCTCTTCCTCCTTGAATTTGTCATGAAATCGCGACGCTTCTTCTTCCATGCTCTTTCGTTTTGCTTCTGTCACGAAATCGTGACTCTTCTCCTGTTGAAGACCTGCTTTCTGTTTCTGTCATGAAATCGTGACACTTTCTCCAACCGTATGCTGCCATCTCAATCTGTCACAAAATCGTGACACTTTCTGCATCCGTAAGCTTTCTCTTCAACCTATCACGAAATCGCGACATTTCTTACTTCGAAACCTTTCCTTTGTTGCATGTCACGAAATCGCGACAGTTCTTACTTGGAACATTTTCATCTACAGCATGTCATAAAATCGCGACGGTTCTCACTTTGAACTCTGCAGCATGTCACAAAATCATGACAGTTCTCACTTCAAACTCTACAGCATGTCACAAAATCATGACACTTTTCATGTTACTTTCTCTCTCTTCGAACTTGTCACGAAATCATGACAATTCACACTACGGACTCTCTCTTCTGCATTATGTCGCGAAATCGTGACACTTTTTCTTTCGGACTCTCTCTCCTGCAACATGTCGCGAAATCATGACACTTTTTCATCCGTACAACCTTCCTTGCAATATGTCACGAAATCGTGACATTTTTGACTCCGTACATTCTCTCTCCTCTTTGAGTCGCGAAACTGCGACATGTCGCGATATCGCGACACTTTTCTAACTTGCTTTCTCTCTCCTACTTAAGTCGTGAAAATGCGACATGTCGCGATATCGTGACACTTTTCTAAAAATCTTTCTCTCTCCTACTTAAGTCGCGAAAATGCGACATGTCGCGATATCGCGACACTTTTCCAACTTACTTTCTTTCGAACCTGTCAGCTTGGGGTTTGCAAAAGACCTTTGAAACTGTCATGTCGTAACCTTCATCAAAACAAATTATTTGACATCAAATCAAATTCCTTCAAAAGCTTCTTGACATCAATGACAACTTATATACTTGAGCAAATGCAATGTACCCAAAGTACCCAAAATTGCCAACAATCTCCCCCTTTGTCATTGATGGCAAACCTTTACTGAAAACACTTCTCAAGAGCCAAAACTGAAACCAACTGTGCTAACAACTGACCAACTGTGCCCACAACTGAGAATATTCCTTTGAAGTTTTGCTCCCCCGAACTTGAAGCTTTCCTCTTCACTTTGAAGCTCTCCCCCTTACTCATATCTCTCCCCCTTTGTCATCAATGGCAAAGGGTCACCTTTGGGGCTCGGGACTAAGAATGAGCCTCTTAGCTTGGTCCCTCCCCCACCTCCCGATGAGGTGATTAATTCTGGGGTGGGAGTAAAACTCCCATTAGGCATTGATCATCATCAGCATCTATAACTTCCTTGTCGGGCCTTCTCTTGAACTCTTTGTCCATATTCCTGTTCTTGTCACTGTTCTTGTTCTTGTTCTCATCCCTGTTCTTGTTCATGCCTTGATCCTTGGACCCGATCATGCCACTGTTCTTGTACCTGTATTCTAGAATTTTAGCTCTACACTGTCTGATTATATGACCTTCATTGTTGCACTTGAAACACTTGATGATGTTGTTTCTCTGAGGTAAACCCGATCTTTGAATCCACCAGTTCTGCCCAAACCTGTTCTGACCAAACCTGTTCTGGCCGAACCTATTTTGATCAAACCTGTTCCTGTTATTTACCTCGCAATAGACTGCCTTGTGCCCAAACTATTGACAAGAGTAGCAATACCCTTGAAAGAAACTAGCACTTCTAAAATTGTCATTTACCTTCTTCACTTGAGCCATGCAATGTGAAGCCATGTGACCAAACCTGTGACACGTAAAACATCTGCCTTGAAATTTTCCTTTATTTGACCTCTTGGGTCCTGAAAACTTCTTCTTCTCATTCTGAATTCTGTTTTCTATTTTTGCGCATCTATCATTCAAGGACTCATGATCTGAAATACTTTCCTCATCAGAACTCTCTTCCTTTTGGAGTCTCTTACTAGACTCTCCAACTTGTTCCTTGTGTGGCTTAACAAAACCAAGGCCTATTTTATCTGTTGTTTTTCTTTGACCTTTGATGAGTGACTTAACCTTTTTGGAGCTATCTTGAAACCTCGTAAAGCTTATCCTTGTACTCTTTAGTTTCCTCTTTCAAAGAAGCCATTTTCTGTTCCAACTCACTATACTCAAGAACCTTAGACTCTAACTCATCCTTGAGTTCTTGTGTCTTAGCTATAGAGAAATCAAGATTTTCTATAAGATCATCTCTCTCCATACAACATTCATCTAACTTATCCTTGAGTCTAGCATTCTTCTTTCTTTCCTTTTTCAAAGCACTAAGAGCACTAATAAGTTCACTTTCAAGATCCTTTATTTGTTTGCTTTCTGAATCATCAAAGCCTTTTTCAGATTTCTTATCACTAGAGGTGCTACCTTTTTCAAAAACCATACATGCATCTTCCTTATAGTTTTCTGAAGCATCCTCATACATACTAGAAACCAAATCATTATTTGTACAATCATCCTCAAGGTGACCAAAATTTCCACATCTAAGACATTTCATGATAATGAATCTATGTTTCGGTTCTTCCTCTTTTTCGATATGAACAACATCTCATTTTCATCATCACTTGAAGAACTTTCACTATCACTACTAGAACACTTACTTGCTTTGTCTAGGTAGAAACTCTTCTTGTGCTTGTGAGAATACCTCTTTCCTTGATTGTTGTGCTCATATTTGTTCTTTCTGTGATGCTTGTGCTTTTCAGAATCCTTGCTCTTAGAATCCTGTTTATCTTCATCACTTTCATTCTTGGGAACAAGTACAATCAGTAGCATAATGACCAAACTTTCCACAATTGAAACATCTTATATTTTTCACGCTTTTGTGCTTTCTAGAGAACTTGCCTTTCTTGTTGTAATATGCCTCTTCATCACTAGAAGACTCATCACTCTCTTGAAGTTGTTTACCCTTGGATTTCTTGGTAGCCTTGAAAGCCGCCTCTTTCTTGACATCAACCTTCACTTGAGTTCTCAACTCAAATGCTGCAAGTATACTATGGAGCTCATCCTTTTTCAACTTATCCAAATCTTTAGCTTCCTCAATAGCAGAAATATTTTCACTAAATCTATTAGGAAGAGATCTTAAAATCTTATCACAAACATCATTTTCAGCAAGCTCAAGACCTAAGTCTTTCATGGAGTTAACAACCTCATCCATACGAAGCATGTAGTCACTAATATTTTCATCATCATTCATCTTGAGTTGTTCAAACATACCTTTGAAGTGTCTCAACTTGGCCTTTCTGACATTTGTATCACCTGTATGAACCACCTGCAACTGTTTCCACATTTCACTAGTTGTCTTGCAATGAATCACTTTGGTGAGATCTGCTTTCTGTAAGCCTTTCAGGATTGCATTCATTGCTTTTGAATTGTTGTGATGTAGGAGCCTTTCTTCTTTAGTATTTGGACCATGTACAGGAATAGTGTACTCATCTTCAATTACTTCCCATACCTCATTACCAAGTGCCATTAGATGAACCTTCATCCTTGCACTCCAAAGACCAAAATCTGACCCATCAAGAATAGGTGCTGCATTGCCACTTGAATAATCCATTGTGTTCTTTACTAGCTTTTCCTTCAAGCTGTTAAACTTTTTGAAGGCACCCGCTCTGATACCAATTGAAGAACACAAGCTTATACTGAGAGGGGGGGTGAACAATATAAGACCTCTTTTTACTTTTTCCTTTATATTTCAAAATAGTAAAGCAATATACCCAAAGCAATATCAAAGCAATGCACAAAATCATCCACAAAGTGACATCAATTTTAACGTGGTTCACCCAGAATGGTTGGGCTACATCCACAAAACTTTTCTCTAAAAGTTATCTCAAAGTTCTTTGGGAATCCTTCCCAATTACAATGTTTATGAGCCTCGGCTCAAAGGAGATACCTTCCCCTCTGCTCTGGAAATGATCCCTCAGAAGATCAACTGCCTCTACCTCTTGCCAAGCACGTGGAACTCCTTTCCACCGAAGACCTCCTATCCTCAATGCTTAGCCTAAGAGACCTCTACCTTCTATGATCACGTCCACAGTAGCTCAACAACCTGTACCAAACACAGTCAGTCGGTCTAGTACAATTCTTCCTCTATCTGTCAGATCTGTCCACCTTTGAACAAATCAATCCTCTGCACACAAGCCTTCTCAAAGACTTGCCAAATCTGTCCTCAAGTTCTTCTCAAAGAACCAATGCACCTCTATCCTCAAGCAGTAGCACTCCACATTCGTCTTTGCCCTTTGTGCTCTCTACGCCCTCTGCTCTCTTTGCGCAATCACAGCCGCACTTGGTCGAACTTCAACCTTTGCACTCTCTATGCAATCACAGTGGCACCGTCTTCGCACACTCTGCTTCCTTTGCGATCTTTCACACTTAGAATGATTCGACAAAATGCACTCTGCACACTATGATCAAATTTTGCACTCTGCTCTCGACGATCGAACTTCTTGCTTTGCGCACTATCTACGAACGTCGCACTTCAACCACACATTCATTCACACTTCAACTCTCCAAACAACCCTCCTTTTATAATAGAATTTTCATGATGAAAACTTTAATCTTAGTCGACTGTTATAACAAATGCAAACCCTAATCTTCGTCGACTGCAAGCCCTAATCTTTGTCGGCTAAAATTTGACTTTGTCGGCTTCACTGCCTCTGTAACTCTTCTGTAGCTTCTACCGTGAAAATACAACATGTCGCGATATCGTGACATTTTTTGCTTTCTTAACCTCTTCTTGGCTTGCACCCGTGAAAGCAGAACATGTCACGAAATCACGACACTTTCGCTTCCTTGCACTCTTCTCTACTTGCACTAGCGAAAATGGAACATGTCGCAAAATCGTGACACTTTCGCTGCCTTGTGCTTTTCTCTGCCTTATGCCCACGAAAATGGAACATGTCACGAAATCATGATGCTTTCACCTTTGAGCTCTTCCTCCTTGAATTTGTCATGAAATCATGATGCTTCTTCTTCCATGCTCTTTCATTTTGCTTCTGTCACGAAATCGTGACTCTTCTCTTGTTGAAGACCTGCTTTCTATTTCTGTCATGAAATCGTGACACTTTCTCCAACCGTATGCTGCCATCTCAATCTATCATGAAATCATGACACTTTCTGTTGAGCAAGGTGTTGCAAGAAGGTTGTCATTTTTGTCAACACAGGCAGTTAGATCCAAGGATGCAGTGGGTAGGCAGATCAGAATTCATTCAGATGCAGAAGATAGAAAAAATTTGAAGAAAAAGACAAGTTAGAAAACTGTCGCGATATCGCAACATGTTTTCTGTCGCGATTTCGCGACAAGTCAGAAGAGAGAGAAAGTGCAATAAGAAATGTCGCGATATCGTGACGAAAGTGAGGAGAGAGAAAGTGCAGCCAAAAATGTCGTGATATCACGACGAAAGTGAGGAGAGAGAAAGTGTAGCCAGAAATGTCGCGATATCGCGACGAAAATGAGGAGAGAGAAAGTGCAGCCGGAGATGTCACGATTTCGCGATGGAAGTAAGGAGAGTGAAGGCGCAAGTCAAACTGTCATGATTTTGTGACAAGTCGGAGGCCAAGAAGTCAAGTTGAGAAACTGTAGCGATTTCGCTGGCAAAAATCGGGAGAAAGTGTTAAGTGAAAAAGTTGTAGCGATTTCGCTACAAGTTACAAAGACCAAGTAAAGGTGTAGCGATTTCGCTACGAGCTGCAAAGGCACAAAGTAAAGGTGTAGCGATTTCGCTACGAGTTGCAAAGAGACGAAGTAAAGGTGTAGCGATTTCGCTACGAGCTGCAAAAGCACAAAGTAAAGGTGTAGCAATTTCGCTACGGGTAAAAGATGCGCAAAACAAAGGTGTAGCGATTTCGCTTCAGGTCTAAAGTGCAGACATCAAAGTTGCAGCAATCATACTTCAAGTCGAAAGTGTAAGGCACAAGTCAAAATTTCTCAAGAAGAAGTAAGTTGGAAGCACAAGGCAAAGTTGTAGCGATTTCGCTACTGAATGAAGCACAAAATGTACGGAAGCCGAAAGCGTCGTGATTTCGTGACAAAGATGAAGATGACGTCAGCGAAAGCTGAAAGTGTCGCGATTTTGCGACAAGGTGCGAGAAAAGCCACCAGAAGCCGAAAGCGTCGTGATTTCGTGACAAGAATGTGGATGACGTCAGTGAAAGCTGAAAGTGTCACGATTTCACGACAGGTTGCGAGAAAAGCCGCCAGAAGCCGAAAGCGTCGTGATTTCACGACAAGAATGATGATGACATCAGCAACTGATCAAAGTGTCACGATTTTGCGACAAGAACGGAGGCAAAGCTATCAACGGCCAAAAAGGTCACGATTTCACGACGACAAAGCCAAGGAGGTGTACGGACACAAAAAGTGTGGCGATATCGCGACGTGTTGCTATTTCACGGAAATAAGCTACGTGAAGGAGAAGAAGGTGGCAGAGGAGTTTGAGGCCGACAAGTTTGAATCGAGGCTGATGGTTTTTAGGGTTTGAAGCCGACAGTTGCTAGGTCTTCCCAGTGGACGTCGTTAGGGTTTCAAAGCCAACAATTGCTAGGGTTTTATAGTGGACATCTTTGAGGTCTTGAAGCCGACATGTGTTAGGGTTTTACAACGAACATCGTAGGGTTTCAAAGCCGATAATTGCTAGGGTTTTACAACGGACATCTTTGAGGTCTTGAAGCTGACATGTGTTAGGGTTTTACAATGAACGACTTTAGGGTTTTAAAGCCGACACTTATTAGGGTTATTACGGCAGGAGTTTTTAGGGTTTGCAGCCGACAATCACAAAGGTTAATCAGCCAAAAAAATTCTAGGGTTTCATGTTGACTTCATTAGGGTTTGCAGCCGACGTCTTTAAGTGACAGTCGAAGATGTTTGATATGGCATTCTCTTCTATAAAAATGGGGTCTGTTGCGAGGTTAAGATGTGCAATAGATGTGAAAGGTGCGAAACAAGTTCGCGTGAATCCGAGAGCAAGTCGTTTTGATCTAGAGAGTGAGAAAAGTGTTAGTTCTTTGGAATGGCAGTATAGAGAATATAGCGATGAGATAATGTGTAAGTGCGAGAAGGGTGATTGCATCAAGTTCGATTGAGGAAAGTGTAGAGTCGTAATTCGGATCTATAGATCGTGAAGTGCATGGATGATAAGAATGCGATATGCAGAAGTCGTGTTCTAAGTCCGAAGTGACAGTGCACAGTTTACAGAAGTAATCGATAAACTGAATACGGCAAAGAGCGCAAAGAAATATAGAGAAGCTGTCGGATAGTGCGAATCATTTTGTGCAGAAGTAGCAGAATGCAGACATACAACAGAATGCAAAAAAATGGCAGATCGTGAAAATTAAGGTGAAAGTTTTATTCTGCAATTTTTATTATTATCTTCCAAGTTGTAGCTTGGCATAAGAGGTTGGTGCCTCTTTCTAGTAGGTGCTGGTAAAATAGGAGTTGGTGCTCCATTACATTGTAGTGAGATAAAGTCAAGGGGTTGGTGCTCCTTCCAGGTTGGTGCTTGGTAAAGGATTATGTAAAGTTGTAGCTTTGCATTGACTGGATTTGGATGGTAGTCCAAGCGGTCTTTTTTGAGGAGTAGCCACATTGGTGAACCTCGTTAAAATGCTGTGTTATGTGTGATGCTTTCTTGATGCATTTAGTGTCTCCTTTATCTGCTTTAAACTGCTGCTGGCTTTAAAATCATATGTTTTAGAAATTTTAAAGAACACACTGATTCACCCCCCCTCTCAGTGTCATTGTGATTACAACACTTTCTGCATCTGTAAGCTTTCTCTTCAGCTTGTCATGAAATCACAACATTTCTTACTTTGAAACCTTTCCTTTGCTGATGTTGTGAAATCGTGATAGTTCTTACTTGGAACATTTTCATCTGCAGCATGTCGCAAAATCGTGACGATTCTCACTTCGAACTCTGCAGCATGTCACGAAATCATGACAGTTCTCACTTCAAACTCTACAACATGTTGTAAAATCGTGACACTTTTCGTATTACTTTCTCTTTCTTTGAACTTGTCATGAAATCATGAAAATTCACACTACGGACTCTCTCTTCTACATTATGTCGTGAAATCGTGACACTTTTTCTTTCAAACTCTCTCTCCTACAACATGTCCCAAAATCGTGACACTTTTTTGTCTGTACAACCTTCCTTGCAATATGTCGTGAAATCGCAACATTTCTGACTTCGTACTTTCTCTCTCCTATTTAAGTCACGAAACTGCGACATGTCGCGATATCGCGACACTTTTCGAACTTGCTTTCTCTCTCCTGCTTAAGTCGCAAAAATGCGACATGTCACGATATCGCGACACTTTTCTAAAATGATTTCTCTCTCCTACTTAAGTCGTGAAAATGCGACATGTCACGATATCGCGACACTTTTCCAACTTACTTTCTTTCAAACCTGTCAGCTTGGGGTTTGCAAAAGACCTTTGAAACTTTCATGCCGTAACCTTCATAAAAACAAATTATTTGACATCAAATCAAATTCCTTCAAAAGCTTCTTGACATCAATGACAACTTATATACTTGAGCAAAGGCAATGTACCCAAAATACCCAAAATTGCCAACAAAAGAGAATTATTAGAGACTCTATATGTTATATCCTCAAATATCAATCTCAACTCAAATCAATCTCATAGAAGCATAAAGAGAATTGTTAGAGACTCTATATGTTCTATCCTCAAATATCAATCTCAACTCAATTCAGAATATAGAATAGTTTGTTTCATGGAACTTGAACAACCACTTCACACAATCACTTGACTAGGCTCAATCAACTCTACTCAACCAATCACCTTAATGAACAACCCTTTCTCACAAACCCTAGTCCAAGCATGTATCAACCAACTCAAAATGTTTCCAAAAAATTTCAACAACAAATCTCACATAACAATGATACTCATGTTCTTCTCTAACTCAAGTTCAAAATCTTTGCACAACCAATGGGCTTCAACAAGAATGCTTATAAAACTAGGTATAATAACAACTCTCAAACTAGAAAACCTTGAAGCATTAACTCAACAACTCTAAAAAGGAAACCACAATCAATCCTTTTCACTCCAATGATATTTTCAGAAATCAACCACCCAATCAAATTAATGGAGAATATTGCCCATACCTTATTGATGCTAAGAAGTTGTCCACAAAATTTGCCACACTCAACACACTTTCTTTTTCAATCTCAACAAGGGTTAGTGAACTTCAAGTAATAATCACAAAATAAAGTATAACTCAATTTACACCTTTTTACTCCAACTCAATAATCACATCCACCAAAGTCCCTCTATAGAAAAACCCTCTAAAAATAATAATCAATAAGTCACTATTCAATTTCCACTTTATTCAAAACCCTTATTTCTCCTAATATAATGCTCTCAAAAATTTAAATCACTATCATAAGGCTTAATTAATCATCTATGGTTTTCACCAACAAAATAATTAATTAACATTTTAATAACACAACAAAGGTTTACAAAAATAAAATATTTCCTAACCCTTACCATTCCAAACTTTAGAGCATTAATTAAATTTTAATCAAAAATTTGCATACCTCCTTAATGGGTTTCAACCCCTCGACCTGCCCTCACTGCGAGCGCCTTAGCCATGTCTAAGGTAGCCAAACAAGCTACCCACTTGTTCGCAATGCAAAAGGGACATGACTTCCCTTTATTTACTACAGGCCCACGTGCCTCAAAAACTTTGCATGCCCTAGGCACTTCCACCACAAAGCACAATGAACGAACCTTGCCAAAAATTGAACGCAGAACCTCGGGCTACAAAATGCCTTTATGCTACCCGAGTTGCCAACAGGCCACACTCCCCAAGGTGACTTGGGTTTCGCACGTTGTCCAATTTATTCGTTACTTCCACCACTAAAACCTTTTTTGCACAAGCTCTATTCGCTTTCCAACAATCGCATTAACAACAAGAGCAAGGATAATTTAAATTGAATAATTTAATGGTATATATATATATATGCCTTCCCTTTGCTTGGAAACATCGGTGCTTCCTCATGACGTCGATGGATAAACTTTTAATTTTAATTTTAATTTTAAATATTTAAAATTTAAACTAAATATTTAAAATTAAATATCTCCATCATCGGGGCACCTTTTTCGATGAAACGAAAAACCAACTTGGGTTTTAAGAAAAACCTATTTCAAATTTGTTATCCATGGTTTTAAATAAAAACTTTTTTCTAAGCTTCCCTTGAAGCTCCTTTTTGGAACCAAATGCCATGCATCCTTTTGATCGAAACCTTTGCTTCTCATCAAGCTCTTTGTGGAGAAAATCATAGTGCTTACTTGCATAGGTCCTTTTGACATCAATGACAAATTTTTAGCTTAGGGACTCAAAATTTCCAACAATCTCCCCATTTTTCATTGATGGCAACCCATATTCATTTATTAAAATCTGACCTTCTTTTCTGCTCCCCCTGGGACTTTGCTCCCCTTGGCTCAAAGCTTTCTCAAATATCAAATCTCTCCCTATATCAAAAACTCTCCCAAATATACACAAATATCTCTCCCTTTGACATCAATGGCAAAGGGTCACCTTTGGGGCTCGGGGCTAAGAATGAGCCTCTTATCTTAGCCCCTCCCCCACATCCACATGAGGTGATTAATTATAGGGTGGGAGTATTTCTACTTCTCGAAAGCACAGATTTGTGCCTTTGTCTTTCTCTCTTATTCTGTGATTCTTCCAAATCCTCTTATTGTTTCTTTCCAAGATATCATCTATGTTCCAGTCATCACTTCTGATCCTATTCTTGTTCTTGTTCTCATCCATGTTTTTGTTCGTATTCTTTTATGAGTCTCTATTCATGTTCATATTTCTATTCCTGATCATGTTCATATTCCTGTTCATACCTGTTTTTGGAATATTTGCTCTACACCATATTGCTATGTGACCATCATTATTGCACTTATAACACTTAATGTTATTATTCCTTGGAAGTGCAACTATCTTAGGACTTGTTGGCATTTTTGCCACATTGATCCCTATTTGTTGAAGTACTAATGCTTAAGTTGTTGAAAATCTAACTTTTGTACAGGCTTGGATGCGGTTTTGATGAAAAAAGGAGCAAAAAGACTAAGTCCAGAAACCGTCGCGATTTCGCGACGTGTCGCGAAATCGCGGTCAACGCGGTCAACGCATGCAGCTAAAAAGAACTGTCGCGATATCGCGACGTGTTCTATTTTCGCGGCTTGAAAAGAGCATTGGTCGAAGAGGGAGTCCAAAGCAAACAGTGCAGCGATGCGCTGCACGTTCTGAAATCGCGGAGGCATGTGGTGAAAAAGAGTCTAAGTCAAAAGTTGCAGCGACTCGCTGCCCGTTGCAAAATCGCGACGCGAGTTGTTTCAAAGTCAAAAGACTCGAAGGTTGCAGCGATGCGCTGCATGTTTCATCTTCGCGAAGCATTGATGCAAAGTACTAAAAAATTGCAGCGATTCGCTGCATGTCTCAAAGTCACGGGGCTTTTGTGAAAGAGAAGCAAAGGAATAAAGTTGCAGCGATTCGCTACACGTTCGTTGAGAAGGGAGTCTAATTTGAAAGGTTGCAACGATGCGCTACACTCTTAGAAACTTGGATACAAGGTGCACACAAGTGAAGTCACGATTCTCATTTTACGAAATCGCGGAGGCTTCAAAAGAGTTAAGTGCTAGAACAGGTAGCGATTCACTACCGTTATGAAATGAAGCCAAAAAAAGCACAACGTGAAGCGATGTCGCTACCATTCCAAAATCGCGAGTCTTTGATGACAAAAGGTTTAAGTGCTAAAACTGCAGCGATGCGCTGCACGTTTTTGAAAGGGTCTTGCAAGGCAAAGGATGTAGCATTTTCGCGACTCAAAGTGGCAGTCAGTACGGAAAGATGAAGACGTAGCGAAATCGCTACTTTGTCTCAGAATCGCGGCCATTTTGGTCCAAAGAGCAAAAACATGAAAGTTGTAGCGATTCGCTGCACTTTTGATGATAAGGCGTACGGCGTTAAAAGATGTCGCGATTTCGTGACCCGTCGCGTTTTCGTGACCTGTGATAGTTTCTCGCCAAAACGCAGTGTGAACGGCCCGATAAGGTTTTTTCGATTTTCGAGGATTAAATGCTTGCCCGAATTTAATGTTTTGTGGATTTCCAATGCGGTCAAGGTCGAAGAAGCACCCAGGCCACCAAAATTGAAGATTTTATTTGTTCGAAGCTGCTATTCGTGGATTGTTCTAACGGTTTCATGCACATGTTCAAAAACAAATTTAATGAAGGTGACCGCTGACGTCTAATTGCATTCAATTTTGTGGTTCTTCAAGGCTGCGATTAAGGGGATCATGCTCCTAGTTTCCGTGGCATATTTGTAGATCTCAAGAAGGTCGGTTACCAATATTAAATGCTGCAAAGAGGACGGCCCTCTATAAAAACCAATGTAAACCTCATTTGCAGAGGTTGGGAGTTTTTCTGCTAGAAACTGGAAGTACATTTGCAGGAATAAAAGAGTTGGCTTCTAATTTTCAAGCGTTGTATGGGTGATTTTCCTTTCTGTCCTTTCGCATTTCTAATAGCATTTATATTTCTTAATGGCTGTTCCATTTAAATTCTGCATAATTGGATTTAAATACTGTTGTTAAGGTATGATTCCTGGAGTGTAGTTTTGGAGGGATTTTCTGCATATATCGTGCGAGAGTTAAGTTAATGCTTTCTGTTACTTGCTGTTGTTGTCCTTCAAGTTTTTTGCTGTTGTTCTCCTGATCTTATCACTTCGGCTACGGCCATATTTCCCATTTCTTTTCGCATTTTTAAATTTCTTTTCAGCAACCCTTATCTTCAAATAAAATTTAGAGTAGTAAAGGGAACCAGCCCACTCTGGAGATTGGTCTGGGAGCCATCTCTTGCTTCCAGCCTTTCAATGTTGGCCGGGTCTAGGGCGCACTTGTAAAATCCTTTCCTGTGGCAGATTCGTGACCAACAGTTTTTGGCACGCCCGGTGGGACAGATTTCTTCTGTTCTAAAAGATCCCATGGTGTTGAAGGTTTAATGTTCGCCTTCATACTGTAAAATTAGAACATTTGGTGACTCTGCTGTACTCAGGAATCTCTGAACGTGGATGCAGTGAAAGCTGTACTTCATGATCACGAGATCACAGTCTAAAAAATTTGGAGATCTTGTCGAGTTTTTTGAGCTTGACAGCTCAAGAAGTGGTGAGCATTCTAGGTTAGTTTCTCCATCCCTTCCATCATCTGCTACACAAATCTCTGGTATTGTTACTAGTGTTTCATCTTCCCAACCATATCCACTAGTTCCAATGGCACAATATCCTCCACCCCCACCCGGGAAATTCTTGGCATGGAACAGCTCTGGAGCCTTGAACTTGCAGGCTCAGAATCCAATCCCTCAGGCTGCTCTGAAGGCTTTGCCAACTTATGATGGTACGGGTAAGACTGCATATGAACACATAAATGATGTAGCTTCTCTAGCGGCCATCCATGATATTACTGATGAAGATGTAATGGTGAAGTTGTTGGTATGCTCTTTGAGAGGTAAATTGTTATTTTGGTACCGAACGTTGCCACCAGGCACTGTAACATCGTGGGATCAGCTAGGAGATCTGCTAGTTAAAAATTTCCATGAACAAGCTGACCCCTTTTCATTGTTAAATCAGTTTACTGTAATCCAGAGGCACCCGCAAGAAGAGATAGCTGATTTCAACGTCCGATTTACCAGAACCTGGCACAGAATTCCTGATGGTCTTCGGCCTGCTGATGAATTGGCTGCACTGTACTACCTCAGAGCGTTCAACACAGATATCGGCTGGGCTGTTAGGCAGTCCAATGTGACAACATTTCCAGAGTTGTTTGAGCAAGCCATAAAAGCAGAAGCTGATCTGATTGCTATAGGGAGACTTCCTCCAAAGGTAACTATGCCTATTATACCAGATTTGCCTCAGTATTTATATTCTGGCTCAGTTCCACAGCCCATGCCATCTATGTATCCCACCCCATCATGGAGCTCTAAAGCACCTCAAATTGCACCTGTCCCAGCTCCTCAGTTGCCTACTTTAGCTCCTCTGCCGCTTCCTGCACCCAGCACTCAGCCATCTCCCATTTCCACTTCATTTCCAGCTTTGCCTGCACCACCAGCTCCTTTGCCATTGCCAGCACCTCCTGCACCTGTGAACCCTGATCCTTATACAACATTATTGCAAGAGGTAAAGTCTGCCAATTCGGCAATTAGGGCCATGGGTAACAAGATTACACTCATTGAGAGGAAGCAAGCTGAGAGAGATTTCCAGCCAAGGAGATTTCAACCTCCTGCAATTACTAGAGACCAAGCTGCCTCGACTAGTAAAGCACCTGAAAAAAGCTTAACTGCTTTGGTAAATGAAGATCCAGCCCTTGCAGACAGAATGTATTGGTGCTCGACCTGTAATGACCCTCATGGAGAGGATACTTGTATGGTCCATCTGAATTATGTGCAGACATTGGCTGCTAGTTCTTCGGGTGGACAAGTTAATATGATTTCTGAAGCTGGTCATAGTTTGATGTCTCCAGTGGAAGATCAAGTTTCAGTTCTAACAAGGACTGGAAAGAAGCCTGTGACTGTTGATCCTGCTGACTTAGAGCCGTTAAGAGTGCCGGCTGAGGTGAAGAAGCCAGTGAAAGCTCCTGTGCCAGTTCCAAAGTCTGATGTGCCTGTTTTGCCAAAGGATCCTGTTTCTCACAGAGTTCAAGGAAAAGCTGCAGCTGCACCAGCAAGATCAGAAGCAGAGGAGCAAGCTCGAGAAAAGTTGAAGTATCCCTCACTGACAAAGAGGCTAAGGGTGGAAGCCACACAGCAGTATCGAACCAGATTTGAACAACCTGCTGAAAAGAAGGACTCTGCTGCAGTTGCATACAACATTGTTGAAGAACTAAAGAAGACCCCGGCTAAGGTAAGCCTCTATGATGCTTTGCAGTTGCCAGGCCAGGTAGATTTATTGCAGGAATCATTAAAATCTGTAAAGGATAATGAAAAAGGTTCTACCCAGACAGTGTATGCTCAAACCTTAACCACCTCTGCTACTGGGAAAAATAGACCACCTCCATTTTATTTATCATTGCAAATAGAAGGTTGGATTGTGCATAACTGCATGATTGACTCTGGAGCTGCTACAACTGTCATGCCCAAGGGAGTTTGTGAAGCAATGGGAATGGAATATACACGGAGTAGTCCTGGAGTTCTGCAATTGGATGGTACTCCTGTAAAAATAGTAGGTGTGATCAAGGATGTTCCAATTGTTCTGCATACTATGCCCCAAATTACTGTTATCCAAGAAATTGTTGTGGTAGATCTAGAACCCTACTTTAGTATGTGTTTATCCAGGGAGTTTACCGCAAAGTTGGGGGGTTATCTGGCACTAGATTATTCTCATTTAGAAATTCCTTTCAAGGGTAGACCTCTCAAGATTCAGAATGAAAAACCTTCCCCTTTTCATATCGAGAAGTTGGAAGAAGCAGAAAAAGACATGCAGTCTGTCCACATGCTTACTGAAGAATCCGAGGATTCTGTTTTGATGAGAGAAGTTTTAGATAATCTTCAGTTGGATGATCAGTTTTCTATGCTTAATTTTAATGCCATGTTGGAGACTGAAATCGGCTGTTATGCCATCCAAAAGCCTGAGAGTGATACAAAGCAGGAATTTTCTAACCAGGCTGATCAGAATGCTGTTATAGACCAACTATGGCAGCTATATTTCGATGGGGCTAGATGCAAGAACGGTGCCGGAGCAGGTATTGTTTTGATTTCTCCTTCTGGTATCCAAAGAACATATTCATACCGTCTTACATGGAGTTGTACTAACAATGCTGCCGAATATGAAGCATTATGTTTGGGTTTAAAGAAAGCAAGAAAGTTAGGAATCGAACAACTCAAGATTTTTGGTGATTCTGAGCTTGTTGTAAACCAGATCACAAATAGGTGCATTGCTAAGCAGCATTACCTTAAAGCATATCGCAATCGGGTGTGGGACCTCTTTGAGTTTTTTACAGCTCTAAATATTCAAGCTGTTTCCCGAGAGATGAATAAACATGCGAGACCTTTTAGCATCTCTTGGAGCCAATTTTTCCCCTGTTGAACAAGTAATGAAGAAACCCAAGACAGTAAGGATGGTATACGGGCCCGAGTGTGCCCGACAAAGAAACTTTCTGGCAAGTCTTCGAAGATGATGAGCAGATTGTCAACTTCCTGATCCATGAAGCTGCTACTGTTGAAGGGAGAACTTTGGAGCATGAAGAAGCCGAAGGTCTCATTCAGTTATGGAACAATCACATTCCGAAGGGTCTTATAACTCTGGAAAGTTTATTTGATCAGCACGATAGATCCAAAAAACATCGGATAGAGATTGATAAAAAGGAGTACATGGAGTTAGAGTTAGAGCCTAATAAAGCTATTAAGGTTGGAACTGACTCTACGCCAGATGAACTGCAGGAGATCAAGCACTCGTGTGAGGAGTTTTCGGATATTGTAGCTTGGAGCTATGAAGACTTGAAGGGATACAATAAACAGATTGTGCAGCATACAATTGAATTGGAGGAAGGAGTTAGACCTTTTCGGCAAAAACAACGACCTGTAAATCCAAAGATTGAGATGTTGATGAGGGCTGAGCTTGTAAAAATGCTGCAAGCCAAAATTATTTATCCAGTTAAGCATTCCACTTGGGTTGCCAATCTGGTCCCGGTTCGAAAGAAGAATGGAGACATACGATTGTGTGTAGACTTCCGAAACTTGAACCGTGCATCATTGAAGGATCATTATCCTTTGCCACGTATAGATCAAATACTGCATGTTGTGGCTGGAGCTCAACGTTTTTCTCTGTTGGATGGATTCTCTGGATATAACCAGATTTGGGTGAAAGATGAGGATCAGTACAAGACAACATTTACAACAAAGTGGGGCACTTTTGCTTATCAGCGAATGCCTTTCGGACTATCAAATGCTTGGAGCTACCTTTCAAAGAGCCATGGACATTGCATTCAAGGAATTGTTGAACAAGATCATTGTGATATATCTTGATGACATGACAGTATTTTCACATAGACGGGAGGATCACTGTTCTCACCTGAGACAGATTTTTGAAAAGTGCAGAGAATTTGGGATCTCAATTAATCCGAAGAAGTCTGTGTTTGCTGTAAAAGAAGGTAAGCTTATGGGTCATGTGATTTCGAGAGGATGGGTTAGCAATAGATCCAGCCCGAGTTGAAGCATTAAAGAAGTTGTCACTCCCTGCAAACAAAAAAGAACTGCAGTCTTTCTTTGGACAGATCAATTTCATTAGGAAATTCATTTCTGATTTTGCCCAGGTTGTAAAACCTATGACTGAATTGTTGAAAAAGGATGCAGATTTCCAGTGGACTGCTCGAAGAAAAGAAGCATTCCAAGAGATCAAGGAAAGAATAACACAGGCCCCTGTTCTGATTAACCCTGATTACTCCAAGGATTTTATTTTGTATGCAGTTGGGGAAGAAGAAAGTTATGCCGCGGTTCTTACACAGAAAGGAGACGATGGGAATGAAAGGCCCATTGCTTTCCTTAGTCGAGGTCATTCTACCTCATGAGGCAAAGTATAACTTCATTGAAAAATAGGTGTATGCAGTTATGAAATCCCTTAAGAAATTCAAGCATTTTATATCTCAGAGCAGAACAATTGTTTACGTGATTCATCCTGATGTAAGAAATTTTATTCTTCAAGGAGAGTTGGGTGATAAACGTGCTGGTTGGGTCACCAAGATCCAAGAATTTGATGTTGAAATTCATCCTACTAAGCTGGTGCGTGGTAAGGCTTTATGCCAGCATTTGGCAAAGATGGTAGCCTCTGGTATAGATGAACATCAAACAGAAAATCTTGCCAGTGATGACAATTTGATGAATTTCTTAATTCAGGAAAAGGATTGGACTGAAGACCTCATCGATTACTTCACAACTGGTAGATGTCCTTCATAGTTGAATGCTTCACAGAGGAGGAGATTTCGTTTGCAAGCTCTTCGGTATGTTTTGTTACCAGAAGGATTGTTTTTTAAGAATATTGATGGTGTTCTTCTAAGATGTGTTAAAGAATCAGAAAAGGCTAGGCTCTTGGAAGAGTTTCATTCTGGTCTATCAGGGGGACACTTTGCAGGAAGACCGATGGCCTTGAAGATAACTCGAGCTGGTTACTATTGGCCGACCCTATTCTCAGACGCTTTCAAGATTGCACAAGCCTGTGACAAATGCCAGAGATACACAGGAAGAGTAAGGAATGCAGCACTGCCTTTGCATCCAATTCAGGTTGAAGCACCCTTTCAGCAGTGGGGGTTGGATTTCATTGGAATTATTGATCCTAATTCCTCAGCTGGACATAGATATATTTTAACAGCTACAGATTATTTCACGAGGTGGTCTGAAGCTATCCCAACAAAGGTTGCAAACCAAACTGTGGTGATTTCTTTTGTTGAAGGCTTGATTACTCGCTTTGGCATTCCTGATGCCATTATTACAGATAATGGGACCCCATTCATTGGAGCTGAACTAGCTGAGTTTGCTAACAAGTATGGCATTTTCCTAAAAACATCTTCCAATTATTATCCACAGGGGAATGGCTTGGCAGAGTCAACAAATAAAAATTTGCTCCGGATTTTGAAGAGGTCTTTGGGAGAAAACAAGAGATCATGGCACCTTTTATTGAATCAAGTTTTATGGGCGAGATAGAATTTCAGTCAAGAAGTCCATCAAGACCTCACCCTATGCCCTAGTTTATGGGAAAGAAGCAAGGTTGCCTGTTCATCTTGAGTTGCCAGTATTGCAGCAGTTGCAGGCTTTTCAGGACGATGAAACAGATATCAGTTCCTTGGATATACGGATAGCTCAATTGTTGCAGTTAGAAGAACAACGTTCTGAGGCATATGAAGAGTTTGTCAAACACACACAGGGTATGTCAAAGTGGTTTCATAAACATTCTGCAGATCGTCCACTCAAAACAGGAGATTTGGTGTTGAGATGGAATGAAAACAAAGCTAAACCTGGGAATCACAAGAAATTTGATGCTTTATGGGAGGGTCCCTTCCGCATTACCAGCACAGGTGCAGCAAATTCGTTCTACCTCGAAGACTTGGAGGGCAACCCACTTCCAATTTCAGTAAATGGCTTTCATTTGAAAGCCTATACTTCATGAATTGACAGTTCAGTATGAGTTTCTAATTATTTATATAAAAAAAAAAAAATATGTATATATACATGTTTTGCTTTTATTTATCGCCTTGGTTCTTGTTTCTTACGAGCTGTAGGTGCCTTTTCTGTTTTTGTGATTTTCTCCTTTCCCAGCAGTTGGTGGCTTTCCAGAAAATTCTTCTTTTCCCTTCCCTTTTTTCCCCTCTTTCCTTCCTTCATCCTTCTTCTTCCTTTTTCTTCTGCAAATAAAAAACAAAAAAAAAGCAAGCCACGGCTGTTGTTTCTTTTCCCCATTCTCATTGTTCCCGTTCCTTCTTATCCCTTTCTTCTAAGTTTCATCATTTTACGCATTCATTTACAGTCTTCATTTTCATTCCACAGTCTACATATTTCCATTCCCATTCCATAAGTTCATTCACTTTCACACCACATCGCTTTGTCAATCTATCATTCCATTATTACCATCATTTCATTTGCATTCACCGCTTGCGCAATCGCAGGAGCTCACTCCATTATCTCATTCCATTTATTCCATTTCATTCTCCGTTATATGCAGGTTCTTCCGGTTTCAGCTTCTCAGCAGAAGTTATTGCAGCAGTCCCTTGAGATGTATCACAGCAGCCAGCCTTCTGTTTTCATAGGACTCTGTGCCCAATGGATTCAGGCCTGGATTCTTGCATACAGCGAGCTGTATACCCCGCGAGCCGCCAAGAATGTTGGCATTTTTGCCACATTGATCCCCATTTGTTGAAGTACTAATGCTTAAGTTGTTGAAAATCTAACTTTTGTACAGGCTTGGATGCGGTTTTGATGAAAAAAGGAGCAAAAAGACTAAGTCCAGAAACCGTCGCGATTTCGCGACGTGTCGCGAAATCGCGGTCAACGCGGTCAACGCATGCAGCTAAAAAGAACTGTCGCGATATCGCGACGTGTTCTATTTTCGCGGCTTGAAAAGAGCATTGGTCGAAGAGGGAGTCCAAAGCAAACAGTGCAGCGATGCGCACGTTCTGAAATCGTGAGGCATGTGGTGAAAAAGAGTCTAAGTCAAAAGTTGCAGCGACTCGCTGCCCATTGCAAAATCGTGACGCGAGTTGTTTCAAAGTCAAAAGACTCGAAGGTTGCAGCGATCCCGCTTTCATCTAAAAAACCACTACGCTTAAGAGGCAAAAAAGTGCAGCGATTCGCAAGCAATAAGTACATTTAAATCAACCAAACCTAAAGTCACAAAGCGTAGCGATATCCGCTACCGTTCAAATCGAAAGTATTTAGATGACAAAAGGTTTAAGTGCTAAAACTGCAGCGATGCGCTGCACGTTTTTGAAAGGGTCTTGCAAGGCAAAGGATGTAGCATTTTCGTGACTCAAAGTGGCACTACGGAAAGATGAAGACGTAGCGAAATCGCTACTTGTCTCATAACATTTTGGTCCAAAGAGCAAAAACATGAAAGTTGTAGCGATTCGCTGCACTTTTGATGATAAGGCGTACGGCGTTAAAAGATGTCGCGATTTCGCGACCCGTCGCGTTTTCGCGACCTGCGACAGTTTCCCGCCCAAACGCAGTGTGAACGGCCCGATAAGGTTTTTTCGATTTCCGAGGATTAAATGCTTGCCCGAATTTAATGTTTTGCGGATTTCCAATGCGGTCAAGGTCGAAGAAGCGCCCAGGCCACCAAAATTGAAGATTTTATTTGTTCGAAGCTGCTATTCGTGGATTGTTCTAACGGTTTCATGCACATGTTCAAAAACAAATTTAATGAAGGTGACCGTTGACGTCTAATTGCATTCAATTTTGTGGTTCTTCAAGGCTGCGATTAAGGGGATCATGCTCCTAGTTTCCGTGGCATATTTGTAGATCTCAAGAAGGTCGGTTACCAATATTAAATGCTGCAAAGAGGACGGCCCTCTATAAAAACCAATGTAAACCTCATTTGTAGAGGTTGGGAGTTTTTCTGCTAGAAGCTGGAAGTACATTTGCAGGAATAAAAGAGTTGGCTTCTAATTTTCAAGCGTTGTATGGGTGATTTTCCTTTCTGTCCTTTCGCATTTCTAATAGCATTTATATTTCTTAATGGCTGTTCCATTTAAATTCTGCATAATTGGATTTAAATACTGCTGTTAAGGTATGATTCCTGGAGTGTAGTTTTGGAGGGATTTTCTGCATACATCGTGCGAGAGTTAAGTTAATGCTTTCTGTTACTTGCTTTTGTTGTCCTTCAAGTTTTCTGTTGTTGTTCTCCTGATCTTATCACTTCGGCTACGGCCATATTTCCCGTTTCTTTCCGCATTTTTAAATTTCTTTTCAGCAACCCTTATCTTCAAATAAAATTTAGAGTAGTAAAGGGAACCAGCCCACTCTGGAGATTGGTCTGGGAGCCATCTCTTGCTTCCAGCCTTTCAATGTTGGCCGGGTCTAGGGCGCACTTGTAAAATCCTTTCCTGTGGCAGATTCGTGACCAACAGGACTTCTCTTAGTAAAGCCATATCCTCTTCTATCATGAACCTTGCAATCCATTGCCTTGTGACCAAAACCATTGCATGAGTAGCAATACCCATGAAAATTTTGTCCATTTCCATCTTCCTGTCTTCCCTGTGTTTTGCACTGTGAAGCCATGTGTCCAAACTTGTGACAAGAGAAGTATTTTCCATTTAAGAAACCTTGCCTAGACCCCATTGGTCTCTTAGTATCTTCTACCTATTTCCTGTTCCATTTGTTCCTTACTTGTGCATTTTTCCTTGTTGAAATTTCTATTGTCCAACTTAGTCTCACTCTCTCTTTTACTTACTTCTTTTGAAACTTCTTCTTTTCTAGTGTTTGAGCTTGATTCTCCTTTTTCTACCTCCTATTTCCTTTGTCCTTCTTTAGAACTAAGTCTTATTTTGATGACTGATGACTTTTGTGCATTGATAATTCTATCCAAAGTCTTTGGATTCTCCTCAAACTTGTGCAACTTGTCCTTAGAGCCTTTTACTTCCATCCTTAGTGAAACTATCTCATGCTCTAATTTTTCACACTATATCTTTTGTCTTTAATTTTTCGGTCATACCTTCTTCAATTTTTCTTGCTTCTTCAACCTTGATTTTGAAGTGGGTGAGTTCTTGTAGAAAATTTTCCTTTGCTTTCTCATCTTCTTGAGCTTGAACCCTTAATCTCGAGTTCTCCCTTTTTAATTCTTCAAGAGTAATCATAAGCCTTTCACATTCTATCACTTTTACCTTTGACTATTCAATCATACCTTCTTCAACTCTTCTTGCTTTTTCAACCTTATCTCTCAAGTCAAATATATCCTGTAGAAGCTTTGTCTTACATTTCTCATATTCTTGTATTTGAGTCTTCAATTCTAAATTCTCTTTTTTCAATTCACCAAGTTCCTTAAGAGTGGCTTCCTCCTTTTCTTTTTTTGAATCTTCCTCTTCTTCAATTTCTTCTATTGTCCAAAGTGGAGTTTCTTCTTGATACCTGCTTTGACTATTCCTATTACCTTTTTTGACTCATTATTTAGAACTTCAAATATGAGAGAATCATCTTCATCTTCACTACTATCAAACCCATTGCAATAACTTGCATCATGATTGAGTTGACCACAAACAAAACATTCTTGTGTAAAATAAGCTGCACGGTGACCTGTGTTCCCACATCTAGTACAAAACTTTATCAGTTTGGATATTTCTCCATTACTTGATTCATCTCTTGAATCTATTTCCATTTGTCCTCCCAACACAACAATATTAAACTCATCTTCCTTTTCTTTCATGACCATAGGTGTTCTTTTCTTCTTGTGTCTCATGCTTCTACTCTTGCCTTTCTTTGCCATTTGTGTTCTTATAGGATCTTCCTTCAAGTTGTTAAACTTCTTAGGAAGGAACCGACTCTAATACCAATTGAAGAACACAAGCTTATACTGAGAGGGGGGTGAATAGTATAAGACCACTTTTTACTTTTATTTCTAAAATAGTATTAATTAATATAATCAATGGCAATATCAATAGCAATAACCAAAGCAATGCACCAATCATCACACACAATAGAGACACCATAATTTATGTGGTTCACCCAATGTGGGCTACTCCACGGAGAAAATATTTTACTAAAAATTTCTCAATAAATCTCTTGGGAATCCTTCCCAATTACAATGTTTATGGACCTCTGTCCAAAGGAGATGTTGATCCCCTAATCTCAAGTTTATGGATCTCTTCCATAGGAGAAATATTTCTCCTTCTACTCTAGCTAGTGATCTTCTAGAAGACTCTATCTCTCTACTGCACTGACTGGTGGATCTCTCTCCACTTGAAGACTCCTCACTCAGATCTATCTTCAATTGTCTTGGCTACTGGATCTCTATCCATTGAGACTCTGTCCTCTATACTCTGTCACCTCCAAAGCTTTTTCAATAGGCTCACTCAAAACCTTCTCAAATATGAACTTGCTCAATTCTGCCTATGAACGACCTCAAATCTGCTTAATAGGCTCACTCAGAACCTGCTCAAATCTTCTCAATAGGCTCACTCAGAACCTGATCAAATATGCTCAATAGGCTCACTCAAAACCTGCTCAAATTTGCTCAATAGGCTCACTCAAAACCTACTCAAATATGCTCAATAGGCTCACTCAGAACCTGATCAAATATGCTCAATAGGTTCACTCAAGAACTGCTCAAATCTACTCGATAGGCTCACTCAAGACCTGCTCAAATATTCTCAAAAGGCTCACTCAAAACCTGCTCAAATCTTCTCAATAGGCCCCCCCCCTACTCCACAGAACCTATCCAAATCTGCTCAACAAGCTCACTCAAAACTTGTCCAAATCTACTCAACAAGCTCACTCAGAACTTGTCCAAATATTCTCAACAAGCTCACTCAGAACTTGTCCAAATCTACTCAATAAGTCCTCTCTAGGACTTGCTCAAATCTGCATAGCAAGCTTTCATAAAATCTTACATAAAATTAGTCCACAAGCCTTCTCAAAGACTTACCTCAAATCAGCTTAACAAGCTCACATAGAACTTGTCCAATCTCATAGAATCATAAAAAGAATTGTTAGAGACTCAATATGTTCTATACTCAAATCCCAATCTCAACTCAAATCAATCTCATAGAAGCATAAAGATAATTGTTAGAGACTCTATATGTTCTATCCTCAAATCTCAATCTCAACTCAAATCAATCTCATAGAAGCATAAAGAGAATTGTTAGAGACTCTATATGTTCTATCCTCAAATCTTAATCTCAACTCAATTCAGAATATAGAATAGTTTGTTTCATGGAACTTGAACAACCACTTCACACAATCACTTGACTAGGCTCAATCAACTCTACTCAACCAATCACCTTAATGAACAACCCTTTCTCACAAACACTAGTCCAATCATGTATCAACCAACTCAAAAAAAATTTAAAAATTTTCAACAACAAATCTCACATAACAATGATACTCATGTTCTTCTCTAACTCAAGTTCAAGTTCTTTACACAACCAATGGGATTCAACAACAATGCTTATAAAACTAGGTATAATAACAACTCTCAACCCAGAAAACCTTGAAGCATTAACTCAACAACTCTAAAAAGGAAACCACAATCAATCCTTTTCACTCCAATGATATTTTCAAAAATCAACCACCCAATCAAATTAATGGAGAATATTGCCCATACCTTATTGATGCCAAGAAGTTGTCCACAAAATCTGCCACACTCAACACACTTTCTTTTTCCAATCTCAACAAGGGTTAGTGGACTTCAAATAACAATCACAAGATAAAGTATAACTCAATTTACACCTTTTTACTCCAACTCAATAATCATATCCACCAAATTCCCTCTATAGAAAAAGCCTCTAAAAATAATAATCAATAATTCACTATTCAATTTCCACTTTATTCAAAACCTTTATTTCTCCTAATATAATGCTCTCAAAAATTTAAATTACTATCATAAGGCTTAATTAATCATCTATGGTTTTCACCAAAAAAATAATTAATTAACCTTTTAATAACACAACAAAGGTTTACAAAAATAAAATATTTCCTAACCCTTATCACTCCAAACTTTAGAGCATTAATTAAATTTTAATCAAAAATTGCATACCTCCTTAATGGGTTTTGACCCCTTGACCTGCCCTCACCACGAGCGCCTTAGCCATGGCTAAGGTAGCCAAATGAGCTACCCGCTCGTTCACAATGCAAAAGGGACATGACTTCCCTTTATATGTTGCAGGCCCATGTGCCTCAAAAACTTTGCGCGCCCTAGGCGCTTCCACCACAAAGCACAACAAATGAACCTTGCCAAAAATTGAATGCACGACCTCGTGCTACCAAATGCCTTTGTGCTGCCCTAGTTGCCAACAGGCCACATTGCCCAAGGTGACTTGGGTTTCACATGTCGTCCGATTTATTCGTTGCTTCCACCACTAAAATATTTTTTGCACGAGCTCTATTCGCTTTCCAATAATCGCATTAACAACAAGAGCAAGGATAATTTAAATTGAATAATTTAATGGCATATATATGCCTTCCCTTTGCTCAAAAACATCGGTCCTTCCTCATGACGTCGATGGATAAACTTTTAATTTTAATTTTAAATAATTTAAAACATAAACTAAATATTTAAAATTAAATATCTCCATCACCGGGGCACCTTTTTTGATGAAACAAAAAGCCAACTTGGGTTTTAAGAAAAACCCATTTCAAATATATTGTCCATGGTTTTAAATAAAAACCCTTTTCTAAGCTTCCCTTGAAGCTCCTTTTTGGAACCAAATGTCATGCATCCTTTTGATCAAAACCTTTGCTTCTCATGAAGCTTTTTGTGGAGAAAATCATAGTGCTTACTTGCATAGGTCCTTTTGACATCAATGACAACTTTTTAGCTTAGGGACTCAAAATTTCCAACAGCCAGTATAGTAGATACAATGTAGATCATGCATAACTTTTAGAGTGTTTAAGTCCTCCATTATATTACATTGTACTATTTTCATGAGCTTTTATTAACGTCTATTTTCTAAGTTATTGCAAAAGTTTCTCATATACTTTTTTTTTGAAAAATAATTTGAAAAAACTTGTATTAAAACAAATATCATTTACAAGTTGGGATGAGACTTCTCCTAGCCTTAGCCAAAGAGAACACATGTTTACAATAGTAAAAGAAGATTTGCATTGGAGCCAAATCTCTTAAACCATATTTCTACAATGGTTGTTCACCTATTTACAACTATAAAAGAAGATCTACATTGGAGCACAAATCTCCTAAACCATATTTTTGGAATGGTTGTCCAAATTAGCTAAACACTGGATTTGCTCACCAACCTGCCTAATCATCTCATCCTCAATAGCCATGTCATTGTGCCACTGAACCCCTACCTCCTTCTCAGTGCCCATATTAGCCAGGAAGTCTACCACTTTATTTAGATCTCTACTCACATAAACTAGAATCACATCATCTAATTCCCTCCATAATTCCTTAATTTGAGTGATAAGAATCCTCAACCTCCATGTCTTCAAAGCAAAGTTCCTCATGCAATCTAGATCTCCAACCATTATTTGAGAATATGATTCTAGTATTATCCTCCTGTAACCTTGTTTTACTGCCCAAATAGAAGCAGATTTGATAGCTAAGGCTTCTACTTCATTGTTTGTGGCTCTTCCCAAGCCTTGTAGTTCCCAATAGAGCACTGTTCCAACATGATTCTGATAAACCACTCCAATTCTAGCTCTACCCAGATTGCCTTTTGTAGCTCCATCAGTATTAATTTTAATCCAACCTTTTGGGGGTGGTTTCCAAATAGCTCTATCCTACCCCTCTTGCACTTCAAATTCCTTCTCCATTACCCCTATAACAACCTAAGTTTCCTCTTTAGCATAGACTACCATAGTTTTTGTGACTTTGCTCCAAATGACCTACCAAACTCCATCTAAAGAAGAAAAAGTTTCTCTAAAAATTTTGGCATTTCTCTCCAACCACACTTGCCACCAAATGAAGTTTAATCCAAGATCCCAACCAATACAAAGAGATTTATATTTAAATCTACCCCTCTTCCATATTTCCCAAATATTAATCTGATTCAAATCACCATTAACTTGAATTTTATAATATAAAAACCATCTCTCCTAGATCTGGTGCATGAATGGGCACTCAAACATCAAGTGATCAATTTTTCCTCACTCTTGTAGCATAAAACACATTGATATGGACCAATTATTCCCCTACATCTAAGATTATCAAAAGTAAGAATTCCATTATGCATGAACTACCAGGCAAAAATTTTTACTTTCGGCCAACCCTTGGACTGCCAAATCTTTCTCCAATCCTCAACCTGATATGTATGAGGAGGAGGCTCTGGAAGGATCTTATCATATCCATCCTTCATTGTGTAGACACCAAGGCTCCCATAGCCCCAAGCTAATTCATCCTCCTCATATCTACCTGTGAGAAATATTTTTGCCAAGATTTTAGTCATGATGGGTGTCAAATCCAGAGGGATTGAAATTGGCCACTCATCCAACTTCTTAAATTGCTTAAACTTATAATCCCCCAGCTGACTAGTGTTGAAATAACTTTTAATTTGGACCCAACCCCTGGTTTCCATGGTTTTTTTATTGGTTGTAGTTCAAGAAATTCAACAATGATAGGTGGGTATTGATCCCATGAATCTATCCAAAATCGTGCCTTCTCCCCTCTCCCCACTTTCCAAAATAATCCATATTTTACTACCTGAGATCCTAACTTAAGAGCCTACCACACTAAGGATCCATTACCATCCAAAGGGAAATGACCCACCTCATTTGGGTTTACCTATCCCAAATATTTACTAGTTAAGATTCTACTGAATAAAGAAGTTGGTTGGGAAATCCACCTCCAATAAAGCTTTCCAACCAAAGCTTTATTATTTAACTTTGATCTTCTCAGTCCCAAACCTCCTTTTACCTTGGGTTGGCTTACTTTATCCCAACCTACTAAGGCCCATTTCCTCTCTCCTTTTACTCCTTCCCATAAAAATTTTCTAGCCATCTTGTCCAACTCTTTCCATATGGTATGTGGGGCAACAAGGATAGAAAATTTATAAATTGGCATGGCCTGAATGATTGACTATAAAAAAGTTAATCTACCCCCATAGCTTAACCATTTATGAGACCAATGATTAATTATTTCCTTGATACAATCCAAAATATTCCTCCAGATATCTATTTTTAGTTTTTTAAAATGCAAAGGGACCCCCAAGTATACCACTGGGAGAGAAGTCCTTGTGAATCCCAAGATCTCTAAAATTCTATCCTGAAGCCTTTGATCAAGATTGAAAAAGACCACTTTGGATTTTTTATCATTGATGACTTGGTTTGTAGCCCTAAGGTAGACATTAAGTGTATCTCTAATCATTCTTGCTTCCCTGAATCTAGCCACTCCCACCAATCCTATGTCATCCACAAACTATAGGTGAGTCAAAAATTCCTCACCCACCTTGATACATGTTAGCAAACCTTGTTGTCTTCTCCTCAATATGAGTCTACCCAAGCCTTCAACAAATATGAGAAAAAGATAGGGGGAATAAGGATCTCCTTGATGAAGGCCTCGAGTAGCTCCAAACGGTTGTGAGGGAAGACCCTTGATTAACACTGAGTATGTCGGAGTAGAAACACAACTCATGATCCATTCTATCCAATCCTGAGAGAAACCAAAGGTTGCCATCATCTTTGAAAAGAAGCTCCACTCCACCCTATCATAAGCCTTTGACATATCTAATTTTATGAACATTCCTCTATTACCATATGTTTGCATTAAATGGATTACCTCCTGAGCTAGAACCACACCATCCAAGATCTGCCTACCCTCTATAAAACCCCCTTGCTCCGAGGAGATAATGCTATGTAGAAGAGGTTTTATCCTCTCAACCATTACTTTTGTGATTATTTTATATATGACATTGCATAAGGCAATAGGTCTATAATCTAAAATATGTACCCCCTCCTCCCCTTTTGGAATTAAGGCAATGAAAGTATTATTTAATGCTTTAAGAATTATTTTACTACCTTTGGACTCCTCTATAACATCCATTATATCCTCCTCCAAGTTGTCCTAGAAGGCTTGAAAAAACTCAATTGGAAAGCCATCTAGACCTGGTGTTTTTTTGGTACTCATTCCAAAGACTACATTATTCAATTCCTCTCTATCAATGGGTTTAAGTAGGGCCTAATTTTCTTCTTTATAGATAATAGAGGGTATGAAAGTAAGAACTTATTTTTGAGCCTCTTCATCTTGCACCATACTTTCCTTAAATAGTTTATAAAAATAATCCATTGAATGAAAATGCATACCTGGAATTGTATCAAAGGAGTTTCCATTCTCATATTGAAGAGCTTCCATGTTGTTCATCTATCTCCTAGCATAGGCAATCCGATGGAAAAGTTTAGTATTTTTATCACCTTCTAATAACCAAGTGGTTCTTGCTCTCTATTTCCAGTAGGTCTCCTCTCATTTTTTAATGTCCTCAACCACTTTATGCAATGCATCATCCTCTTCTTTGAGCTTCTTTGTAATTGTTCCTTCCCTAAAGTATTTTTGAACCTCATCCCATCTAGCCACCAATGGAGCTCTTTGGACCTAGAATTCTATCTTGTTAGCTCACCTCCATTGTTTCAGTTGATCTTTGATATAATGAAGTTGTTTGTGGAATCTAAACATTGTTGTCCCATATGCTAGGCGGCCTTCTTCCCACCACTATGGAATTTTCTTTTGAATTTCCTATTTTTGTAACCAGAAGTTTTCAAATTTAAATGGTTTGTGATGCTGCACTGTCTTGGTCCCTCTTTCCAACAAAATGGGAAAGTGATTTGAAATTGGACCCTCCAAAATCTAGAATTTTATATTCCATTTTACAAATGCCTCCTCTGAAACCAAAAAATAGTCTAACTTCACATTCCTGCTATGTGGATCCCTCCTCTTATTATTCCAAGTATAATTGATTCCAGGGCATTTAATAGCCACCAAGTGTAATGCCTAGACTTGGGCAATTATAAGTCGATCCCTTGGGTCCAAAATTGGGGTTCCCCCACTCGGGTGTTGTAGGTGAGTTGGAGAGGAGAGGGCAATCCTCCAAGGGAGGTCCTAGGTTCAAATTTCCACCCTACCAAAAAGCTGAATTGGGTATCCAAAATCCAATTGATAATGTTGGTGCAGGCAGGGTCGGGTACGACTCCTGGGTGACTTTGACGGTGTATAACCCCCTGTTCGTGGTCTCTCAGACCAAGGTGGCCCCGCAAGGGGTTTTTCGCTTAAAAAAAAATAGAGTTCCCCCTTACTATTCTCTAGAGGATAATTTAGCATTAAAATCCCCAGTAATAATCCAGTCTAACTCTTCCCTTGACACTCTCATGTTATGCACAACTTTCCATTGATGCATCTGCCCATCTAGGTTTTGATCCCCATAAAAAATTATGATTAAAACATGCTCAGTTGTGACATTATTTCTAAAATGTGATGTGATAACACCCCTCCAAGCTATATGTTCTATTGTAGTCTATTCAATAGAGTTCCAAAGAGTAACTATCCCCCTGAGGCCCCTTGGGTAGCCACTTCCATATGACCAACACCCCTCCAAATTCTATTTATTGTTTTACACATAAGATCCAACGATATTTTTGTCTCCTAGATAAGCAAAAAAATTGTTTTACATTTTTCTAAGAGTCTTAAAACAACAGATTGATGGGTTCTATTGTTTAAACCCCTAACATTCCATTATTGTATAGTCATTGGTTGCCTTGAGAGCAATAAAAATCTATTGGCTTCATCGATCCTCCAGTGATCAATTTGTCTCTTTGAATTGCTATCAATTCCTTATTTGATTTTCTACCCACTCCTTAAGAGCTGCTATTTTTTATCTCTTTTCCACCTGAGTTATCCCTATAGTTGGTCTTTCTCTATTCTTTTTTACTATGACCATGATGACATCCGAAATTATCGGTTGCTCTTGCTTATGCACTATCAATTCCCCTACACTCTCTAATTGTGGTAACTCGCTGCACTCAATTACCTGCTCTATGATGGGATGAGATGAAAGAGGGGCTTGAACATAGTTGTTATTATTTTTATTATTCCCTTCCATCCTTCCATGATTTTTTCTTCTTCTTGGTCCATTAGTGTCTTAAATATCTCATACCTATTGGAGGGCTTGAGTTGGGTTTGCTCTTTACCATAATTTTTCTTTTGCTTTCTCCTTCTTTTGGGTTGTTCAAAACCATCTCCTTGTACTTATTTACCCTGAGAAATATTAGTTGTTTCTTTATTTATTATTGATTTACCCTCCTTAGGAATATTTGACATTCCTAGAGGAGCCTCTATTTTTATGTATTATTTAGGCAAGATCGGGATAAATGCCCATATTTGTAGCAAACTCTGCATTTGAAGGGCAATATCTCATAATCCAATTGTTGAATCCAATATAGTCCTACAATTTTGAGTTCCACCTTTACCAGCAAAGGTTGGCTAATATCCATTTCCACACATAATTTTGCATAAATAGTTGTGTTTCCTTCTATTGTGTCTTTGGAAACACCCAAATGTCTTCCAAGTGAATTATCAATAATTTCCAATACCTGCTCACTCTAAAACTCCATTGTAAGTGCATACAAATGGATCCAAATTGGGAGAGCAATGGGTTCCATTCGAAGATCAAATCCCACTCTCTAGGGTTGAACAAAAAGTCCTATCAGACCATGATTCCTATTTTTTTATTTGAAATACTTATTTCTATCAGCAAGTGAATAAAAATTAACAATAAAATATCCATTGCTAATAAACCACAAAGAATACTCGCCAAGAGGCTCCCAGTTTTTTCGAACCCAGGAATGCAAAAAAAATTAGGGTAGGGCGAATACCCATGAATTTACAGATCAAATCATGATTGGCTCTATATAAAATTATTTCTTCAACCATCCTTTGCTCAATGAAAATATTTGGCCTCGATTCTAACTACGGCAAGCATCCATTAACTCGTGGAGATGTTGATTTATTTCCAATAGTATAAAGAGCATTTTTAATGCAGTTTTTTGTGCTTCTTCAGTCTCTGATGGAGATTTATCCTTTAAAAAATCTGCAAAAGAAATATGTCTCTCTAGAAGAGGATCCAGAGGTGTCCCCATTGGGCCCTCCTGGGGCAGCAATCTTGTCTTCAAATCCACAGTAACCAAAAATCTCTTCGACTACCCAATTGATGCCCTAGTTTTCTCTTCCAGAGCTCTCCCTAGTTTCTCATATATTTTTACTACATATTATATTGTCATTATCATATAGTTAATATTGCTTTCTCATTTTGCATCTTGTGGTTGCATTTCTTTAAAAATATATCATAAAAATCAAACAAAGGTATCAGAGCACAAGGAAGATTAATAGGAATTAGAGAGATCCACAAGAAATATTGAGAGGATATAGGGAGAGTTCATTTTCAAAAAAAATGAAATTGCATTTTGGCTAGAGTCTTTCCACATATTTGCAAAAAATCTCATGAAGACTAGGACTTAATATTGATTCCACTAGATTGACAAATCAACTAGTGAATATTCATTATCTCTAGATTTAAATTTTTTCCATTATAGTTTCTCTAATACTTTTTTGCAAAAAAAATGATTCAAAGAAAGCTGAGAAGTTTCCTACAAGAGCTAGGAAAAATATCTTCTTTGGAATCTATATAGTACTTGAAGCAACAAATGGAAGATTGAATATTTTGGAGGCCTTAAAGAAAAAGGTCCCATTACAAGAGTTGCAGATCTCAAGATAGAAGATATAGAAGACTCAAGAAAGAGATCTTGATTGAGTATTAAATACTTCACTTTGAAGAAGTTGAAGATACAAATAGGAGGTCCCATTGAAGAACTTCCAGTTTTGGAATATTGAAGATAGAGAAGGACTAACAAAGGTATTATTGTAGATTTTAAAAGTAGCAGATTTTAGAGATCCAAGAAATGGATCTCATTGCAATAATCCCATAGTTGAATATTGAAGATATCAAGGAATGTATCATTAAAGTTTTGAGAATAAGAGAAGCTACATGATTTGAAGGCCCAATGAGAAGACCTCAAGCATACTTGAAAGGAGAAAGAAGAATAAGGTCATTGGAGGATATTTGAGAACTTAAGGGAAAATATTTATAGCAAGGATAAGCTCCTAATAGAAGGATTTGGGATAATTGTCACCATTTGATAACAAGCCCAAAAGGAAGAAGGGTTTGACAAGAATTTTGCCAAATTTTGGAGGAGATTTTATGAAGAACTCAATACATTCAGATTCTTGAGAAGAAGACCACTAAATAGGCCAAGATTGAAGTCAAAATTTGACAAGGAGGTTGAAGGAGAAAGGAGCTAGAAGAGGCCACCAAATATGATAAATTTAAATATTTTTATTGAAGGGTTGAAGGCTGATTTGGAGAAAGGAGTTTTTTCATTTTTACAGTATAATTTGAAGGGTTTCTAGAAGGTAAGTTTTAGCTAAAATTTGTAGGACTTTCCTACAAAATTTGATAGATTCAAGGATAGTATATCAAAGGAGAAATTATCTATGTTAGAATCTGAAAAGTTTAGAGTTAAGTGCAGCAATTTGGGTAGCACTATTAGCTACAAATTCCAAGGTCCTAGAATACCAAGTTGAAGGAAAATAGGTAGCATTGGAAGCTGCAAGATAGAGGATTTTAGGTCAGCAACTAAAGGAGAAGAATTCAAGTATTTATAGAAATTTTAGGGCAGCAAAAATCAAGGATTTGAAGTTGTGAAAATTATAGAAAATAGGTGAATCGAATCACCAAGCAATATTGCTACAAGGAGGTCAAAATAAGGTTTTATAGTTGGTGTTATTAAAGTTTCTTATTCAATATTATTTAAGTTCCTTTAAAACACCATTTTAAGAGTTATTAAAAGTAGCAATAAGGAGGTTGATTTTAAAGGTTTTCAAGTTGAGTAAGGAGTTAGCATTATTTATTGAAACCTACAAAATATATTAACACAAGTTAGTGTTAGAAAGTTGATTAAAAGGAGTAATAAGGAGAAATTGATAGTGCTTAATACAAGTTATTTCTAAGAGCTATTAAAGTGCATTAAGTATTAAGCAAGAAAGGAATATTAGTGCACAAAACAAGGTTGAGTTGGAGTGTCAAAAGATACCATTGAGCACAGGTAAAACTATAGCAAGTCTTGGTGAAGAGAAGTCGCCAAAGGAGAACTACAACCTCCAATAAATAGAGAGGGTACCACTATACTAGAGACAAGAAATAAATCTACATAAAGAGACTAAGAAAGTCTTGGAATTTTGGTTCAATAAAGGTACTTTATTTCATATTAATACAGACTTATTTCTAGTTTTAATAGCATCATATTTGTCTTTTACAATATAGCAAAAGGAAGACAAAAGTTGAAGTGTCTTAGGACATCAAAGTAGCATAAAAGTTGTCATCAAGTGATAGAATTATCCAATCTAAAGAAGAAGCTATAAATAAAAGGAGAAATATCCATATAAGGATTCAAATTCATCTTATTCAAGGTGTCTAAAGACACCAAATATGGTGCCATAGTCCTAAGAATGCAACATTCACAGTGTAAAAGGAACCTGCAACAAGAAACAAGACTAAGTAAGGACAACATAATGCGACAAAAGTGCAAGTTGCAGCAATAATAACACAAGGGAATAACACAAGGTGCAAGTAGCAAGGAGAATAAAAAAATATTGAGTGTTACCCAAGTGTAGTAGAAGAGAAAATTGGATGAAAAACCACCTATAAGAGAGCATTAAAATACCATAGGAGGAGCCATCTTTGTTGGAGATGAGCCACCTTCATTGGAGAGAAGCCACCATACGTTGGATATCAAAAAAGCACATTGTTGTTGCTAGAGGATCCAAATAACTTGCAAGGAGTTGCAAAGGTATTAAGGAGATAAGGGATGTTGAGTGCTTGGTTACATGCAAGTGAAGAAGCCTCCACTTGCCATAGCAAAAAAATGAATATTTTGTCATTTGGCACAAAGGATAAGAGCACCTTTAAATTCTTAGTAATGCCTAAGGAAGATAATGCTTATGCAAGGAGAAGAGCATCCAATTATAATATAATACATGTGCCTATGCCACCCACTATCAATAACCATTAGTAACACTCCATTAAACCAAGGAAGGAATCTATCATCATTCTTCAAAATTCAAAGGGTGAGATAACGCTTGCACCACCTAAATCAATGCCTTCCAAAGACTGTAACATCCATGCACCACCTAACAAGAATATTTACGTTCAACGGTGATGTAAATACCATGTGTTATACATTCCAAAGGGAGATAGAGAAGTATTAATAGCCCTGCCTGAAGAGAGCATGTATATCAATCATCCACAAGAAAAAGAGCATTGAAATGTAGAAGAATATAGTCTAAAGTGTGCCATAGAATGTAGAGCATTTAATGCATATTGTCATACCTTGAAGACTAAAGAGAATACAATGTTCAAAATCTTTGAAAGTGCAGTCAAGGAAGAAACCAATCAACACGTAGTGCATTACATCACATGAAAGGTATCTTCAAATTGAATTAATATTTGTTTTCCATAAAGTTCAAGGAGATAGAAGGTCCATTATTTCTAAGGTTAAGCTTAGCTAATTATTGCATAGATATATAAGGAAAATACAAAATTAGATAAATCATTGATGTATTAAATCATTAAAGCATTATTTTGCAAATGTTATCATTTTCTAAACTTCTACATAGGAAAACATAATGAGTTCAACACCAAATTAAAATATTGAAATTTAGAAACCTTATCATTAAGAATTGAAGGATATAGGAAGCAAAACATTGAATTTCTTGAAAGTTAGAAACTATTGTTTATACTAGTCTCTTATACAAATTAAAGGGATAAAAGAAATCCAACTCTAGAGTCTCGAAAAATATAGAACTTTATCAAATTGAAAGTGCATATATCAAGAGGGAGAAATAAGGTGAAAAATAGGAGTTGAACATTTTATTAAAATTAACATCAAAACATTAGGGATTCAACTCAAAAGGAAATATAAAGGATGCTAAGCACTTTATCGAGATCATAGTATATTCTAATATCTGGGGAGATATAAGGGATTCTACAAAACTTAATATTTTAATAGGTTTATCAAATTTTTCTCATATAATCAACACTCGAGAGTCATAAGGTAGACAACTTCAAAGGTTTTGAAATACAAAACTTCCATCAAAATTGTTCTAGATACCTGGGAATTAAAAAGTATTCTACCTAGAGATATGGAAAAACTAAATTCTTATCAGAACCATTAATTGAACAATAATATTCTCAAGGTATTATTAAAACACTAGGGAGCTATAATGAATAACACCTCAAATATTAATTTAGAAGAAACATGGATGAAATAGTAAGAAATGCATTCAATAAAGAGGAAATATTTCATGAATTGGAATTTTATTTCCAAAATTTAATAGATATTTTTTATGGATACAAATTTTTTTTTCCACTAGTAAAAAGGAAATATTCTTGAAGGCCCAAGGAGAAGACCTCAAGCATACTTGAAAGGAGAAATAAGAAGAAGATCATTGGAGAAGATTTCTAGCAAGGAGAAGTTCTTGATAGAAGGATTTGGGACAATTGTCACTATCTGATAACAAGCCCAAAAGGAAGAAGTATTTTGCAAGAATTTTGCCAAATTTTATAGGATATTTTACAAAGAACTCAAGACATTCAAATTCTTCAGAAGAAAACCACTAAATAGGCCAATATTGAAGTCAGAATTTTACAAGGAGGTTTAAGGAGAAAGGAGCTAGAATAGGCCACCAAATCTGATAAATTTGAATATTTCTATTGAAGGGTTGAAGGCTAATTTGGAGAAAGGATTTTATAGATTTTTACAGCAGAATTTGAAGGGTTTCTAGAAGGTAAGTTTCAGTTACAATTTGGAGGATTTTCCTACCAAATTTGTGATATTATAGGATAATATATCGAAGGATAAATTAGCTACATTAGAATCTAAAAAATTTAGAGTTAAGGGAAGCAATTTTGGCAACACTATTAGCTATAAATTCCAGGGTCCTAGAATAGCAAGTTGGAGAAAAATAAGCAGCATTGGAAGCTACAAGATAGAGGATTTTAGGTCAGCAACTAACAGATAGTAATTCAAGAATTTATATCAAGTTTAGTGCAGTAGATATCAAGGAGTTGAAGTTGTGAAAATTACAGCAAATAGGTGAATCGAATAACCAAGCAAGATTACTACAAAGAGGTCAAAATAAGGTTTGATAGTTGGTGTTATTAAAGTTTCTTATTCAACATTATTTAAGTTCCTTTAAAAAACCATTTTAAGAGTTATTAAATGTAGCAATCAGGAGGTTGATTTTAAATTTTTTCAATATGAGTAACGAGGTAGCATTATTATCTTGAAACCTACAAAATATATCAATACAAGTTAGTGTTAGAATGTTGATTAAAAGGAGTAATAAGTATAAATTGATAGTACTTAATAAATGTTATTTCTAAGAGATATTAAAGTGCATTAAGTATTAAGAAAGAAATGAATATTAGTGCACACAAAAAGTTTGATTTGGAGTGTTAAAATACACCATTGAGCACAGGTAAAACTGTAGTACTTGTTTATGAAGAGAAGTCACCAAAGGATAAATACAACCACCAAGAAATAGAGAGAGTGCCACCATACTAGATACAAGAAATAAAGATACATAAAGAGACTAAGAAATTATTGGAATTCTGGTGCAATAAAGGTACTTTAGTTCATCTTAATACAAACTTATTTTTGGTTTTAATAGCACCATATTTGTATTTTACAATATAGCAAAAGGAAGATAAAATTTGAAGTGTCTTAAGACACCAAAGTAGCATAAAAGTTGTAGTAATCAAGTGATAGAATTATCTAGTCTAAAGAATAAGCTACAAAGCAAAGGAGAAAGAGCCATCGAAGGGCTCAAATTCATCTTATTCAAGGTGTCTAAAGACACCAAATTGTGACATAGTCCCAAGAAGGCAGTGTTCATAGTGTAAAATGAACCTGCAACAAGAAAGAAGACTAAGTAAGAACAACATAATGCAACAAAAGTGCAAGTTGCAACAAGAATAACACAAGGTAATAACACAAGTAGCAAATACAAGGTGCAAGTAGCAAGGAGAATAAAAAAAATGTTGAGTGTTACCCAAGTGTAGGAGAAGAGAAACTTGGACCAACAACCACCTAGAAAAGCGCATTGAAATACCATAGGAGGAGCCATCTTCGTTGGAGAGGAGCCACCTTCATTGGAGAGAAGCCACCATACGTTAGAGATCAAGAAAGCACATTGTTTTTTTTCAAGGAGCCAAATAAATTGCAAGTATTTGGCAAGGTGTTAGGGAGATAAATTACATTGAGTTCTTGGTTACATGTAATGGAAGAAGCCTCCACTTGCTACAATAAACAAAGGAATCTTGTGCCATTTGGCACAAAGGAGAAGAGAACATTTTAATTCTTAGTAATGCCTAAGGAATATAATGTTTGTGCATGGAGAAGAGCATCCAATTCTAATATAATGCCTATGCCTATGCCACTCACTATCGATATCCATTAGTAACGCTCCATTCAAGCAAGGAAGGAATCAATCATCATTATTCAACATTCAAATGGTGAGATAACTCTTGCACCACCTAAATCAATTCCTTCCATAACCTAACAAGAAGATCTATGTTTAAGGGTAATGCAAATTCCATGTGGTATACATTCAAAAGGAAGATAGAGAAGTATTAATAGCCCTACCTGAAGAGAGCATGTATATCAAGCTTCCATAACAAAAAAATCATTGAAGTGGAGAAGAATATAGTCTAAAGTGTGCCATAGAACGTAGATCATTTAATGCATACTATCATAGCTTGAATACTGAAGAGAATACAACATTCAAAATCTTTGAAAGTGCAGTCAAGGAATAAACCAATCATCACATAGCACAACGCACCACATGAAAGGTATCTTTACATTGAATTAATATTTGTTTTCCATCAAGTGCAAGGAGATATAAGGTCCATTTTTTCTAAGGTTAATCTTAGCTAGTTATTGCATGTAGATATAAGGAAATTACAACCTTAGATAAATCATTGATGTATTAAAAATCTAATCAAATTAAGGATATTATAACTTTAAAGAGTTATTTCAAAATTGCAATATTTGAGATTCAAATATCAAAGTATTTGTAAATTTTTAAACTAGGAGATATAAGGTTTTCCATATCTAAATTGAAGCATTATTTTGCAGATATTATCATTTTATAAATTTCTACTTAGGGAGATATAATGAGTTCAACACCAAATTAAAATCTTGAAATTTAAAAACCTTATTTTTAATAATTGATGGATATAGGAAGCAAAACATTGAATCTATGCTATCCTTTAAGTGTGTTGTGCAATATAACATTTTTTCCCATCTAATATAGTCTCGTATTTTGTGTAGCATAAAAATATATTCCTTTTATACTAGTTCATCATTATCTTGCCCCAACAATGTCACCAATCCTAAGAGGATATATTGAATATTAGGTAGGAACTAATCAATCTTCAAAGGAAGCCTATAATTGTTTTCCAAGTTCCTCTAATGTTTTTTAAATAGTCCTTTTTATATTAATACACATAAGAAACCATTAATCCTTCATATATGTTATGCACATCCTGGATCTTATAGTTTTTATGTTGATATATATATATATATAGTGTTCACCATAGTGCTCCACTTTCATAACTCTTCTAGAACAATCATATGCTTATGTGCTCATCTCAAATATTTTTGGGTAGCCTCATACTTTTTATACCAAGAACATTCCTAATCTAGGGTCTTATCCTACTAATATTGTAGTAGTTGATCTTAGGTCCAAACTTGAATTGTCTTAGAGATTATTTCTATAACTCTTTTTTACTTCCTATTTCCTAAATATCAATAGGTTTTATTTAATTTTTTAGAATTTCTTACTCATTCTCAATCTTCCCACTCCAAATACCCCATATTTAGCTTGAATGTCAATAATTATTTTTATTTGGATTTCCCTTGGAATATATGTTTGGTCCTCAAATAGTACTACTATGTATTTAGAATGAACCACTTTTAGTATGGCATCACTAATCATATCCCTTTGACATTTCTTCTTTTCCTTAATGCCTATGTCAAATTTATTAAGAAAATTGGTAGAGTTTGAAAAATTCATTAACTCTTTAATAGTATATCTTGTTCTTAAAAAAAAGTACTTCACTCTCAAAATAGGTAACTCTACCTTTAAAATAGGATGATCTGCCTTTTTACAAACTTAAATAAAATGGATAGAAAGGTGCATCCCAATCTCATAAAATGGCATTACACTTTGAGACAATAATATAGGACAAGGTTCTCCAAATACTAGAAATTACAAGCAATTAAAAAATGATATTCTTCCTTTAGAATAGAGTAGTTTTATCTTAGAAATTGACGTTTTACCTTAAAGAAGGTGCTCTAATATTTTGGTACTTAGAAAAAATTGGGTGTTTGCTCTATGATGAAAATGCAAAATATTCCAAAAAGGGAAAATCATCTAGAATATGTGGATCACTCTATTTGAACTTTATATATTTTAGAGTCTTCTTGGGTAGCAAGAAAAACTAAATACACTAATAAAAGATTGGAAATTTTTACCTAAACTTATAAATCCAATGTATGTGGCCTTCATGGTTTTTGGGATGAATTATTGTTGGACCTCCATGTGCAATTCCTCTTAAGCTTAGATGTAATTAGTTTATCTTTGAAATCACCTAAAGTAAACCATTCCAATGTTTAATTTTGAAACATGAGAGGTGCCTTTTAAATTGACCTTCTTTCAATATAAATTCAAGCCCTAATTTTACAATGGCCTAAGAAACTCTTTATCCTAAAATAACAATTTTGGGGATCTCTTTTGAAAATATGAACTAGACAATAATATTTAATTTTACTTTTCTTAATTGGATATCTCTTTTACTCATGTTTTGTTGGTTGGATTGGTGTCTATAAAATTAGTATTTAATGGTAGGCATAATGATTTGGTGGATTTTAAGATGCTTGGCATTCAAATGAAACTTTGAGATCATTCTTTTAGCTTTTATTCCTCCCTAGGTGCTATTAGTGCTATACCTAGGCACTTTTGTCCTATTAGTGCTATGCCTAGGCACTTTTATCCCATTTTTTTCCTCTATCTCTCACACACACATATATAACTAAGAACTCTCTTTTAAGAGTGGATTAATACCTAAATAGGGCAAAGTGCTCCATACCAGGGGTAGAGCACTCCCAAATTCAAAATAAAAATAAGTAGTCATAATTTATAAAAACAACTATCATATGAGAAATTTATTACAATTTATTTTATCAAGTAGAAAAACAATTCCATTTATAGGCTCAAATGAATAATTGTCTTTACTTCTAGTGCCAATGTTCTAGCTTAGGATATTTTGGCATCTATGAAAACATAACAAGTTAAAAATCATCAATGGTGCATAATGGAAGCCACCACCAAATGTATTTCCAAACATATAGCTTCATAGATACACTATATAAAGCAATATAGTTCCTTATCAAAAGAGTGTTTGAGTCCATAGGTAGATGCCAAATTTGAGAAGTTAAAACAATTTTCTCTTCCTACTCCCTTTTGATCTAAGGCTTGATGCTAGAAAATTTTGAAAATGATACTCATTTTCATATAATTTTTTAATAACATGGACATGTACTTGAGCTTTCAAAATTATTATAGCTTCTTTGCCCCTTATCTCATTCCAAGGTGAATCTTGATGTTGATAACTAGTTTGTATTTTTGCTTTTGCATAGCCAAAAAATGGATTATAACTCAACAATTAAATTTTATTTTGATGTTGTTCATGTTTTCCATTATATTTTGAGGCACCATCTACTAGAAATAAATATTTAATTCCATTATACTCCCCAAAATTATAAGAAAATGCATGATCTTTAGAACAATTGTCTCTCTATTACTCAATGTGGATCTTTCCCCTAGAATAACCATAAAAAATTTCAAGAGTTGTAGACGAATCCTTCTCTATTTATTAAATGGTATTCTCTTCTAAATTTTCCTCCTTAAAGAAGTAAAATGCATAAAATTAGCTTCAATGTGAACTCTTCAAATCTTGTAGAGTATTCTTCCTCCTCGTATTTTGGCTCAACTCATCCTTCCATTGCTCTTGTATACTCCAATATAAATTATCATGTTTTGATTATATACTTCATTCTATTACCTCCATAGGTTGTTCTTCCTCTAAGTGGAAAAAAAATAGTTGATATTCTTCTATAACCTCTAGTTCAACTTCTGATAGAAAACTAAACAAATCATAATCTCTTATAAGCCTTAACTCCTCATCTTCATAATATTTTCTTTTGGTATTATATTTTTTCTCAAATTAAGGTAAACATGAAACCTAACGAGGGGGTTGAGAATTTCCCATGAGAATCATTAATACATAATCATTGGAATATTTACCTTTCATCTCATATTCTCTATATAACTAAGGAAAATCTTCCTAGAAAGCAATTCAAGACTCCTCAAAAGGAATTATTAATTCATCAAAATGAGAGTTGCACATGCTAGCACATTTTTTAGAAATATAACATTTATCAATTTTGCATACTTTAATTGTTGCATAGGCTTATGCTTCACAAAGTACTACAATAATATGGTAGTTCTCTTTAGGTTTATAATTGTGTTTCATATTAATATCCCAATTACATGATATCTTCCTAAGGGTTAGAAGTAGAAACTCCAATGCTATTTTATTGTATTTTATTTTAGAGGAGGATGGAAGGTCCATGATTGGATGAAAATCATTGGGTTTCATTAAAAATTATGGGCATGTTCTACTAGTTTTGAGGGCATTGTTGATGTTGTGAAATTATTTGGTGTTATGTTTAAATTTTGCAAAACTTGTTGTTGGGCTTGAGTAAGTTGTAAATACTAGGTCAATTACTAATTTTGGATGAAATTTTATTCCTACAAATTTATCGTTAGTATATTTATGTATCCTCATATGGAAATTTTGATAATAGAGTAATTTGTGATGGAGGAGGTTACTATAGTTGTTAGATAGTTGTTTGGGCCATATGAGATGGATAGTTTTATTGAATAAAAATAATGGGGTTTTTTTGTTTAATTAATTGATTTAATGTAGGTGGTTTTTCATACTATATGTGTTGCTCATATTATCCTTCATCATACTACATTTGGTATACAAGTTACCCCTTTGAGGCATATGTTGGTTTCTAGGGGAATTGAGGGTTCGGTATATATACTCTACATAATTTGAGGGTTTTTATCCTAGTGGATCATCATAAAATTTATTGGGGCCCACATTAAATAAAATATTTTTGATATTATATTCATAAAATCAATATTAGGTCTCAAATAAACTCAATTTCTAGCTCTATTATATTTGTAAATGCTCAATAATAAGTTGCCAAAATGGAAATATAAATGATTATTCCTTGATAAGGGTAAGGAATTCTTACTTGAGCATAGGGTTCTCTCACTTAGGAGTGGGTAATCTCACTTTAGTATGGGATTCTCCCAACATAGAGTGGGGAACTCCCAAATTTAGCAAAAATGGTTATAATTTTCTTCAAAGAGCACACAATTTTGGCAATAGAGCATACCCAAATATGATTTGGATCAAGTCTCAAGCTTATAAGAGTAAAACACACTCAATAAGGGATGGGGAACTATCAAAGACTTAGAAAATTTTAAATGTATAAATAAATTGCATTTAAGTACATAGCACATTATACAAAGGGTGGTATGCACTCATTAAGAAAAATGCAAGGTGAGATGAAGTACCCTAGGATTATGGGCATAGTTTAATCTGGTCAAATATGGGGTGTACTTATAAGTTAGCATGGACCTATATTAATATGTTTAACTACTTTTATGAATCACATACAAATAGACATGAGAAGTTTTGAAACACCAATTTTGGGTTTAAGATGGATCTAACAAATAACTAGAAAATTTGCTCAAAGATTATAGTTTTTTAGATTTGAGCAATATATTATGTTCTTTAGATAAACAAAATCACTATTATATAAAACATCATGAGTTTGAAGATATTTAATGAAATGAGCACAATTCATAGACATTTATGAAAAAATATTAGATCTAAAGTTAAAATAAGTTTTTATATAACTAATTCATAGATTTAATATTACAAAAAAGGCCTTCAATAGATCTAAATAGATTTGAAGCATAACTACATGGATCTAATATGTAATATCAAAAATATATATTCAATAATGCAAGTGGCATCAATTTGATTTCAAGAAAAATCATACTCATCTAGTCCCATTGGATGTTCCAAAAAAATTTAAAAAAAATTATGTGCCTATAAGATCACAATTTCAACATTGTAAGAAAAGGGGTTTAATTCTTTTAGCCTTTGGATTTGGGTTGGCTTCCCACTAATTGAGATAATGTAAAATAATCCAATCAATCAAGACAAATTAGAGGAACAAAGAGATGTGATAAAGTAAAGTAAATGCAATAAAAGAAATTTGGTTGGGTGATTATATTGAGATTAATATTGATCTAATTGAACATTCAACTATGACTAGCTAAATTCAATGCATCATATCTCCAAGTAACCTATAGTAAAATGATTAATATGACTAACAAAGAGATAAAATGGTGGAGCCAGTAATATTATACATTCATAAATGAAGAGGTCAATGGACACAATGTATTTATAAAATCCATAACAATCTTTCATTAATTGCAATATGAGAACTAAGTATAAATTTGGTAGCTTTAATATATAAAAATGGCAAAAAGAACATTTAAAGTGAGCATGAAGCACTTATTTCTAGCAAAATTAAAGCTAAATTTACCTCTAAATATCGTAAACTAACTCTAACTCCTAGTTACATCAGCTTTTATACCTTCAATTTTATACCAAAAAAATATTTCCTTTTAAAACATAATTTGATATTCATGTGGAATGGAGTGCCTTAATTTGGAGTTTAGAGATCTAATTTTGAATTAGGTTACTCTCTTTGAAATGCAACATCTTGATTTTGGAGAGGAGTGTCCTAATTTAGGAAATGGTATCCTTGATCTAGGAGAGAGCCACCTTGATCTAGGAGTAGGATGCTCTAATCTATAGATGGGGTACTCTCTACACTTAGTGCATCATTTATCTCTATATTTGGGATAGAGTTCCCTAAATTGGAGTGGGATACTTCCTTCTAGATTTGGTAAATTTTGTTTAAAATTCTTGGGAACTAGAAATATGATTCTTTAAAATCATAAAATCTAACCACCATTAACCCTATTTCCCTTTCTAAGCACAAAATTCCTTATTCAAAGTAAAAAATTAATAGTATTCTACTACACTTATCCTAGATGGTTTTTTCCACTATAAAATATTATTTCTCTACTATTGTAGATGGTTTTTTGTATTATTCAATGAGTTTAATTATACGCCACTTTATTCTTTGGGGTTTGCATAGTTTTCATGCTTCGAAGCTAGCAAATTTGAGATAGTACTAAAATTTTGAAATAGTAGTCAAAAGTTGGTATTATAGTAGATTTCAAGATTTCTTAATATCACATCAAGATTCAAATATACTTTCCATAACCTTTTCTTAAAATATAGTCTAGCATTTTTCGCATAGAAGATTAACTTTGATCCAAAATAGAGGGTTTTACAAGTGATTAATGACTAGATTTTTTATAGTTCAAGTGGAACCAATCCAAGGATCACTTCAAGTTTTTAACTGGTATTTCTACTGGATAAGAAAAACCATAGAAGATAGTATTTCCACTGTGTTGAAGAAAAACCAGTGAAGGCAAGAAATTAATACCACTAGGTTGAAGGACAACCAATGAAGATTAAATATACAATATTGAAAAAAGTTTACCTATTCCAGGAATAAATTTATAATACAAGGCAATAGACAACATAGTTTTAGGTCTTAAATATAGATATTGATATTAATAATATTAAGGGGACTCAAGAGAAAAGAGTTTCCATAGAAGCAAAAAATTGGTTTTGGGGTTGTAGAAAAAGAATAGACAGTGAAGATTGAGGAGACCTAAGAAAAAGGTCCCATTAAATATTGAATATTGAGGAGACCCAATAAAAATGTCCTATAGGAGACTGAATATTGGATATTGAGGAGACCCAAGAGAAGAGGTCCCATAGTAGATTGAAGGAAAAATAATGAGGCTAGAGAAGCCCTATTGAAGAATTGGAGTGGCCATTGGAAGGAGTTTTTGAAGAAAGTTTGAGTTAGAATATTGAAGAAAGAAGAAGCTCCTAAAAAGAGGTAATCACATCAAAATTGGGACAATCATCACCATTCGATAACAAGCCCATAAGGATTTGTGAAACTAATTGAAGGAGGAAATATTTGGCAAGAAGTTTGTCAAATTTTGAAAAGTAAATTTGAAGACTTCAAGACATTGAGAATCTTGAATAATAGGCCAGCAAAGAAGGCCAATTTTGAAGACAAAAATCAAAAATTTAGGAGAAAAAATTTGAGATAGAAAAGGTCTTATTTTGATAGGTTTTGTAAGCAGTCGTTCAAGTTTTGAAAGGATGAACTTGAAGGGATTTTGAACACCATATTGGGAAGCATTTGAAGGAGATAGAAGAGCTACAAAATTTTAGAGATTTTGGACAGTAAGGTGAAAGAGAAAAAAGTAGATTTTGGGTAGCATTTTGAGAAGAAGAAAAGCTACAAATTTCAAATTTTTGGATAGCGAGTTTTTGGATAATGAAAAGGTGAGCAAGTGAGCAAGAAATCAAGCTTGAAAATAAGGAGAAAGGAGACTACAATATTTATGTACAAATAGCATCTTATTTAAGCATTTGTAAGAGTGTTTATATGTGTTAGCTTTTGATGCTTAACACTTAAATCAAAATAACCACAAGATCTAAAATAAAGTTGCTAGGGAAGGCTTTTGAAAAATGACCTCAATAGCGACCTCTACAACCTTGGCAACTTTTGGTGGGAATTCCCATGCCCATTCAGGGGATCTGGAACAAGGGGAAATTCCCCCCTTGGATACAGATCCCAAGGTGGGCGATCCCAAGGGCCCTGATCCGGACCCTGGTGGGAAGGATGATGCCCCACTGACTTACTGTGAGAAGGTAATGGGTAAACCAAATCCTAGTTCTACTGGGACCCTAAATCATCCCACTATGATCGCATCAGGGGAAAATATGGTCATCCCTTCTCTCTGTCATGGTAGAAAAGCTCTCTTTTGAATCCCTTTCCCTTGTGGGCAAGTTCATGGGAGGCAGACCCGACATGGAATCCATAAGGAAATGGGCCAGTTTCAAATGGTGCATAGTGGGAAGCTTCCAGCTTGTAGCCCTATCAAGGGGTTTCTTCTTGATCCGTCTGAACAACCAGGATGACTATGCCCGAATCCTCACTGGTGGACCCTAGTTTTTTGGAAGGAAAAGTCTATTTCTGAGAAAATGGGAGGAATATTTCAACCCCCAAACCCAGGACATCAACTATGCACCGATCTGGGTTCATCTTCCCGATCTCCCCATCCAGTTCTGCCATGAAGACATCCTCCGATGGATCGAGGGATACATTGGGGATCTTGTCACTATTGACTCTGCAACAAAAGCTCATTCCCGCATGGCCCAGGCTCGGATCTATGTCAATGCTAATCTAGCATCCTAGCTCCCAACCCGCATCAACCTCATTTATGGGGACTTTCACTGGTGCCAAGCTATCGAGTATGAAAATAAACCGACATTCTGCATCGAATGCAAATCCCAAGGACACCTCAAATCCCAATGTCCATCTCTAAAGCCCCAGTAGGAGGTGCCAAGCACCAAGCTTCCCCCTCTCTAACACCAGAATACCCATTTGGGAGTGCACAATGATCGATTCAAAGGCCCCTTTGGCAACAGGTGGGAAAAGGAGCCCAAAGGAAAGCAGACTGCTCACCAGGAACCACTCATCAACAACCCCTCTTCAAGCTCAGAATATGTATGCTCTATGTTTGCTTTCCCCAATATATTTGGACCTTTATCCTATTCAAACGATGAGGTTCTCTTCCTTGAATCCATTCCCATTCAACCCCCGTCCCCCCACCCCCATCCCCCTCCCTCCCCTTCCAAATCTGGGCCTTCCTTTCCCACCCCTGATGCTCCCATACCTCCCCTCATTCCCCCTTCAGATCCCTTGTCTGAGGTGAACCCTCTCCTTCACAATGGTGTCCCCTCCTCTTTTCCCTTAGAAGACCCTTCATCCCCAACCGGATCGTGTCCCAAATCCCTGGAGGATGCTTCTAGTCCCACCCACACCAAAGCGGACATTAGCTCCATCATCACCAGAAGCAAAAAAGGCCCCATTGACATCGGGGGTGAAAGAAAAAGAGGCCGACCTACCACCTATGAGCAGATAAAAAAATATATCGATGACCAGGTTGCCAATGGAGTACAGTTAACCCTCTTTCCAAAATTGTTCAACCAATCCAAGGACGAGGTAAAAAATCCCAAACCTCCCCCTCTACAGAGCAAGGGAGACAAGAAACCCACCAAAACATATAGATGAAGATCCTCTCTTGGAATATCAGATGCCTCAACAACACGAGCAAACAAAGGTTAGCTCGAACCATCAGGAAGGAGTATAAACCAACCATCCTCATTCTTCAAGAAACAAAAACTAATGCTGCCAGAACTCACAATATAGCTCAAAAATTTTGGAAGAACTGCCAATGGGCCTCATCCCCGATAGAAGGATCTTCTGGGGGTCTCCTGTGCTTCTAGGACCCTAAAAATGTGGAGGGCAAAGTTATATCCTTTTCCAATAGAACACTGAATATGGTTTTTTACTGCAAGGACAACAAAATCACTTGGGTGCTATCCAACATCTATGCTCCCAACAATCCCATGGAAAGATGCAATATGTGGAGATCTTTGTCCCTCATGAAGGATGCTTTTTCCAACCTCCCCTGGATGGTAGCAGGTGATTTCAATTCCCCCCTCTTTCATTCTGATAAGAAAGGGGGTGTTTCTACCCCATCCAAGAGCATCCTAGACTTCCAAGATTTCGTCATAGAGAACGAACTCATGGATATCCAGATCAGAGGCTGCCAATTCATGTGGAGCAATAAAAGGGTTGGATCGGATCATATCCAGGTCAAGCTGGATTGGTTTTTTCTTTCCCAGTAGGCCATTCCCCTGTTTGGAGACACATCTCTCATCTCTCTCCCAAGAATCGGGTCTGACCATTCCCCCCTTCTCCTTGAATCTAATAAGGCCCCATCCTTTAAAACCCCCTTCAGATTTGAAAACATGTGGATCCAACACCCTGACCTGAAGCAAAGGATTGGTGAATGGTGGAGGACCCCTTTCTCAAGATCAACCATATCCCAGGTATCCCAGAAACTAAAATCAATCAAAGAAAATTTGAAGACCTAGAACAAGGAGGTATTTGGGAACATTTTTGAGATCAAAGAAAAGACGTTGAGCAAACTCAAAACTCTGGAGCAACAGATCCAGCATGACCAGTGGACCCCCAACTACGGGATGAAGAGAGGCAGTTGCTGTCAGAATACCACAATATTCTAGCCAGAGAAGAGACCTTCTGGCATCAAAAATCTTAGGCTCTCTGGCTCAAATATGGGGATGCTAACACAAGATTATTTCATGCCTCTACCCTACAAAATAGAAGCATGAATAAGATCAGAGAGCTCACCTTGGTGGATGGGTCAGTCACTCAGGACATCTTCAATATTTGAGAAGAGGCCTCCTATTACTTCAGCATCATGATGGGAACTGCCCTTCCCACCAACGCAGAAGCCCAGGAAGCCCTTCTGGAAAACATTCCCCCTGGTCACCCCTGAGATGAACCTATCCCTGATCCAACCTCTTTTCGTGAAAGAAATCAAGACTGCCTTGTTTTCCATGAAAGCTGACAAGGCCCCTGGGCCAGATGGGTTTCCCCCTCGATTTTTTTAGACCTTTTGGGATATAGTAGGGGAAGATATTTGCAATGCTATCTTGGAGCTCCAACGTACCAAAATCATCCCACGAGGGACAAATTCCACCTTCATTGCCTTGGTCCCTAAAACCCCCCTATGCAAATCTATGAATGATTTTAGGCCTATTAGCTTGTGCAACATTGTCTACAAGATCCTAGCCAAATCCCTAGCTCTCAGGCTAAAAATCATCCTCCCCACCATCATAGATCCCTGCCAAGGCAGCTCAGTAGAAGGGAGATCCATCACTGATAGCATCATATCACTTCATGAAACCCTCCACTCGACTTTGTGCAACAAAAAAGTTGCCATGTTCCTAAAATTGGATATCAACAAAGCTTTTGATAGGGTGGATAGGGATTTCCTCCTGAAAGTCCTCTCCCGGTTTGGCTTCCACACAGAATGGATTAACCTCATCAAAGGCTGCATCACCGCTCCCTGGTTCTCGATTCTCGTCAATGGATCTGCTGCAGGTTATTTCCCAAGCCTCAGAGGAATTAGATAGGGAGATCCCCTATCCCCTTTCTTGTTCATCATCCTGGTTGAGTCCCTCGATAGAGCTTTCAAGCAGGCATGTTCTTCTAGGCGTATAACTAGGATCAAGGCATCTTCAGATTCCCCTCCCCTATCTCATCAATAGTTTGTAGATGACACCATCATTGCCACTTCAGCTTCTGTCGTCCAAGAAAAATCTGTAAAGGTTATCCTTGATACTTATGCTTCTGCAGTGGGCCAAGATATCAACTATCTCAAAAGCAAATGTTATTTCCTCAACACCCCGGGCCATAGGCAATGTAAAATTGCTCGCATCCTCCAATGTTGCATCGTTGATCTCCCCACTTCTTACCTGGGACTCCCCCTATTCACTAAGAGCCCGAAAGAATCAATGTGGGATAATGTTATTGACCGGATCAAGTGCAAGCTCACTGCTTGGAAGGGATCCCTCCTGTCCCAAGCAACCAAAGTGACCCTCACCATGGTTGTTCTCTAGAGCATCCCGGTCTACTTCATGTTAGTCTTCAAAGCTCCAACATCAGTTCACTCCAAAATAGAGCAGATCCAAAAGAGGTTTTTATGGACAGGTCAAGAAAACACAAGAAACTTTCACCTGGTAAGCTGGGACAAAGTGTGCCAACCCAAGCCCCAAGGAGGCCTTGGCCTAAGAATATCAACAAACATGAATCTTGCCCTCCTGGCCAAGCAGGCGTGGAAGATCTTCACTAACTATAGGGCATAATGGGTGTCAATTGTCCAAAGCAAATACCTCAAGCACATGTCCCTAATGGATAATGACATCCCTATTAATGGATCAGCCTTCTGGCGGGCCATGATTCAAGCCAAATCCCTTATCATCAGAGGTACCCAATGGTAGCTAGGCAAGGGAACATCGATCAATTTCTGGGAAGACACGTGGCTGAAGGACAAGCCCCTCAAGGAAATCCCTGAGATTTCCATCCTTAGACTAGGTCTGGAGGGAATATGGGGAAGCAAAGTGAAATATTACATGGATAGCCAGGGCAAGTGGAAGATTCCCCCAAATGGCAATGAGCATATTGCTAGAGTAGGGAGCACTTTATCTGAGCTGCTAAGAACCACCATCATCCCCACCATAGTTACCCCAGATCACCCGGTGTGGGCAGGAACCGACAATGGGGATTTCTCAGTCAAGACAGCCCACTCCCTTCTGCTCAACCCTCAAGTTCCCACTATTCCATTCAAAGTGGTGTGGATCAAGCGTCTTATTCCAAAAATAGGGTTTTTCTCCTGGATAACCATCCAAAACAAGGCCCTCACCACTGACAATCTCATGAAGAGGGGAATCCCTATCCCCAATAGATGCCACCTCTGCCTATCCAACTGGGAATCTATCAACCACCTCCTGGTGGAATGTGAGTATGCTAGGGAGGGTCTAGACCACATGTTTTCCACTTTTCAAACCCAGTGGGCCCACCCCAAATCCCTCTTGGACCTGTTCATCCAATGGCCTGCCCCTTTCAGGAATCCCAAAGTTGCTTTCCTCTGGAAATTATGCCTTCACCACTTCATTTGGCAAGTTTGGCTTGAGCGCAACCGCAGGGTGTTTTCCACCTCTTCAAACTGTCTGACCTCCATGGCAGCCAAAACCATAACCTACGCTTCCGAGAATTCCCAAATTTTTCCCTAGCCCAGCTCTCTTCCTAGCAAGATTGAAGTTGAGATTATCCAATCCCTCAAAATCCCCATTCCCACCCTGACCCATCCCACTCCCCATCCCAGAATCAAAGCCTATTGGAATCCCCCCTGGAAGGGTGGCTGAAGCTTAATTTTGATGGTGCCTCCAAAGGGAATCCTGGTCTGGCAGGGGCAGGTGGTGTTGTCAGGGATCACAAAGGGGAGATTGTCATAGCGTTTGCAGAAAATCTGAACCACCAAACCAACAATGTGGCCGAAGCTTGGGCTCTGTGGCGAAGCTTACACCTGATCAGAGACACTCGGATCAAACTCCACGTTGAGGGAGACTCCCTCAACATTATTGGCTATATGACCTCCGACAAAAATCCCTCGTGGAACATTAGATCCTTGATCCAAGAAAGCAAAAAATTAATGGGTCAACATTGCCAGGTGGAAGCAGGCCACGTGTACCGAGAAGCCAATCGGCTTGCTGACAAGCTTGCCAACGTGGGCATAGGCCAAACACCTATCTCGGTGTGGCATGACTCCTTTTCGCTAGATGTCCTCCAAGTTGCGGCTACGAACAAACATGGCAGGTGCCTTAACTCCCTTCACTCTAATCAATGATTTTGTTTTTCAAGGTGATGCAGGTATCTCTCCAAGTTTCTTCTCGTTCGAGGCTCCCGTGGTGCTTGCTCCACTGCCATCCCATGATTGGCCATCCTACCGATGATCCTCATCATAATTTCCTTGAGTGGACTTTAATTCCTCATGTTGCTGCTTTCCAAAGCTTCACGCCCAATCCCAATGTTGCGTATGCGGCCGCTTCCCCGCATGTTTCTCCGTCGCCTTCCACGTATGCTGAGAGCCTTGCAAATCTCAACTCCGCCTATGTGGACATCATTCCAAGGCTTTCCCCCAATCCCCATTCCCCTTGGCCTGACAATCTCCCATCCACCTGTCTCTCTCCCATAATGCTCGACATGATCTTCTCGCTTCCCCCAGCCTATTTATTTCCTCATCATCGCATGCACCTCGACGTTATCCACTGCCAGCCCATCCTTTGGTTCATTTCCTCTACCACCCTCCCCTTTATCCTCGTCCCCACCACCATGGCTTACCTGGAGCCGAGTTCATTGTAGCTTGATACCCTGTCTTCCACTTTCCTACAGGGTTGTAGGCTTACCACCCTTCTATCAAAATTTTGAGGGGTCGAAGAGGATATCACGGTAGACTTTGTAAGAACATGGTCGAACGACCATGTCTGCATCAAAAATGTTTGGTTTAAAGTTACTCCCACCTTGATTGCAGAGGTTGCCGACTTGCCTCTCTCTGGTCGCTTGGTTCGGCGTGACAAACACTGCTAGGAACCAGAGCTGGAAGGCTTCCCCAACTATCAGGACTTCAAATGGACTGGAGTTGCCCTGGCGCGTGAGTCCCTTCCCTCCCTGTGGCCCATCGTTGTAATTCCCCTCATGCAATACCTCACCTACGATGACCCATCTAAGCCCATGTCCAGTTTCCATCTAGCCTTAGTCAACCATGTCCGCGGGTTCAGACCCCTGAATATCCCTGCTTTCCTTCATCGGTCAATCCGTCTATCGGTGTCCGCAACCCACAAAAAATTTACCCCTCCCACCCACCAAGGGTTATTTTTTGTGCTTTACCACCATATCCTGTCCAACCCTCCCATCGTGGCCACCCCCTGTAGTCCAATCCCCCTAATCCCCCTCCCGCCCAAAGCCCTGCTCACTCTCTGTCCAGTGAGCCCTTGACTAGTGATGGCGTCCCCAGCACCCCTGCCTCCAAGAAAGGATGTTGCATCTTCCCCTTCCAAGCCCACCCCTTCCCCTTCCAAGCCCACAACCTCCCCTGCCAAGCCCACCCCCTCCGCCACCAAGAAAGCTTCGTTGGGCAAGCGTAAAGTCAAAACAGAGGAGGTGCCCCCTCAGGTCCACAGGTCTTCCAAAACTAAAAAACCCAGGGCTGAGTCTAGCCAGAATTCCCCCCTCGAGGTTGAAGACCTGAGCGGGGATTCGACTCCCACCTCTGGCATTTCCAATCGGCTCACCATAATGTTCCTGAAAAGCTTCATCATGGCCTTCGAGAGTGTTGGCACGACTCTGAAGCATTCCCTGCAATAGAACGCACCACGCATCGGAGAAGACACCCTGGAGATCGATCCCTAAATCTACTCCAAACCAGTTTGTTTTCTGAGGATTGGTATGGTTGTTTCTCTGGTTATGTCTTCTAGTGCCCTTTTTGGAGTCCTCTGTTTGTCTATTTTTTTGGGTTTCTCTGAGATGGCCCCTATGTGGGTCCTAGCTATGGCCGAGGGTTTTTTATTGTCTGCTTCCAGTAGCCCCTGCATGGGCAAGTATCCCCTGTTTATCGACACTACTATCCCCTGCGTGGGAATTTTGACTAAGACATCCCCTGCACGGGAATATCTAAGATGGCATATGGTTCCTCTATCCCTCATGGAATGGGGTTTTGCAACAATGTTTTCTCTCTGCCTACTGAAGGTTTTTGTATATCTAGGGTTGGGACCCAGTTAAAACCCTTATAATCAAAACACCAAATTACCAAAAAAAAAAATAAAGTTGTTGTATCAAATATAAGATAATGGCAATATTCTAATCATATAAAACTCATAAATAACTTCTGCAAAAACTCATAAAATTATCATTAGCAAATGCTCACAAAAATAGTAAAATGATATAGAATAAAGGTCTACTATTGCATGTTATGTGCAATGCACTTTTGATACAAATTACAATGCTTAGTCACAAATATATAATAGTATGTGACTCTTAATATGCTGCACTCTTGACCTTCACTATTCTTTTTAACTCTTCACTTTCCTATTCTAAGGACACATGTGCACACTTACATATTGGATGCTTGTGCACATTTACATATTAAATACTTGCACACTTAATTACATGACACTTGTGCATTTCTTGCATATTATTACATTACATAAAAATTTTATCCACACTCTAATCTAGGATACACATCCTAATCTAATATTTACAATGATATACCCAAGGTGGTACATTAGCATTTACAAAATAATGTAATATACTCCAACACCCCCTGTATTACATTATTTGGTTATTGAAGACTTTATTCTTCAATATGGTCTTCGTATTTCATCTTCAATATATATCCTGTAGATTAATATTTGGATCTATCTTGTAAATATCTTATTCAATCTCCATCTTACTTCTCTTGATCTGGATTCTTTTCTATCTTTGAATTTTGCTTTTGTCTAGGTTCTTCAATATAATTATCATTAAATAGCCTTGTTTAGCAGGGGATATGATTACTTCTCTACTCCAATTTTATTTTTCTTGTTTTTTGAATAACCTTGTTTCTTTCTCTTCAAACATTTCATTCTTAAATCCATTGTTAGTAGTTGCTTCTGAAATAAGCTTTTAAAACAAACAATCTAATCTGAATATTAATCCCTTTCAAATTTGTTACAATACTCCTCTTTGTAATAGTAAAAAATAGATGAATGAGTTTTTCCTCCACAATATTTACATGGATGGAAATTCCAATAGTTTTATTTCTCATGACCAATCTTATTGCAATAAGTACATCTTGAAGATATCTTCACTTCTTTGTTACTCGTTTTTGAAATTTCAAGTTCATCTATTTTCTTAAAAAAATGGTATAACTATTTATTTATGACTTTACTTACTTTGTCTTTGCTCCTTCTATATATGTAGTAGATGATAAAGATCTTCAGTATCTTTAGAACATTCTATTTTTTAGATGGTAATAGAATCCAATGATGTGTCTTTTTTATTGTTTTGAAATCTTGCTACACCTTTCATTGTATTTTTAAATCATTTTGGTTCCTTACATTCATGGAGAAGTTCTTCATTATTTTAAACTATTTTATTCATAGTCCTTTAGCTATATACCTTTGAAGTAGAATTCCTTATAGCTCCCTACGGTTTTGAATGTAAGATAACTTTGATTAAATATTTAATTTTTTAAGTTTTCCTTTGATTTGAATCCCTTTTGTATCCCTAATTAAGAATGGAAAGCTAAAAATAATTTTGATGCAATGTCAATTTTGATAAAATTCTCTACTTTCAAAAACTTTAAGTTGGATTCCTTATGTCTCATTAATTTTTAATGAGAGATTAATGTTAATGTAATTTTTCAACTTTCCAAAAACTCTATGTTATATTCCTTATATCTCCCAAATTTCAATAATATGGTTTCAATATTCTAAATTTCACAACCCTATGTTGGTGTTGAATTCCTTATAGCTCCCAAATTATAAATTTAGAAATTTAGTAAAATGATATTTGCAAATTTTGTATTCCTAATTTGATGTAGGAAACCTTATTTCTCCAAAATTCAAAATATTTGCTAATATTAAAAATTCTTTACAATTGATCCCTCATAAAAACATGTGTAAACTCATTGAAAAAATGCTTCACAAAATTTAATAACTCAATTACAAAACTTTGCAAAATCTTCCCAAAATACTTCAAAACTACTTAATATAGCTTCTAAGGTTTTAATCCTTCAATTAGCTACCTTATTTTTACAAGAAAGAAAATTACACTTCTCAGGTGCCTTCAATTAGCTACCTTATCCCTCCATTATTCAATTAATCAATAATGTGTTAGATTAACTAACTTCAACCTTAGAATAATTAAGATATTATCCCTTATTGATCCTTAACCTTTGCAAAAATCAAATTAAATTCAAATTTTATATACCTTCTTGTGTATGGCACATGCTAATTTCGATCTTCAAGGCTTTAACCTCCCTCTGCATGCTTGTTGGCTTCTTTGACAACCAATATTCTCTCCTTTATGACATGCTCAATGTTCTTCAAAAAAATTGATGCCTTTGTGACTTTTCCTTCATGCATTTATGGACATATGAAAATATTTCATTATCCCTGGCATTGGTTGGCACTCCTATGATGTGACATGTGGAAAATAATCTCTTAAATTCCTTATAAAATTTATACGAAGTGGAACTCATCTCTTCAATATTGCAATTTTGATTCCTTTTCGCCTTAATGCCTCGTATGACCTTTGCAACTTTATATTTTCCTGAGTAAATAATATTCCAGAGACTTTGTAATTGCACCAAATAAAATGATACTCAATTTTTTCCTTCATATAACTCCTTTCGATAATTGTTGTTTGATGTCACAAATTTGACTGGATGTTTGCCTTTCTATCTCTTAAAGGCACTTCAACTTCAAATGGTTTTTTACCTCCAAATGACGATTCAAATTTCCTTCTGGAAAATGCCCTTCTTTGATGCTCAAGTTCCTTTTTCGATGTCTCTTCAGTTACATTCATATGACACTCAAACTTGGTGCTCAATATTTCATTCAATAGTGGTTTAGATTCAATCTAATGGATCTTTAGCTCTTCTCCAATGGTTGTTCTAACTTCACTTAGAGAATATTTTTCTTGTAAATCTAGTTCTCTTTCTGTGGTACTTCAACTATGTTTGGATGGTGCCCTTCTCTTGGTGCTCTAGATCCCTTCTTGCATTGCTTCCTCATTACTTAGATAGTACTCTTTCATCCTGCTTTGACTTTTGCTCCTCCTCAACTTAGTGGCTCTTCCTTTCAAGCTTGGTGGATTTTCCTTGCACGATGGTTCTTCCTTCTTCAATTGGTGGCTCTTCTCCTTACTACTTGTATTTTTTCAACTTTTTGGACTACACCTTATATGCTTTGAAGCTTTAATATTTTTCTCTTCTTGCTAGCATGTAAATCAACTTTCTATTCCTTCTAAAACTTTGTGTATTTATACAACTTGATGCATGTTTGATGACAATGAAGAATGTTTTGATAAATTCTCAAAAACTTAACTTACAATGCCTCCTTTCTTGTTGTTTTTTACTCTTGAAAAAATATTCTTGAAAACTTGATATAAACACTCTTACGAATGCTTAAACAAGATGCACTTTGATCATTAAAATTGCAGTCCTCTTTATATTTCTTTTCTAGCTTGCTTTTTTGCTTTTCTTGCTCACTGTTTTGCTATCCAAACTCGCTGTTCAAAAATCCCAAAAAATGTGGCTTTACTCCTTCTCAAAATTTTGCCCAAAATATACCATTTTCTCCTTCGAAGTATGCTATTTAAAAAATTTAATAATTTGCAGCTTCTCTCCTTTATAAAATGTTGCCAAAAACTATCTTCTTCTTACTCCAATAATGCTGTTAAAAAATATGCTATTACTCTTATCAAATGCTGCCCAAATTCTTTGAAACTCGCAGCTTCTTTGCTTATCAAAATGATGTCCAAATTGAGATCCTATCTCCTTCCAAATATGTTGTCTGGAACTTTGTAATTTGTAGCTCTAAATTCTGCCAATATGCTCCCTCCAAACTTATCCTTTCTTCTTCCAAAATGCTGCCAAGAAACTCTGAAATTTGTAGCTCAAATACTTCTTTAAATGTTGTCCAAAATACAGCTTTATCTCCTTCAATTTTCTGCCTTAAATTGTAGTCAATTCCTCCTTCAAACAGTTATCCAAAAACACTTCCAAATATACCCAAAACTTCTCCAATTCATAGCTCTTCTATCTCCTTCTAATGCTGCCCAAATTTGCAGTCCAAAACTCTTCAAATGCTGCTCCAAAATTCTGATTTCTCCTCTATATTGCTGTCCTGAAACTCTTCAAATTCTGCCCCAAAAATCTGTAATCTTCTTCTTCAAAAATAAGCCTTCAAAAATTTAATGGTTGTCTCCAAAAATATCAATTTGTGGCCTCTTTCAATATTCTTTCTCCTCCTTAGCTTCCATTTTATTTTATCTTTAAATTTTACCTCTATGCTGGCCTCTTCCTCAAGAATTTGAATGTCTTAAAGTCTTCAAAAAATACTTTCTCAAATTTGGTAAACTTCTTGCCAAAGATATTCTCCCTGAACTTTCTTCAAATCTTCTCCAATGGCCACTTCTTCAATTTCTCAATAGGGCTTCTCTATTCTCCTTTTTTCTCCTTAGAAACTTCAATGGACCTTTATCTTAGGCATCCTCAATATTCTTTCTCAAATATCCTATCTCCTTTCTCAAATCTATAATGGGGACCTCTTCTCTTAGGTCTCCTCAATATTCAATCTTCTATGGGGACCTATTTCTTGGGTCTCCTCAATCTTCAATCTTCTATGGGGACCTCTTTCTTGGGTCTTCTCAATCTTCAACTTCTATGCTTTTGCCACAACTCAAAACTAATCCCTGCACAAGGAAAGCACATAGACTTTTAGGCAATCAAAGGTAAAATTCTTCTCTATCTATTGTAGGAAGCTTCTCAACTTTTGAGAACTAATTTTCTCCAACAAAAAATTAAATAGCAGCAATCAAATATATCAAAATCTCCAAATTTCTGAAATCAATAATCTTCACTATTTGTTCTTCAAAGTAGTGGAAAGAAATCTATGTTGAGTCCCAGTCTTCACGAGTTTTTTTGCAACCCTGTGGAAATACTCTAACCAAATAGCAACTTTCAAATTCTATAAAATAAATATCCTTATATCCTATCAATCTTCCTTATGGCTCTCATTATCTCATATCAATATCCCTTGTGACTCTAATACAACTGCTAGCTTTTTATGTTTAATACTTCAAGAAAAATAACCACAAATCTAAAATAAAGTTGCTATATCAAATATAATATAATGAAAATATTCTAATCATATAAAAATCATAAATAACTTATGCAACAACTCATAAAATTCCCATTAACAAATGCTCACAAAAATAGTTAAATGATATAGAATAAAGTTCTACTAATGCACGCTATGTGCAATGCACTTTCGATACAAATTACAATGCTTAGTCACAAATATATAATAGTATGTGACTCTTCATATGCTGCACTCTTGACCTTCTCTCTTCTTTGTAATTTTTCACTTTTGTATTCTAAGAACACATGTGCACACTTACATATTGGACACTTGTGCACATTTACATATTAAATACTTGCACACTAAATAACATGACACTTGTGCATTTCCTACACATTATTACATTACATAAAATATTTACCCACACTCTAATCTAGGATACACATCCTAATATAATAATTACAATGAGGTACCCAAGGTGGTATATTAGCATGTATCCAATAATGTAATATACTACAACAATATTAAGTTTGCAAGCATATTTATCAAGGATAAAAAATAGGAATAAATGAGGCATTGCAAGATAATTTTATAGACTTTATCAAAGCATATTTAGTGCCACAAAACCTGCATCAAGTTGCATAGAAATATAGCATGTTATATGAAGTATAAAATGTTATTTAAAAGCTAAAAAAGGAGTAAAATATCAAATTAATATAGCAAATATAGTGCAATATAGAAAGTTGTAGAATAGAGTTTTGAATGGAGAAGGAGAAGTAAAGAAAGAGTTATCAAGCCACAAAACTTAAGGAAGAACCACTGAGTTTGTGAGAAGCCACCAAGTAATGAGGAGGAGCCATCAAGAAAGGATGAGGAGCACAGATTTGAGAGCCAGCAAATATTGGAAAACATATGAAAGCCACCACAAGCACCATTGCAAGGAACATAATCACCTTTGACAAAGTTTGAGCATGAGCAATGAAAGAGACAACATTGGATATCGAATAGTCACATTGGAGGGGCATGAAAGAGAATTCAAAGTGGTAGGGTTCACAAAAACCACAAGGAGAGCCAAGTTTTTACATTCATAACTATCATTAGAGAAGATAAAATATTCAGTGCATAGGAGAAGACATGGCAATGAAATCTTGGTAAGGTGAGGAGTTTTTTGAAGAATATGTTACCTAATCAGTCAAGCATTGAGAAAGGAAGGAGAATACATTACCCAGATGTTAAAATGTGTAGTTCTAAAGATGAAGTGAAACATTGCTTGGAGGAGGAAATTTGGTGAAGGTAAAGCAACATTGAAAGGTAAAACAAAGGGACACAAAGTTAAAGAGTGTGCAGTAAAAGAGAAAGTAAAGAGCCATCACTTAGAAAATATTTGTAAGTAATTCATGGTATTTTGGTAACAAGAATCAATTTTTCAATGGTTGGAGAGTGCCACTTGGTAATAGAAGCCTTAGGAGTTGAAAATGTCAAAAGACATTTGTCATGCTAGGAGGAGGAGCACCAATCATCCTTGTGGGAGCCTAAAATATCTCTTACACACTATAACTGCATGGGAGCCAAGTCTCATATGACAAGAATTCAATGAGCTTGAAGAGAAAGAGTTGGGCAAATAAATTGGTAGAAGATTCATCAGAGAGAATCAAATTTGAATTCATTTTGTTGAGTGCCTAAGGAGAGAAAAATTTATGTCAGAATATGCAAACTTAGGGAGTAGTCAAAGCATGGGTGACAAAATTATTTGCACGTCTCATAAGGGAGGTAATTGATATTTAGGCCACTTTTAATTTTTGTAAATATTAGGAGGAATAAGGTACATTATTATTAAATTTTTTAAGGTTAGAATTAATTAATCTAGTTCACCATAGGTTAATTAGACTATTGGAGAGATAAGGTATCAAATTGGAGAATTAATACCTTAGAAGTCTTATTAAAGTATTTTAGATTTTTGTGAAGGTTTTTAAAGGTTGAATTACAAGTTTTATGATTATTTTATTCAATTTTGTAATTCAAATTATAATATTTGCAAATAATTTAAGTTTGGAGAAATAAGGTTTTCTACATCAATTTGAAATATTAAATTTGCAAATATCATTTTCTAAATTGCTAAATTTCTAATTAGGTAGGTATAAGGAATACAACATCATTTTGTTTTTGAAAATTAAAAACTTAGATATATATTCAAAATCTAGGAGATATAAAGTAGTCAACTACAAATATTTTTTTGAAAAATAGAAATTCGAAATAATTATCTAGGGAGCCATAAGGTAGACTACATCAAAGGTATTCATGGATGAAATTGTTAAGAATGTGTTTAATGAAGATAGTGAAGGAATGTTGCATACACTTAGATTTTACTCATATATCTTAATAAACAACTTTATGGAGATCAAATATTTGATGTTCTAAAAGATAAATTGACTTTGTTTTTTAAAGAAGCAAAAGACGAAAATTTACTACTCTTATAGGATATCTTCATGAAAAAATTTCAGATCATGGTGGGATTCTCAAAACACCATTGTATTTACTTCAAAATAATGTCTAATGATGTATATTTCATTAATTGTTTTTTTTAATTTTCAATGGAAGATACAAGTTGAAAGAAATGGTTCATATAACTATCTCAAAGAAGAATAATTTAAAACAAAGTCATATTTCTGTGATGATTTACTAACTAATTACATTGAGGATATACCATTAGTGAAAGTATAGAAACGAAAGAGAAAATGAAGCAAGAAAAGAAATCAGATCAAGAAATACAAGATAAAGGTCGAATCAAAAGCCAAAGAAGACACTTACATGATGGATTCAAATATTAATCTACTGGAGGTAGATTGAATATTGAAGATGAATATCAGTTTGAAGACTAAAGTCTTCAATAACCAAATAATGTAATATATGGGGGGTTTTGGAGTATATTACATTATTTTGTACATGCTAATGTACCACCTTGGGTACATCATTGTAAATATTATATTAGGTGTGTGTCCTAGATTAGAGTGTGAGTAAATATTTCATGTAATGTAATAATGTGCAGGAAATACACAAGTGTCATGTAATTAAGTGTGCAAGTGTTGTGAGTGTGTATGTGCACAAGTGTCCATTATATAAGAGTGCACGTGTCCTTAGAATAGGAAAGTGAAGAGTTTTAAAAAATATTTAAGGTCAAGATTGCTCCATGTGAAGAGTCACATTCTATTTATAGCAAAATTACTGAATGCTTTCAAATATAAAATCACACAGAGACAGAGATATTGCCAAAAATAAATCATTTTATATTGAATTGTGATATAAATTTACAAGCTTCGAATTATTCCAAGTATCTTGGAATATATGTCACAATATGTGCCTCAGTATGATACAATATTTTCCTGAGGGGGTCTTCCAGGTTCTTAGCAATGTACAACATCATTCTGATCTTCCACTACAACTTCAAAGATGAGTGGGCTTTGGTATCCAACATGTACCACTCCAACTTCAGTAACCTTCTCCAAAATACCTATAATCTACACACATTCACACCAACAAAGAGTTATTAGCACCTGCATGTGAAGGAATAATATTAATGCTACGCATAAAACAAACTCGGGGCTTAGTAATCATGCAATGTAAATCACAAAAGCAAATAATAATGTAAAATCCTTTCTAAAACAAAAATTATTGATCTCTATCATCGTACTCTCGGATCTACTAAACCGTAGATGCACAGTAGAAAACTGGAAATCACGGACATGTGAAATTACGGATGCACGGTTGTGAAATTCTGGATGCACAGTTCTGACTGTGAAATCGTGGATGGGCAGTTTAGGCTAAAACATAGACTACCTCGAGAAATGAGCCTTTGAGATCTGGTAAGGGCTTTTCTCATGATCTACTCGGGGGTCCTGGTCAATTTAAGTATCCTGGTGATATCTTAATTCATCTCCCTTGGTTTTGTGGGGTAAGGGTACCTTTATAGACCCCTTAGGGTTTTGGAGGGAAATGGGAGGTGGCAAGCCTATATTGCCAAGTGGCAATTCTAGGCTATCAAGTAGAAGGGACAATTATAGTGAGTCACTCAACGTGCCTCACTTAACTGGGGTGATGTGGCTGCAAGTGGAGTGGGATGTGGGATCCTATCCTATGTGAAGGGACAAGGGAGACAAGGTGGATGATATGTGGCAAGGATGTTGGGTGGGGTGTCTGGGACACATGTTCAGTGGGTAGGCAGGGTATCCTAGGGTGATTTTCCAGATTTAATAAATCTAGAAAATAAGATAATATGCAAGATTTTATATCCTTAAGTTGAAACTTAGGTATATAATTTATTATACTATATTTTGATATGAGATGACAGATGTGATTCTGTGGATGTTGAATTTTGGTGTCTACAGTTACCTCTTTTTGGACTACGTTGTGTGCAACATGATGCAATGCAAAAATTGATGACACCTGATTTTATTTAAATGAATAAATTGACTCAATTCTTCTCAACACAAAGAACAAATGACTTGAAGATTTTTATTTTGGCTTACCCCCTCAATTGGCGAATGGGTAAAGAATGAAACCCATAAGCCAATTGAAGAAATGTATGTGATGAATATTTGGAATTTTGTTGAATGATGTGGATGAAATTCAATGTATGAAATTTTGATAAACTTGATGCCCCAAGTTTGGGATTGTTTGTGTTTTTGAAAATTTACCTTTGGTTCATTGTTGAGCAATGTGTTGTGGTGAAATTGTTAACCATGTGTGTGAGGTCGTGAGTCTTGCTGGTATTAGTCACTCATGTGTGTCAGAGCCAACACACTTAGACTTCAATTTTTTAGTTGTTTCTAATTACACCAAAGTTGAATTGATTTATTCCCACTTTTGACCCAATGGAAAAGGTTCAAGGATTACCTTGTGCAAATTTGTGTTTACACAACCAAGCTCAATGATTGAGGTTGATAGTTGGTTCAATGTGAAGATGTGTCCTTATGGTGAGTTACCAATCCGACCGTTTTGCATGGATTGCCAGTCACTGCAATCGCCAGGTGTATAGGGTAATTCACTAGCTATGAGGATCGCTATGAGTTTGATGATGATGAATATGCAAAGTGATTGAATTTTTTTTGTTTTTTTAGCCAAAACCGTGTATGCGTGGTTTTGCTTGGTCAAAATCGTGGACCTATATTTTTAGATGCAAACTACAGGTTTACGATTTTACACACTTCAAAAAATATGGGTGTGCATTTTCAATCGCAAACTATGGATACACGGTTTTCGCTGCGAAGATCGGCTATAAATAAGCATTATGTCACTTTCATTCTTCATTTGTGTCAGTTGGATTTATTTCTTTTGCTTGGTTTGAGTGAGATGGATATTGGCGGTGGTGATGCAGGTGCGGGTGGAGGTGTAGGCTCGACTAGAGTAGAAGCCAAAGTTCGATATGCCGAGGTAGGTGATCGAAGATTTTAGTGTAGTTTTATTGCTTTGTTGTTTTTGTGGTTTATTTTGTTTTTGTTTTGTTTTGTATATTTTTTTTTTTAAATCATTAAGTGGGGGTGGTAGAAAAAAAATTGAATGCAATGTAGTGTAGAATGGTTGTTTATTATTTTATTTTTTTGGTTGTTGTGGATTGTAAGCTAGGATGAATTTTTTTTGTTGTCTTGTTTAAAAACATTTTTTTATTTGTTTTTGTACAATGCAGTGTTAATCTAAGATGCATGTTGATTTTTTGAATTTTTCTTTTTTTTACTACCGTGTTAGGGTAGGTTGAAACTTTTTTTTTTTGATTTATTGTTTTATTTTTTTATGTACGATGCAGTGTATCTAAGATGCATGTTGATTTTTTTTTTTTATTACCGTGTTATGGTAGGTTGAAAGTTTTTTTTGATGTTACTGTTTTATTTGTTTATGTATGATGTAGTGTATCTAAGATGTATGTTGATTTTTTTTTTTATTACTGTGTTATGGTAGGTTGAAAGTTTTTTTTTTATGTTACTGTTTTATTTGTTTATGTACGATGTAGTGTATCTAAGATGCATGTTGATTTTTTTTTTTACTACCATGTTAGGGTAGGTTGATTTTTTTTTTATGTTACTGTTGTTGATTTCTTGCTTTTGTTATAGGTGAAGCTCTTAACACTCAGCATAGATGGCCACGCACTATCTCGAAAGTGTGTAAGGCCCTTAATAACAATGATTGGAGGTTTTTTACGGTAGTGGGCTTGGATGGTTGTGGATGTTTGGGTACTGTAAGGGTGAATGAGGCTCTCCTCGCTACATTGGTTGAGATATGGGACCCAAATAGGGGTTATTTCCATCTTTCTACATGGGATCTCACTATGACTTTGGAGGAAATTTATCGTATCATTTGAGTGCCTATTGAGGGTCCATCAGTAAGTGTGGGGCACGAAAATGAGGAGGCCTTCTGTCCTATATTTGATGAGTTGTGGGATGTAGACTACATCAAGGACGACATTGCTTACCTTGACTTGTTCAAGGCTGAGATATTGGCTACATTTTTGACATTTATGATGTATATATTGAGCAACATTATGTTTCTCAATAGCATGGGAGCGAGGATCCCATGGAACCAGGTTCCTATTGTACTCGATTTGATGGTAGATCCATGGAGATTGGCATGGGTGCCCACTCTTCTATTCCAGGTTTATAGTGAGCTATATGAGGTGAAGAGATGGGGGTGGAAGGGCCTTAGTTGTAGTCTAGTGCTCCAAATTTGGTCGTGGGAGTATATCATTAGGGGTTGCTATGTTGGACTTCCTTGTGCTTGTGATCCTACTGATCCTCACTCATACCAGTGGCTTCTCAATGAGGATTCCTCTCCTACGTGCCCTTCAATTGAGGTGGCTACTTACAAGGATAGCCTGAGTGATCTAACTAGGGACTAGATGTGCTTATGCCCATGGAGAGGCCTAGATTGGGAGACAAATATTGTGGAGCTTCACCAAGTTCGGTGAAGACGGTGGGTAGTAGGCAGCCATTCTCGAGAGATAGAGTTCATCTAGTTTTCTCGAGTACAGAGGTAGTTTGAGCTAGTGTAGGGTGTTCCTGGTGATCCTATTACTTACAAGTGGTAAGGGGATGAGCTATGCCTATCCCTAGCTCCTAAATTTTGGGTTGTGGATGATGCATCAAATGATCTAGCTATTCAAGTACCTGATTTGGATGATGTTGATACTTCTACAAATTTTTATGCTTGGTTTATGATACAGCCTCCTTAGATACTGAGCCAGGTTGTTGATGATGATGGCAGTGGGGATGAGCCAAATGTGGGTGATCGAAGCACCATCAGGGTAGTGATTTTGGAATGCAGCCTATTATAGAGGTGCAGCAGCTTGAGGTGGACATGGAGCTAAAGGTTATGGAGGAGGGTGATAGTGGCCATGGTGATGAGGGGGAGCAGCAGGTTGGTGAGGAAGAGGAGGATGTTCTTCTTCACCACATGGAGGAGTAGTGGGACATACTTTAGTCTGAGTAGGAAAATCTAGATCTGGAGGTGACTCGCCTAAAGGGCGAGTTAAATTGGTGTCGAGGTGAGGTGGCTTAACTTTATAGGGAGGTGGATGGGTTGCATTGTGGACCTAGCAGTGATAATATTATGACTCTGGATGTAGAGATCATGATTCTATGAGGTGAGGTGACTCACTTACAGGGCAAGTTGGTTAGGGTGTAGGTTGTGCCAAGTGGAGAGGATGTTGCGACTACTATTACTTCCCTTATGGCACATATTTCTTAGTGAGTGGCTCGAAAGGGTACATATCTGAGGACTATCCATAGGAAAGGGACGTACATCCAGATATTGGAGAACACTTTGCACTAGCGTCAGATCCTTCTGTCTGTTCTTCCTTCTTCATCAGTTTGAGGTTCTAGCAGGCGGATCGAGACAAGTGATAGGACTCATCAATTGTCTAGCTCTCATGGTGCTTCATCAGCATAGGGTACTCTTTGGGATCTTGGTGGTGCTAGATAGTAGTGCCTTATCACTTATTTTTGTATTTTGTCTTTTTTTTATGAGCCTCAGTGCTCTGATGTATACAACCTACGGGCATTTTGTACTATGAGATTCACTTATATATATATATATATATATATATATATATATATATACATGGCTCTTTATATATTTTTTTGTGTTATTTGTGTGTTATTTATGGATGCATGATGTAATTTGTAATGCTTAATGATTTTATTGTACTTGGTAATGTTAGACTTTAGCATGTTCATCATTATTTTCTTTCTTAATCAGGGGCGTAGGTAGATGGTATGTATGAATATTATGATTGCCATGATGCTATGGATATGGTGTAGGATATTTTACAAAGACTCAACCAATTTAGTGAGGCTAGCAAACTCTTTTTATTATCTTTCATATCTCCATGATGTTAAGGTTGTCCTAGTATTTTCAAATCTCTTCAAGGACCAATTGTGTGTGCAATGAAGTTCATTTTTCATCATGACCTAAGTTGAACTAATCAATTGTAGCTTATACCAATAATTTAACTCATTTACGAGTTGTCCTTGATCTATACAAGAGAAGGTAACTAATGTGATAGATGTTATGCCACGCGTAAGGATACCTCATTGCCAAGCCGACTTGATGCCATCGAACCTGTAATGAGGATCACCCCATGGTTTTTGGGACACTAAAAGTTCTAGGGATTTAAGCTCCTTTCCTTATTTATTGTTTTGGATCTTTGGGAGATTGCTCATTTTTTATGGAGAGCAAGGGATTTTTATTGGTTTACTTTACTCATTTTGAATAGGAGCAAAGGGGATTTTCTTTCTTTTTTGTGTTTTTCTTATTGCCTTGAGACTTTTTTTTTGGGTGGGGGGGGGGAGTACTTGCTCTTTTTGGAATAGCAAGGGATTATTTTTATCTTTTTTTATTTTTTTTATACTCGCTCGATTTGATGAAGAGCAAGGGAATTTTTTTTTGGGGGTGAAGGAGCTTGTCCTTTTGCCAACTTTGTAGTACTCTAGGCCATGCGCATAATTGGATGAGTGGGGGAAAATTTTCACTTATGGTAATAGCAATTTTTGACTTCATTTTTCTCCAAGTTCACAATGTTTTTGTGTTTTGATGTGCATGATCCAAGAGAAAACTTGATTGACCAGGAATAACCTGTTGCATTTAAAGATTGTTCAATTTTCAATGGAGGTTGCTTGAGACACTATATGTGGCTGAGTGATTGAAAATTATAGAATTTTGCTTAATAAGCAATGTATTATTATGATAAATGCTTATGGTATTTCTTGATGTGAGGTGCCCCTGATTAAGGCAAGTAAACTTGATGGATTAGGCATTGCCATATTTTACCACATGATCTAATGTAAATGAATGGTATGAACAAAAATGCCTACATGAGATGCATGAAATGAAATATTTTTGATGATTTTTTTTAGCCATGTATATATACACATATTTATAAGTCTCATTATGTATAAAATGCCTTTAGGTGCATTATGTTCAATGGCTCTGGTTCCAATTTTCCTTCCAAGTTTGCAATTCTATATGTTCCTAGTCCCAACTTCTGTTTGATAATGTATGGACCTAACCAATTAGCCGTAAATTTATCTCTCAAGTGTGGCAATGCATTGGTATTTTGTTGGTTCTCTTTAAGCACAAGATCCCTTACTTTAAATTCATGAGGATGGACTTTTGCATTGTAAGCACGCTTTATGCGGTCTTGGTATAATCGCAGATGTTCCAAGGCATTGATGCGCCTTTCATCAATGAGTGTTAATTGGTCAAGAAGCGTTTATATAGTTGTGTCATCATCCATGAATTCCTGTAATGTGATTTGCAAGGAGAGAATCTCAAGCTCAAGAGGTATTATTGCTTCAGCACCATAAACTAGTGAAAAAGGTGTTGCTCTTGTTGGCATTCTGATGCTTGTTTGATAAGCCCATAGTGCCAAAGGGAGTTCATTGTGCCAATATCTATGATTTTCTTTGATGAGCTTCTTGAGGATGGCTACCATTGTCTTATTTGTTGCTTCAGCTTATCCATTTGCTTTTGGGTAATAGGGTGTCAAGAAACTGTGTTTAATATTGTACTTGTTGTATAAGGCTCGAACATCTTTATTCTTAAATGACTTGTCATTATCAGAAAATTATCTTATAGGGTATCCCAAAATGACAGATAATATGCTGAAGTATAAACTCCGCTATTCGATGTCTAGTCGTAGTGGTCATTGAAATTGCTTTGACCCATTTAGTGAAGTATTCTCTGGTAGTTATAATGAATTTATGTTGTCCTGATGAGGCAGGGGAAATTTTGCCAATCAAATCATGGCCCCATTATGAAAAGGGCCATAGGATTTGAATGGGCTGTAAATCTTGTGATGGTACATGAGTTAAATTGGCATGATGTTGGTATTTTTTATTTTTCTTGATATATTGACAACAATCACTTTCCATGGTGGGCCAATAATATCTCATGCATAAAATACGCTTTGCAATTACCATTCCACTAAAATGACCACCACAAGTACCATCATGGGCTTCCATAATAGCTTGTTGTGTCTCAACGGGATCTAGACATCATAGTAGGATTCCATCATAACCATATCTATACAACATGTCCCCCAAGAGAGTAAAACAAGTTGTTTTTTGTTTGAATGTTCTTTTTGCAGCCCTCATCATTTCTATTAGGAGGGTCCCACACTTGAGAGAGTCTCTTATCTCATCAAGGTAAGAATTTTATGGTTCAACATGGACCAAACAGACACTCTTCTCACCTTTAGACTCTACTCTTTTGATTGTTGGCTTGGACACAGTTATTATGATTAGCATTTGAACTTCTCTATGTTCATTCTTAGGTATCAAGGATCCCAAAGAGGCCATTGCATCTGCAAATATGTTGGTTGAACGAGGCAAGTTACTAATTTTATACCAATAAAATTTCTCTAGCAACTTTATTGTTACTTCGTGATATTGTTTCTAGACAGGTTCTTTGCATTGGTATTCTCCTTTTACTTGGTAAACAACTAGTTGAGAATCACCAAAGATGCTTAGTCATTTGATGCCCATAGCTATAGCTTATTGAAGCCCCAAAATTAGAGCTTCGTACTCTGCATTATTATTTGTGCATCTGAAGTCAATTTTGAATGATAAAAGAATTGGGATTCCTTCGAGTGTATAATGTTGGACATTTTGAGTCAAAGTTGTCATTGATGTCAAGAAACAAAGTTATCATTAATGTCAAGGATCAAGCTACCGTGGATGTAAAAAGGTCAAGAGGAACAATGTAAAGGTGAAATGCAAAAGAGCTTCATAATATTTTTAATATTATGTGGAAGCATAATTTAGAAGGGTTTTTATTAAAACCATGGGTGAGCAAAAATAAAAGGTTTTTCATAAAAGCCCAAGGAAGATTTAATATTTATTTTATAAAATATTTAAATTCGAATTGAATTTAAATTTTATAAATAAATATTATTTATACAAAGTGGTAAAATCAAAAAGGCTTTAATAAAGCCAAAGGGATTTAAAAGTTAATTTATAAAATTTAAATTCTAAAAGAATTTAAATAATTTATAAATTAATGAGTTAAAAATCGAAGCACTGACATTCAAGTTTGAAGGTGGAAATCGATATAAAAACTCTATGCCTTAGAGGCATTAAGATATCCTTTTGCTCAAAAAGAAAAACCATGCAATCGTGTGTTGTGAGAACTCATGCGAAGAAAGAGACAAGAACATTGATTTTTGTGCCAGCGAATAAGGGATAAATCAATGAGCATCGAAATTCAAGAGCCATCTGGTAGGGTTATGCATAAGGGGTAGTACAAAAAAAGTAATTATAAAATCGAGGTGAATCAAGGTGAATGGTGTATAAACTTTGTGGCAAATTTTTCAAAATTTCGAAGAAAATTTTTCAAAACATGGCAATTTTTTCTTTTTTTTGCACAAAAATTATCAATAAAATTTTATGGCTACTAGAAGAGGACAACTTGCAGATGGTGACTTGTAGAGGGTGAGTGGTATAAGTTAACTAGCATAATGTGAGTGGCACAAGGCGAGTGGCGTAAATCAAGTGGCATAAGGTGAGTGGCACAAGGCGAGTGGCATAAGGCAAGTGGCATAAACCAATTGGCATAAGGCGACTAGCATAAGCCAAGTGGTATAAGGCGAGTGGAACAAGGCGAGTGGCATAAGGCAAGTGGCACAAGGCGAGTGGCATAATGCGAGTGGTACAATGAGAGATGATGACTCATTCTCTCTAGGTTGTAACTGACCTAGTGTGGGTGAAAGGTGGTGCTGCAGGAGTGGCCAAGGTGATGGTAGAGAATCTGGTTCAAGATGCTCATGCTCCTTGTTGACTCGAAAGAGAGTGTGATCTATGGGGAACATCTTTTTATACCACTTATCTATCTGAATGGGTTTAGCATAAACCACATCCTCTTGGGGACCATCAAATATTTGAATGATCCAATCTAAATTTGATTCCATATGTCGAAACTCCCCAAAGTCTTCATTAGAGATATAATCCTCAAAATCCTCATCAAATATGTAATCATCTGGCATGTGATTAATTGTGAATGTATGCAATACAATCTCTAGAAAATCCTCATGTAAATGAGGAGCAAAGTCAGGATCTAGGTACTCATCATCAACATCATTAGAATCATCACATTTGTCGCTCTCCTCTTCCTCTTCTTCATACTACATGGTGAATCATTGGAAGGTTTGATTAAAGGAATAGTTTGAGGTGGAAGGTTTATACCCTAAATTAGAGCGATCATGTGATTCTCTATATTTAGTCTCAATAATATAACGAGGACCCTGCTCATATCGTCCAAGTACATATCTCTACCAATTGACCCTACAAAAATATCACAAAGGGAAATCTGGGTTGGACTAAAAATCTAAATTTTCATCAAATTCTTGCAAGGGTACATCATTAGAAGGAGGTGGCTTGAACGAAGAATCCATTCCCCATATATGAAATTAATCCCATTTTATTGGGAACCCATTCTGTACACTTCACCTTCGGCTAAGGGTGGGTCACATGGGCGACCATAGTCTTTGACTGACTCAATAGGTGGTGAGACTATGACACTCTCAATTATGTACTTGCCAATGCCTGGATTAGTGAGATGTACTACAACTTAGGAAGTTTGGGATGATGATGGCTTAGTGGATGAAGAGGGCACTTCTAGGGTAGCTTGTATCTCGGGAATATGTGGTGGATATTCTTGGATAGGTGACCCTATCTGCGATACTATGGGTTGTGAAGCTTGAGATATTTATGGTTGGATGGGTTTACTAGTTGATGGAGTGGATTGGGATCAATATGACTCTATAGGAATTTATATCTAGGATCATCCATAGGGTTAAAACCCTGGTTTACCTGATGTTGTTGGTAATGGGGTGCATTGTATGTGGGATGCATATGATGGGGAATGTTGGGCTGAAATGTGTGATGATATGAAGGTTGATGAAAGTTTTGATATGGATGAGGTGATGGAGGGATGGTAGTATGTTGACCTACAGAGTTAGCATACATGTGATATGGTGGATTGGTTGCTATGGTAGTGGATGGGGGATGCAATACCCAATATGGATCTTAGACAAAGGTATGGGTTTGGTGAGAGGTAGGTGGTAGGTTATGCCCAATCCTCTGCAAATATTGATTGGGTTTAGGGTTAACGCTATGATTAGCATTATCCAAAATCATTTGTTGTAGCTATAATAAAGCCTACTACATAGCAATAGTATTTTATGTGGGCATAGCCACATGGGAGGTAGTAGGCTGAGTTGGTTGTGAGACAACTATGGTAGTGGATGTAGGTGTAGGGTAGGTAGCAAAAGGTATTTCCACCAAATGTGGGATGGTATGATGCATGGAACCTATAGGGGTGGTAGGTGGAATGGATGTGGGGACCTATGAAGCAACCTAAGTTGTCACTTCATACAAGGGATTAGTGCAAGTGATGGTTTCTTGAGGCAATGTGAGGGGTGGTTGGTTATAAGATGATGGTTGGCCAGCTAGGGCTACAGCAGTCAACTCAAAGAGTGGATTCATAAAGACTTATCCTGACTGTTGTGGGTGTGTGAATGTAGACTCTTGGTGTAATGATGGCATGACATGATATGGGATGGTGAGCAGTGGTGGTGACATTAAAACCATTCCAGATGCATTGAAATACATCTTAATGGCATCCATATCTACAAGTGTGACACAACCATCCATTGGGGTATATGGCTCAGTCCTAGGAGTCTCAAGGAGTATCGGTATGGGTAGCCCTATGCATAACATCTATGTCCAAAAGGAGGTGCAACTAGAGTGCCCTACATTTAGGCTCTGATACACAGGACGGGGCATACTGACTTGTCCTACCACCGAAGTGTTAGGGAATTCACTAGACTAAGATGCCATGGGGGAAGACCACTGACTCTAGATTAATGCTAACTTCTTGGCTTGACTACGGGTTGTTATCATGCGATAACATGTAGTGATGTGTAAAATGTGAATGCAAATCTATGTAAGTAAAATGAAAGGACAATGCAATACAACATGCAAAGCAAAAAAACATGCAAGGTTTATGATCCTAAGTTTGCACCAGTTTTGATTTGATTGATTTTTTTTAATATTAATGTTTTTTTTTTAGTTTTGAAAGTTTTTGATTTTGTGTTTTTGGAGTTTTGAAAAAGAAAATACGTGTGCAAAAAGTTTCACCCTAAATGAATCTAGGATTTCACCTGTATACTCACAACTCAACAACCTGGTGATGAAGTCCAGGTCACGTAATCCCACCTATAATGTGTGGTGATGAAATCCACACATGATCATGGAGCATGGGTCCTCCAAATCCTCACCTATTTCACCCATAGTCGATGATATACCTATCTGAATATAAATACGTGCTATATCCCACAGGTTATGATGAATCTTGGAAACCGGTATTGGTCAAAAATAAGGGTAATATGTTGGTGTTTCGATGATGAAATCCAAACCTGACAATGATGAAATCCACCTATTTTCCAATTTTCAAGTGAGTGTGTGAGGCTTTGTTGAATTTATTATGTAATGGATGTCTAACATGCAATTCTATTTTTATACCTAAAATGTAGAAAATAGGAAACCAAAGAATAGTAAATAGTATATCAGGAGCTAAAATCTGATTTTCAAGCAAGATTTTAGCAACTTTTGTCAATAGAGGCTAATCACGGGTGCATGGTTGGTTCTAGTAAACTACGGATGCATGGTTTGCCAACCACAGGCGCACATTTGGTATGTCCCAACCGTGGCTTTGTGGGTCCAACTGTGTAAAAAAAATCAATAAAACCTAACTTAATCCTTGAAAGAGATGCCCAAATTATCACTAACTGGGCAATGCAGCATGATGTTCCCTACTATGAAAGTGTAGATCCTCTTATTTTCCATTTTTATTGTGTGTATGAATTCAAAATCTAAGTAAATTTTTCTATCCTAAGACCTAAATGCAAACAATGGCACATAGGACTAAGACCTTTAATCTACCTAGATGCAGTCTAAAACAAAAATAGGAAGAAAATGAAAATATAGCACAAGGGTACATACTTGTGTTCCTTTTGCTACTCCCTCTGGCTCTTAACTTCCTGTCTACGGTTCCACAGTGCAGCAACCGCGGGTGTGTGTTTCTCTAGATCTCCAATCGCAGATGTGCGGTTTTATCTCCTCAATCACAAGCATGCATTTCCTCAGATAGAAACCATGAATGCACATTTTCTCAGAAAAGAAATCATGGATGCACGATTTGACAGTGACAGGGTTGAACATAGCAACTCCTAGATCTATCGACCTGAGATTGAATCCTTGTGCATCTTGAACTCCTAAAAACCTATGGATGTAGAAATAGATATCAATGAATCAGATAAAAAGCAAGGCAAACAAAATGGAACCCCTGGGAGGTCCCACCATGAATGCCATTTTTGTAGCAAAATTACTGAACGCTTGCAAATATAAAATCACACAAAGAAAGAGATATTACCAAAAATAAATCCTTTTATATTGAATTTTGATACAGATTTACAAGCTTTGAATTGCCCCAAGTATCCTGGGAGCAATGTTACAATATGTGCCTCAGTATGATACATTATCTTCCTGGAGGGTCTTCCAGGTTCTCAGCAATGTACAGCATCCTGATCTTCCACTATAGCTTCAAATATGAGTGGACTTTGGTATCCAACATGGACCACTCCAACTTCAATACCCTTCTCCCAAATACCTGCAATCTACACACATTCACACCAACAAAGAGTTGGTAGCACCTGCAGATGAAGGAATAAGATCAATTCTACACATAAAATAAAATCTAGGCTAGTAATCATGCAATGTAAATCATAAAAGAAAATATTAATGTAAAAGCCTTGCTAAAATAAAAATTACTGATCTCTATTGTTGTACTCTAAGATTTGCTAAATAGCAAACGCGCGATGGCGGACTAGAAATCAGGAACGCACGGTTATGAAACCATGGATGCACGGTCATAAAACCATAGATGTGTAGTTTTGACTATGAAATCATGGATGGGAAATTCATGCAGAAACACATACTGCCTTAGGGAAATGGACCTCCAGGATCTGGTAAGGGCTTTGCTCATGATCTACTCGAGGGTCCTGGTCAATTTTATTAGCCTGGCAGTATCTTAATTCAACTCCCTTAGTTTTATGGGGTAAGGGTGCCTTTATATACCCCTTAGGGTTTTTGAGGGAAATGAGAGGTGGCAAGCCTGTATTACCAAGTGGCAATTTTGGGTTGTCAGGTGGAAGGGATAGTTACAGTGAGTCACTCAGTGTGCCCCACTTAACTAGGGTGATGTGGCTACAAGTGGGGTGGGATGTGGGATCCTATCCTATGTGAAGGGACAAGGGAGACAAGGTGGATGATATGTGGTAAGGATGATGGGTGGGGTGTCTCGGACACATGTTCAATGGGTAGGCAAGGTATCCTAGGGTGATTTTCCAGATTTAATAAATCTATAAAATAGGATAATGTGCAATATTTTATATCCCTAAGTTGAAACTTAGGTATATAATTTATTATGCTGGATTTTGAGGTGGGATGGCAATGGTTTTGTGGATGTTGAATTTTGGTGTCTACACTATTATATATTTGTGATAAAGCATTTTAATTAAGGATAAAAAATGCATTGCACATAGCATGCATTAGTATACCTTTATTCTATATCATTCTCAATATTTTTGTGAGCCTTTTTATGTGATTATTCCATGAGTTATTTCTGAGTTATACATGTGTAAGTTATTATCATTATTGAGTATTTTATATTGCAGCTTTATATTTAATTTTGTGGTTATTTACTTTCAGTTTTGAGCATCAAAAGCTAACATACAAGATGTTTTAGCTACAATTCAATAAAGAGATTGTGTTAAATGACAAAGGATTGGAAAATTTTCTAAGAAATCAAGTATCATATTGAGGTAATACAAAGTTCTTTAAAAATTGGGATTGGATACGAAGGGCATGATGAATTCTCAAACAATAGTGAAGGCATGAAGAGAAGTACAAACCACCATTCTAACAATGATTGTACACAGGAGGTAGTGACACTATCAATGTAACCAAGAAAATATTCCAAATATAACCAAAATAGTAGAAATAAAAAGGTATTAGATAATCCCAATGATCCAACCATAAAAAGAAGAACAAGAAAGTTTGCATCCATAAGAATAGGAATATATATAAATCTTCTACACTTATTTTATTACGAGCATTTTAGAAGAGAATATCATGTATCTTAGTTTTGTTAGGATCCCCATCCATGCAAGCATTGTGGAAAGATGAAAAATGGTACTATCATATGAAAACGAATTTTGTTTCCAACTACAAGAAAGAGCTTTATAAACGAAAAAAAAGTTAGAGAAGATTCCTATGATGTCAATGCAAGTCATTGAAGTTGGTTTATGGTTAGGTCATGTCAACCAAATAGAGTATCATCGCTACTAGTATTAATAGAATGTATATGCTCAAATGTTCTATTGTAAATAGTATGTGACACTGCTCACACTATGGTATGGAGAAAGTGTGCCTATGCAACCAAGAATTGGATTGTAATTGCATAATCAATTTTTTTGGAAATAAAACCATAATTAATTTTAGTAGTTGGAAAATATTGGTGAAAAATAACTTCTATTTTGCATTAGAGACATCAATTTGTACTTCATTCATCAAGAAAGCATAGCCATAATTTATCATTGTATGCCTAACGAAAGAAAAACAAATGATTTTGTTGCAAAAAACATAAAGAGGTTATAAAATATGCAAGCACCAAGAAGGGATGTAGAACATCACCAAAGAGAAACAAATATTCTAAAGGAGGAGAAAATGGATAAAATTAGTCTACTCAAGAAAATATTTTTAGGAAAATTTCAATCATGAGTATAATCATGTAGCATGATACAAGCAATATATGAGGTATGTAGTATAAGCAATAAATGTAATTTTTATAATGGATATTTAAACCTTGAACTATTAGAGAGAAAATTTAGCATCCAGATCAAAGAAGCATTGCACAAATAAATAAAATGGTTTTTCATATTCAAGAAATAATAGTTGAATGTAAGCAATCACTTGAGAACAAAAAATAATGAGCACTTGGATTTCCAAGCTACACTCCAACCAGACACTTGGAGGTTAAAGCAATCAATCTAAACTCAATCAAACAAGAAAGCATTATAAGCAAGCACATGAGATTAAGAAAAAATAAAAAGAACTTGGAAAACCAAGCAAGCAAGAGGACTGTAATAGTCCAATCCTAAAAGCTAGTTAAGAACACATTGATTTTCATATTCATAAAATGGGTTGAAGTAATGTTTAGCTTTATGTGAACATTTATGATGTATTGTGGTCACTTAACATCACTCCACCACACAAGGAAAATTTATAAGAAAAAGTACGACTATAGTTTTCTTGTAAATTTAGATTATAGTGCTCATCCATTAGTTCATATTATTCAACATAATGGGTATCATCATCTTATGGGATCTTCAATAAAGTGTCAAGCCACTATAAGCCACTCTTACTAGCATTGAAGAACTTGTCGTGTTTTTTAAAACATAGAAGGTACCCAGTGTTGTAGGTGAGTTGGAGAGGAGAGGGCAATCCTCCAAGGGAGGTCCCAGGTTCGAATCTCCACACTACCAAAAATCTGAATTGGGTACCCAAAATCCAATTGATAATGTTGGTGCGAGCAGGGCTGGGTGCAACCCTCGGGTGACTTTGATGGTGTAGAACCCCCTGCTCGTGGTCTCTTAGACCAAGGCAGCCCCGCAAGGGATTTTTTGCTATTAAAAAAAAAGCATAGAAGGAATTTTTATTTGATAAAGAGAAAACCTTTACTATAAGGAAAGGAAGTCAAAAAATTATATTCCACTAGAACATAATCATTCAATTACACCATTAGATATGGAAGAAAACCTTGAAAGAATCCATCGAGAATGAGGATACCATAATCTACATGGAAAGAATCCAAGACACTAAATTGTATATATCTAACCATATAAGGAGTAGATGTAGAATCAAAATTGATCGTAATCAAATCTAAGGACATAAAAGCTTATAATCTATTAATTACAAGCCAATTGATAGGATGTACACAGTAGATTGGAATACAAATCCATCTCCATGGATAAATAGGAAATTAACTTTTATTAAGAAGTAATGGATAAATAAGGTAGTGAGAGAAAAAACTCCTATATTATAAATGATATTGAGGGACCAAGAGCTTTATCATTATCAAGGTATTATCGAAATGGAATCAAGATAGGCCACTTAGATTAATGACAAGAGGGTGTCAAGGATGAACAACCAAGTGAAGGTGACCCAAAAAGCTTCCAAAATAAGACATCATATTTTGACCATAACTCCTTCAAATGAAATTAGATTATCATTGTTGGAATATATAGCATTATTTGGTACATGCTAATGTACCATCATGGGTACATGTTTAGATTAGGATTTTGTCTTAGATTAGGATTTGAGTATTTACTTTATGCAATGTAATAAATGCACAAGTATTATTAGAATGTGCAATGATGTAAATGTGCATGTTGTCCATGTGTACATGATTCATAGAATAGGAAGATGAAAAGTAATAGGTAGGTTAAAGTCCAAGAGACACATCTCATTATATATAGGCATTTATAGAGAGAGATAATTTTGGAAGGCACAAGGTAGAGTAGTAGTAGATACAATGTAGAGCATGTATGCAATATGGAGTGTTTGAGACCTCCATTTCATAGCAATGTACTATTTTCATGAGCTTTCATTAATGGTTGATTTATGAGTATTTTCAAAAGTTTCTCATTCTATTTACAATATTATTATATTACATTTTTCATATATTTAATATTGCATTCTCATTTAATACCTTGTGGTAGTTATTTTATTAAATATATAGCATCAAAATCTAACAGTGGTATCAGAGCCACAAGGGATATTGATAGGAGATAGGGAGAGCCACAAGAATATTGAGAGGAGATAGGAGATTTCATTTTTAGAATTTCTAAAATTAATTTTGGCTAGAGTCTTTCCACAGAGTTGTAGAAAAACTTGTGAAGGCTAAGATGCAACATTGATTCCACTAGTTTGATAAATCAACTAGTGAAGTTCATTATTTCTAGATTTGAATAATTTGCATTATCATCTTCTAATATTTTTTTGTAGAGAGGAATTAGTTCAAACAAAAGTTGAAAAGCTTCCTACAATAGCTAGGAAGAATATCTTCTTTGAAATTGATCCAATACTTGAAGCAACAAGTCAAAGATTGAAGAATTTGAAATCCTGAAGAAAAATTTCCCATTATAGAATTTGAAGAATTAAATATTGAAGACTCTAGGTAGAATATTGAGAAGAGAGAAAGAGGTCAAAGGAGCCCCATTGAATATTGGATATTGCATATTAAGGATACTCAAGAAGGAGGTCCTTATAGAAGATTGAAGACTATAGATCAAGAAGGAGGAGACCTAAGAAAGAGGTCTCATTAAAGAACTTATAGATTTGGAATATTGAAGATTCAATATTGAAGATAGAGGAGGACTAGGAAAATTCCTATTGGAGATTTGAGAAGCTGTAGAATTTGAAGATCCAAAAGAAAAGGTCTCAATAAAAGTTGTAAGGAAAAAAAAGTAGGCTAGAGAAGCCCTACTGAAGAAGTTGAAGAAGTGGCCATTGGATAAGATTTGAAGAAATCTCAAGGGAGAAGATTGCTAGTAAGGAGAAACACTTGATAAAGAAGAATCTGGGAAAATTGTCACCATCTAACAATAAACCCGAAAGGAAAAAGGATTTGGCAAGAAGCTTACTAGAGATTATTGAAGACATCAAGATACTCAGATTCTTGAGAAGAAGGCCTACAAAGAGGCCCAATTTTAAGTCAGAGTTCAAAAAGGATATTGAAGGAGAAAGGAGCTAGAAGAGGCCACCAGATTTGAGAGTTTTTAGGATAGCCACAAAATATTTAAAGGTTGATTTACAAAGGAGAATATTGTTGATTTTGTAGCATAAGTTGAAGAGTCACAGGACAACAAAATCAAGGTGACATAGAGCTACAATTTAGAGAATATTTGGGCAGATTTTGAAGATCCCTTGAACAACCAATTTGAAGGAAGGTGTTGGTCACAAATCTGCCACAGGAAAGGATTTTGTACGTATACGTGCCCTAGACTTGGCCAACATTGAAATGCCGAGAGAAAGAGAAGTCTCCCGGGCCAATCTCCAGAGAGGGCTGGCTCCCAAACTAATCTAAACTGGTTTCAAGATTAGAGATGCAGGAAAGAAATGGGAAAATGCGGAAAGAAATGGGAAATAATAGAAAGGGATGTAAATATGGCCGAAGCCGATCGTTGATGGGGAGAACAACCTCGAACAGCAATAACCTCAACTAGATCCTAAAGCTAAGCAACAACTGACTCTTAGAATACGTATACAAAAATTGGATCATGCATTAGCCGTGAGTTCGCTTCCAATTGTACTCCAAACGCTCAAATGCAAATACAACCAAATTCAGAACAACAGAATTTAACTTATATTAACACTGGACTAACAGAAGTGACTCAGACAGAAAGCAAAACATGCACAACAATTTAGATCACCAACTCCAGAAGACACTAAGAATGGAAGCAAATACATCTAGGATTTCTATTTTAATTTCTGCAAAAGATCCTCCTCCTTTTGCTTGAGATTTTACATTGGTATTTATAGAGGTGCCTACCTCTTTCTTTCGTATTACAGCATTTAATACATGAAACATATTTTGAAGAAACGATCCCCTTAATCTGCCTCGGAGAAATGACAATCCCTATTTTAAATGGATTACAACTAAAAATGAAACAGAAACAAGGGCCCATATTTCTTCATTAAATGACCACTATCAGGGGAAGCTGGAAGTTGTTAAGAGATCATGAACAGGAGTTTTTAATACTGGAGGCATCTTTAATTTTGGTGGCATCAAAAACTGCCTCAAGTTCTTCCATCTAGCGCACATCGGTAATCAACAACATTTAATCTTTGAGCCTCTTTGACCACGATCTCAAAATCAGTTGGAGAGCTTTTACTTGATCCTTATCTTCTCTGCACGTTCTCCTATGCAATTCTGAAAGAAAATGCAAATAGAACTGTATCGGGCCTTTGTTATTGCTTCGGTCACAAAAATGAGACAAGTCACGAAAATGCGACATGTCACGAAATCGTGACACTTTTACCTTCATTGTCTTCTGTTTCTGCCACCAGTCGTGAAAATGCGACATGTCACGAAATCATGACGTCTTCTCTTAGTTCAGCTCCATCCTCATGATATGTCATGAAATCATGACATTCTCCTTTGTCTGGCTTTGTTCGCTACTCCAAATCGTGAAAACTCACCATGTCATGAAATCGCGACATGTCACGAAATCATGACATCTTCTTCCTTCTATGTCCTTTTCTTCTGTATACCCATGAAATCGCAACATGTCGCGAAATCGCGACATCTTTCTCTTCCTTGGCCTTCATCTTCCTACAAGTAGCGAAAATGGGACATGTCACGAAATCGTGACATTCCATACTTGGCATTGTCTTTCGGGCTCCTTCATCATGAAAACATGACATGTCACGATATCGCGACAATTTCTTTCTACCTTGTACTTGTCAGCTTTCATTCCATGAAAACACGACAGGTCACGAAAATGCGACATGTCACGATATCGTGACGTTTTCACCATTTGGCTTGATCTCCACAATATGTCACAAAATCGTGACATTTTCTGTCTTCTTGTACTTTGCTGCTTTTAGGCCACGAAAGTTTGACATGTCACGAAATCGTGACATTCCATACAATCTGGCTGCCTCCTTGCTTGCTCCTCGTGAAAACATGACATGTCACGAAATCGTGACATTTCTCCGCGCTTTGCCCTTCTTGTCAAACATGTCGTGATATCACGACAATTTCTTTCCTTCTCTTATCATTGTCGCTTCTTATCATGATATCGTGACACTTTTCATTGACATTGCCCTTGGCTGCTTTATGTCGTGATATCGCGACATTTTCTATCACTCTGCTCTGTGGCCATCGCAAGTCGTGAAAACGTGACATGTCGCGATATCGTGACAACTTTTCAATTAGTTCTCCCTCACCGCAACAAGTCGTGAAACTCCAACATGTCACGATATCGCGACAGTTTGACTTCCTTGCTTCCGTTGACTGTTTTGACCGTGAAAATGTGACAGGTCACGAAAATGCGACATGTCGCGATATCGTGACAATTTTTGCGCTATGCTCTTTTCTGGTATGGACGCCGTGAAAAGGTGACAGGTCACGAAAATGCGACATGTCACGATATCGTGACACCTTTGCTTTAACACAAAACTTATAGAGATTTTTACATTTTCCCTTTCAAAGTGCATGGAGGGATAAACAGAAGAATTAGTATCTCTACAATTTGCATGAAAAGTAACAACAAAAACAATGTGGCAAAAATGCCAACATTCTTGGCGGCTCGTGGGGTATACAGTTCTATTGTATGCATGAATCTCAGGCCTTTATCCATTGGGCAACAAAGTCAAGAAGCTAGAGGAGCAAAAAAAGTGAGTGTTGGTTGATGCTGGACGTGTCTGTGGGCTGCTGCAACAAGCTCTTGCTGGCACTCGGCTCTCAAAAATAGGACTTTCAATAGAAATTTATGGAAGAACAGAACTTCCTTTATTTCTTTAGAACTACTGCACTTTGCCTAGCTCGGTTGAGCTGGGTAATCACCAGGTGTTGTGCAAGGATCTCCATGGCAGTAGTGAAAAGCACCTAAATTGCAAAAATGGAAATGAATGGAATGATGACCAGCGGATGCGCAGGCCATGGAATGGGAATGGTGAATGATGAAATGGTGGAAGATGGTGGAGCAGAAGTGGTAGATACAGCAACAGGGTGCTACTGTGCTACCAGCTGCTAGGATTTTATGAAAACAAAAAATGAAATGGAAGTGGATAGAATGGAGGAGGTGGTGGGAAGTGTGGAAAAATGCTCAAAAGACAAAGGATTAGAAGAAAGGGAAGTGAAGAAAAGGGAACATCAGAGAGGGGAGTAGAAACAACAGTAGTGGCTTGATTATTTGTAGAAGAAGGAGAGAGAGAGGAAGGGAATGGAGTAGAGGGGAAGAAAGAAGTAGATGGAAGCCACTATCTACTGGGAAGGAAAAGAAAAGGAAAAGAAATAAACATACCTATGGGCTCGCGTGCAAAAGGAGCCGAAGTTAAAAAAAATCAATTTTTTCTTTTCTTCTATTTTTTTTTATATGTACAAGGTAATTCCTGAATTAGCTGTGAACTCTCGGGAGAGACACATACCCAAACATGGCTCTATGATCTCCTGGATCCCAGACCTTGGACAGACACTCAGTGGTCTCCTGATTGATAATCAGCTCGGAGTCACCAAAGATTTGCAACTATCGTGCTCCAAGTGTCTCAGCCTTCGTGAGACCTAGGCATAAAGCCTCATACTCTACGGTATTAGTTGTGTAGCTCCAGGTCAACTGGTATGAATCGGATCATGGAATGCTAGAAGGTAACATTAGAACAGTCCCAGTGTCAGCGTCATTTCTGCATCGTGCTTCATCGAAATAAAGCTGATCTTGACTTCCATCATTCTGTTCTTGAGCCTTTTCAGTCTTGAGAATAGAATAACACCCTAAGTCGATTTCTATCATGGCATTAAAATTGAGCATTGAAAACTCATCCTCCAAGCAAAGCTCATCCAGGACTTCCTCCATCAAATCAGGTTTTTCCAATTCCTCAGTTATCATATTGACAGAATGTTTGGACTTTTCTTCTTCTTCCATCTTCTCTATATGAAAAGTAGAAGGCTTCTGATTGTCAATATGGACTCTTCTTCCTTTGAAAGGGATCTCCAAGTGAGAATAATCCAGAGAAAGGTAGCCTCCCAGCCTAGCAGTGAATTCTCTCGATAAACACATACTGAAAAATGGTTCCAAATCAACCACAACTATCTCCTGAATTACTGTAATCTGAGGCATACTATGTAGAGCAATAGGAACATCCTTAATTACACCCACTATTTTCATGGGAGTCCCATCCAACTGCAAGACACCAGGGCTACTTCTTGTATACTCCATACCCATGGCTTCACAAACTGCCTTTGGCATGACAGTTGTCGCAGCACCAGAATCAATCATGCAGTTATGCACTATCCAACCCTCCATCCTGAGTGACAAATAAAATGGGGGTGGTCTATTCTTTCCAGTGGCTGAAGCAGTTAAAGTTTGAGACATAACTACCTGGGCTGGAGCCTTCCCCTTACTTTGTATGGTCTTCAGGGATTCTTGTAAGAGATTTACCTATCCAGGCAGCTGCAAGGTGTCATACAGACTTACTTTAGCTGGTATCCATTTGAGTTCTTCCACTATGTTGTACTCCATCGAGATCTGCTCTTTCCCTCCATTGGCAGATTCAAATTTGCTTCTATATTGTTGGGTGGCCTCCACTCATTGTCGTTTAGTCAATGATGGATACCGCAATGTTTCTCTAGCTTGTTCCTTTGTTTTCGTTTGTGGCTGAGAGACAGAAGCTTGTTCCTTCTCTTTTGCTTGTGGTGGAAGCGGATCCTTCAACAAAATAGGTGGTTGTTGTGGAGCTAGAGAATCATGAGTCTTTGTAGGTATTTGCTGCTTTGTTGCTTGCACAGGAGGCACTTTCAATGGCTCCATCTTAGCCGGATCTACCAACATTGGTTTCTTACCGCTGCGTGTCAAGACTGCTATGTGTTCCTCAAGAGACTTCACAGGAAATTAAGATCCACCTCTCGAATCATGTTTACACGGCTCCCTGCAAGAACTTGCAAATAATTTTGGTGGACCATGCAAGTGGACTCATCATGTGGATCATTGCATGAAGAACACCAGTAAGAAGGCTCATGTGAAACTTCAGAAGGGCCAGCCTCTTCACTCACCAGGATCGTTGAGTTCCTCTCAGGTACTTTCTCCATAGCCTTGCTAGGAGCAAGTTGCTCTCTTGTTACTGTCGAAAAATATCTTCGTGGCTGATAGTTCCTTTTCGCCTCTCTCCGCTCCATAGATGTCACCTTGTTAGTGAGAGCTCTCATGGCCGACTGAATTTCTTGCAAAATAACCAATTGAGGATCTGGTTTTGAGGACATAGGTGGTGCAGGTAGAGGTAATGGAACTGATGGAGAAGGTAATGCAGGAGTTGGAAGTGGAGAGGTTATCTGTGGAATGGGAATCATAGGTACCGAAGGTATGGGAGGATTCCATGAAGATGAAGGGTACATGGATGGAGCAGTGTAAGATGTAGGGGCTGCACCTGTATGCTGGTATTGTGGGAGCTCGGGAAAAATAGGCATAGTCATCTTCGGAGGTAGTTTCCCAATGGCAATCAGATCGGCCTCAGCCTTCTGTGCCTGGGCATACAGTGCAGGAAAGGTTTGAACACCGAACATCCTAATATTCATACCAATATCTGAATGAAAAGCCCTAAGAAAGTACAATGTTGCTTGTTCATGAGTAGGGCGAAGACCTTCAAGAACTCTCTGCCAAGTTCGGGCAAACCTAACATTGAAATCTACTATCTCCTCTTGAGGATGCCTCTTGATATTATTAAATTGATGCACTAAAGAAAATGGGTCTGCTTGCTCATTGAACCCTTGGATTAGCATCTCTGCTAATTGATCCCATGAAGTTATGGAGTTGGGAGGCAAGGATCTATACCAGCACAAAAACTTACCTCGGAGTGACAGGACGAGCAATTTGATCATGACATCTTCGTCTGTGATATTGTGAATTGAAGCCAAGGTTGCCACATCGAACACATGCTCGTACATTGTCTTTCCAGTCCCATCGTATGTAGGCAAGGCTTTTATTGCTGCAATAGGAACTAGATTCTGAAAAGGTAGGTCCAACGCTCCCGAATAGTTCCAAGCAGGAACTCACCATGGTGGAGGTTGTTGGCCAGCCATTTGGACTGCAGGATTTGGATCTAGTAGCAAGCTTGTAGCAGTACTGGGAGGAGTCAGAGATGGCACAAACTGATTCACTACCTACGAAGAAACAGCAAATGATGGGTTCACAGGACTTACCAATCTTGAGCGCTCCCTCCAGTTTTGAACATCAATCTCGAAGAATTCGACTGGATCTTTCGATTCTTTGGCACTTGATCTCATGATCATGAAGCAAAGATGAATATTCTCACTAGCTTCAGGATTAGAGATTTCTAGGTACTATACAGTCACCTTCAACAGAGTCACCAGATGAACTTACAATCTCCGCTATGAGGTCAAGACAGTTCATCAAAATCTTGATTCCTCTGGGTGTCAACAAATGGAACTTGTGAGTCCCACCGATTATGGATCTTTCTGAGATAGAAACAGTCTGTCCCATCGGGCGTGCCAAAAATTGTTGGTCACAAATCTACCATAGGAAAGGATTTTGTACGTATACACACCCTAGACTTGGCCAACATTGAAAGGCCGAGAGAAAGAGAAGTCTCCCGGGCCAATCTCCAGAGAGGGCTGGCTCCCAAACTAATCTAAACTGGTTTCAAGATTAGAGATGCAAGAAAGAAATGGGAAAATGCAGAAAGAAATGGGAAATAATGGAAAGGGATGTAAATATGGCCGAAGTCGATCGTTGATGGGGAGAACAACCTCGAACAGCAATAACCTCAACTAGATCCTAAAGCTAAGCAACAACTGACTCTTAGAATACGTATACAAAAATTGGATCACGCATTAGCCATGAGTTCGCTTCCAATTGTACTCCAAATGCTCAAATGCAAATACAACCAAATTCAGAACAGCAGAATTTAACTTATATTAACACTGGACTAACAGAAGTGACTCAGATAGAAAGCAAAACATGCACAACAATTCAGATCACCAACTCCAGAAGACACTAAGAATGGAAGCAAATACATCTAGGATTTCTGTTTTAATTTCTGCAAAAGATCCTCCTCCCTTTGCTTGAGATTTTACATTGGTATTTATAGAGGTGCCTGCCTCTTTCTTTCGTATTACAACATTTAATACATGAAATAGATTTTGAAGAAACGATCCCCTTAATCTACCTCGGAGAAATGACAGTCCCTATTTTAAATGGATTACAACTGAAAATGAAACAGAAACAAGGGCCCATATTTCTTCATTAAATGACCATTATTAGGGGAAGCCGGAAGTTGTTAAGAGATCATGAACAGGAGCTTTTAATACTAGAGGCGTCTTTAATTTTGGTGGCATCGAAAACTGCCTCAAGTTCTTCCATCTAGCGCACATCGGTAATCAGCAACATTTAATCTTTGAGCCTCTTTGACCACGATCTCAAAATCAGTTGGAGAGCTTTTATTTGATCCTTATCTTCTTCGCACGTTCTCCTATGCAATTCTGAAGGAAAATGCAAACAGAACTGTATCGGGCCTTTGTTATTGCTTCGGTCGCAAAAATGAGACAGGTCGCAAAAATGCGACATGTCACGAAATCGTGACACTTTTACCTTACTGTCTTTTGTTTCTGCCACCAGTCGCAAAAATGCGACATGTCACGAAATCATGACATCTTCCTCTTAGTTCAGCTTCATCCTCATGATATGTCACGAAATCATGACATTCTCCTTTTTCTGGCTTTGTTCGCTACTCCAAATCGCAAAAACTCACCATGTCGCAAAATCGCGACATGTCACGAAATCGTGACATCTTCTTCCTTCTGTGTCCTTTTCTTCTGTGTACCTACGAAATCGCAACATGTCACGAAATCATGACATCTTTCTCTTCCTTGGCCTTCATCTTCCTGCAAGTAGCAAAAATGGGACATGTCACGAAATCGTGACATTTCGTACTTGGCATTGTCTTTCGGGCTCCTTCATCATGAAAACGCGACATGTCGCGATATCATGACAATTTCTTTCTGCCTTGTACTTGTCAGCTTTCGTTTCATGAAAACGCGACAGGTCACGAAAATGTGACATGTCGCGATATCACGACGTTTTCACCATTTGGCTTGATCTCCACAATATGTCATGAAATCGCGACATTTTCTGTCTTCTTGTACTTTGCTACTTTTAGGCCACGAAAGTTTGACATGTCGTGAAATCATGACATTCCGTACAAGTTGGCTGCCTCCTTGCTTCTCCTCCTCATGAAAACGTGACATGTCGTGAAATCGTGACATTTCTCTGCACTTTGCCCTTCTTGTCAAACATGTCGTGATATCGCGACAATTTCTTTCCTTCTCTATTGTTGTCGCTTCCTGTCGTGATATCGCGACACTGTTCATTGGCATTTCCCTTGCTTGCTTTATGTCGCGATATCATGACATTTTCTATCACTCTGCTCTGTGGCCATCGCAAGTCACGAAAACGTGACATGTCATGATATCGTGACAACTTTTCAATTAGTTCTCCCTCACCGCAACAAGTCGCGAAACTCCAACATGTCGCGATATCGCGACAGTTTGACTTCCTTGCTTTCGTTGATTGTTTTGACCGCGAAAACGCGACAGGTCACGAAAATGCGACATGTCACGATATCGCGACAATTTTTGCGCTATGCTCTTTTTTGGTACGGACGCCGTAAAAACGCGACATGTCGCGAAAATGCGACATGTCGCGATATCGCGACACCTTTGCTTTAACACAAAACTTATAGAGATTTTTACATTTTCCCTTTCAAAGTGCTTGGAGGGACAAACAGAAGAATTAGTATCTCTACAACTTGTGTATTCTTTTGCATGAACAGTAACAACAAAAACAATGTGGCAAAAATGCCAACAAAAGGCTTCATAGCAAAGAAGGCAGCAATTTGGAGAAGTTATAAAAGATTATTGGGCAACAAATTGGAGGATTTTCCTAGAAAATTTGAGAGAGTTAAGGACAGCAAAACTACATCATAAGCTGAAAATTACAAATTTTAGGACAACAAGAGAGAAGAAATTTGGGCAGCACTAATAGCTGCAAATTTTAGAGTCTGAGAAAGCAAAGTTGAAGGAGAATTGGAGCCACAAAAATCAGATTTTTGGATAAAGACTAAAAATCTGAAAAATATAAGGTAGCATTTGAGTGGATAGGAGAGCTAAAATATTGACAAATTTAGGGCAGCACAAAAAAAGAATTGGAGCTACAAATTTTACAAAATCAGGGTAGAAAATAAGTGAAGCAAATCACCAAGAAATCTTGCTACAAAGGAGGCCAAAATAAGGTTTGAAATTTGGTGTTATTAAAGTTTTATTATCCAAGTATTATTTAAGTTTTTGACACCATATTTGAGTAGCAAAAGGAAAGGTCTCAAGTTTATATCTTCAAATATTGGAGAAGAATTAGTTACATTGGTGCTATAAAGGTTAAACCAGTTTACTTTAAGGTTATAAGAGCACCATATTAGAGCCATTAAAGTTAGAAAAATAGAGCTCTAAAGTTTAGTGTCTCCAAGGTGAGAAAGGAGGCATCTTGGTTATCTTCAAACCTACACATTTCAACAGCTTAAAGCAAATTAGATATTACATAAATAAGGAGTTATAAGGGAAGAAAGCATTAGTTTCAAACTATGCTATAGAGTCAATTAAGTGCAGATTTTTCTAAGGTCTATTGAGGAAAAGAAAGAGACTCAATAGTAAACAAAGGCAATGCAAATTTATAGTATCTAAAGACACCGAGAGGTGTGCTAAGTATTGAAAATATTTTGGTGTGTTGAGCAAGAAGGATTGTCATTGTTGTCAACACAGGTAGTCAGATCCAAGGATGCAGTGGATAACAGACTTGAAATGGGTTTTTCTTAAAACCCAAGTTGGCTCTTCGTTTTGTTGAAAAATATGCCCCGGTGTTGAAGATATTTAATTTTAAATATTTAGTTTAAATTTTTATTTTATTAAAAATTTAAATTAGAATATTAAATTAAATTAAAAAGGGCCGACGTGTTACTATTTCACGGCAATAAGCTACAGGAAGGTAACGAAGGTGGAGAAGAGTTTGAGGCCGACAAAGTTAAATTTTGGCAGCTGACAAATTCTAGGGTTTCTCAGTCAACGTTCTTCTAGGGTTTGCCTCTAAAATTTCTTCTATAAAAGCAAGGGTTCTTCGAGTTTAAAAGGTGCAGCGTGATGTGATATATGTGTATGAAGTTCGGGTGCAGCAGTGTGAGTGGTGCGAAGAGAAGATAAGAACGCGGTATGCAGAAGTCGTGTTTCGAGTGTGAAATGACAGTGTGCTGGCTGTAGAAGTGATATTTCTGTGAAGTTGCAGCAGAGAACACGGAGAGATATAGAGGAGTGGTTGAAAAAGTGCGAATCATTTTTCACAGCAGCAGTCGAATGCCGACAAGCAGCAGATCGCAAAAAAATAGCAGATCGTGATAATTGAGGTGAAAGTTTACATTCTGCAATTTTTATTATTATCTTCAAGTTGTAGCTTGAAAAAGGGGTTGGTGCCTCTTTCCGGTTGGTGCTGGAAAAATTGGAGTTGGTGCTCCATTCTGTTGTAGCGAGATAAAACTTAGGGGTTGGTGCCTCTTACCAGTTGGTGCTGGTGAATGATTATGTAAAGTTGGAGCTTTGCATTTGACTGGATTTGGATGGTAGTCCAAGCAGTCCTTTTTGAGGAGTAGCCACATCGGTGAACCTCGTTAAAATGTCGTGTTATGTGTGATGCTCTTAGTACTTTTATTATTTCTGTTTTAATCTCGTTGTTTATTTAAAAGTCTAAATTGCTTTTAAGTTTTTAAAGAACACACAGATTCACCCCCCTCTCAGTGTCATTGTGATTATAACAATTGGTATCGAGCCAAGTACCGAAGAGGCTTAAACAGCTAAGGTGATCTTGGAATTTACACAATGGCAAGTGGTGAAGGATTCTCTTCGAACAAAGCGCCAATGTTTGATGGGACAAACTATGCGTTCTGGAAAATTAGAATGCAGACTTATCTCAGTGCGTTGGGCTTTGACATCTAGGGTGCGGTAGTCAATGGTTACAAAGCTCCTGCCACCGCTCCAACAGACATCGTAGGTAAAAGGCATTTGAATATGATTCAAAAGCAAGAAATGCTATTATGTGTGGACTAATTGACAATGAGCTAGTCAAAGTCATAAGTTGTGAATCAGCAAAAGAGATCTGGGATAAACTAGAGAAAATTCATGAAGGAGATGATAGGATCAAGGAGGCTAAACTTCAAGCACACCGAGCTCAATACGAATCTTTAAAGATGGACAATGATGAGAACATAGAGACTTTCATGCAAAGAGTCAATGGGATCACAAATTCAATCAGAGGTCTTGGCGAAGAATTAACCGATGCTGCTATTGTGAAAAAGGTATTGAGATCACTTCCTCCTAGATTTGATTCTAAAGTCTCTGCCATAGAAGAAGCCAAAGACTTAAATCATTTTAGTATGGATGAGATGCATGGGTCCTTGATTGCTTTTGAAATGAGAATAGGAAAGTCTAATCCCACAGATAGAGAAGCAGCCTTCAAAGCTCAAAAAGGCAAAAGCACAAAACATGAATCTGAAGAAGAAAATGATTCAGATATAATGGAAGCAAATTTTGTAAGAAAGCTGAAGAAAGGAAAAGGAAAATACAAAGGAATGCTACCTCTTAAATGTTTCTGATGTGGAGGCATTGGACACTTTGCTACCAAATGTCCTTTCAATGACAAAAACAAAGGTGAAGAAACTCAGCATCAAGAAAGAGGAGAATGGAGGAAGAAATCAAATTTCAGAAAAGGTAAGTTTAATAAGAAAAGCTTTATCTCCCAAAATGTAGAATCTTCAGAGGACAGTTCTAGTGAAGACTCTGAAGAAGGAACAGGTGAGGCTCTTTTTATGGCATTTGAAATAGACGAATCAGAGAACATAGAGGGGATGAACTCTGAAGTTGAAGAAGTTGAGGCTGAAGTTGATTTAGAGGGTGAGCTAGTGTCTGCTCTTACGGAATGGGAATCGGAGAAAAAGAAGAATGAAAAACTGACAAGGAAACTTAAGGATGCAAACGACATTATTGCCAGTTTAAAAACACAGACTAAAGAATACAAGAAAATGTCTGAAGATCTGGAAATACAGGTTTCTATGAAGATAGACCACTACCGCAAATTGGAAGAAGAAAATGTGAGTCTCCGAATACAAATACAAGAGCTGGATCGAAAAATCAACTGTCATCTAAAACGTGAAGAAAGCTCGATGAAACTGGACAAAATTCTGAGCGATCAAAGATCCACAGGCATCAAATTTGGTCTCGGCTTTACTAAAGGAGAATCATCAACTGAACCAAAAACAAGCAATGTTGAAAGTGAAAAGAACAAAGACAAGAAACAAGTCGTGGAAAGTAAAACGAATCAGGCAAAAGAAAGATATAATGCCAGACCGAAATGACAGATGACAATGATGGCTTTACTAAGGTCACACATCAAAAGAATAGAAGATCCAAGGCTCCAGCAACAACCTGGCCAAGACCATCTTTCAGGTTTACTCATTATTTCTATGGTTTTTGTTTTAAATGTAATAATTATGGGCATAAAATTGCTGACTGCAAATACAATATAGGTCCAAGAAGTTTCACTAGTAGAAATGCGTTTGCTCCTTTAATGAATTATGCAGTAGAGTGCTTTAAGTGTCACAACTTTGGGCATATTTCATTTCAAAAAAAGAACAAGAAAAAACAACAACAAAAAAAAAAAAAAAAAAAAAAAAAAAAAAAAAAAAAAACACAATAGTAGTTCTTCTGAAGGATATATGCAAAATTCTGAAAAGGGAAAATCTCAGCTAGAACCCAACAACATAGTTAAGACAGAATGGAAACAAAAGAAACAGCTCAGGAAAGAACAGGAATCCTTAATAGTGCAGACTGCTTTTAGAGCTCAGAATAAATATGTACCGTGGATTCTTGATAGTGGCTGCTCAAGTCATATGACAGGTGATAGACAGAAATTTGAAAATCTTCAGAAATATGAGGGTGGTTCTGTGAAGTTCGGCAATAATGATGGAGCCAAAATAATAGGTAAAGGATCGGTCAAAATAAGTGAAGGGAAAATCAAGTCAGAAGAAGTTCTATATGTGGATGGTCTGAAACATAACCTGTTAAGTGTGAGTCAGATCTGTGACAAAGGACATGAAGTGGTGTTCAAGAAGTAGGGTTGTGAAGTCAGAAAAACAAAGAACGGGAAATTAATAGCAACCGGCTCAAGGACGTCTGGCAATCTGTACACACTATCAAAATTTTTAGAAGGTATGTGTTTCATGGGACAAGAAGAAGAGAACTGGTTGTGGCATAAGAGGCTTGGACACATAAGTTTTGATAATCTGGTAAGAGTTAGCGCTAAACAAGCAGTGAGAGATATTCCAATCATTAAAAAACCTGCAAATAGTATGTGTGCTTCATGTCAGAAGGGTAAACAGACCAGAGTTTCGTTTAAAACAAAAGAACATCACACTAGCAGGCCTTTGGAACTTATTCACACAGACTTATGCGGACCCATGAGGACTCAAAGCATAAACGGCGACAAGTACTTTATGCTGTGCATTGATGATTTTTCCAGAATGACTTGGATATTCTTCTTAAAAGATAAATCAGAAGCCTTTGAAATGTTCAGAACTTTCAGACAGCTGGTAGAGAATGAAACAGGGAAAAGGATTAAATGCTTGCGGTCAGACAGAGGAGGAGAATTTATTTCGAATGAATTTTTAGAATACCGTGAAAAATATGGCATCGGGAGACAATATTTAGCAGCCGAACTCCTCGACGAGAATGGTGTAGCAGAGAGGAAAAATAGAACAATTCAGAAATGGCACGCACCATGTCTGGCGAGAAAGCAAAATAGCGAGATAGATTCTGGAAAGAAGCAGTTCACACAGCAAGTATACATTCGAAAAGGTATATGTTAAGAACTCATGAATGCAAAACTCCGTATGAGCTGTGGTTTGGTAGGAAAGCAACAACAAAACATCTCAAAGTATTTGGCTGCAAGTGCTACATCAGAAAAACAGATGACAATCTTGGAAAGTTTGAAGATAGAGCAGATGAAGGTGTGTTTGTTGGTTATTCTCCACACAACAAAGCTTACAAATGCTACAACAAGAGACTCAAGAAAATTGTGGACAGTGCAGACGTTAAATTCGATGAAGGGAGGAAACAAATAGTTAATTTTCAAGAAAACTATCCAATCTACGAAGAAGTCATTGAAGGAGATGAAGTACATGACACAGAAAATACGAGATACGGTGATGCGAGATAACTTATCGGATGGCTCAGAGGTACAAGAAAATAGAAAATTCAGAATGGGCAATTGGCAGAAAAATCATCCTAGAAACCAAATAATTGGAGATCCCACAGCTGGCATTCAGACAAGAAAGAAAGTAATAAGTAATTACTCTCTTTTATCCAGCATTGAGCCCAAAAACATAGATGAAGCAAGCAAAGATGACAGCTGGATGAAGGCAATAAATGAAGAGTTAGATCAGATTGAAAAGAATAGAACTTGGGAGTTAGTACCTAGACCTGCAAACAAGAATGTAATCGGCACTAAATGGATATTTCGCAACAAGTTAAATGAAAACGGTCAGGTCATTAGAAATAAAGCAAGACTGGTTTGCAAAGGCTATGCACAGGTCGAAGGGATTGACTTTGAAGAGACTTTCGCACCAATAGCTAGATTAGAAGCTATTAGGATGTTTTTGGCACTAGCAGTTTACAAGAACTTCAGAGTTTATCAGATGGATGTTAAATCTGCATTTTTAAATGGGAAACTTGAAGAAGAAGTCTATATTGAACAACCAGATGGCTTTCAAATCAGTGAAGATCCTAACCTTGTCTGCAGATTAAAGAAGGCACTGTATGGATTAAAACAAGCACCACGGGCATGGTATGCTAGGCTAGATAATTATCTCTCTCAACAGGGATTCAAGAAAGGTTTAGTGGACAACAATCTGTATGTGAAAACAGAAGATGGGCATCTCATTGTTCTTGTTGTCTATGTGGATGACATCATATTTGGTAGCAACAAAGATGAATCTTGTAAAGACCTAGCAAACAAGATGCAGAATGAATTTGAAATGTCAATGATTGGTGAACTGTCTTATTTTTTGGGACTACAGGTTAATCAGAATGAGAAAGGTATATTCATTTCCCAAATCAAATATGTGAAAGAGATGTTAAAGAAGTTCACTATGGAGGATAGTAAGCCAGTCAGTACTCCCATGACAACAGGCTGTAAGTTAAGTAAAGAAGACAAATCTCCACCTGTAGATCAAACCATGTATAGATCAATGATAGGAAGCTTACTATATTTAACTGCAACCAGACCTGATATTTTGCAGGCAGTGTGCATGGTAGCCAGATTTCAGGCCAGTCCCAAAGAGACTCATGTAACAGCAGTTAAAAGGATTTTTCGGTATCTCAAAGGCACCATGGAGTATGGATTGTGGTATCCAAGAGGCAAATATTTCACTCTTATATCATATTCAGATGCAGATTGGGCTGGATGTGTTGATGACAGGAAGAGTACCAGTGGAGGAGCATTCTATTTGGGGGACAGATTGGTTGCATGGCACAGTAAGAAGCAAGAGTCAGTGTCTTTATCTACAGCCGAGGCAGAGTATATTGCAGCAGCAACATGTTGCACACAAGTTTTGTGGATGAAACAGACCTTGAAAGATCTTGGTATTAATTTTAGTGAACCAATATCAGTAAAGTGTGACAACACCAATGCAATCAACATTTCTAAGAATCCAGTAATGCACTCACGGACAAAGCATATTGCTATAAGGTATCATTTCTTGAAAGACAAAGTTGCAGAAGGAGAAGTCAGATTGGACTATGTCCCAACTACGAATAGGTAGCAGAACATTTTTACAAAACCTTTGCCCAAGGAAGTATTTGAGTATCTTCGAAGCAAATTAGGAGTAGTCACACTTCCTAAGAAGTGACTAGCTACAGGGATCACCTTCTCAGGGGGAGCACTTGAGTGTTTGAGGATGGACTCAGGGGGAGTCAAATTGTGCTTGAGAAGTGTGAGGATGGACTCAGGGGGAGTCAAACTGTGCCTGAGAAGATTGAGGATGGACACAGGGAGAGTCTGCAGCAACCCTTTGGTATTATTGACAAAGGGGGAGAAGAGTTACAAAAATGTATACAGGTGTTGCCAACAATTCCAAAGGGGGAGATTGTTGAGCAAGAAGGATTGTCATTGTTGTCAACACGAGCGGTCGAGATCCAAGGATGCGGTGGATAACAGACTTGAAATGGGTTTTTCTTAAAACCCAAGTTGGCTCTTCGTTTTGTTGAAAAAGATGCCCCGGTGTTGAAGATATTTAATTTTAAATATTTAGTTTAAATTTTTATTTTATTAAAAATTTAAATTAGAATATTAAATTAAATTAAAAAGGTCGACGTGTTACTATTTCGCGGCAATAAGATACAGGAAGGTAACGAAGGTGGAGAAGAGTTTGAGGCCGACAAAGTTAAATGCGGGTCGACGGATTTTAGGGTTTGGCGGTGACAAATTCTAGGGTTTCTCGATTCAACGTTCTTCTAGGGTTTGCCTCTAAAATTTCTTCTATAAAAGCAAGGGTTCTTCGAGTTTAAAGGAGCAGCGTGATGTGATATATGTGTATGAAGTTCGGGTGCAGCAGTGTGAGTGGTGCGAAGAGAAGATAAGAACGCGGTATGCAGAAGTCGTGTTTCGAGTGTGAAATGACGAGTGTGTTGGCTGTAGAAGTGATATTTCTATGAAGTTGCCGCAAATAACGTAGAGAGATATAGAGGAGTGGTTGAAAAAGTGTGAATCATTTTTCACGGCGACGATCGAATGCCGACAAGCGACGGATCACGAGAAAAATAGCGAGATCGTGATAATTGAGGTGAAAGTTTACATTATGCAATTTTTATTATTATCTTCAAGTTGTAGCTTGAAAAAGGGGTTGGTGCCTCTTTCCGGTTGGTGCTGGAAAAATTGGAGTTGGTGCTCCATTACATTGTAGTGAGATAAAACTTAGGGGTTGGTGCCTCTTACCGGTTGGTGTTTGGTGAATGATTATGTAAAGTTGGAGCTTTGCATTTGGTGGATTTGGATGGTAGTCCAAGCGGTCCTTTTGAGGAGTAGCCACATCGGTGAACCTCGTTAAAATGTCGTGTTATGTGTGATGCTCTTAGTACTTTTATTATTTCTATTTTAATCTGTTGTTGTTTATTTAAAAGTCTAAATTGCTTTTAAGTTTTTAAAGAACACACTGATTCACCCCCTCTCGGTGTCATTGTGATTATAACAATTGGTATCGAGCCAAGTACCGAAGAGGCTTAAACGACTAAGGTGATCTTGGAATTTACACAATGGCAAGTGGTGAAGGATTCTCTTCGAACAAAGCGCCAATGTTTGATGGGACAAACTATGCATTATGGAAAATTAGAATGCAAACTTATCTCAGTGCGTTGGGCTTTGACATATGGGGTGCGGTAGTCAATGGTTACAAAGCTCCTGCCACTGCTCCAATAGACACTTGAGGTAAAAAGGCATTTGAATATGATTCAAAAGCAAGAAATGCTATTATGTGTGGACTAATTGACAGTGAGCTAGTCAAAGTCATAAGTTGTGAATCAACAAAAGAGATCTGGGATAAACTAGAGAAAATTCATGAAGGAGATGACAGGATCAAGGAGGCTAAACTTCAAGCACACCAAGCTCAATACGAATCTTTAAAGATGGACAATGATGAGAACATAGAGACTTTCATGCAAAGAGTCAATGGGATCACAAATTCAATCGGAGGTCTTGGCGAAGAATTAACCGATTCTGCTATTGTGAAAAAGGTATTGAGATCACTTCCTCCTAGATTTGATTCTAAAGTCTCTGCCATAGAAGAAGCCAAAGACTTAAATCATTTTAGTATGGATGAGATGCATGGGTCCTTGACTGCTTTTGAAATGAGAATAGGAAAGTCTAATCCCACAGATAGAGAAGCGACCTTCAAAGCTCAAAAAGGCAAAAGCACAAAACATGAATGCGAAGAAGAAAATGATTCGAGATATAATGGAAGCAAATTTTGTAAGAAAGCTGAAGAAAGAAAAAGGAAAATACAAAGGAATGCTACCTCTTAAATGTTTCAGATGTGGAGGCATTGGACACTTTGCTACCAAATGTCCTTTCAATGACAAAAACAAAGGTGAAGAAACTCAGCATCAAGAAAGAGGAGAATGGAGGAAGAAATCAAATTTCAGAAAAGGTAAGTTTAATAAGAAAAGCTTTATCTCCCAAAATGTAGAATCTTCAGAGGACAGTTCCAGTGAAGACTCCGAAGAAGGAGCAGGTGAGGCTCTTTTTATGGCGTTTGAAATAGACGAATCGAGAGAACATAGAGGGGATGAACTCCGAAGTTGAAGAAGTTGAGGCTGAAGTTGATTTAGAGGGTGAGCTAGTGTCTGCTCTTACGGAATGGGAATCGGAGAAAAAGAAGAATGAAAAACTGACAAGGAAACTTAAGGATGCAAACGACATTATTGCCAGTTTAAAAACACAGACTGAAGAATACAAGAAAATGTCTGAAGATCGGAAATACGAGGTTTCTATGAAGATAGACCAACTGCTGCAAATTGGAAGAAGAAAATGTGAGTCTCCAGAATACAAATACAAGAAGCTGGATCGAAAAATCAAGCTGTCATCTAAAACGTGAAGAAAGCTCGATGAAGCTGGACAAAATTTTGAGCGATCAAAGATCCACAGGCATCAAATTTGGTCTCGGCTTTACTAAAGGAGAATCATCAACTGAACCAAAAACAAGCAATGTTGAAAGTGAAAAGAACAAAGACAAGAAACCAGGTGTGGAAAGTAAAACGAATCGAGGCAAAAGAAAGATATAATGCCGGACCTGAAATGACGGTGACAATGATGGCTTTACTAAGGTCACACATCAAAAGAATAGAAGATCCAAGGCTCCGGCAACAACCTGGCCAAGACCATCTTTCAGGTTTACTCATTATTTCTATGGTTTTTGTTTTAAATGTAATAATTATGGGCATAAAATTGCTTACTGCAAATACAATATAGGTCCAAGAAGTTTCACTAGTAGAAATGTGTTTGCTCCTTTAATGAATTATGCAGTAGAGTGCTTTAAGTGTCACAACTTTGGGCATATTGCCAGAAATTGCCGTAGTATGTCTGTTTCATTTCAACCTCAGAAAAGAAGAACTCAACCATATAAGGCAAAACACAATAGTAGTTCTTCTGAAGGATATATGCAAAATTCTGAAAAGGGAAAATCTCTGCTAGAACCCAACAACATAGTTAAGACAGAATGGAAACAAAAGAAACATCTCAGGAAAGAACAAGAATCCTTAATAGTGCGGACTGCTTTTAGAGCTCAGAATAAATATGTACCGTGGATTCTTGATAGTGGTTGCTCAAGTCATATGACGGGTGATAGACAGAAATTTGAAAATCTTCAGAAATATGAGGGTGGTTTTGTGAAGTTCGGCAATAATGATGGAGCCAAAATAATAGGTAAAGGATCGGTCAAAATAAGTGAAGGGAAAATCAAGTCAGAAGAAGTTCTATATGTGGATGGTCCGAAACATAACTTTGTTAAGTGTGAGTCGGATACTGTGACAAAGGACATGAAGTGGTGTTCAAGAAGCGGGGGTTGTGAAGTCGAGAAAAACAAAGAACAGGAAATTAATAGCAACCGGCTCAAGGACGTATGGCAATCTGTACACACTATCAAAATTTTCAAAAGGTATGTGCTTCATGGGACAAGAAGAAGAGAATTGGTTGTGGCATAAGAGGCTTGGACACATAAGTTTTGATAATCTAGTAAGAGTTAGCGCTAAACAAGCGGTGAGAGATATTCCAATCATTAAAAAACACTACAAATAGTATGTGTGCTTCATGTCGGAAGGGTAAACAGGACAGAGTTTCATTTAAAACAAAAGAAAATCACACTAGCAGGCCTTTGGAACTTATTCACACGGACTTATGTGGACCCATGAGGACTCAAAGCATAAACGGTGACAAGTACTTTATGTTGTGCATTGATGATTTTTCCAGAATGACTTGGATATTCTTCTTAAAAGATAAATCAGAAGCCTTTGAAATGTTCAGAACTTTCGGACAGCTGGTAGAGAATGAAACAGGGAAAAGGATTAAATGCTTGCGGTCAGACAGAGGAGGAGAATTTATTTCGAATGAATTTTTAGAATACTGTGAAAAATATGGCATCGGGGAGACAATATTCGGCGACCGAACTCCTCGGTGAGAATGGTGTAGCGAGAGAGGAAAAATAGAACAATTCGGGAAATGGCACGCACCATGCTTGCGAGAAAGCAAAATAGCGAGATAGATTACGGAAAGAAGCGGTTCACACAATGGGTATACATTCAGAACACGTATATGTTAAGAACTCATGAATGCAAAACTCCGTATGAGTTGTGGTTTGGTAGGAAAGCAACAGCAAAACATCTCAAAGTATTTGGTTGCAAGTGCTACATCAGAAAAATAGATGACAATCTTGGAAAGTTTGAAGATAGAGCGAGATGAAGGTGTGTTTGTTGGTTATTCTCCACACAGCAAAGCTTACAAATGCTACAACAAGAGACTCAAGAAAATTGTGGACTGTGCAGACGTTAAATTCGATGAAGGGAGGAAACAAATAGTTAATTTTCAAGAAAACTATCCAATCTACGAAGAAGTCATTGAAGGAGATGAAGTACATGACACAGAAAATACAGATACGGCTGATGCAGATAACTTATCGGATGGCTCAGAGGTACAAGAAAACAGAAAATTTAGAATGGGCAATTGGCCAGAAAAATCATCCTAGAAACCAAATAATTGGAGATCCCACAGTGGCATTCGGACAAGAAAGAAAGTAATAAGTAATTACTCTCTTTTATCCGGCATTGAGCCCAAAAACATAGATGAAGCAAGCAAAGATGACAGTTGGATGAAGGCAATAAATGAAGAGTTAGATCAGATTGAAAAGAACGAGAACTTGGGAGTTAGTACCTAGACACGCAAACAAGAATGTAATCGGCACTAAATGGATATTTCGCAACAAGTTAAATGAAAACGGTCGGGTCATTAGAAATAAAGCAAGGCTGGTTTGCAAAGGCTATGCACGAGTCGAAGGGATTGACTTTGAAGAGACTTTCGCACCGGTAGCTAGATTAGAAGCTATTAGGATGTTTTTGGCACTAGCGGTTTACAAGAACTTCGAGTTTATCAGATGGATGTTAAATCTGCATTTTTAAATGGGAAACTTGAAGAAGAAGTCTATATTGAACAACCGAGATGGCTTTCAAATCAGTGAAGATCCTAACCTTGTCTGCAGATTAAAGAAGGCACTGTATGGATTAAAACAAGCACCACGGGCATGGTATGCTAGGCTAGATAATTATCTCTCTCAACGGGGATTCAAGAAAGGTTTAGTGGACAACAATCTGTATGTGAAAACAGAAGATGGGCATCTCATTGTTCTTGTTGTCTATGTGGATGACATCATATTTGGTAGCAACAAAGATGAATCTTGTAAAGACCTAGCAAACAAGATGCAGAATGAATTTGAAATGTCAATGATTGGTGAACTATCTTATTTTTTGGGACTACAGGTTAATCAGAATGAGAAAGGTATATTCATTTCCCAAATCAAATATGTGAAAGAGATGTTAAAGAAGTTCACTATGGAGGATAGTAAGCCAGTCAGTACTCCCATGACAACAGGCTGTAAGTTAAGTAAAGAAGACAAATCTCCACCTGTAGATCAAACCATGTATAGATCAATGATAGGAAGCTTACTATATTTAACTGCAACCAGACATGATATTTTGCAGGCGGTGTGCATGGTAGCCGATTTGAGGCCGGTCCCAAAGAGACTCATGTAACGACGAGTTAAAAGGATTTTTCGGTATCTCAAAGGCACCATGGAGTATGGATTGTGGTATCCAAGAGGCAAATATTTCACTCTTATATCATATTCAGATGCAGATTGGTCTGGATGTGTTGATGACAGGAAGAGTACCGGTGGAGGAGCATTCTATTTTGGGGACAGATTGGTTGCATGGCACGGTAAGAAGCAAGAGTCGGTGTCTTTATCTACGAGTCGAGGCGAGTATATTGCAGCGGCAACATGTTGCACACAAGTTTTGTGGATGAAACAAGACCTTGAAAGATCTTGGTATTAATTTTAGTGAACCAATATCGGTAAAGTGTGACAACACCGAGTGCAATCAACATTTCTAAGAATCCGATAATGCACTCACGGACAAAGCATATTGCTATAAGGTATCATTTCTTGAAAGACAAAGTTGCGGAAGGAGAAGTCGGATTGGACTATGTCCCAACTACGAGACAGGTAGCGAGACATTTTTACAAAACCTTTGCCCAAGGAAGTATTTGAGTATCTTCGAAGCAAATTAGGAGTAGTCACACTTCCTAAGAAGTGACTAGCTACGGGGATCACCTTCTCGGGGGAGCACTTGAGTGTTTGAGGATGGACTCGGGGGAGTCAAATTGTGCTTGAGAAGTGTGAGGATGGACTCGGGGGAGTCAAGCTGTGCAGAGAAGATTGAGGATGGACACGGGGAGAGTCTGCAGCGGCCCTTTGGTATTATTGACAAAGGGGGAGAAGAGTTACAAAAATGTATACGAGGTGTTGCCAACAATTCCAAAGGGGAGATTGTTGAGCAAGAAGGATTGTCATTGTTGTCAACACAGGCGATCGAGATCCAAGGATGCGGTGGATAACAGACTTGAAATGGGTTTTTCTTAAAACCCAAGTTGGCTCTTCGTTTTGTTGAAAAAGATGCCCGGTGTTGAAGATATTTAATTTTAAATATTTAGTTTAAATTTTTATTTTATTAAAAATTTAAATTAGAATATTAAATTAAATTAAAAAGGGCCGACGTGTTACTATTTCGTGGCAATAAGCTACGGGAAGGTAACGAAGGTGGAGAAGAGTTTGAGGCCGACAAAGTTAAATGCGGGCCGACGGATTTTAGGGTTTGGCAGCTGACAAATTCTAGGGTTTCTCAATCAACGTTCTTCTAGGGTTTGCCTCTAAAATTTCTTCTATAAAAGCAAGGGTTCTTCGAGTTTAAAAGGTGCAGCGTGATGTGATATATGTGTATGAAGTTCGGGTGCAGCAGTGTGAGTGGTGCGAAGAGAAGATAAGAACGCGGTATGCAGAAGTCGTGTTTCGAGTGTGAAATGACGAGTGTCTTTGGTTGTAGAAGTGATATTTATGTGAAGTTGCGACGGAGAACGCGGAGAGATATAGAGGAGTGGTTGAAAAAGTGCGAATCATTTTTCACGACGACGATCGAATGCCGACAAGCGACGAGATCGCAGAAAAATAGCGAGATCGTGATAATTGAGGTGAAAGTTTACATTCTGCAATTTTTATTATTATCTTCAAGTTGTAGCTTGAAAAAGGGGTTGGTGCCTCTTTCCGGTTGGTGCTGGAAAAATTGGAGTTGGTGCTCCATTACATTGTAGCGAGATAAAACTTAGGGGTTGGTGCCTCTTACCGGTTGGTCCTTGGTGAATGATTATGTAAAGTTGGAGCTTTGCATTTGTCTGGATTTGGATGGTAGTCCAAGCAGTCCTTTTTGAGGAGTAGCCACATCGGTGAACCTCGTTAAAATGCCGTGTTATGTGTGATGCTCTTAGTACTTTTATTATTTCTGTTTTAATCTGCTGCTTTTTATTTAAAAGTCTAAATTGCTTTTAAGTTTTTAAAGAACACACTGATTCACCCCCCCTCTCAGTGTCATTGTGTTATCAAATGTGTAGAATAACTACCATAAGAAACACCATCATATTGAATAAGATAGCCATTTGCACAAAGGAAGGCAACATAGAGCATTGATAAAAAATCATTGTTTGGCAAACTTAGAGCATTGGAAACCATCATAGATTGCAAGGTTGCACCACTAGCATGAGGAGAAGGAGAATAGTCTCACTACCGCCAATAGCATCACAGGATGTAGCATATGAACAAACAACATCAAAGAGTGAGTTTTGAAAATACAAGTTCCATTAGCACCACCATAATGCCATCAAGAAGTCATAGAGGCACCACTTTGAAGAAGAAGGAAGTTAGGGCAAGGTGAGTGCCATAAAATCTAAAGCAAGCTCAATTACAAAGGAATCATCCACATTAAAACTACCATAGGAGGAGAGTGTTGGAGAAGTAACAACCAAAATAACCTCAATGAAGGTTGGTAAGCACAAAGGATTTTTGAGTGATCGAAGGCCAAGAAACAAGAGAACCAAATTAGGGTGCATAAGGTGCATGATAAGGAAGGTCAAGAGTTAAGTCATCTACCACATGGAGAATATTACATATTCCATTGGAGGAGAGCAATGTTCCATTTGCAACATTAAAGGAGTCATAATACATTCATGCCCATGAAGTATAACACTCTTGCCAAGCATTAAGCAAGATAAATTTGGGTAGAGCACCATAGGAGATGTTAAAAAGAAGTGCAAAGACTTTTGGTGCCACTTGGTACTTGATACTCAGAACGCCAATCATGTTTGAAGGAAGGTGCAACATCTAAATAGTTCCTATTAGTGCATGGGCCAAAAATATCCTGAGTACAACAAAGGGAGCGCATGGAAATCAAAATTGAGCACCTTGAAGAAGCTTGGAAAGCGTAGAGGAGAGTCAAACCTCAAGAGACCAAATTAAATAAGCAAGGATATGCATTAATTATAGCAAGAGAGAAGTCTATTTTGAGTGTAGGTTGCAGAGTTGAAATAAGTCAATTTTAGCATGTCTCATATACAAGAAGGTAAGAAATATTTAATTCATAACATTTGCAAAGTTTAAAAGGAGGTATAAGATATATTTTGAGGATAAAATTAATTAATATTTTATACTTAAGATTATTTAAATAATAGGAGAAATAAGGTGATAAGTTATAACCTTAGATGAAGTATTTAATTCCTTAGAATATATTTGAAGTGAGAAGCATTAAAATTTCTTTATTCAATTTTGGAATTCATATTGCATTAAAGAATTTACAAATAGATTAACTTGGACTTATAAGGATTTCCACATTGAAATTGAAATTGAAATATTGAATTTACAAATACATTAGTTTTCTAAATTTCCAATTAGGGAGTTATAAGGAGTTCAACACCAATTTAAATATCTTGAAATCTAGAATCTATACTATTGAGAATTAAAGGATATATGCAATAAAACATAAAGTTGGAAACTACATTGGAATTAGTCCCTTGCTCAAATTAATGAGGCATAAGGAATTCAACTATAGAGCCTTGAAGATAGAAAATTATATCAATTGAAAGTGCATCAAAAATATCTTTAGCTTTCTATTCACATATAGGGAGAAATAAGGTGAAGAATAGTAGTTGAACATTAGGGAGATAAAAGGGATTCAACTCAAAGGAAAACTAAGAAAGATAAGCATTTTATCAAGACCATAGTACATTCAAAACACTTGGGAGATACAAATTATTCTATAAAAATTAATAATTGGAATTATTTTATCTCATACTTAAAAACTAGGGAGATATAAGGTAGTCTACAAGTATCATCATGACAACAAATAAATTCATTCTTATAGAATCCCAACTTCTTAAAGGACCTAATTACTCTTCATGGAAAAACAAAGTGAGGGTAATATTGATAGTTGAAAATATTTGGGATATTGTTAAAGGAGCAAAAATTAAACCTACTACAAATGCTAGAGAGATTCAAAAGTTTGAATAAAATGAAGCAAAAGCACTCATGATAATAACATTTGTAATTATAGATGAAATACAACCCTACATCAGTTCAACAAAAACTTCTATAGAATCTTGGAAAACCTTAGCCAATATATTTTAAGGAAAGAATAAAGCCACTATCTTGAACCTTCAAACTCAATTGCATTCTCTAAAAGTTAATAGTGGTGAAAGTATAGAATTGTTTCTAAGGAGAGTAGCAAATATAAAAGGAAAATTGTTAACCTTAGGAGAAAATATTGAAGATAAGTTTCTTGTTCAAGTAATCCTAAGAGAACTTCCAGAAATATCTAGTCACATATTTACAAATTCTAAGTAAAGATACATCATTTGATGAATTAGTTAATATACTACAACAATATGAGGTAGAAATTTCAATAAAAGATGAAATGACTAATAATGTCTTAGTCTCAAAAGATAATCCACAAGGAAATATTTCCTCATTCTCAAAGGGTAGATCAAGATGGAATAATAGATATTGTCAAGTATGCAAAAAGAAAGGACATAGTACCAATTATTGTAGATTTAATCCAAGAAATCAGTATCAAGGAAATCAAACAAATTTTGGAAGCCAATCAAATAGGTCATTCCAACCAAGACAATATCAGAATCAATATAATTTGCTTCAACAACAATTTCAGTGTCCATATACTTCTCAAAATCAATACAACCATCCTCAACTACAATATAGAGAAGGAAAACAAAAATGACACTTAGTTCAAGAGATTCAAGAAATTCAAGAACTGGAAGAACCTACATATGAACATGAAGTTAAAGCTCTTTCAACAAAAATAGTATTTTATGAAGATACTAATTATTTGCTTGATCAAGATATAGATAGGGAGTAAAATGAAGAAAGCAAAAAAGAAGAGCTCAAGTTCCAGAACCAAGATGAAGACCATATTGAAGACTAAATTCTTCAATACCCAAATAATATAATACAAGGGGGTGTTGGAATATATTACATTATTTGGTACATGCTAATGTACCATAATGGGTACATGTTTAGATTAGGATTTTGTCTTAGATTAGGATTTAAGTATTTACTTTATGCAATGTAATAAATGCACAAGTATTATTAGAATGTGCAATGATGTAAATGTGCATGTTGTCCATGTGTACATGAGTCATAGAATAGGAAGATGAATAGTCATAGGTAGGTGAAAGGCCAAGAGACGCATATCATTATATATAGGCCTTTATAGAGAGAGAGAGAGAGAGAGATTGAGAGAGAGAGAGGGAGAGTAGTAGTAGATACAATGTAGAGCATGTATGTAGTATGGAGTGTTTGAGGCCTCCATTTCATAGCAATGTACTATTTTCGTGAGCTTTTATTAATGGCTGATTTATGAGTATTTACAGAAGTTTCTCATCCTATTTACATGCTTAGTATATTGCATTTTTCATATATTTAATATTTCATTCTCATTTTATACCTTGTGGTAGTTATTTCATTAAATATATAGCATCAAAGGCTAACAATAACTAGAATTCATATGAAGGTTCCCCAAACTCGTATAAATACACAAAAATAATGTGATCTCAAAATGCACAATCTGACTCTAAAAAATAGGAAAGAACAATCAAAACCAATGAATACTATTTTATATATAGTTCAACCAAATAAAGTACAAGATAATATATGGTACAAATTTAATGTCAGCATGCATCCATTCAACTAGTCAAAATTGCAAAACTCATTATATTATACAATCTTATTTTCTTTCTCCTAAAATCTCTAAATGAGATACAATTATATTGAAATATTTTTCAACATTAGCCACATGATCACCAAATTTTGGCTATAAATTCATCCTTTTGGATCTTCAAAATTCCAAAACCAATCCATCCAACAAACTAACTAGGAATGGGTTGATTTCACATGTACAAAGTGTTCAAAATATGAATTGGGCAAGTGTTAAGGGAAATGTGTATAGGGAATAATCCTGAAATGTTACTCCCATGCATACCCACACATTAGAAAAAAGAAACATTAGATGTACTCCTCAATTTGGAAGTGGAAGAAACTATACATGACTTATTTAGGCCAAGATAAGGAAGGAGAACAGATATTTTGAAGAGTCAAAAGCAGGGGCAAAAAATGCCTAGTAAAAGGAATATAAGAAGACTTTGAGGGACAATATGTAAATCTATAAATAAGTTTGTAGTATTTGTACATATCATCCAAGGCTAAGTTGATGGATAATATATCTTGTACATTCTCTATTTTATAAGTAAAATGAAGCTTGACTGATTAAATTGTCGTTTTTATTCTCCTATAGGGAATTCCCTACTATAAATCATTGTGTTATTACTTTTATGGATTTTTTTTTTAATTACTAATTGGTTTTAGTTGTATTCCACTTTATATTACGGAGTTTGCATGGTTTTCATGCTCAAAATCTAGTAAGTTTGAGCCAGAAGATAACATATTTGAAATAACAGTAAATAGTTAGCTTTACATTGGATTTCAAGATTCGTTAGCATTGCATCAAGAATTTAATGTATCATCCATATTCTATGTTTAGCATGTAGGAGTGTTTTTGGTATAGAAGAGTAGTTTTGATGCCAAAATAGAGGGTTTCACAAGTGAATAGTGACTAGATTTTCCATAGTCTAAGTAGAACCAATCTAAGGAGCACATTAAATGTTCAAAAGGATCCATTTGAGTTTTATTAGAGGAAATTATAGACCAAGAGTAATGTGGAGCAAGAGTTATTTAATATTCTTTTTAACACACAAAAAAAAGTAATACTAATTGATTATATGGGACTAAAAATTATATCAAGAACATGTTACAATAGTATTACAAACATATCTTGGTAATTACCTATATATTGAGTAGAAATATTTAAACCCTAGTCTCTACGTTGGAAGTTGATGTATTTAATAAATTTAATTCCTACCATTTGATAATGTTTCTTCAAAATTTACCAACATTTAGTTTATTATGTTTATAAACTTATAATTTATTTTTACTAGTAGTTATTAGATATTAAATAATTTCATTTTAGTTAGTTATTTATTTTTATGTTTCCACTCTTAGAAAAATATACATTTCATATTTTTTTGTTTATCATCCTTTTGATTAGTTACTAATATTTAGATTTTTAGTTTCTAGAATTAAATATTTTATTTTTAAAATTTTAATATATACATTATATCAAAAAAAAATACCATTATTTTACTTTTTAATTATTTAACTTAAAATTTTGGTTAATTGGTTTTTTTATATATGACCACTCTTGCTATTCTACTTGATGGAAATGAATTAAAAATACTCAAAATATAAATAGAAGCACAAAATTTATCTTATAAAAATGGGGACACCTAGACACTCGTACATATTACACCTATAAATCCACTCAATGTTAAAGAAACCTAGAAATGGACTTTATTCTTTTGTAGAAAATATCTAATACATAGTACCCAAATAGGAATATATGTTCAATATATAACATGTATGGAGGAAACCCTAGCCATAAATATATTGTACTGAAACCCTAAACTTCATGACCTAATATAGAAAATAATAAAATATATAGACAACTTCCTAATATTAGTCCACACCCCTAGACTAATTAATACTAGTATATAAAAATAGAAAATGTTTGGTCTAGGTACAAAACATCTCCTCCCCTTTAGAAGCTTTATCCTCAAAGCTAAAAAATTGCATGGTTAGGTAGGGCAATCTTGGAGTAGATCTACAATGGATGACCTTCAAGGTCCCATGTTGCATCCTCCTTGAGATACTCTTATTTAATCTTGTACGTATGCATTATCCTCATTATTATTTTCTACTAAGGATGTATAGGATACAAAAATTGATTGTTCACATGTTGTTGTAATGGAGCATGCAACTTTATTAGGTGGAGGTAAAACTAGTGAGAAGGTTGTAGGGTCTGCTATTGTAATTGCTAAACCTATTGAGGAAACTTCTAGATATGTTGTTGTTGCACCTACTGAGGTTGTTTCTACATACATTTTTGTTGCACCTATCAAGGTTGTTGCTAGATATGTCGTTGCTATGATTTAAATTTAGGCTATTATTGAAATTGTTGAATTTCCTAAAAATGCAACTAATAAGGTGGTTGCTATTATAATTAATGTAGCCTATGATGTTGATGTTGTGATTGCTCTAGTTGTGGCTAAAACTACTACAACTAATATGCTAATTATTGAATTGTCTATAGCTATAATTGTTGTAGGGATTTTTTTTGTTGATTCACTTTTTGGGGTTTGCATTTAAGCCCCTTTGATCATGATTGAGAATATGCATGACATAGATTTGGATTTTGCGGAGATTTTATTTGATTAAATAATATGGTTATGGTTACTATTATTGAGATTAATTTTTTTTTTATTTACTTTGTCATATCTATCATAAGTACACCCCTTTGAAGTAGAACCAATAATTTTACTTTTTAATGCTTGTATCTCATCCTTGAGATCTACACATATCCTGGTGAGTATGTCTTCCATTTCCTCTTGATTCATATATTTAGGTTAGATTATTTATCCTAATGACATTATTTCCTTTACAATCTACACAGTCCTATTTTTTACAAAAAAAAATAAAAATAAAGCTTTAGCATTAATGTGAGAATGATAATCCAATCTTGAAGGAAATGGAGTTGCTTAGTGAATATAATAATATTTTGAGTAAGGAAGAGAAATTTTGGATATTAAAATTGAGATAGACTTGGTTAAAAGGAGATAAAAATGCAATTTTTTTTCATATGATGGTAATAGTACAAATATTAGCTTCCATAATTATTAGAATTAAACTAGTAGAAGGGATTTGGATTAAATACTAGAGTGAAATCAAAAAGGAGGCAAGGATTTTTTACTAGAATATTCTAGGACCAAAGGAGTTTGAAGTTCTTAATGATAAACTACTACAATAAGTACCTTTAGTTATAATAGATGAAGACTATAGGAAATCGATGGAACCTATTACTATGGAATAAATTCATTTAGTTTTTTTCTCTTTTGATAAGGATAAACCCCCAGGTCTAGATGGGCTCTCTACAATATTCTATCAACATAATCGAGATATAATGAAGGATTCTTTATTTGTGGCAGTGGAACAATCTAGAATAAAGAAATACATACCTTATAAAAAAAATGCAAAAAATTCTATCTTAATTCCAAAATGCATAATTGTTTGATTCTTTTAGGCCTATACGCCTATGTAATATGGCATATAAGATAATCACCAATGTGATGGAAAATTGGTTAAGACCACTATTAGAAAAAATTATTTTAGAAGATCAAGAAGGATTTATGAAAGGAAGACTAAATCCGGATGAGATCATAGTAGCTCATGAAGTTATGCATTCAACAACTTCAAGAAAAGAGAGCAATGATCTTAAAACTTGATATGAGTAAATCCTATGATAGGGTTAAGTGGGATTTATTTTTTAGTATTAGATAAGTTTGGATTAGGAAGAAATAGGTCAATTGGATTAAATCTTGTGTCTTTGTAGTATCATATTTAGTTTTGGTCAATGGGTTAGTAACAAAATCATTTAAAGCGAAGTGAGGTCTTAGACAAGGAGATTTTTTATCACCATATATGTTATTAGAGTTAGATTCTATTACATTATTTGGATCAAGTAAATGTACCTTTCTAGGTACATACTTAGGACATTATATTATTTTAGGGGGAAGTTATCTAGTTACTTTATGCAATGTAATAAATGCACAAGTGTTAATGTGCAAGTTGTAAATGTGCAAGGTGTCCCTTGTATAGTTAGGTAGAGTGTTGGCCAAATAATATATCTTCCATTATAAAAGGATCTCATTGTAAGATATTGGAGAGATAGTAGGTAGTAGTAGAACTACTGTGTAACTCCATTAGTGATGGATTACAATGTAGTCCTATAGCTTATTGCATGGAGTGTCCATTTCCTCCATATCAACATTCTATTCATTTCTATCATTTCTATTTATAGCATATTTTTACAATCTCGTAAATTTACTTTCTCTCATATTTTTACATCTTGTGATTTCCATATCCCATTGTGATCTACCTCAAAATCTAATAGTGGTATCAAAGCGATGATAGATCTAGTCACAGTAGAACTAGCTACTGTAGATTGAGAGGAGAACCAGCATTATTATTGAGCCTAAATTTTTGTGAACCTGATTTGCCATAGTGCACAGTCTCTTGCAAAAACCTTGCTCCATTTCACCAAAGGAATTTTCCTTTTATCATGTAATCCTAGCCACAAAAAGGATATCATAATATAGATGAAATTTTTTCTATTGATTTTGACATAGTGTAAAATGACATATAATATGTTGGAATGACCTGTAAGACTAACTTAATTAGCTTCACTCTTCCTGCTAACAATAACCATCTACCTTTCAATGTCATCACACTATCATAGTTTGCTTTATCAAATTTGGATTGCTAGTTTACTTCATGAAGCATAAGTGCAACCATAAAAATTATAATAAATAGTTTATATGAAAACACATTAATGTTATAAAATAAAGAAAATATTACCAATGGAAAACATTAAAGTAAATCTTAATCATTATTTGATTCAGGTAGTCAACATTTTCTTGTCAGCTTCAACTAAACTTACTACTTCCTCTAACCATAGAAAAGAGAATTTAACTTCACGATCCTCAATTAAAACTCCTCTATTGGATAGCCTATTAGCACATTTGTTTCCTTCCCTTAACATATGTGTAAGCCTAATTTCTTCAAAATCTATATCAAGGTCTTGAATTTCTATAATTATATCTTATATGTTCCATGGAGCCTTTGCTTTCCTCAAAACTTGCTTCTATTACTATGAGTGAATCACCTTCCATACATACTCTATTCCATTTCATTTGTTTGCATATTATCAACCCTTCCAAAGTTGCCCAAGATTCAGCTTCATTATTTGTCTTAATTCCACTATTAAAAGCATAACAAGACAAAATCTCTCCTCTATTATTTCTAATTATTTCTCCTACTTCTTTTGGTCTTGAATTTCCATTAAATGCTCCATCAAAATTCAATTTTACCAACTCCACATCTGGTGGTTTTCACTTTATTTTTTACCTTCTTTTTGTTTCGCTTGTATCCAACATCATATTTTTTAATTAAGGTTTTGAAAGGATTTTTCTTTCACTTTTACATTGACTTAGTCACATTGATTTATTTGGTGTCATCAAGATTTGAACCTTGGTGTGGGATACATCAACTATTTATCCCAAACATTGAACCAAGGACCCATTGGCTATAACCAATATCATATTATAAGAGAATACTTGATATGATTCATTCATTACAATTATAATATCCCTTATTTATATACCCATCTTCTAATGCTACTTTGGGGAGCTAAATCCTAAACCCTTATGCACTCATTATTATAATATTATAATATAATCAACCTTGGCTTATGTGTGGGCCATGCTAACTATCCATAATATCCTTATACAATATAATAGCATATCCCCATATTCCTATAACTAGATATCATAACATTATTAATGATACACAAGGTTCATAGATAATTTTGCTTGTGTGAAAATTCCTAGGTGTAAATTAGGGGATTTACTCTTGTTAAATCATTATGCTCTTTATTCTTGTTCCCCATATCACTTACTCATCTAGTGTTGGTGCACCAAGATTAATAGCAAATGGCATCCCATTTAATTACCCACGTATGGTTGTAGTGTGTACACATGCATACCCATATTTCTAAGGATAATATCAATGAAATAGATGGTGTAGAGGATAAAAGAGTGTAGTACTTAAACTACTTGTCTTTCTTCAACTTCTTCCTGTTTTCTCAAAATTTCTTAAAGCAAATGTGGGTGATATTATATTTCTTCCCTCACATTAACATCTCATAAGACAACTTATTATCAATTATTGTGATAACATCTCAAGGACACTTAAAATACACCTTTCATACCAAGACATCTACAACACTTTTTATTCCCAGTGGTGCCACGCCAACCACTACTATGGCCTTTGAGTTTAGCATCATGTTCAAATTTACACACACCTTCTTCAAATTAATTTCCTTCTTCTTGTTGTACTTATTAGGTTCCTCCCCTTCCATGCAAAGGCCTAAAACCTAATATATTATCTCTTCATTAATGTGATAAACATTTGTCCAACCATAATCAATCATTGTGGTAGCAAATGAGTAGTAGAGTGGTCAAGATTCCAAATTTGTGTAGGTCAATAATTTATGCTTAATCCATGAATCCCATCTATGTGATGAAGTACATCTTTTTTTTCCTAGATCTATCTACTTGTTTCATTTCCCATGCGTCGAAAGTATAATTTATCATAGGATACCTTTGTAGGGGCTATGTAAACATATTTTTCAATATTCTTCTTGATGTAGGTGAAACTCACCATCCCAAAAATGCCATACCAAAATCAACATCAATAGGGTAAATGGATCTCAACATTATATTGCTTTGTTATAATGGTTGTGGTGCTTTAGGCATGTTCACCATGTTTTTCCTTGTCCTTAAGTGCCATTACTCTTTTCTCGTTGTGTTTGCTTCTTCCCTACTTACTTTGATCTTAGTGTGTGGAAAAACTCTTTCAAAATTCTCCAAGTATTTCAATGTACTAATAATACGTTCTCCTTGATGTTTTCTTGGTTTTAATAAAGTGGTATGAGGCCTCCTTTTCATAAATGATCTAATATTTTTTCTCGTATGCTTTATGGCTTGGGCTTTACTTCAATTGTGTTGACTTAGCTAGTGCTTCTAACATCCTATCTAGCTGGCACCTTCACATGATTCGACTCCTTGTATGAGCAAAATTTATATATCCTTTGCTCAACTTCCCTCTTAAATACCCAAAATTATTTTATTTCATGTTTCAATTTCTTTATTTTTCTTAATTTTTTAACATTCTCTTTTATTTCCTTGATAGTCATGGTGTATGCCATCTAGTTGGGCATCACTCCTTGCTTAGCATCAAAAAAAAATTGACTTTTATTTTTTTCTTGATAAAAAGGGGTTGTACTCGGGTCCCCCACCCTTAAAAAATTACATCTCTTCTTTAGAGCTTGATAGTTTACAAATAGATATACTTCTTATCTCAATTGAGATGCTATGGTTAGAAACCTACATTTCACATAAAATGTCTAAATTCTTGATTTTCATTTTATGGATCTTTTCAAATCTCTGTATGAATACAATTGCTCTAGAATTTAGCATCTTTCTTAACATTTTCCTATAGTAGCCTTCACAATGCCAAAACTTCACCTCAGATATCTATGTATTGCATCTTAGTAGAGTAATCTTTCCAAAACATCACATAATATAGTCTGCTTTACCAAATCTGGATTGCTAGTTTCCTTCCTGAAATACAAGTGCAACCACAAAAATTATAATGAATAGTCTAAAAGAACACACATTATTGTTAGAAAATAAAATAGATATTACCAATGGAAACAATTAAAGTAAATCTTAATCATTAATTAATTTAGGCAATCAACAATTTTTGTCAACTTCAAATAAACTTTTTACTTCCTCTAACCATGGAAAGGAGATGTTAACTTCACGGTCCTCAATTAAAATCCCTCTATTGGCTAGCTTATTTGCACATTTGTTTCCTTCCATTAATATATGTGTAAACCTAATTTCTTCAAACTCCTTAGCAAGATCTTGAATTTCCACATTTATCTCTTATATGTTCCGTGGAGCCTTTTCTTTCCTCAAAATTGTATGTATTACTATGAGAGAATCACCTTCCATCCAAACTCTATTCTGTTTCATTTGTTTACATATTTTTAACCCTTCTAAAGTTGCTCAAGCTTCAACTTCATTATTTGTCTTAAATCCACAATTGAAAGCATAATGAGACAAAATCTCTCCTCTATTATTTATAATTATTCCTCCTCCTCCTGTTGGTCCTGGGTTTCCTTTAGATGCTCCATCAAAATTCAATTTAATCCAGTCCACATCTGGTGGTTTCCATTTTATATTCTTTATCTTATTTTTGCTTCTCTTGTACCCAACATCATAATTTCATTTAATGACTTGACTCCATCTATTAAGACTCTCTACTTCGAAATTAGATATTAGGTGAGTTTATAGGGTTGGTTTAGACTCCTCTATGGCTAAACATATCTTTTTTTCATTACCTCTAAAATTTTTTCCTTTCCTTTAAATATTATTCTATTCCTTTCTAGCCAAATAGTCCAAATTATTGTATATTTTGATATATCCCATATTGTTTGTAAAGCCTCACTTTTATAAGTGTTCTGCCATTGCTTTAACCAATCTTCAATTTTGCTATTCATCACCATGCATTTACCAAACATATTAAGAATCCATTCCATAGATTCCATACTATTGAGCAATGTCCCAAGAGATGGTCAATACTCTCCTTATTATTACAGAAACACATTTAAAGGGGCCATGAAAACCCCTTTTCATAAGGTTATCCCAAGATAAAATTCTTCTATGACATATTAGCCAAACAAACATTTTGACTTTAGGAATGCTTGGGCTATCCCAAATATCTCTTTAAATTCTAGTGATATTATTATTATGTTGGTGTTGAATATTATATCCACTTCTTGTTGTGTATTCTCCTGAGCTATTCAACTCCCAAATCAATTTATCCAGGGCACCCCTTAGAATAATTATATTTTTTATCTTTCTACTCAGTTGCCTCCTAGCATCAATGCCTTGTATACTTGTAAAAAAAAACTTCTTTCCATTTGTATCTTCCTTCTCAATCCTTGTATAAAATGTTTGAAACCCTATCACTGTATTTCTCTTGAAGCAATCTCATCCAAGGTTTCAAAACTGGATCTAGCCTAGAATTTCTTGCCTCACTGAAGTCCTAGCCCTTCATTGCTCTTCCCATGATTTGAACCCAAGTTGGAAAATATTTGCAATTTCATTTTTTGTGATTGAAAAATCGTCACTGCCCTTGTTCCGAATGGTTCACTTCACAGGGTCATATCTCCCTAAATATTGCTTGGATTTTTTCATATGATCACTCATTTTAAAGTTATTTAAATTCTACACAAGTTCTTCCAAGAATCAATTGAATCATATAACTGTTCATGAAGATATGGATCCTAAAATATGAGATATTTTTCAAGAAAAAACCCTAATCCTTCACACTTTGCAATTTCATTTTTTGCAATTTGAAAAATCATCACTACCCTTGTTCTGAATGGTTGACTTCATAGGGTCATATATCCCTCACTATTGCTTGGATTTTTTCATATGACCACTCATTTTAAAGTTATTCAAATTTTGCACAAGTTGGTCCAAGAATCAGCTGAATCGGATAACTCTTCGCAAAGATATGACTCCTAAAAGATGAGATGTTTTTAAGAAAAAAATCCTTTTTGGTGCTAATCATTATTCAATTTTTGCTTGTATTACTTGGCACCAATGTTAATGGTGATGGTTCAAGGTGCTAACCCCTAATATCTTTAATTACCCAATCCAATGCTCCCTTATTGGGTTACAACAATGGAGGTTGGACCCATGTACTTCTCTTCTATGGTAATCCAAAAAATTCTTCCAAATATTCAAGTAACTTAAAAAAATTCCTCCAAATTATTAGGTGAAACTAAAGCTCTTCTCCAATTTTTTTATGATGTAGCACTACATAGGAGGTAAATTCATTCTACTAAGGCTTGAGTGTTGCAACCTAGGCATCCATGTTGGTGATGATGACTCTTATTTCTTTAGTATCAATCTCAATTATTCAAGGTTTTTACTCTATCTTTGGTGCCAACATTACTCGATCATAACATAGCCAAATTCTTGGCACCAACCTCTAGACTTTATGCAAGCTACAATGATATGGTACCTAAAGGTAGTCATAATACTATAGATCCAATCCTCATGATGCCAAAACCAATATAGGCACTAACACTCCCAACACTAAGGAGATATCAATATTTATGAGAAAACTTTTCATAGGTTTGCTAATTAATAATTTAAGGCAATTAAGAATTAACATTTTAGGAGAACTCTCAAATAAGATCATAATTAGTCTAGGTTCATGGTTAATATTCCATACTATTTCCCAAGAAACATACCATTCAATTCAAATAAAGGTGTGGCACCACAATATTGTCATCTTGGTTCAAAAACGTAAGCATAATTTTATTCCATGCAAGTATAGGAAGGTTATCTAGGATTTAGTAAACACCACCTCCCAATATGACACCTTAGTTAGGGGCACCCATTGTGGTTGGTGTCATGGAATACAAATGATGCCTACCTTGTTATTCCTGAAACTATAAAATAAAGTTAGTGTGAGTGTCTTTAAGCATGGTACCTTAAGAAATACTTGGTTCCAACAAGGTTAAGCATGGTGTCTCAATTTGAAGTTTACAATATAATGAACCTTTAGTCATAACATTTCTTTTAAGGGTATAACTAGTTGAGTTTTCCTAGAAGCTCAAGACTGTTAGAGTTAGAGTTTATTACATCATTTGGATCATGTAAATATACCTTCCTAGGTACATACTTAGGACTTTCGATTACTTTAGGGGGGAGTTATCTAGTTACTTTATGAAATGTAATAAATGCACAAACGTCAATGTGCAAGGTGTCCCTTGTACAGCCAGGTAGAGTGTTAGTCAAGGAATCTATCTTGCATTATAAAAGGTCCTCATTGTAAGAGTAGGTAGTAGTAGTAGTAGTGTGATGGAGTACATTATAGTCTTGTAGCATCTTGTCTGGAGTGTCCATTTCTTCCATAGCAATATTGTATTCATTTTCATCATTTCTATTTATAGCATTATTTCTACAATCTCGTAAATTTACTTTCTCTTATATTTTTACATCTTGTGATTGCCATCTCCCATTGCAATCTACATCAAAAGCTAACAAAGACAAGTTTGATGCATGGCTTACATTCTCATTTCAATCATTTATGATTCAATTTATAGAGTACACAAATAATTAGTAACTTTCTTTCTCAACTAATTATCTATTAGCAAATGGTCTTCTCTCCATTCAACCATTCATTAATTTACCATTAAATAATATATGCATGCCACAATGCAATTTGTGCATCTAACCATAAAATCACACTTGTCATTTTACTTTCATATATTATTAGATCATATACTTAGATAGGGTTCACAACCTAACAAATAAGGTTCGGGGTGCACATCTCCTATGATCGTATGAATCGGGCACAACAATCCTTTATACAAGTCTTGCAATCATATTGACTATAGTTAACAAGGTCAACCACTCATTATTAAACATAGATATTTGGTGCCTCGAGTGCCTATGACTAAATTTTTAGCACCATCACACCTATAACATTATGATTGATGCCACTTGTACCTACAAAAAAAATGAATTTGTGCCATCTATGCCTATAATTTCTTGAGACATGTCATAATTGAGGCAAGGACTTACCACCCTACCTCCCTCCAATCCCCAAAAGCATTCAAAAAATGATAATATAAGATTTTTTATTACCATCCAACTAGACCAAAAAAACTCATAAGAAGACCATAACACAATCACATAAGCATATAAAAACCACAATGCAATAACCTAGGCATTGATAAATATAGATAATTATCCTCATAGTGGGATTGGCACAATGTAAATCACCATCTCACCAAGTAAGCACACAACCATACAAAGACCACCATATAACCATTTAACCATAAGGAAACATAGTGTAAAAACATAAACACATGATTATCACATGTAGCTATAGCATGAGTACATGCAACACAAATCTTGCATTCAATTCAACCATACTCCTATGACTTACATATATGGATTGCATCTATCTTTGAAGAACTCACACTTACTCAGGCATTTTCCTGATTTAGGGATTGTAACCCTCTTTAGAGAAATTATACTTTGACATAATATATCAAATGAGGACCAAGCAAAACTAGAGACACACATAACTCAACTACTTAAACGATATTTATTTCATCTTATTGAGATTTAAATTTTAAAAATTAAACAAATTAAAGTTAATAAAAATAATATAAAAAAGTCAATTAAAAAATATAACAATTTTTTTGCTTGAGAAAAAGGGTTGTACTCGATTCCCCATCCTTGAAAAATCACAACTCTCTCCTTTAAATTTTAAGAGCTTACAAACATATTCAGTTATCCTCTCAATTGAGATGCTATAACTAGATACCTACATCTTTTTTCATAGAAAGTCTGATTTTTTTATATTTATTTTTGGGTCTTCTTCAATTTTTTTTGTAAAAACAAATATTCAGCATCCTTCTTCTTGACATTTTCCAATCTTGTTCATCCATCATCTTAGTGGAATATTGATTAAGTTGCCATTGTACCACCTAAATATCCATAATTGTTTTGTTGGATCCATGCTTCTATTGCTATACTCTAATATTTTGAACGATTGGTCTTGTTGTTCCTTGGTGTTGTTGCGTCCCTTTAAAATCTATAAATATTCTATTTTTTTTCAAACACAACTATACTTGATATCTTTCTAACTCCATGTAGATCTATAATATTGATGCCTTAAGCCATACCTCTAAGATTGTTGTTGCTTAGGGTGGTGTGGGTGTTGATATGTTCTAACCTTGACATTATATTTCCTTTAATTCTTTAGAAAATTATTTCTTTATTTTAAATTCTTCTTCACAATATTCTCTCTTATACCCTTGTTTTGGTGTAACCTTGTGCACTTCTAACAAGGCTTCCTTGGACTTTGTTGTTGCTTCTTCCATGGACTATTGTTGTTGCTATTGTAAATTCAACTTTTGAGTCTTCTATCGATTCTTCAACTTGTTCCCCTTCCATAACTGTTTCTTGCTTCTCCTTGGATCCTTGATTCTTAAGATTTTCCTTCTAAATGCAACCATGAACTTGCACATTGTCATTTGTATTTCTTTCTTCTATTATATCCTCTTTATTCATTTATTTTCCCTTTGAAGCCTTTTTATTTCTTCTTCATATCCTTTGATGGTGACCTTCAAACTAGCTAAATTTTTATATGGATTCCACTAACTCAAGAATGCATGCTCCATTTCATCCCAAGTGAAACACTTATGATTCCTTTCCTTAGCAAGACTTGCCCACCAATCATAAGCTTTCTCTCTTAAAATTTTGATAAGTTGGTATTCCCAAAAAAATCCCTAGAATATAGAGATCTAAACTTCATCCACCATTTTCGAGCATCAATGTCATTCTTTCTAGTAAAAATTGGTAACTCCATGATCTCAACCCTAAAAATTCTTAAAAGCAACTAGGGTTTTGGGAAAATTTTCTTAAAAGCAACTAGGTTTTTTCAACTATTATTTATTAAAAATCTTCTCTATTCCTTGCTATCAACAAATAACTCTGTAGATTTTATTCAAAAACAAATTACACTACAACTAATTTTCTTACCTTAAAGGGTCATAATCTCCCTCAATACTTGCAACATTTCCCTAAACCCTTCTCTCCACAATATTTCTCGTCGTAATCCTCTACTAGAAACAATTTTTGCTTAGCTTCCAAAATTTAGTCAATCACAATTTTTCATGACATTTTTTGTTTTAGTGGTGTTGTTCCTACAATGGAAAATAAAATAATGTACTATGATCTCATGTAGACATTTTCATTGTGAAAACCCTAATATTTCAACATTCTCCTATGCAAACCTTGATCTTTCAACCTTTTCCAGCACAAACCCTGACCTTTCAACCTCCGGTCCTAGAAATTATGCATAGATTTGTTTATCACCATTGAATTTTTTGTGACCAAGCTTTCCACAGGTGAAGCATAAACCCTAATATTTCAACTTGTTGGTTTTGTGGCTTCCAAAAAATATATTAATTTAAAAAATATATAAAAATATTTAATAAAATAAGTTAAATATAATTAATATAATGTTTTTTTTTAATTTAAAATAAATTATATTAATAGAAGTTGTATTACAAAGTAAAATGAGCCAGACATGAAACAAGGGAGAAAGAGGAGCCTCCTCCAATCCCTCCTAGCTCAAAAATTACCCATAAAAATATTATATAGGTGGGTTCATTGAAAACATCACCTAAGGCCACCATTATGTAGTTATCCATGCACATCAATAACACCTGAGTTGAATTCTAATTTTCCTTGTTCATCTGAATTTCGTAGACCATCTATCTATCTTCATCCTATTTTGAATTCATTCTTGGCATATTGTTCATGTTTGACATACCTATTATTTTGTGGGATGGAGGCTTATTTTCTCTTAATCTAGTCATACTCAATACCTTGGCCACTATTGGTAGTAATATCATATAGTAGAACAACAATATCCTAAGTATGAAGACACAGGATCCTATGATAGTAAGCCAAGAAACTTGTGTACCCAACTTGACACTAGGATAACTTGTCATTTGTTCCCTTCTAGGCTATTGCTCCCTGGTCTAACTGTGGTAAATTTATTAGAATCACTATCTGCTCTTCCTAATCTACTATTCGCCTATACCACCTCTCATATCCCTTGGATTATTTAGCACCATCATATCTAATTTTACATCTAAGAGTTCATGTATTGCCCTTCCTCCAACTTCTTTCCACCTTTTACTAAATAATCTACCCTATTTACCTCTTTCTTGATATGTGTAATAAAAACATCTTGAAAAACCTTTTAATTCTTTCAAATTGCTTCCACCTTCCTTCTCTCCCCAACGTATAGCACCTAGAAGCGTCTTATCCGATCCAAGATTCTAGCCCATACCTAAGAGTTTGTCTCTATCCATAGGTTATGTAAGTATAAATTCACAAGTATCATTGATGTCGATAGGATCGCCTGTCCTTTTGCTTCATTATTTTTTGTCTCCCCCATACCTTCTACTCTCCAGTACACTTGTTCTCCTTTCTAATTTCTTATGATAATGCTAAAACTAGATTTTCTAGGGTTTTCAGTAGAAGCCCCATCTATGTTAGCCTTCACCCACTCTATGGGAGGCAGTCTCCACTTTGTGTTATTTAGGGAATTCTCACTTGCGTATCCAACCCTTAGTTGTTTTTCTTTTATAGTTATTCCAAATCTCCTACGGATAGTCACTTCCTCCATTTCTATGTTTGTTTCCTCTTGTAATCTAATAGATAGTGTTTCCATTACCTTACTAATAATCCTCTCCTATACTTGCTCCCTTTTTTTGTGCTCTGATCTAAATATGTGTGCATTTTGTTCTAGCCATAATTGCCACCATATGAAGCTAGGTCCCATATTCCATGCCATTTTCATTTTTTTATCTTAAAATTGCATTGTTTCCATTTATCATAAAAGCTTTCTTGACTCCCAAAGAATTCTTAGTGTTGTCTCATCTACCCCCACCAATTGATTCATATATATCTGGAAAAAGAACACCCAAAAAGAGGTGATTCAAGGTCTCCTACACCTTCCCACACAACACATTTGGAAGGCCCGTAGAAGCCTATTTTTTCCAAATTATCAAATTTCAAGCACTTTTCATGGTTAATCAACCATGATAGAATGTTAATTTTTGGCCATCCTTCCTTTTACCAAACAAATATCTATGAAAGTGGTGTTAGGGAAATATCATATCCACAAGCTACCTTGTATCCCTCATTTTTCTTATATATTCCCAACTTGCTTCCTCCCCATCCAAGTATATCCCTCTTGTAACCATCTTGAGTGTCTTTGGAGATATCTCCACAATTTTTTGGTTAGTTTCTTTGTCTCCCTCATTGTCCATTCTCGGGGATGTTTCCATTGTAGTAAGTCTAGAACATGTTGATTCCATGATTTCATATAGTGAAAGTCTTTCAACCAACCTACCTCTTGGAGCTTTGCTTTCCAAATCTCCATTTCTAGGAATGTCTAAATAATTGGTTGGGATTGATTCCATGAATCCTCCCAAATTAGAGCATCCTTTTCATCCCCTAACTGCCAATATAGGTATGGCTTTATCAACTTCTAGCATGCTTTCATTGTTCTCCATACTACATATCCCTCTCCTTCCACTTTGAGTCTTGGGATGTTTTCCTCAACCACACAGGTAACATTTGGCTTGTAACAATTTTCTCAATAAGCCCCCAGCAACTATAATCCATCTCTAGTATAGCTTCCCTGCTAGTGTCTTATTGTTTTGGGATGTTGATCTTATCCCCAATCCTCCCTATTTTTTTGGTTGGCATATCTTCTCCCACCCAACTAGTGCTAATTTTTGTTCTCCCCTTATACCTGACCACAAAAACCTTTTTGTTGTTTATCAATATCTTTTAGAATTCTTTTTGGAGCTTGACGTATAGAAATTTTATAAATTAGGAGGGCTTGTAGCACAACTTTAATCATTGTAAGCCTTCCTCCAAAGCTTAGCCATTTTTGCATCCAGTTGCTCAATTTAGCTTGTATTTTGTTAATAAACCCTTTCCACTCCTTACTTTATATTTTCTTTGCAGAAAAAGGCACTCCTAGATACTCTATGGGTAAAGGATTTTTCATGAAGTTCAACGGTTTTATAATTTTATCTCTTACCCTCTTTGTTGTATTGAAAAAAAATGATTTGAGACTTTTTTCATTTAAAGTTTGCCTAGTAGCTTGAGTATGCACATCTAAAACTTCTTTTTATGTTTCTTTCTACAAGGAGATTGGCTTGACTAATAACAGTAGTATCATCCACAAACTAGAGGTGATTTAACTCAATTTAAGAGCTTATTTTCAAACCCCTCAGCCTCCCATTTTGTATCCCTTTTTCTAACAGTCTCCCTAGATCCTTTGCATAAAGGATAAAAAGTAAGGAGAAAGAGGGTCTCCTTGCCTCAACCCCCATCCTAATATGAATGTGAGAGAGGTATTGCCATTCACTTAAACTAATAATGATGTGGTTTGTGTACATACTTTTACCTAATCTCTCCACCCCTCTGCAAAGCCCATTTTTTCTAAAATCCTTTACATAAAGGTCTAGTCTACTCTATCATAGGCTTTAGAAAAATCTAATTTAATAAACATACCTGGATGCTTTTACTTAGATATTGTGTGTATAACCTCTTGGGCCACTACTATTCCATCTAGAATTTGTTTTCTTTAACAAAACCACCTTGCTCACTTGAAATGATATTTGGTAAAAAAGGTTTTAACCTCTCTACCATAAGCTTTGTTAATATCTTATATTCTATATTACATAGTGAAATAGGCCTATAATTACTAATTATCTCACTAGGTGGGTCCTTAGGAATTAAAGTAATAAAAGTATGATTCGGGGCTTTTAAAATTTTCATACTCTATATAATTTCCTCCAGTGCCTCCACCACTACTTGGCCCATAATTTCCTAGAAGTTCTAATAAAATTCAATTGGGAACCCATCTGGTACTGGGGTCTTTTTTGTATGATTCATTATGTTTCTTCCAAAGAAATTTCATTTAGTAACAATTTATTGTGTCTGGGTTTGACTGTTTATGGAATTACCTCTAGTATATTCTCCTACCATGCTGCATTCAAACTTTCATTGCTACTGAATAGGGTATGGAAGTACTTATTTGCTATAGTTTTCATTTCACTTCCATTGGTTTTTACCTAACCCATCATATATTTAAGACATATAATTCTATTTTTTTGTCTTCTAGTTGTTGTTGTCTTGTGGAAGAAAGTTGTGTTTTGATCCCCCTCCTTTAACCATGTAACTCTAGCTCTTTGCCTCTAGTAGATCTCTTCTTGTTCCTCCAAAACTTACTCTCTTCTAAGAATTTATGCCTCACTATAGCACCCTAAAATTGGCACGGTTAAACCTTAGTAAAAAGATAAAATATTAAAATTTGAATTTCAACCCCAAACTGCCCGTTAAACCGCCTTTTACCCGCTCCCCTTGTTTTTTGCACCATTTTTAGGATTTGTTGTGACCGTTGGACGATATCGTCGCCGATCAGACGATATCGCCTCAGATCGGACGAATTCGTCTGGAGCAGAACGTCCAGACGATTTCGTCCCAAACTGATTTGTTCATAATTAGCTTCTGTTTCAACGGCGTCTCTAACCGGGGCAAAAGCGTGTCTACGCCGTTAGAGACCTTCCCCGTTGGAGATCTCCCAGATTGGGATGATCTCCAACCTCCCAACCTCCTTCCTATGCCTATTTAATCTTAGGCCCTCCCCTTGACCTACCCCTGGCTGAATTCCCCTGTAATTTGATCTTTGTGTGCGTTAGAATACCCTGAATTATCATTTGCATTTGTGCCTTTCTAAGTTTTCTTGTAGGAACCTCATTGTTTTTCAGTCGGAGCAAGCTCAGATCGTCGTAGACGATCCTGTACGATCTCGGACGATCACGTCGCAATTCGAGATGATTTCGTATTCTGCAGACGATTTCGACTGTAGTCAACATTGGGGGCAATCAGTGCCTAGAGTTTGCGTTTCTTCACTCTTTTTTGTTGCATTATTTTGCATTTAGTTAATTCTATGGTTATTCCTTATTATTTTGCATCTTGGAGTTCACCCATATAGTTTTAATGCATAATAAAATCATAATTTGTCATTAAATCATTGTAATGCACTCATATTTTTGTTTATAATTATCAGTTTAATATTATTGTTATCATTCTACATCATTGCCCTCTGTTGGAATAGTTGCATTTATGGTATTTTGTATCTATTTCTCTGATTGCAGGTCTCTGACGAATTCGTCAGATCTTAGATGATCTTGTCTGATCTCAGACGATCCTGTCATATCAGAGGCGATCTGGACTGCTTCAAAAATTAGAACCTCCATCAGACATCCGGATCAGGTATGGCTTTTTAATCTAGTATATTTCCTGTATTTTCTGTTTAATTCTATTTTTTGTATTCATTTAAATCTGCATTTCATATAGAATAGTTTAGATTCATTTGGCCAAACCTAGGAGTTGAATGATCAAACATAAAAATGAACACATCAAACACTCTCTCAACCTAGGCATGGAAACTGCCATTCAAAAGTTTCCTGGTGAACCCACCATCCATCAAAAATTCACCTTTATACACCTCCCCGAGAGGCGGGACCTTCGAAAGGCCTCTCAGTCCGAGGTATTGTCCCATCCTTTTCACATCCCCCTTCGGGCGCGGATCCTATAGCCTGAAGGTAAGGGTGCAAAAAATTTGGAGCGATACATTTTGGTGAACCCGACGTGAAACATAAACCTTTTGAAAACAAAACCATCTTAAAAACTAAAAAAAAATAATAATAAAAACCAAAAACATAAGTGCATTTAGACTTAAGAAAATTTGCATGTCAAATTTAGATGGTAGACTATAATAAAAGACGAGCTGTCACTATTAATGTTGAAAATCAATTAGCAGCCATAGAGATTAATTCTTTGCTTAGAGTAGCTCCAACATATAGGGTCCCACCTTTATGGGATGAGCTTAATAGGAGATTGAATCTCATTTCATCTAGAGCAACCGAACTTAGGCAAATCAAGAGGTTTGTCCTAGATAGAATCCTGGATCCCGATCAAGTGATTTTGTATCATGAACTTCAGAGAGCTTGCCATAGGTGGTTAGCAGATAAAAGAGCTCTTGTGTCTTCTGAGTTGTATACCTTTGAGGAATACCTTGATAATGCAGTTGTAGTGCATAAATTTTTGTCTCGTGTAGAAGACCAAGAGGTCGTTCTTACGGATAGAAAAATATGGAATAGAGTTCCCAGAGCTGTGTTATATCGAGAGTATTGCCATGAGATTTATTTTTACAAAATAGAATCTGAAACAGATAATATCACCATAGCACACTTTGTTGACTTCTTGAAAAACAATTTCCAATTTGAAGAGGAGCACTTTATGACTCCTGATGAACTTGATCCTATCAATGACATCTATAAATTATTTATAGAAAACTAAGTTATTATTTTATTATTGTTATTTCTTGTATTGAGTGTGTTGTTTATTGTCTTTATAAAAACAAAAACAAAAACAAAAAATCATAACAAAAAAAAAATCAAAACATTTTCTTTTAAGTATTATAGTAGGTATATAATTAAAATATATACCTCCCAAGATCTGTTGCAAATATATTAATATATATTTGCTAAAACCTAAATTTAGACACAATGACTAGACTCAGGAATGGAAAACAAATTGAAGTAGAAGAAGATTGGTTAAGAAAACCAGAAAATAACCTAGATGTTCTTCCTGAAGACCCAATTCAGGAAGAAGGAACCTTAAACCCACAAGAAGAAGAACTTGTGGACGCAAATGAACAAAAAGAAAATGATAGAGAGGAAGGACCCTCATCTCCTAAAATAACTCCAGACGGAGCTGTTACTTTTGAGAACATGGACCATTTTTGGAAATTTCTCAATAATAATATTGGCACCCTTAATAGAGCAGTTCATATGGATAAAGATCAAATTAGTGACACTCAAGCAACCCTAGAAGACATATATCACACACGCACTAATCCTTTGTCCTTCGTTGATCAAGAGAGTGATCAAGCTGGACCGTCCAATTTGGACATGGCTGCTATAATCCAAAACATGCAACAACAACAGGCTACCCAACCACCTAGAGTGCCTATTACCAAGCCAAGGGTTATTCCCGCACAAAAGAAACCTTCATTCACTGCTCTATTTTGCCAAGCTATTGATCAATATACCTCAAATCAACAAAAGCCTAAAACAAAACCAAATACCAATTTCCAACAATCCGGGATACAACATAATGCTACAACAAATCTTCTTCATAATACTCTTCCTACCAACCATTTGCATAACAGTAATATAGCATCTAATCCTTATGTCCCGCCTTCCTACGGTCACAAGACCCATACTCATGTGCCATCAAACCAATATGGTGGACAAACTGGTAATTTGGAAGCCATGGTGAAACAGTTAGTCTCTCGCATGGACCAAATAGATCCCTACCGTCCCTCATACAATTATCGAGAGATGTGTAGTCAACCTCTAGATCCTATAGTTGTAGCACAACCATATCCCAAACACTTTCCTATGCCTGTCCTACCTATATATAAAGGAACTGAAGATCCCATAGAGCATCTTCGTATGTTTAGGATAGCATGTCATGACATATCACATGATGATTTGCTATTACTAAAAATGTTCCCGAAAAGCTTAGGGGGGATGGCATTGGAATGGTATTATCAATTACCTACTCATTCTTTGAGAAATTTTGAAGAGACCGCTGAGTCTTTTGTGCATCAATTTAGTGCCTATATCGAAAGGCATGTAACCATTAAAGATTTGTACAACCTAAAACAAGACAAAGATGAGTGTTTTGCTGACTTCTTAGCTCGATGGAGACAGTTGATAGGAAAATTACACTTTGTGTTACCTTATCGGGAGATGTTGGATATTTTTATCAATAATTTACAAGAACAACTATCCTATGAATTATCAACTGCTACTTTGACTACCTTCGATCAAGCTATAGACTTAGCTCGAAGGGTGGAAGATGCTCTCATTAGAAGAGGTCAGCTCAAAAGGAAAGATGATGAGAAAACATCCAAAAATCAATATAAAAATAAACAAGTTGTGGGTGACGGAGTCACTGATAGCAGAAACATTGCTAATGTTAACACTACGAAAACAACAGAGAAGTTTATATTGAAACCTCCTGATAAACCACCCCGAGAATTTACTAGGTTAAATCAACCTTTATCAACCATTCTCCCGCAATTACTAGCACGAGGCTTGATCCAATTACCAGCTATCCGGGAACCTGATCCAACTATACCCGGATACAGAGCTGATTTACATTGTGATTTTCATAGAGGACCTGGACACGCTACCAACTCTTGTAAAATATTAAAACATAAAATACAAGATTTGATTGATAATAATGAGATGGAGGTGCAAGCCTTCCAACCTAAACAAAATCCTTCCAATAACGCTCAAAAGAGCATTCCCCAAAATCAGAATCAGAATGCCAATCAATCATTGGACATATTTCAACATCCTTTACCAAAACATGGTAAAGAGGTGGCCAATCAAATTGAGCATCATAATGTTCCTCCTCCTACCCGATATGTAGGGACTATTAGCGGACAATTACCTGTTCATGATCCTCAAATATTTGACACAACTTTATCCATAGTTACGACCAGACCTCTACATAATATTCGGACACTTGATCTTAGTGACACCGAATATGAGACTGAAAGTGACATGGAAATCACTTCAAATCAATCGAATAGTTCTGAAGATGAATCAGATCCTATTCAACCTATCACCAGTTCTATGGTTCCAGAAGAACCATTTCCTAGAAGAGTTACTACTCGACCCTCCTCTCATCAGTTCCTTTCTAATGAACAAGCTATAAATGCTAGACCAAGACCTATTCATCATCCGCAAAATAATATTGTAGGAACCATCGGAGCCGTTACCAGACAACAGGCTCAAACCTCTCAACAGGATCAAACTCAAAATGATGGATCAGCCCCATTTGTTTTGAAAAATCCCAATAAAGGGAATTATGCGTCTAATGTTCAACCTAAACCTCCTTACAATATTAATGAACAATTATCCAATACTACAGCCAGAATTTCCCTTTTGGACCTATTAAGATCTTCTCCTACACATAGGGATGAATTAATGCTTACATTGAGCCAAATGATGGTACCACAAAACATTCAACCTGAAGCCATGGCCAATACTATCATCACTAGAGAAGTCGATTGTATTGACTTTCGAGATAAAGATATCCCGCAACATAGTTTACATAAGGATAACCCCTTATATATTACTGCCCTAATTGGAGATGTAGTCGTTAAACGAGTCTTGATTGATAATGGTTCATCTTTAAACATATGCACTTTTGACTTCTACCAACGATTCGGGTTTAGAAGTGATGAAATGAAAAGAACTGATATGATTATAAAAGCCTTCAATGACGAGACACAAGAAACGTGTGGAGTCATTACTATACCCTTGCAAGTTGGTCCTAGAACCCTAGATACGACCGTGTTTATTGTACACTGCCCTGCATCGTACAATATACTTATGGGTCGCCCTTGGATCAATGCGATGCGAGCGGTTCCCTCCACCTTACATCAGTGTGTTAAATTCGAATTTAAAAACCAGTTGGTTACCATTCATGGTGATCCTAGACCCTTTGATATGTGTGCTTTGGCAGAACCTGTTGGAGTGCAATTTTGTCCTGCCTTGTCATCCACACATCCTAGTTCTTATCATCCATCCAAACGTGTGAAACACACACCCATAACATCATCTACTCTTTCAACTACACCTATACATATAGCTCAACCATCTTCTGAACCAACCACATTAGGACCTCGAAAAGATCCTAAACCGACAACTAATGCTTCTTGTCTCACTCCTATATCTTCCATACCTATAGATTCACCCGTCAATATCCCTATGACATCTACATCCACTACTGGCATCCTTTCTACACCCGACGATGTAGGAAATGTTCCTTCTACCTCTTATGCTCTTACTGATGAGCTCTTACCCGATTTATCTAAAATTCTTATATCGGAAGAAGCCAACACCGCCATGCAGACTTCCCTCCTTTTAAATAAACTCCCACCCTCTCCTCGTACCTTGGGCCTCCCACAACCTATGGGAAGTATCTACCAAGTCGGGAGTTGTGCTTTTATTTATAAAGGATATGATTGGGGAAGAATACCCTAGGAATATTAAGACACATTGTGATGGATATGCTAGATGCTATTTTGCTAATGATTATCTTAAAGCTAAACCCATAATGCTTAAATTGGGATATAAAGGGAAAGGTTTGGGACCTTTCCAAAATGGTATGAAAGAACCTTTTGAGGTAGAACCGTGGCTTGCCCGATGTGGTGTGGGCCTATTTTCTAGTAAGAGTCAGCCCTTTCCATTTGAGGATGATGACCATCTCGTATGTTATCAAGATTATCTAGATAAACAAGATTCTTTGTGTCTAAAGAATAATTCTTTTACCTGTAATATGCTATCCATAGCCTACCCTGAAATGATTGCCGACTCCGATGAAGAGTTGGAAGGGGATATTTTCCATGATGTCTCCGTTGAGGAAATGTTACATAACGAATTTTATTTTGATGGCTCTATACCTAGTATAGCCCAGCTTGAGGCCTCGACTCCTCAAGACGAATTATCCAAGCTAACCTTGGAAGAATTACAAGAATTAGGTGTTTCATCCGCCCCACCTAATTTTGAGAGAGATTTACATATGGAAGTTGAAAACGTTATAAAAATTAACATTGGAACCGAACATAACCCTCACATAATCAATATTGGATCAGAATTGAGTCAAGAAAAACAAGATAAATACATTTCATTTCTTAAAGACTATGAAGATGTCTTTGCTTGGACATATGAAGACATGCCGGGTTTGGACCCTTCTGTAGTTATGCATCATCTAGTAGTCCATCCAGATGCTAAACCTGTTAAACAGAAACTCAGAAAAATGCATCCTAAAGTGGCCTTACTAGTCAAAGGAGAACTAGAAAAACTGTTGAAAGTCATTTTTATACAAGCTATTGATTATGCCGAATGGATCTCAAATGTAGTTCCAGTAACTAAGAAAGAAGCCACTAAAGTTAGGGTTTGCACCGATTTCAGAGACATTAATGTTGCATGCCCTAAAGATGATTTTCCTCTTCCCAATATGGATCAAATCATTGACTTTACTGTTGGAAGCGGAATGATATCCTTAATGGATGGATTTTTCGGTTATAATCAGATCAGGATAGCTCCTGAAGATCAGGCCAAAACAACCTTTATTACCCCTTGGGGAACCTTTTGTTGGAAAGTGATGCCATTTGGCTTAAAGAATGCAGGTGCAACCTATCAACGAGCTATGACTTATATCTTTCATGATATGATGCATGATATCCTACATGATTATGTAGATGATATCATAGCTCGTTCCATCAAAGAAGATGATCATCTAAATGACTTAAGAAAAGTATTTGATCGGTTAAGGGAATATCTTATCCGACTAAATCCAGCTAAATGCATATTCGGAGTTAAGTCCGGTAAATTATTAGGGGTTATAGTTTCTTTACGTGGCATTGAAATTGACCCTCTCAAGATCGTGGCTATCACAGATATGCCCGCACCCACAAATATATCAGAATTACGAAGTTTACAAGGTAAGCTTCAAGCTATTCGCCGCTTCATCGACAAGTTGGCGGACAAAACTGGACCCTTTCTTAAGCTTCTTAAGAAAGATGTCTCTTTTCATTGGGATGACGAATGCCAAGAAGCATTTGAACTCCTTAAGCAATATCTCCTCAAACCACCGGTGCTTTCCCCACCTAGATCTGATCGTCCTTTTATCTTGTACATTTTTGCTTTTGATTCCGCCTTAGGAGCTATGTTAGCTCAGCTTGACGATGAGAAGAAAGAACGTGCTAATTATTATATTAGCAGAACCTTAATCAATTATGAAACTCGATATACCACATTAGAGAAATTATGTCTAGCAGTCATATTTTCTACACAGAAACTATGACATTATATGCTCAGTCAGAAAACGTATGTTATTGCCAAATTCGACCCTTTGCGATATCTCATGAGTCGACCATATTTATCTGGTCGCATAGCCAAATGGGTTCTTGCGCTAAGCGAATTTGAACTCACCTTTATAGGACAGAAGTCTGTTAAGGGTCAAATCATAGCAGATCAATTAGTTGTTGCACCCTTAGAATCTACTCATCCCCTCATCATTGAGTTTCCTGATGAATGCCTTAAACTAGAGGCAGACCATTCAGAGCAATGGTCCCTATACTTTGACGGAGCCCGATGCATGAGTGGGGATGGTGCGGGTATTATTTTAATATCTTCACAAAAACATCTTATACCTCTGTCCTTCAAATTAACATTTGCTTGCACCAATAACAACTTGCTGAATATGAAGCTCTTATCCTTGGATTACGAGCTGCCTTGGCATTGAAAATCAAAAGTTTATTGGTTTTCGGTGACTCCCAACTTGTCATAAACCAAATCAATGATGTTTATCAGACCAGAGATGATAAATTGCGCCCATATAAAGCATATGTTTTGCAGTTATTATCCTTGTTTGATCAAGTTACTTTGGAAGCTATTCCTCGAACTAGCAATCGTGCGACTGACGCTATGGCTACAACTGCATCTCTTTTACCCTTGGAGTTAGATGATGAATATGCTACCATCATTATTCGTCGACTCCAGGAACCCGCTTCAAGCAAATCATGCTTAGAACCTTTGGACGTGTTTCTCATCAATGAAACAACTCCTGAACCATGGTATACTGATATATTTAATTTTTTGCAGAAAGGAACCTTCCATGATGGTTGTACTAGCAACCAGCGTAGGTTATTACGTAGACAAGCAAGTCGCTTTGTGATTATTGGTAATACCTTGTACAGAAGATCTTTTGAAGGCATCTTATTGAGATGTTTGAATCTAGAAGAATCTAGATCAGCTTTGAATGAAGCCCACAATGGATCTTGTGGGGGACATTTTAGTGGTAGCGCCATTGCTAAGAAACTCCTTCGGATAGGATATTTTTGGCCTACCATGGAAAATGATGCACATAATTATGTGCGACATTGCGACAAGTGCCGAAACACGCTGACCTTGTCCATGCGCCGACACAAGAACTGCAGGCTATTTCATCTCCTTGGCCCTTTTCAAAATGGGGCCTCGACATTATTGGAAAAATCAACCCTGTGTCATCCGATGGACACAAATTCATCATAACCGCCACTGAGTATTTCACGAAGTGGGTTGAAGCTATGCCATTAGCTTCTTGCATTGGAACACAAGTTTCCAAATTTATTTTTAATCAAATTATTTGTAGGTTTGGAATTCCTGCCAATCTCATTTCCGATAATGGAACTTGTTTCAAAAATAAAGATGTCAAGAAACTATGTCAAAAATATAAAATTCAACATCGTTGGTCCACTCCCTATTATCCTCAGGGTAATGGTCAAGCAGAAGCATCTAATAAAACCTTAATCAAAATTCTCAAAAAATTGGTCAATAAAACCGGTCGAGATTGGCACATTCAATTATATCCTGCTTTGTGGGCCTATCGAACTAGTGTTCGAACCCCCACTGGAACTTCACCTTTTGTCTTGGTTTATGGTGCTGAAGCCATTTTTCCCTTTGAATTAGAAGTTCCTTCTTTAGCTCTACTACTTCAAGATACTGAAGTAGGGGATGAATATCGTGCTGGCAGATTTAGTCGACTAGAACTTCTAGATGAAAAGCGCATCAATGCTTTGGAGCATCTTCGTGCCTACCAAAACAAGCTTAAGAGAGCATATCTTAAGAAAGTTCATCCTCGATCCTTTGAGATCGGTGACCTTGTCTTAAAAGAAAATCAAAAAAATACTAATGCAACTCAAAACCTTAAAGGTAAATTTGAGCCCAACTGGCTTGGACCATATGTCATCACTTGCTAAATTTGGATCAGGAGCATACAAATTATCTACCTTGGATGGTAAAGAACTTAAAGAACCTATGAACATTATGCATCTTAAACGTTACTATGCATAAAAATTGGTCCTTTCATCATTGTATATATTTGTTTTGCATATTATTTCCTTTTAGTCACTTCTTTAAAACATTTCAAAAAAACAATCACCTTGTATTTCTTTTAATTCATCACTTAACATTAAAAACATTCAAAATCATCAAAATCTTCAAAAACATCTTTTATTTTTGTACTTCTCAAACTGTGAAGTATTGCAGTTATATTTTCAGTTATTTTGGATAAATTAGCATTTATTTGGAATCCCGCACTTTCACATTCACATGAATAAATATCTTGATTTATTTGGTATGATTATTAATCTCTCTTATATCAAAGTCCACAGTTGAATTAAATAAAGTTTTGAGCATAGAGAACTGATCTTGTTATTTACTTGAACTAAGTATATCTTTTCACATTAAAATGATTTCATTGCAAATTCGATATGATGCTACATAGTAGAACTGGTTTCCTGAGCGAAAAGTTTCCCCTGCTATCCTATCATGCACATGGTCTAGAATCTTTGAGAATTGACAAAAGGACAAGCTCACCCCTACCCAGAATAAAAATCCCTTGCTCTACAACTAATCCGAGCAAGTATCCCTAGCATAGGAAGAAAAGAAAAAGTTCAAAGAAAAGAGAAAAAGAAAAAGGTTATTTTTCATCACAGCAATATTTCAGCATTATCTCAGTATCAAGCAACAATACAAAAGTACAAAAAAAAAAAAGAAAAAAGAAGCAAAAGAGAAACGCAAAAGCAAAAATGCAATAAAATCCTTTCCCTACCCCTTGAAAAGAAAAGAAGGGTGAATGAGCTTGAATCCCTGGAATTCTCAATTATTCAAAAACTGTGAGGTAAGCCCCATAACAGGTGGTTTGTGCCCAACCCGCTTGGCCTTGGGTAATCCCTAGCGTGGCGATATGTCTGTCACATTAGCGACCTTCTTTTGTATAGACCTCTGTCAACTTATGGATTAGCTAGCTCTTGATAAACCTAACTTACATAGTAGTCTGGTACGGTTACATGCATATAAATCATGGTCAACGAACATTCATTTGGTCAAGGCAAATTACTTGTATCAAATTATCTTGCTCAAAATTGGTGAATGAACAATACAATCGCACACACATTTGTATTTGAGAGATTTTGTATCATTATGATAAATCAAGATCGGTAATGAATTCACATTTGCACATGAGGATTCCTTATAAGTCTATATTTCTCTTTGAGATAATTTAAAATATTCCTGTAACTCTTTTCGGAATAATTTTATTCTTTTATTTTCAGAATTTGTTGTTTGTATAAGAGCAATTACATACATCTTCTCACAAAATCTTAAAAATAATTTCAAACAAAATTTTCATATTATTATTTATCACAAAAGTCATAAATTCATCTTGCAATAAAACCAACAATCTCTTTTCTTCTTTGGATTTCGCGATGATGGTATAAGTCTATACCTATAATTCTATGCCTAGCGCAAACCATTGTTCTAATTTTATGTTCCATTTATTTTAAAAACAAATTCATCAAAACATGTGACTTGCATCATTATGTTACACAATTATGCTTTACAAACAAACGAACACTTATTCTATTTCATGACATTATGTTCAAATTCAATATTGCAACCATGGTATAAATTCTAAGGAATTGTTCAAAATTTTATCACACTTAGGAATTTATGCCTAGCAAAATCATATTTTCGTATCTCATGCATACTATTTTTTATGAAAATCTGAAAACAAATCATCAAACCATCATCATTTCTATCATCACAACACAAAGTCTTAAGACAGTCTCTTAAGCACTCTTTTACTTTTAACAATATTTCTATACTGGGATTAGCTTGACGACCGAGTGAGCGGCGACTCCATGAAATGGTCTATAACAGCGACAATGTCCTTTGAAATTATTGTTAGAAGTCCCTTTTTATTTCTTTTATCAAATCACACCACCACAACCAATTGTTTACATCAGATTATTTCATTTAAAATCTTACAGCATGACATCAAATTATACTATTTCAAACGACATAATTACATGAATCATCAATCCAATCAGCAAACAATTCAAACATTAAAGCATCATAACAACATATGAACAAGTCATATCATCAGAAACAAGATCATATATATATATATATCAAAAAATTATATACATCATATCAAAGCTGGATTGGTATGCCACAATCTATACCCTGGCATACTCAATCCTCTCAACAAATCTCTCCAAAATCTATAGTCTCTAGCACCTAGCCTCGAGAAGCCCTCGAGCTCTCAGCCTCATCTCCTCCCCCACCCTGCCATGGAGGAGGTGGTCCCATAGAGGTCCGGGGTGTATCTCGGGTCCTCGTCGTCGATCGGGAGGATGTCCTCGTCGATCCCATCATGACCGGCTCTGCAATAGGGGCTGGCAGTGGTACCCTCTGGCCCTCTGGAACCAGATGATAGTATACACCCTGGTAAAATGTGGTCTGCATCATGGACCACACTAGGTCATCCCTGCTCACCCCTCCACCCTGAGCTCTGAGCCGTGTAGCCTCATCCTGCAATGTCTGCACCTGAGCCCGAAGGCGGGCAACCTCAGCTCGGAGAGCCGTTGTCTCGTTGCTCTCCCCTGTGTCAACACCCTTGCCCTTATCAGGCGATGGTGGTCTCTCACCCTACTATGAAGGGAGTCCCTCCTCCCTCCGTCCTATCTCCCATGGCCTCTATGGAGCCCGTGCCATCCTCTGGCATCTCTCCTATGGGATCCACCATTGCTCTCTCCCCCTATGACCCCTGATTGCCTCAATAGCAGCCTGTCATCGCCTCCCCATCCGTCGCACAACCACGTGCATCGGACCCTACACCCTCATCATCCGAGGAGGGTGGATGCCTATGTACCAGGCATCATAGCCATCCGCAACCCCAGCATCATCACCATCCACTGGCTGGATGGGGGCATCATCCGCATCTTGACTCCAGAATCGTTGCATATCTGGAGCCCCGCTCAGTGTGGTATTATCTCGAATAGTCCAGGAGTACTCATAATCCCTGAGAGAAGGGATCCCCTACTATAGACCGAACTATCATAGTACTCGATCATAGCGGTGGAGCTCTACCTCTCCTCGCTCCATCCTCAGCCAGTAGACTCGCCTGATGCGAGCCAGCTCCTGCCCATCCTCTGCCCACCTGGGGTGCTCTCGCCATGGCCTCCAGGTGATCTAGTCCGGGATGAGGTCATCTAGCAACCTCCGTGACATCGATAGATCTATCCACCGATGTGACCCCCTCTGTAGCCACCAATAGAAAACTTGAGGCCTCTCTCGGTCAACCCCTATCAGTGGAAGCCCTACCGGCCTCCGCACCGCAATGTGCTCCCAGCACCAAACCTGTAGTAGCGATGTCAAAACCAGACATCGACCTCCCTTGTATACGACCCCATGCAGGATCCTATACAAGCGGCAAAGAACAAAGCTGCCCCATGCAAATCTATGCCCGTGGTCTCTCATGTCATAGACTATGTCTGAGAGCACCCATGGTAGTCTGCATCCGCTCTGGTGGCACAATAGTAAGCCACCGACAACTCCTACCAAAACCCGTGTCAGTCTAGATGCCCCAGGCATCTACCGTAGCGACTCGATGTTCACTTCGCCCTTCTCCAGGGTGAAGCTCGGGTCTCCCGTGAGCCTCATCATCGCCTGGCCCTGATTGGCCGTAGGCGTCATCAACCGTCCTTGTATGGGGATCCTCATGATCCTCCATACGTCCTCTAGAGTGGGAGCCATCTCCCCTATCGATAACCGAAAGTAGGACGACCCCGGATACCATCTCTCTGCTAGGGCTGTCAGTAGCCCTATGTCAGTCGATATTTGTGGCATCTCTGCCACATGCTGTAGACCGACCTGTCCAAGTCGGTCACGCTCTGCCTGGTCAAGTGTGGCTATGTCATCTCTTAGCCCATCGTATTTCCATTCCTGGCTCTTTAGTAATCCCTTCTGCAAAACAAACAATAAAATAACAAAATCATTAATAAATCATTCAAATTAAACAACTTAAAATCAAGTTTAAAATGATATCGTCCACCATTGGATGATATCGTCCAACATTGGGCAAAATCATCCTTTGTGAGGATGAAATCATCTTCGATTTTGCAACTTGGGAATCGCCCCTTGTTGGATGAAATCGCCCCTAATTCATCGATTTCGCTTCAAAAATCGACGATTTAGGGACGATTTCGATGAAATCGGGACGATTTTGTCCCGACGATGTCGACGGCCTAAAAATGGCCGTGATGCCCCAAACAATCAAATTTAAATCACAAGAATTGCACAAAGATTAATTAAACCTAATCTACTAGGATTAGATCCTTACCCGTAGCCCGTGCCGGACCTCTGTCGCTCTGTGCACTGTCTCCACCATTTTTCTCTCTGCAGAGCTCTGGAACAGTAAAAATGAATAGTAAAAATGAATTAGGGTTTTCCCTATTTTTCTTAATTTTATTCAAAACCAACAACATTTTAATTTTTGCTTTTCCGCATTTTTACCTCAAACGTTCGATTTGGGTAAAAACACGGAGGGGGCACCATAGTCAGCATTCGTACGATTCGACCAAGAATCGTCGTCTAAAAAATTGAGTATATTTTTGCTTTCTCGTAAAATGGGAAAAACTCGTCTTTAACGCATTTTCTTCAAAAAATTCGCTAAAGAGGGGGCAAAATGTAGCACCCTAAAATTGGCACGGTTAAACCTTAGTAAAAAGATAAAATATTAAAATTTGAATTTCAACCCCAAACTGCCCGTTAAACAGCCTTTTACCCGCTCCCCTTGTTTTTCATGCCATTTTTAGGATTTGTTGTGACCGTTGGACGATATCATCGTCGATCAGACGATATCGCCTCAGATCGGATGAATTCGTTTGGAGCAGAACGTCCAGACGATTTCGTCCCAAAACTAATTTTTCATAATTAGCTTCTATTTCAACGGCATCTCTAACCGGGGCAAAAGCGTGTCTGCACCGTTAGAGACCTTCCCCGTTGGAGATCTCCCAGATTGGGATGATCTCCAACCTCCCAACCTCCTTCCTATGCCTATTTAATCTTAGGCCCTCCCCTTGACCTACCCCTGGCTGAATTCCCCTGTAATTTGATCTTTGTGTGCGTTAGAATACCCTGAATTATCATTTGCATTTGTGCCTTTCTAAGTTTTCTTGCAGGAACCTCATTGTTTTTCAGCCGGAGCAAGCTCAGATCATCGCAGACGATCCTGTACGATCTCGGACGATCACGTTGCAATTAGAGATGATTTCGTATTCTGCAGACGATTTCGACTACAGTCAACATTGGGGGCAATCAGTGCCCAGAGTTTGCGTTTCTTCACTCTTTTCTACTGCATTATTCTGCATTTAGTTAATTCTATGGTTATTCCTTATTATTCTGCATCTTGGAGTTCACCCATATAGTTTTAATGCATAATAAAATCATAATTTGTCATTAAATCATTGTAATGCACTCATATTTTTGTTTATAATTATCAGTTTAATATTATTGTTATCATTCTACATCATTGCCCTCTGTTGGAATAGTTGCATTTTTGGTATTTTGTATCTATTTCTCTGATTGCAGGTCTCTGACGAATTCGTCTGACGAATTCGTCAGATCTCAGATGATCTTGTCTGATCTCAGACGATCCTGTCATATCAGAGGTGATCTGGACTGCTTCAAAAATCAGAACCTCCATCAGACATCCGGATCAGGTATGGCTTTTTAATCTAGTATATTTCTTGTATTCTCTGTTTAATTCTATTTTTTGTATTCATTTAAATCTGCATTTCATATAGAATAGTTTAGATTCATTTGGCCAAACCTAGGAGTTGAATGATCAAACATAAAAATGAACACATCAAACACTCTCTCAACCTAGGCGTGGAAAGCGCCATTCAAAAGTTTCCTGGTGAACCCACCATCCATCGAAAATTCACCTTTATACACCTCCCCCGAGAGGCGGGACCTTCGAAAGGCCTCTCAGTCTAAGGTATTGTCCCATCCTTTTCACATCCCCCTTCCGGGTGCGGATCCTATAGCCTGAAGGTAAGGGTGCAAAAAATTTGGAGCGATACACTCACCTTGTAATAGATCTTCCATAATAGTTCTTTATCTTATCTCCCAAGCAATATTCTCCTTATGATCCTTGATTTCATTATTTTGGATTCTAGTGAGTTCCTTCATATGTTTACTCCACTCCTTGAGTTGGGCTCTCACATATTTTAGTTGTTTGTGGAGTTTGAATTGGTCTGCCCCAAATCTAGGTTTCCTTACTTCCCACCATTCCTTTAAGTGGTCTTCCAACTCCTCACCTTTCAGCCACCATAGCTCAAATTTAAAAGTTCTTACAACTTTATGATTATCTTATTCTATGGTATGGCTTACTGGAAAATAGTTTGAGGAAATCTTATCCATGACCCTCCCTTGATATTTGGTATGCAAGTATAATTCCTTCACCATGAAGAAATGATCCAAGCAAGATTTGACTATCTCACCTTCCTTTCTTCTATTTGTCTAGGTCATGGAGGTATCCATGATTGTAATATCTATTAAGTTCATTTAACATGTTATTATTGAGAAGAACCTATCATTTTCCTCGAACATGGCTCTACCTCCTTGTTCCTCTATTCTAATATTTTTATTGAAATCACCCCCCATGATCCATTGGTCCTCTGGGTAGTTGTCTCTGAATGTCTGGATGGTTGCCCATTTATCCCTTTATAATCTGATTGTTTGAGCTCCATAAAAATTAACTATAGTCTAGTTTTTTTCCATTTTCCCTATTTTGTAACCGAAACATTAGCACCACTCTCATGGAGGTCGCCCCTATCACTAGGAACAGTTGACTCATATTCATGATAATGTTTTTGACTACCTTTTCTCTAGGGTGGCTTCCTAAACCCCTCACATTCTAAGTAATTAATATCATTGAGAATTGGGAGAGAAGAAATCAACCATCGATTTTACCTTTCTATTTTGGCTCAAATTTCTTCCTTGTTCCTCCATATTTTCCTTATTTGACTTCCTCCTTGCAGATTGGTTTGGTTTTTTTTTCTTCTCCATTTGATGAATCCCTAAAGTAGGGTCATCTTTGTAAAAGATGCAAAACATAACACATAGATAATGCTTTGAATAAAATAAAATGCAAGGTAATACAAGAATGCACAATAGAATAAATCCTTTATTGACGGGGGGAGCTTAGAAACTCCATTTTTTACAAGCTTGGATCCTTGAATCCTTTTGATACAATATTACAACAATTTAGGGTTATGTGAAACCCTAATAAGTAAGGTCATGGTGTCTTCAATCGCGTCTTGATACCAATAGGGTTGAGTGGAATTTTTGGTATCCGAGGCTGGACCACTCCAGATGTTGATGTAGCACCTTCAGATCTACACACAATGACACATAATATAGTTAGTAGTATATGTGAGGGCTCCACAGTGTGAGGCCCTTTATATGCAATAATAAAACCATAACTAGATATTACCAGTATAGTGAACAAAAACAAAAAGTACATTCATAAAAATAACAAATAACAGATCTATTTTACTGACGTACTGTGTTCTGATGAGAAACTTGATGTAGAGGATTGGTGCGGTGATACCCTAGCATCGCTCGAAGGCTAGGGGTTCTTTAAGAATAATAGCGTAAAACGCCCACGGGTGCCTGGTTGTTGCAAGAAACACCCATGGGCACCTAGGACTAAGAGGAAGGATTTTGCAGAAGCGGATCTGGTGAGGGAGAAAGGATGGCAACGGTGATGGGGGGTTACGACGAGTGAGAATGGCGGTAGAACTGGTGCGAGGTGACCTAGGGAACTTAAGGGTTTTAAGAACTCAAGGAGATCACAAATTAGGGCAATCAGGAACTCAAAGGAAAATCTAGGAAAAACTTAGAATCAAAAATTAGGGGTTGAGCCATCAACATGGCTCCTATTTATAATCTAACCTAAGGCATACTAGGGTTTCAATGACACTAATTGTGTGGTTGAGATTAAATCATATCCAAGGGTAGATAATAAATCTAGGGTGTGGCACAAATTGATGTAAATGGGTGGTCGGATTAAGTGAAATTTGATGGCTGGGATTAATTCACTTAAATAAATACATATTTATTAAATATATATTAAAATACAATATAAAATATTGTATTAAATATATATAAAATAAATATATATAAATAAATGTGAATAATGATTGGAAATTGTGGGAAAATAGGGATAGTGGGTAAATTGGCTATGCTTTTGTGGTGGAAATGTTGAGAAATCCTGGATGAAGAATGAATGGCTAGATTTTTGTGTCTACAAATGCCTCTTTTTGTACTACGTTGCGTGAAACACAATTCAGTGCAAAAACATGAGACACCTATTTTGACCAGGTGTAGAAGTTGCTTCTCTCTCTTGTTGGAATACGAGCTTGAAGACAAAAGAATAAAATAATTTGGATTTTTGGGTAGCTTACCCCCTCAATTGGCGAATGAGGTTATGGATGAATCTCACAAGCCAATTGAAAAATCTGTGCAAATGAATAATGGATAATGTGATACCATTTTTGCCCCAATGGTGTGAAGGGGTTGGTGGAAAATATGATATGACGTATCTATTTTTACCCCAATAGATGAAGGTTTTTGTGCAAATGTGAGGTGATGAGGACGATATGAATGATGTAAAATTTGATACTATTTTTGCCCCAATGGTGGGAAGGGGAGTTTTGAAATCTAGTGATATGGTTGTGTTTGTTTTTGCCCCAACAGAAGAAGGGATTTTTACCAAGTGTAAATTCCGTGATTATTTAAGATGTATCCCAATGTGGGAAAGTTAAAACCAAAAGTGGTTGTCCCAAATTTTGGGTGATTCAATGTTGTTGAAACACTTTGCCTTTTTGACATCATTGATATGCAAAAATGATGATGTAAAGAAAAATAATCAACCTTGGATGGCCTGCTAGTGACTGTGGAAAACTCTTCGCCTAATTCCAAAATGGAGCCAATCACCCTAGCTAGTGCCTATCTCAGAGGTGTTAAAGATATTTTGAATGATGAAATTTGTGTTTTTTCCATGTTTTAAGCCCCACGAACTAGGCCATCAATGACAGTGGTTGTGCAAATTGTTCTTAGCAATGTTTCACTCTAAAGGGGATGAAATACCAAATATGATTGTGATTTCGAGTAAGGAGATAAGTGATGATGATCATGGACAAGTGTCCTTATGGTAGACTATTCATATTACAAAATTGCATGGATGCAAATCGCTGCAATCGCAAAGCATATAGAAAAGACCACTAGATATGAGGTTCACTTGAATTTGTAGGTGAAATTGGCAAATACTGAATGTAAATACAATTTTTGGTGGATTTTATGGTGACATGAAGATGTGATGATGAGAAATGTATTGATGAATGCAATGTGGAGTGATTTTGTGGAGGTAAGCTACATTTTTGGATCTATGGATGCAAGTGACTGAGTCTGTTTGTGCCCCAATAGATAAAAGGGATTTTTAACATGTGTAATTGCAATGCAATGATTGTGTATGTTCTTTGCCCCAACAGATGAAGGGTTTTGATGATGCAAGTGTCCTTATGGTTATTTACCCATCCTATTAGATTGCATAGATAACCAATCGCTATAATTTCTAGGTGACTAGGATAAACCACTAAATACAAGGTTCACTTGTATTTGTGTTTGTTCTTTGCCCTAACAGATGAAGGGTTTTTCTTAAATGGGAAAAATGCTATGATGAATGTGTCTATTATTTGCTCTAACAGATGAAGGGGTTTACAAAATGGGGAAAATGTGATGAATGTGTCTATTCTTTGCCCTAACATATGAAGGGGTTTTTGAAATGGGAAAATATTATAATTGTATTTGTTTTTGCCCTAACATATGAAGGGGTTTTTGATGATGCAAGTGTCCTTATGGTGATTTACCCATCCTACTAGATTGTATGGATAACCAGTCACTGCAACCGATAGGTGACTAGAATAAACCACTAAATACAAGGTTCACTTGTATTTGTGTATGTTCTTTGCCCTAATAGATGAAGGGTTTTTTGAAATGAGGAAACTCTGTGTTTTTAGCTAACAGGTAAGGCTATGAAATTGAGTGAATGTGGAGATGTAATTGATGCATTCTATTTTTACCCTAATAGAAAAAGAGGGTATTTTGATAAGTTGTGATGTAATGAAATGGTTCTGCTTTTGCCCTAACAGAAAAGGGATTTTTGAAAGTGTGGATGGTGTGAATTCCATGAAAAGGGTGCAACCTTTGACAAAAGGACATAACCTTTTGAACCTAGCAATTGACTTGTTGATGATGTGATGTGATTGAATGATTGAATTTTTTGTTGAATTGGTGGGGAAGGTGTGATACCTTTAACACCCCCAAGTTGTGATCTTGTTTGCTTGATTGGTAAAACCTTGAACACCCCCAAGTTGTGATGATGTTTGGTTGATTGGGGGAAAGTGTGATACATTTAATACCTCCAAGTTATGATGATGTTTTGCTGATTGGGGGAAAGGTGTGAAACCTTGAACAACCCCAATTTGTGATGATGTTTGCACTTTCTAGCGATCTTTGCATATGCGATTTATATGTATATATACATGGCTTGTTCTTTTGTGTTATGCTTATGGAATGCAAGTGTACATGAATGATGTATGCAAGTGGTAATGTGTTATGGATGATTAATGCAAGTTATGGGATGCAAATGTTCTAATGATCATTCATAGTTTAGAATTTTTTTGGTCATGTTTTAACATTATTGTTTAATTAGGGGCACCAAACTTGGTGGCATATGGGATGAATGGCTCATGAAGTGATATGGATATTGACATGGAAGAAGATATAGATGTTGATATGGAAGAAGATATGGATGTTGATATGGAAGGATATATGCTTTGCAAAGACTCAAACATCTTAGTGGCATCAAAAAAACCCACTTAAACTACCTAATCCTTCTAGGACCAAATATGTGTGCAATAAATTCATTTACCGAATCAAGAGCATGGTAATGACCCGAGACAATCAAGAACCAATGTGTGTGCAAGTGATTTCATTAACTCGTCTTGAGTAAATTGGGTAAACCTCAAACCAAGAGGTTAGCTTGTCCTTATGAGCGATCAGAGGTCTCTTTTAAAAGAGACATGTCACCATGCATGAGCATACTCCAATGCCAGTCAAGCGTCTATAGCTCCGATGGAGGATAACTCCATAGTCCATGATTTTTTTTTAATATTTTAAATTTTGGGGATGACTACCTAACCGTCTGACTGGAAATGTAGTACGATCCTTACAACCCAATTGATCAATGGTGTGCGATGAAAAATATTTAGAGTTTTTGTTGGAGATTTGTTCCTACTCTTTCTTTTATTTTTTGAATTGTGATAGTGGTAAGAACCACTATTTTTATGGACTATGTTGCATGATGGGACTAGTAAGAATGACCCTTTTCACTTGAAGGTTCATACCAAGTATGGTGTTATCCCTATTTGACACAAGATGTTTTTAAGATGTGAAATTATGTTTGGTTCAAGAATGTTTTGGAGTCAATTCCCAAAACTCAATATTTTCTTAGTGTATATGTGCAATGGTCCTAAAAATAACTCGACATGTATTTTGGAGGTTGCTTAAAATACTAGGAGTGGCTAAGTGATCGAAAACAACTAGGAATTTATGAATGTGGGTTGTGTACATGGCAATTTGACTATGTGGAATTTTGTGGATGACTTTGTGAAGGTGCCCCTGATTAAGGCAACATGACTTTTGTTGGACCAATTAAGACCTTGAACTTAATAAATGATCCCTATATAAAATTTGGAATGTGGAATGTGAATGCAATGTATGAAATGCAATTTATGAATGTGCAAAATGCATTGTTTTTTAAATGTGAATGCAAGTGCAATGCAATGTTTGGAATGAAGTGTATGCAAAGTATTTTTGTGTATTAGCCATGTATATATATATATATATCATTAAGCATATACTACTCTCGAGGGGGGTGGTGTTCAAAGGTTTTGAATTATTTTACTCCCCCAACCTAGTAAGCTTGTAAGGCAAATAACCAACATGTGCAAATGTAAGATAATAAAATAATGGGAATGCAATGCAAGGATTTTTAAAGTAATCCAAAGATTGGCTTTGTTTTTTCCCTAATAGAGAAGGGGTTTTTGATTTGGAGAATGAAATGATTATGGATGAAAGTGAATGTTATTGTGATGAACTGATTGTGGAAATGTAATGGTGGATGTGAAGATGTCATGGTAATGAATGATGGAGTAATTGTAAAAATGCAAGTGATGAGTTCTGTTTTTGCCTCAACAGAAAGAGGGAATGGTATAAAACCATGTTAATGACAAAATGGTTGTTGTGGAGCCATGTTAATGTGGAATGGTTGTTGTGCAACCATGTTAATGATGGAATGGTTGTTGTGCAACCATGTTAATGTGAAAATGGCTATCGTGGAACCATGTTATTATGGTATGGTTGTTATGTAGCCATGTTAATGTGGAATGGCTGAGATGAAGCCATGTTAATGATGGAATGGTTGTTGTATAGCCATGTTAATGTTGGAATGGTTTTTGTGGAGCCATGTTAATGATGGAATGGCTAATATGAAGCCATGTTAATGGTGGAATGGCTAAGATGAAGCCATGTTAATGATGAATGGCTAATATGAAGCCATGTTAATGATGAATGGCTAATATGAAGCCATGTTAATGGTGGAATGGTTGTTGTGCAGCCATGTTAATGATGGAATGGCTAAGATGAAGTCATGTTAATGTGGAATGGCTAAGATGAAGCCATGTTAATGTGGAATGGCTAAGATGAAGCTATGTTAATGATGAAAGGTTGTTGTGTAGCCATGTTAATGATGAATGGCTAAGATGAAGCCATGTTAATGGTGGAATAGCTAAGATGAATCCATGTTAATGATGGAATGGCTAATGTGAGGTCATGTTAATGTTGAATGGTTTTTGAAGCCATGTTACTTATGAAATAGCTGAGATGAAGCCATGTTAATGATGAATGGCTAAGATGCAACCATTTTAATGATGAATCGCTAAGATGAAGCCATATTAATAGTGGAATGGTTGAGATGAAGCCATGTTAATGATGAATAGCTAAGATGAAGTCATGTTAATGATGAATGGATAAGATGAAGCCATGTTAATGGTGTAATGGCTAAGATGAAGCCATGTTAATGATGGAATGGTTGAGATGAAGCCATGTTAATGGTGGAATGGTTGTTGAAGCTATGTTAATAATGGAATGGCTAAGATGAAGCCATGTTAATGATGGAATGGTTTTTGTATAGCCATGTTAATGTTAGAATGGCTAATATGAAGTCATTTTAATGATGGAATGGTTTTTGGATAACCATGTTAATGATGGAATGGCTATTGTGGAGCCATGTTAAAATGTGATCAAAGGGATTAGGTACCTTTGGAGCTTTTTGATTGGTGATGTGAGTGACTAGGAGGATGTGATATCCTGAGAGTCCCCACTTTGCTTGGTGATTGAGTTGGTACCAATGTCTTGATCATATGAGTTGGATGGACCGTTTGTGGAAAAGACTTTCAGATCAATAAGATCTTGGATAATGTCTTTAAATACATGGTATTTGTTGATTTCATGGTCTGCTTGTTGATGATAAAAATAGTATAAATGCTCCTTAAAGTGTTTGCCTCATTCGGTTGAGTCTCTTGGTTTGATTTCTGGAAGTGAAGTCTCTTGGGCTTCGTAAAGCCTTCAAAAAATTATTGAATAATATTTCAAAAGCACTGTGTATTTGTAAGGGGGCTGATGCTTGATGCATTTATCCACTTGTGTTGAATGTTGAATTTTTGGTACAAGTATCAAAAACTGAGATGTGGTTTGTGAAATTGGATGTTTCAACTGTTGTGGTTGTTGACACTGATGATGACTCAATTGTAACTCAATGTTAGTGAATTGAGTTAAGATTTGTTGTAAAATTTTAGTGTGTTGGCAATATGATTGTAAGCCTTGGTTGGCTTGTTGAATGTATTGGGATGTGGTGAATGGATTGATGAATGTATGAGATTGAGTGTGTTGTTGGAGGTGTGATGAATTGTGAGGCATGGAATGAATTTGATGATGATGAGGTTGGTGAAGAAATGATGTCCCATTCTAATCAGCTAGTGGGAGCACATTGAGACTAGCCTATACACGGGTTCCCGTAGGCTATGTCATATGGATGAGAGCCTTTGGAGATATTTGAGACAGCTTTTGGATTCTTAGAGCTCAGTTTTGGTGGTCGTTCGGGATCAAACGGAGCTAGGATGCTGGAATTGCTATTTTTAGCAGTGTCGGGTTTTAGGGTTTCTTGCCGAGCGGACAGGGGGATGTTGTTCTACAACGAAATGGGTATCCGAAACAGGTTTCAGTTGGTCAATCGGAGTTTCATAAGGCAGAGTTTTTAAAGCGCAAAGCTTGGCTTTATTAAGTGAATTATTAAATTCATTTTATAAAGTTAAAACTTTATATTATAATTAAAGGGAAAGAAATATGTTTATCCCACATTGAGCGCGCAAAAAAGAGTTTGCCAAGGAGGAGCCTATTTATTCGGTGGCTTGGTCTCATTTCAGACATTCTGGTTTATGTTATTTCTTCTCTTGGAGATTAAGGCCGACGGTTGATATTTCTTCATCGAAAGGGACGCAAACCCCAATCGATAACCCGACGGACGAAACCCTGAAGGGCAGATCGGTTCCATTTCAGGGATCGACAGTGTGCAGATTGTTGAAGTTCTGAGGACGGAAACCCTCAGTATTGGAGAAGGGAGCTGGACGAAAACCTAGTTCTTGGCTGGTGAATTCACTCAGGATTCACGCTTATGTGATTCAATCAAAGATTCAGAGGTTTATAGTCCATCAGTTGGAGATAATAGCAAATTGGTATGTTTATAATGATATTCTGAAGACATTTATCCATCTGGAATTTCTAAACATTGTTGTTAATTTGTTGATATGAATTAATAAGCTATTTTGATTATGGGTTCTGCATAAAAATCGATTATTCAGTGTTAAATCCATCTGGGTATCATTGCATGTTGTTGTTATTGGCTTCTTTCATTTGGGTATTATTGCATGTTCAAATTAATCCATAGTTATTGCAAAAACACCAAACACAGAATAAGGGGGACATTACAGTGGTATCAGAGCTGGTTTTTCCTGCCAGCCTGTTCAGGGTTTCATTGCGAATTTTGTGAAGTCTTCTATCGAAGACAAAATTCTCAGGTTTGATTTGGTGGAAATAATTCTTTGTCTGAAATTATATTGCTTGAAAATTTGCGGAGTATAGAAGATTAGCAGAAGTTAGGGTTTGGTTGCCGTTTTCAAATCTAGGGTTTCCAGTTTCTGGGTATTGGTGATTTGAATACCCATTTGGTTGATTTGGGCTTTAAGAGTTCTGGGTATTGTTAATTCAGAGCTCAGGTCATTCCTGCCAGCCTGTGGAAGCCTCAAATTAATTTTAGATTCATGGCGTCTATTAATGACTGGACTAAGAGACAACGTGAGTGGGATAAGACCCAACATGAGATAGAACAGTCCCTCAAAAATTTAGCTGCAATGATGAAAATTTCTCTACCAACAGGTGCTCCTCCGGTCAAGATTGAACCTTTATACACTGAGTTGCCAATACAAGTTGGAATTAAAAGAGATGAGCTTGTTGTCCCAACAAGAAATGACAAAGGAAAACAAAAGTTGGTAGGTAAAACAGTGGCTTCTGAAGTTTCACAGGATAGAGGACCTCCTCGTATAAGCAGGAATCAGTTGAGGAGAGGGAACAGGTGTTTCACATGTCACCAGACTTGGACATTTGGTCATGTTTGTGGAACCAGTAATGTTAGTAATTTATTGCAGCCACACATAGTTCAGGACAGTGGAACAGTTGAATTTATAACAGATGCTTCATCTCAGGAGGTAAGCAGGATAGAGACTCAAAATGATTTGGGTGGTGATGAGCTGGTAGAAGATGGTTTGTCACAGGTTGAATCCATATCAGATTTTCAGGATGACCTGGTTAAGGAATATTTTGATGATAATAGTGATGGGGCAAAAATTGTGGGTTTACATGCAGAACAATCCATTGACAGTTATGGGATTTCTTACAGCAGGTTGAGTAGCCATTTGTCTGTGCATAATGATGACAATTATGATGTTCCTGAAGATCCTAAGTACGATGAATTGGAAACCCATGATGATTCTTCTTTGAGTTCAGAGGTAGAGAGGATCAACAGGGTGTTGGATGGTGAACCGGATAACCCACAAGTCCCAGGATTGGAGAGCGGAGATGAATTTCCTTGTGATCATGGTACTATTTTCGATGAAGATGAAGTTAATTCATCTTGTGGGTCCACTTTCGGAGAGATGTACAATGGAAGTAAGAAAGTGGAGAATGCTGATTTGGTTGCTAAATCAGCAATTGTTGATGACTCTTGGGTTGAGAATGAATCAGTTATAACTTCGATACACGAAGTTGGCGAATGTAGTGTTAAAAGGGATGCTAATATTGATCATTATGCTAAGGTGGTCAAATCAAAAAAATTCTTGTGTGTTGTTGATCGTGAATTAGAACCTGAAGCAAAGCAAACTTGGAAAGACAAATTGCAGGTCATAGATGGGCAGATTGTCCAAGCCTTAACCCACTTGGACAGCACACATAAGTTGGTTGAATACCTCCTCTGGATTGCCCAACGACAAGAGCGACAGGAAGGTTTGACAAAAAGCGTCTCTGTAAAAAGCATGCAAGCAATTAAAAATGCTTTAGAGAAGATCAAATCAGATTATTTACAGTTGTTGTCTGATAGGGACTTGGCTGTTCGTTTTGCTGAGGAGTCTTATCAAGCACTCAGGGGAAAGGAGAAAATAATTGATGAAAAATTGCGCAGTAACGACAGTGAAGTTGATGCATTTTTTGAAATTGGTCAGACATCTCCCGATTCATGTATTGTTAATAGTGAGGTCGATTCTTTCGAGCTTTCCATGGAACCAGTTGGTGAAGTTCAGATGGACTGTATAGTGAGGTATGCTCATAGTTTTTCTTTCAGTCCACATGTTGATGATTTGACCATGTCATATATGAATGGGAAGAAGGGTTGGTATAAGGAGTTATATGTATCACCTTGGCATGAGGTGCTCTTCCCTATAGTTGTAGAATCAGTTTCTTGTTGGGTTCCTCGTTTGTCAGTCCGGAATGGGTTCTCCGTTGAGTTGCAGAATAATTCAGTTGTAGTCGAGTGGCACAACAGAAATTATTAAATTTTGGGAATGACAAAATCCCTATTTGGCTATGGGATCCAGGAATTCCTCTGAGGGATGGATTGTTTTATAGAGTGGCAGAGCTCGATAGAGTTACCGGGGTCGGTTGTATCGGTTTGGTGACAGAGCTTGATAGTGTTTTTAGTTTTTGGGATGACAGTTCAGGGCAATGTCTTCATCATGAGACATTCTTCAGATTTATTTGGGATCCTGGCATACAGATCATATTGCTTGAGGACAAGCAATATTTGGGAAGGGCGGACTGTAATGTCCCCTTCTAATCAGCTAGTGGGAGCACATTGAGACTAGCCTATACACGGGTTCCCGTAGGCTATGTCATATGGATGAGAGCCTTTGGAGATATTTGAGACAACTTTTGGATTCTTAGAGCTCAGTTTTGGTGGTCGTTCGGGATCAAACGGAGCTAGGATGCTGGAATTGCTATTTTTAGCAAGTGTCGGGTTTTAGGGTTTCTTGCCGAGCGGACAGGGGGATGTTGTTCTACAACGAAATGGGTATCCAGAACAGGTTTCAGTTGGTCAATCGGAGTTTCATAAGGCAGAGTTTTTAAAGCGCAAAGCTTGGCTTTATTAAGTGAATTATTAAATTCATTTTATAAAGTTAAAACTTTATATTATAATTAAAGGGAAAGAAATATGTTTATCCCACATTGAGCGCGAAAAAAGAGTTTGCCAAGGAGGAGCCTATTTATTCAGTGACTTGGTCTCATTTTAGACATTCTGGTTTATGTTATTTCTTCTCTTGGAGATTAAGGCCGATGATTGATATTTCTTCATCGAAAGGGACGCAAACCCCAATCGATAACCCGACGGACGAAACCCCGAAGGGCAGATCGGTTCCATTTCAGGGATCGACAGTGTGCAGATTGTTGAAGTTTTGAGGACGGAAACCCTCAGTATTGGAGAAGGGAGCTGGACGAAAACCCAGTTCTTGGCTGGTGAATTCACTCAAGATTCACGCTTATGTGATTCAATCAAAGATTCAGAGGTTTATAGTCCATCAGTTTGAGATAATAGCAAATTGGTATGTTTATAATGATATTCTGAAGACATTTATCCATCTGGAATTTCTAAACATTGTTGTTAATTTGCTGATATGAATTAATAAGCTATTTTGATTATGGGTTCTGCATAAAAATCGATTATTCAGTGTTAAATCCATCTGGGTATCATTGCATGTTGTTGTTATTGGCTTCTTTCATTTGGGTATTATTGCATGTTCAAATTAATCCATAGTTATTGCAAAGACAAACCAAAACCACAGTAAAAAAACTTTTTATCCAGATTTGGGGGTGGAACATTACAAAGTTGGTGAAGAAATGATTGTGAATGAAGAAAAGGATATGATGTATGAGGACTATGGATGGGTGGACTCATAGGAATGGAATGGGTTGATGGGGGTATGGAAATGGAAACCATAGAAGATTGTGGTACCCAAGAAGGGCTTTGGGTGATAAATGAGGGATGAGTAGAAATAGGTTGAGGCATAGGGTTCTCTTGAACTTGTTGTTGAGTTGTTTACCGCTGCTTGAGCAATTTGTTCAAATGCTCCCATGCTTCAGTAATTTCCATATCATTAATGGATGGCATGAAGGAAAATGGAATAGATGATGTGGATGGGGGACAAGTGGCAATAGAAATTGCAACTTGATTGGATGGAATGGTTGCTTGTGAAGCAACATTGACTTGTGCTTCATACCAAGGGAGGCTTGAGGGCTAGGAAAATATAGTTTCCTGTTGTAAATAAGGATCATATCTAGGTGAGTTGGGGATGGACCCTAAGACATAATTAGAATACTTCATGAAAGCTTCTACTTTATCTAGGTCTATATGGGTGATATGGTTGGTAATGGTAGGGGAGGTTGACTCCTCTTGGGGTATGATCATGTGGAAGGTTGTGGATGGCAAAGAATGTGAGGGACTTCTAAACGCTATTGATATGTTTGTGGGAACTTTTGGATGGATTTTAATGCCTTTGGTCATTTCTAGATTACCTTCGAATGCTGAAATGCGTTTCGTGCACCTTCTACAAGCTTCTACAGACTTCAAAAACCCTAGATCCAGCAAATTCTACAAAATTTGTGCTTTTGAAAAACCTGCAAGATGATAGAAAAAAGCAAGCAAATTAGTAAAACAGATCATAAATAGAAACCCTTAGGGGTCCCACCATGATCACCATTTGAAATATGCAAAACGCAACACACAGATAATACTTTGAACAAAATAAAATGCAAGGTAACACAATATTGCACAATAGAATAAATTCTTTATTGATGGGGGGAGCTTAGAAACTCCATTGTTTACAAGCTTGTATCCTTGAATCCTTTTGATACAATATTATAACAATTTAGGGTTCTACGAAACCCTAAGAAGCAAGGTTGTGGTGTCTTCAAGCGTGTCTTGATCCTAACAAGGTTGAGTGGTCTTTTCGATATCCAAGGCTGGGCCACTCCAAATTCTGATGTAGCACCTTCAATTATGCACATAATGACACAAAAAATAGTTAGTAGTATATGTGAGGGATCCATAGTGTGAGGCCCTCTATATGCAATAATAAAACCCTAACTAGATACTGCAAGTATAGTGAACAAAAACAGAAAGCACATTCATAAAAATAACAAATAATAGATTTGTTTTACTTACATACTATGTTTTTATGAGAAACCTGATGTAGAGGACTGGTGCAACGATGTCCTAGCATCGCCTGAAGGCTAGGGGGTCTTCAGGAATGATAGCATAAAATACCCGTAGACGCCTAGTTGCTACAGGAAATGCTCGTGGGTGCCTGGGGCTAAGAGGAAGGATTTTGCAAAAGCAGATCCGATGAGGGAGAAAGGATGGTGGTGGTGATGGGGGCTTACAGCGAGTGAGAATGGTGGCAGAAGTGGTGCGAAGTGACCTAGGGCACTTAAGGGTTTTAAGCACTCAGGGAGATCACAAACTTAGGGTAATCAGGAACTCAAAGTAAAATCTAAGAAAAACTTAGAATCAAGAATTAGGGGTTGAGCCATCAACATGGCTCCTATTTATAATCTAACCTAAGGCATACTAGGGTTTCAATGACACTAATCGTGTGGTTGAGATTAAAGCATATCCAAGGGTAGATAGTAAATCTAGGGCGTGGCATAGATTGATATAAATGGGTGGTCGGGATTAAGTTAAATTGGATGGTTGGGATTAATTCACTTAAATAAATACATATTTATTAAATATATATTAAATTATAATATAAAATATTGTATTTAAATATATATATATAATAAATATATATAATTAAAAATGAATAATGATCCCCCAATATAAATAGCCACAATATTAAAGATCAAAATAATAATAAGATGACTATTTGATCAAAATAGAGATGATTTTGAAAATATTGTGATAATGGTGAAAGCAAGAGTAGGAGCAGGTACGGACGCAGGGTTGGGGATAGGCTCAGAGAATGGTGCAGGTTTCTGGATGGGATCGGGTTCGGGATCGGGGTCAGGCACGTCAGGGCCCGGTCTCGGGCCAGCAGGACCCTCGACGGGCCCAGAGGATGGCTCTGTGCCTGATCTGATTGGCGGCCAGGGCGGGGATGGCATCTTGGGCCCTGGCCCCCAGGCCAGCCTCGATGCGAGCGTAGGCCTAGGGAAAAAGCCCCCTGATCCTGGGCAGGGCTCTGTCTCGGGCGGGCCCAAACCCTCCTATCAGCAGATCTTGGCGGGCACCAGGGCCCCTTCCCGGGCCCTGGGGCTAGGGCTTTCCCTCGAGGGCACCCACATTTCTATTCAGGAGGAGGTCTACTCCTCCTTGGTAGCTGGTTCCTCTGCCTCCCTGGTAGGGAAATTCCTGGGAGGGCGTCCAGACATGGAAACCGTCCGTAGATGGGCGGCTACCAAATGGAAGGTTTTCGGGCATATTCAGCTGGTTGCCCTGACCAAGGGCTTCTTCATCATCAAACTAAATAACAATGAGGACGCCAAAAAGATCCTGTCGGGTGGGCCCTGGTTTTTGGGGCGCAAAAGCCTCTTCCTCAGGCGTTATGGAGCTGACTTCCACCCCAGCACCCAAAGCATCAACTTCGCCCCGGTCTGGGTTCGTCTCCCAGACCTTCCCTTCCACCTGTGGCACGAAGACGTCCTAAGACTCATTGCTCAGTCGGTCGGGGACCTGGTGGCCTTCGACCCCGCTACCAAGGCAGGATCCCGAATGGTGCATGCCAGATTTTGCGTCAACGCCAATCTCGAATCCGAACTCCCCTCTTCGATGACCATCTCTTTTGGGTCCTTCTTTTGGTGCCAGCCCTTGATCTACGAAAACAAACCTGCTTTCTGCCCCACCTGTTGCACTCAGGGCCACCTCTCCCACCAATGCCCGGTTTCCAGAAAGGCTGATGGCCCTATCCCCAAACTCCCTTCTCGATCAGGTCGGGCCCCGTCTCGAGGGCCCCCTCACGATGGCCTCAGATCCCAGGCCTGGACCAACAAGGAGGCTCCCCCTTCTGCCCCAAAGGACTCTCATGTGGACCCCGATCTGGAGGGCGGTCTTCCCCAGGTTTCCCCTTTCGTTGCTCCCTCCCCTGGGTCATCTTTCGGGGCCCCGATCCTAGGTTCTCCCTCCCTGCCCGCTTTGAATCCCTCCCCGTAGGCCCCTGCTTGCCCCCCTCCAGGCATGCGAGCCGCCCGGGCTCCTTTCCCCGTCGGCTCCCACCTCTGTCGGGGCCCCCTTCTCCCCCCACTCCCGCTATCCCCCCTCGACCCCCCCGCCCCTCCCGGTGATCCCTGCTGGGCTTCCTCCCTTGGAGTGCGGATCTGAGAGGTCAGATGAAGAGATCGAAGCTAGTTCTCCGTCCGGGCCCGATGAAGTCAGCCCCAAGATGACCCAGAGTAGGACTTTTGCCATAGACTTTGGTAGCAAACTCAAAAGAGGGCGGCCCACCCTGGGCGACCAACGGACAAGGATCACTGAAGATGACATAGCCAATGGCTCCCAGGAAACTCTCTCTGACGTTGGCGCAAGCTTCTCCAAGACGGATGCCATCCGACCCAAACCCCCCGCTCAGGCCGAGAAGGGGGGCAAGCGACCCCACAAGGGTGTCAAATGAAGCTCATCACCTGGAATATCAGGGGGCTCAATGGGGCCCCCAAGAAAAGGATCCTCGACCAACTTCGCAGGGATCACCGCCCATCCTTCCTCCTTCTTCAGGAGACCAAAATAGATGATGTTGTTGCCCGACGTGTAGCCCAAGCTACCTGGCGCAATTGCGAGTCCCTGTCTACCCCTGCGGTCGGCTCAGCCGGGGGTTTGCTATGCATGTGGGACCCCCGGTATTTTGAGGGAAGACTCATATCTTCATCTCCCAGAATAATCAACATTCTGGTCCATTGCGTGAAGTCAAGGCGCTCGTGGATTCTGTCCAACGTCTACGCTCCTAACAACCCCATCGAGAAAGCGGCCTTATGGAAGGAAATTAGCTCGATGAGAGAAGCCTTTGCCCCCTACCCTGGATCCTGGTTGGGGACTTCAACAGTCCCCTGTTCCTCTCTGATAAAAGTGGGGGCTCAACGGTTCAGGGCAAGAGCATGGAGGACTTTGGAGCCTTTACCGCCCTCAATGAGCTCATGGACGTCAGCCTGAAAGGAGCCAGGTTCACTTGGTCCAATAGAAGAGCGGGAGCAAATCATATCCAGGTCAGACTAGATAGAGTTTTCTTGTCCAAGGAAGCCCTTCCCATGTTTGTCGATGCCACCCTGTTGGCCCTCCCCAAAATTGGGTCTGATCACAGCCCCCTCCTCCTCGAAACCGATCATCGCCCCTCCCCCAAGAGGCCTTTTCGGTTCGAGTCCATGTGGCTGCATCACCCTGACTTTCGGGCCCAGGTAGGCCGTTGGTGGGCTCCCCCAGTCCCTGGACGCCCCGTTGAACAAGTTTTTCACAAGCTGAGATGCCTCAAAGAGCAACTCAAGGTATGGAATAAGGAGGTGTTCGGTAATATCTTTGAAAACAAAGCGATACTTAAAGAAAAACTCGAAGACCTCGAGTCCAGATTTCAAGCAGGCTCCCAAGACCCGGGGCTCAGGGAAGAGGAACGCCTTGCTCTCAGTGAGTATCACAACATTCTGGCCAGGGAAGAAACCTTTTGGAGGTAGAAGTCGAGAGCCCTGTGGCTCCAAGATGGCGATGCAAACACTAAGTTCTTCCACGCGTCGACTCTCAAGAATAGGGGTTCCAATAGAATTGCTGAGTTGGTGGGCAACGACGGTAGAATCATCAAGGAAGAAGAGGACATCCGGGCTGAAGCCACCCACTTCTTCCAGGAGCTCCTGGGTGACAGCCCCCCATGTCCCCAGAAGCAGCTGAATCCCTTCTGGAACATATCCCTTCTTCTGTCTCGGCCATGGCAAATGAGATGCTTGTGCAGCCCTTGTCTGACTCCGAAATCCATGCTGCCACTTTTTCCATGAAGGCTGAGGCGGCCCCGGGCCCGGATGGATTCCCCCCCAATTTTTCCAATATTTTTGGGACATCGTCGGGCAAGAAGTGTGTGCAGCCATCCGGGACCTGCAGACTGCCAGCTCCATCCCCAGAGGTATCAATTCCACTTTCATAGCCCTGATCCCCAAGACCCAGGCAGCCAGATCCCTCTCGAATTTTTGCCCCATCAGCTTGTGCAATGTCCTGTACAAAATCTTGACTAAATCCATGGCCTCCCGCCTCAAGGATATCCTTCCCCTGATTATTTCCCCCTGTCAGGGCAGCTCGGTCAAAGGCAGACTGATCACAGACGGTGTCATAATCATGCACGAGGCCATTCACTCGGCCGTCCTATCCAAAAAGGCCTCCTTTCTGCTCAAGCTGGATATGAACAAGGCCTTTGATAGGGTTGACTGGGATTTCCTGTCCAAGGTCCTCCTTAAGTTTGGGTTCCACCCCTCCTGGGTCAGGCTCATCAGCAACTGCGTGTCCTCCCCTTGGTTCTCTATCCTCGTCAACGGGTCCCCTATCGGGTTCTTCCCCAGTTCCAGAGGCCTCCGCCAAGGTGACCCCCTATCCCCGATCCTCTTCATCATCCTGGCTGAGGCCCTGGGGCGTACCATCTCAGGCGCTGTGACCCACGGTCTCATTTCGGGCATCAGGCCTACGCCGGGCCTACCCCCTGTGTCCCACCAGCAGTTCGTGGATGACACCATCCTCGCCACCTCTGCCTCAATCCCTCAAGCCAAGACCCTCAAGCATATCTTGACCCTGTATGAGGAGGCGATCGGGAAGAAAATCAACCTCCGAAAAAGCAAGATTTTCTTCATCCATACTCCCTTGGCTAGGCAGATCAGAATCGGGCGGATATTGGGCTGCACCCCTGGTTCCCTTCCCTCCTCTTACCTCGGGCTTCCCCTGTTCATAGGTGCGTCCTCCAAGGCCCTGTGGGGCGGGGTGATTGAGCGGATTCAGAGGAAGCTGGCCCCCTGGAAAGGTCACCTCCTCTCGCAGGCTGGCAGAGCCACCCTCTTGGTGGCAGTCCTGCAAAGCATTCCGATATATTTCATGTCGGTCTTCAGAATCTCGGCCTCCATTGCAGCTCACATCGAACAAATTCAGAAATGATTTCTCTGGTCGGGCAGCGAAGATAAGAAGAGGATTCCCCTGGTCTCCTGGCCCCTGGTCTGCCGCCCCAAAGGTGAGGGAGGGATCGGGCTCAGGCGGGTGGTCCTCATGAACAAGGCCCTCTTGTCCAAACACGCCTGGAAGGTGCACACCAATACCCCTGATGAGTGGGTCAGCATCGTGCATAGAAAATACTATCATAACCACCCCTTCCTCAGTGATTCTCAGCCCCGAGATGGATCAGCCTTTTGGAAGTCCCTGATCTCCACCAAAGACATAATCCGGAAAGGGACCAGATGGATCCTCGGGGACGGAGCCAAGATCGACTTCTGGGAAGACAGATGGATTCATGATGAGGCCCTGACTACTGACAGAGAGCTTCTCATCCTCAAACCAGGGCTTGCGGATAGAGGGCCCAGAGTGTCGGCCTATCTTTCCCAGAACCAGGGGCGAGCTACCTGGAAACCCATCCTGAATCCCAGGCACCCGCTCCAAGCTGCCAGGCTTCAGCGCCTCCTCAAGGTGACTGTCATCCCGTCCTCCGGAGGAAACGATAGATGCATTTGGCATGGTACTCCCAGTGGAGTCTTCTCTATCAAATCTACCTACAATCTCCAAAGAGTCCCTGACGAGGCTCCCTTTCCAACCCGACAGGTGTGGGCCAAGAAGCTGATCCCCAAAATCAGCCACTTCGTTTGGGCGGCCATCCAAAACAAGATCCTGACGATCGAGAATCTGATCAGGAGGGGCTTTCAGATCTCGAATAGATGCTTCCTCTGTTGTGCTGCCTGGGAGTCCACTAATCACCTCTTTATCAACTGTCCCTTTTCGTCTGAAGTCTTGGGCCTCATCCTTTCCCAATTCTCTATCCAGTGGGTGGCCCCCAACTCCATCTCTGACCTCCTATCTCAGTGGCCCAACCCCTTTGCCCATCCCTTCATCCGCTTCCTCTGGGGCTCCTGCCTTCCTCATATGCTTTGGCAACTCTGGCTGGAGCGCAACAGCAGAGCCTTCTCCTCCCCGGCCCGTTCCCCCTAGTGGATAGCGACCAAGGCGGTGACCTTTGCCCTTGAGAATTCCCGCTCCATCCCCTTGACTGAGGCGCCCCGATGGTTGGGCGAGGCCACCCTCCTATCCTCTCTCAGAATTCAGCTTCCCCCGGTCCCCCCTGCCCCCTCCCATCGATCTTTGACAAGGTGGACTGCCCCCCCCGGCTGGGTCAAGCTTAACTTCGACGACGCTTCTAAAGGTAATCCCGGGCCCTCTGGGGTGGGCGGGGTCATCCGAGACTGCCACGGGGCCCTGATCATGGCGTTTGCTGCTCCGCTCGGCATCCAGACTAACAATTTCACCGAAGCAGTAGCTCTGCTCAGCGGGCTGACCGCCCTCAGGGAGTCACCCTCAAAAGTCATCATTGAGGGCGATTCCCAAGTTATTATCAAAGCCGCCCGTAGCCCGAGAAACTGCTTTTGGTGCATTCACAACTCCATCCGGGAAGCCCTCTCCATCCTCCAGGGATTCCCCGACCATGCCTTCCGGCATGTGTACAGGGAAGGCAACAGGGCGACCGATTTCATGGCAAACCAAGCCATCTCAGCTGAAGACTTCACCACCTGGACAATGAACTTTCCCGAAGCTCTGGTCCATATTACTATGCAAGATTATTCCAACATTGATGAGGACCCTGGTGTCTAGCCTACCCCGAGTCGGGGCCCCAAAGTTCCACCGACACGGTTTCCAGAGGACAGGGGATTCCCCCCCGATGGTGCCACGTCGTCTGATCCATGTCCGTCTCCAGCCCACGAGTTGGTCATCCAGATCCCCCTCGCGGTGCCAAGTGTCTTAGGCCACGTCAGTAGATCGGCTCTTCCCGGCCTGGATTTGCGTTGCTCCGTTGGCAGTTCTGGCAGTTCCAAGATAGAGTGCACGTCGGCCCTCTTCGACCTTTCTGCCTTGGATGTTGTGCCGTCGGATCCCCATGCTGCGTCAGCTCGCCCGTGGCTCTATCCCATGTAGTACCCTCAAGGCGATCCCTCGCTCAGTTTGTGCCACCTGGCACGCTGGCAGTGGCCCCTCTCCCTTGCCCCGCATGGCAACCAGCAGCCGCGCCCCCTCAGCCCCTTCCCCCTCGTGTCGCACCCGGCCCCGAGCGCTCATTCTCGATGTCGATGGCTTCCCCCTTCGCGGCCCCCTGCAAGGTTTTAAATCTGTCACGCACGGAGGTTTCCCATAGTCTTGTCTGCTTCCCCCATCCCCGGTCCTAGCGTCTCTGGCCTGGTATCCCCTGTTTCCCCTATCCCTGGGCCGTCAGTTCGATCCCCATGGCTGCAAAATCTATCTTCCTCGAGCCTTCCATGCTCGATTTGAGCGAGTCGGCCAGACTTTTCTCCAACGCCAAAAAATTCACCCCTTTTTTAGTAAATTTGCAGGAGCTGATGATGAAATTACCCAAAGCTTTCTGGACTCGTGGAATGACGACGAGGTCACGGTGAAGGGCCTCCACTTCAAAGTTACCAAAGAATTCTTGATGGAAGTTACAGGCCTGCACCATGAGGAAAAGGGCAGAGTAGTCAGATGGGACAAGCATAATTGGGAGGAGGAGCTGTCCCGCTTCCCGAAGCAGCAGTGGGACAAGGCGAATCTGTTCCGCTCCAACCTCCCGGCCCCCTTCGATGAGGCCATCGTCCCGGTGATGCAGTACATCACCTACGATGACCCGGACCAGCGGTTGTTCAGTTTCCACCTGAGCTACTTCAACCACCTTCGAGGGGCCACGGTGGTCAGCACCCCTCGATTCCTTCTGTATTCCCTGGGTCTTTCCATTGACCGTGCTCGCAAAAGCCACTCTCGGCCCTCCCACCAAGGCCTCATGGCCGTCCTATACAGGCATGCCCTTGCCAACCAGCCGTAGCTCCACCGCATCCCTCCCCTGTCTTCTGTCCCCCCCTGAAATGGCCAACTCTCCCGCTGCCTCCCCTGCTGCTTCTATTTCCAAGGAGACCCCCTCTCCCGAAGGCTCCCCTACCCCGAAGCATCGCAGGCCCACTCGAAAGTGCAGGACTTCGGCCCAGGGCCCAGGCGGGGCCCCGACTCCTGGTGGCGCTCGCAAAGGCCCCTTCCCTGGCAGCAGCAGGGCTGCTGGCAGCACCAAAAAGGCCAAAATGGAGGCCCCGGAGCCCATCGAAGTTAGTTTCGACTCTGGCAACAGGCTGCAAAATTTGGCTATCAGGGCCCTTCTCGACACGGCAATTGGATCCCTGACTATGGCTGCCCAAGCGGCCTCCTCTGCTGCCAATGCCCTGGTCGAGCTCCGACGCAGGCTGGGAGATGGCCCTGATAGGGAGTAAAGTTGGCCTACCAGGGGCCCCGTCCTGGCCAGGACCGGCCACAGGGCCCACCGGTGCAATGGCATTCAGTTTTAGCATTGTTGACGGCGGTGTTTTCTGGTTTTTGGTGGCTTCACGCCAAGTTTTGATGTTATGTGTCCTAGTCCATTTTTTGTAGTCACCAGGGCCCCGGGCCCCGGATCTTTGCCCTTGGGCGCAGCCCCGATTTTTATTCATTTTTTCAGCCTCGGCTTCTGATGTAACTAAGGTTTTGGGATCCTTTTCTAAAAAACCCGTTGTAAATATATCGTTACTTATCAAAAAAAAATGAACAATGATCGAAAATGGCAAAAAAATAGGGATAGTGGACAAATTGGCTATGCTTTGGTGGTGGAAATGGAGGGAAGTCCTGTATGAAGGATGAATAGCTAGATTTTTGTGTCTATAGTTTGCTCATATTTTCTTCCTTCATCTCTATTTCTTGAGG